>CM053582.1:523576075-523606531 GCA_028627135.1 Pseudochirops cupreus | reverse complement strand
GATGTTAATAAGAAAAATAAGGTCAAAGAAAAAAGGAGTAAAGAGAGACTAGAAGTTATGGCAAGGTAAAATAGAAAGTTTAAAGAGGGATGGTCCAATTGTGGAAATGAAACACCCAGTGATTAGAAGTCAAGAGTATGAACATATATCTGCATGAGTCGGAGGTTAAGTGAAGCTGCTAAGGATGCTAAACTGGGAAGAAGAAAGTGTTTTGATAGCAATAATTATTAAAATAACTAGTATTGGACTAAAAAATGAAAAATTGGATCCAACAAAATAGTTTCAATATAAGCTATTGGCTCATGTGCCATGCTAGGCACTGGGGATACCAACACGAAAAAATGAAGGAGTCCTGGCCCTTACAGAGTTCACAAAGTAACCTGAGGCAGAGAAGATAAAATACAACTAGGGAGGGAGGAGGGACTTAAGGAAAAGATAAGAGTGTACCAAACATGATGCACAACCTATGCAAAATCACTGAAGTGAGATAAAGTCAGTATGGACTAAAAATACAGGGCATGAAAAGGAATGATGTGAAATGGCAGCGTAGAAGAACACTCTGCAGCTCCCACATAATCACCTCAAATATCCATAAAATATGACTCTAAACAAATTTTAGGGCTCCAGAACTCACAAAATTACAGAAAAACACATCTCCCATTGAAGGCAGCTCAGCAGGTGGTACAGGAAGGGCTCATCACAGCTTGCTGGGAGCCGAAACCAGCCTGGCCTGAAACCCTGGCTTTGCCCTGAGGCGGTCAGGACAAGCAGCAGCTGGAGCCTTCAGGAGAGTGGATCAGCTGCAGCTGTGGCAATTTCCAGAATTATCAAGCCATAAGAAATAAGGACTAAGTGAAAGGTTAGTGGAACTCGGCTAAATTTGGGAGAAAGGATCTGGCCATACTGCCTCCAAGGCAAGGAGGCAGCAGAAGCTGTGCAGCTGCCTCCACGTGGCTGTTTCAGAAGCTCACTCCCTGCAGACTGCAGGGGGGCCAAAACATCATTCAGAGGCTAAGTGCTCTTTCCTTAAGCTGCCTGGATTGAGATCGTGGTCTCAGGTGGTGGTCCTGGAGTGCGTTTTCAGTGAGCCAAAGCTGGTGGGGGCTCCAGCAGCTGCAAAAAACCACAGCAATTTGGGACAAAGCTCTCCCCTCTGAAAGCAGAGTTCCACAGAGCCAAAAAGTCAAGTAATTGACTGGTAACATGAGAAGCAAAGTAAGCACAGAAATCCAACTTTGGCTTCCTTTTTTGGGGACAATAAGGATCAAAGCATGGAACAGGAGGAAGACAACACAGTCAGAATTCCCACACCAAAAGCTTCCAAGAAAGATATAGACTTGTTACAAGCCATAGAGCAGCTTAAGAAGGATTTTGAAAACCAAATAAGAAAGTGGAGGAAAAACTGGGAAGAGAAATGAGAATGATGCAAGAAAATCATGAAAAGAGAGTCAACAACTTGACTGAAGAAAACACTTTAAAAAATAGATTAACTCAAATGGCAAAAGAGGCCCAAAAAGTCAATGAGGAGAAGAATGCCTTAAAAAGTCAAAATTGCCAGATGAAAAAAGAATCTCAAAAGCTCACTGAAGAGAACAATTCCTTCATTATTACAGTGGAGCAAATGGAAGCAAATGACTTTGTGAGAAATCAAGATACTATTAAACAGAACCAAACAAATAAAAAAAATAGAAGGCAATGTGAAATATCTTATTGAAAAAACCACTGACCTGGAAAATAGATCCAGCAGAGACAGTTTAAAAATTACTGGACTACCTGAAAGCCATGATAAGAAAAAGAACCTAGAAGGCATCCTTCAAGAAATTCTCAAGGAAAACTGCCCGGATACTTTAGAACCAGAGGGCAAAATAGAACTTGAAAGAATCCACCAATCCCCTCTTGAAAAAGATCCCAAAAAGAAAACTCCGAGGAATGTTATAGACAGGTTCTGGAGTCCCCAGATCAAAGAGAAAATATTATAAGCTGCCAAAAAGAAACAATTTGAATACTGTGGAAACACAATTAGGATAACCCAGGATCTAGCAGCTTCTACATTAAGGGATCGAAGGGCCTGGAATGTGATATTCTAGAGATCAAGGGAGCTAGGATTAAAACCAAGAATCACCTACCCAGCAAAATGGAGTATAATGTTTCAGGGGAAAATATCATCATTCAATGAGGTGGAGGACTTTCAAGCATTCTTGCTGAAAAAACCAGAACTGAAAAGAAAACTCAAATACAAGAAGCATGAGAAGGTAAACATAGAAAAGAAATCATAAGTAACTTATCAAAGTTGAACTATGTACATGCCAACATGGAAAAATGATAATGGTAACTTATGAAACTTTTCTCAGTATGAGGACAGGTGAAGGGAATACAAATGTATATATACGTATACATCCACATATGTCTATATAGGAGGACATATATGGACATGAATACATATGTGAGTATGTGTATACATGTGTACATAGAGGGCATAGGATCAACTGAATAGAAAGGGATGATATTTTAAAAGGTGAAATTGACAGTTGGGAGAGAAATAGTATGAGAGGAGACAGAATGGAGTTAATCATCTCATATAGAAGAGGCAAGGGGTAACTGTTACAGTGGAGGCAAAGAACAGGAAGGCAAAAGGGAAAGGGTCAACCTTACTCTCATTGAATCTGGCTTAGGGGAGGAATGACACACTCTAAACTAGGTATCTTGCCACACAGGAGAGTAGGGGGGATGGGGATGAGGAGGATGATGGAGGGGAGTGCTGGGTAGGGGTGGGGGGGAGGGCTGCTGGAAGCACACACTTTCTGCAAAGGGACAGGGACAAAGTAGAGAATAGAACAAGGGGGGGGGGTGGGACAGGAAGAAGCGACATATAATGAGTCTCTCACAATATGCCCACTGTAGAGATGTTCTGCATAACTATACATGCACAGCCTGTATTGAATTGCTTGTCTTTCCAGAGGGGGTGAGTAACGAGGGAGGAAGGGAAAGAATCTAGAATTTAAAGTTCTATAATCAAATGTCAAAAAATATATGTGTGTATATATATGTATATATATAAAACAATTATTATTAACTACATGCAACTGGGAATTAAGAAATACAGACACTGGGGTAGGAAGATCCATCTTGCCCTACTGGAAAGTCAGAGGGGCAATGGGGGAGGACATAGGAGAGAGCAGATTGGGGGAGGGGTTATACAATGGGATGGCTGTTTTGGGGTGGTGGGTGGGGGAAAGATGGGGAGAAAATTTGTAACCCAAAATCTTGTGGAAATGAATGATGTAAACAATAAGATAAATAAATTTAAAAAAAAGAAAGAAAACAGTCTACATATAGCCTAGTAGGTGCCAGGAGCTGCACTAAACACTATACAAATATCTCATTGGATCCTCACAACACCCGTAAGAGATAGATGCTGTTATTACCCCCATTTTACAGTTGGGGAAACTGAGGCAAACAGAGGCGAAGTGATTTACCCAGGGTCACTGAACTAGAAGCAACTGAGGCCCATGTTGAATTCAGGTCTTGTAACAGAGTCTGGAGTCCAGTGCTCTGTACACTACAGTCCCTCCAGCTTAGCAGATGAAAACAAATATTCTCAATGATGCCTTCTGCTTTTCCTGCAGTCATTCCTGGATATTAGCCACACACACTCCTCCTCAGAATGGAACCCAGCCTTTCAACCACAATCCCAAAAAAGAAGGCAAAACCCACCAATACAGCAACAACACATCGGACAGTGTATGCAGCATTCACCTTTGATAGAGTCCAGCCTGCCTGCTGAGGAGGAAGACCACTGGCTGGATCAATAAAGAGATCTCCGATAACCTTGGAAAAAGCTGTTTCAATGGAGGGGTGGGATTGGAAACCAGATTATAAGGCATTGAAAAATGAGTGGCAGCTAAGGAAGTGCAAACAAGGAGTGTAGGCTGCTTTTTCTAGGAGTATGGCTGTGAAAAGAAAGAGATACAAGATGAAAGTATAGAGGGACAGCAAGGTTAAAGTAAGGCTTAAAACAGATCTGGTTGTTTTTAAGGCAGGAAGCAATAGATATAGACTAGAGAAGTTGTGCTAACAGGCAAGCTCAGGAATAAGATTGGATCTAGGGAACAAGTAAAGGGGTCAGCCTCACCAGAAAGATTCACCTCTTCTTAGACTGGAGTCAAAGAGGAGAGAGAGAGGGAACAGAGGATAAGGAGAGGCTGAAGGTTCTCATGGTGGTCTCAGTTTTCTTGGCAGAATAGGACGAAAAGATCTTCTGCTCAAGGTTTGGAACAGACTGTGGAGAGTTTGAAAGGGTATCAGTCAGAAGAGTCAAAGAACTGTAGGGTAGCCACAAGCCCAACTGGGATCAGACAAAATGTGACTTCATCCAAGAAATTCAACAGCAAAGTAGTCAGTGCAAAGATGAGGACTTGGGGGAGGGCAGGAAAGAGTGGCTAATTCAAAGGCTACTTGGCAAACATCAGCAGCAATACTATAGGAGTGCAAGAGATAAGGGATTTTGTTTTAGTTCAATCCCCTCTTTTATAGATGAGGAAATGAAGTCCTATTACATCCAGGACTATACAGGACAATAGAAAACTAACTTGGTTCACCCTGGACCGCTAAGAGGGAAAGGGAGGCCAAAAAACAAGTAACTGACTTGTAAAATCAAGGAAAGATAGAGCGAAGGTAACAAATAAAGCTAAAGAACAACCCCAAACTGAAAGCAAAGTTGTCCCCCCCACCCCCACCCCACACAGACTTAAGGCAGAAGATGGGTTCAAATCCTACAACATTTATTGGTAGGAAAATAAGCAAATTATGACCTCTGTATCTTGGTTTCCTCGTTCGGAAAATGGAGAAATAAATATCTCTATTAATTCAAGTGAGATATCGCATTTGTCAAATTTTAAAGCCCTAGATACAGAAATTGTCAGCTGCTGTAGCTTTGATGAAGTCAGATTACAAAACATCAAGGTAGGGTATCATTCGATAAGAACTATTTGGAAAGTTGTAAAGCAGTATGACTTCAGAAAATAACATTAAGCTCCCATTTCACACTATATACAATGGTAAATTCCAAGATAAGTCAATGATACAAACATAGAAAACATCTTTTTTTTTAAAAATAAGAAAATGGAATGACCTCAATTGTTAAGAAAATCTCATCTATTTAACAAAAATAATTTTTAATTAACAAGAGTGATTAGTTTTTTGCGCAACAAAAAAAATGAATGCAGAATAAAAAAGAAAACTGGAAATTGCTGCCATAAACGTTAACAAAAATAAGATATAGTCAATTACTTATAGATTTTGAGGAGTTAGTTCCACTCTCCAATGGACAGTTGATCAAAGGAAAATTACTGATATCCCCACCTGAAAAACTGTTTTAATTCTAGTAAAAAATGTAAATTAAAACAACTTTAGTACCACTTTAACACCTATTAATTTCTTACAATCTGGCTTCTGACTCTATTACGGAAAATGCTATCTAAAGTTACCCAAAATCTGTTGACTCCAATGGCCTCTAACCTTCTCTGTAGCTTTTTACATTACTGATGACTACCCTTCTGTTGGTAAGATTATCTTATTTCTCATTGGTTTCTGTGACACTGCTCTCTTGATTCTCTTCCTATCTGGTCATTCCTCAGTTTTCTCTGCTAAATCATCCATCTTAATGCTCATGGGTGTCCCAAGGCTATCCTAGGGCCTCCTCTCAATTCTTCTCCTTTGGGGTTCTCATCAGCAACCACGGTTTGAATTATTTCAGTGCAGTCAATTTTCAAATCCATGTATCTATTCATTTATTCACATCTCCAATTTGAATGCTAGACATCTTTACCCGGATATCCCATCAGAACCATAAACTCATTTCTCCAAACCAACTTAAACCTGTCCTCCTCTACTTCCATTTCTATTGAAGGCCACCTCCCCATTCACATAGATTTGGAACCTCAGTCATCCGTGTAACATCTCACCCTCCCACACATCCAATCAATAATCAAGTCTTGTTAGTCCTATCTCCACAACATCTTTTGCATAAGTCTATAAATAAGCATCTTTTAAGTATTTCCTATGTAACAAGCACTGGCGGTACAAGCAAATCAAAATAGTCTCTGCCCTTATGGAACTCAAAGTCTACTGAGAAAACATGTACACAGTAAAATACATTGTAAAGCACAAAACACAAAAATTCACAGGGGAGAAGAAATTTAAAAATCATACAGAAGATAGCAACTGAGCTGGGCTTTAAAGGAAACTAGAGAGCTCCATCCGTCTCTCCACTAATGTTAAACACTTTAGTTAAAACACTTCTTACCTCTTGCCTAAACTGCTTAGAATAATTTTCCTGCTTCTAATCTCCCTTTTCCAACTTACTTCCACTCAGTTGCCAAAATATTAAGACAAAGTCTGAAAATGCCGCTCAAAAGCTTGCAGTGACACCCTATTGCCTCTTGGACAGCTAAGTAGCACAATGGATAGAGCACTGGGCCTGGAGTCAGGAAGATTCATCTTCCAGTTCAAATCTGACCTCAGACACTTGCTAGCTGTATGACCCTGGGCAAGTCACTTTACCTTGTTTGCCTCAGTTTTCTCATCTATAAAATGAGCTGGAGAAGGAAATCGTGAGCCACTCCAATGTCTTTGCCAAAAAAACAAAACCAAACCAAACCCCAAACAGAAATCACAAAGAGTTGGACATGACTGAAAAACTGAATGCCACCGTGTCCTCGTGACTAAGTTATATACCACCGCCCCAGCCTGACATATAAGGCCCATCATAATTTGGCTCTAATCTCTCTTTCTAGCCTTATTTCTATTCTTTTCACGCAATGTTTAGAATAGGACTCCTGGCTATTCCTTCTACTCAACATTCCATTTCCATGCATTTGCTCAAGTGGCTTCCCAATACCTAGATTGCACTTTATTATTAACCTCTGCCTCTCAAAATCTTTATTTCCTTTCAAGGCTCAGCTTAAAGCCTTCCAATTCCTTGTTATTGTTTTCTCCCTCCTCAAATTATCTTGTATTTACTTACTCATATACAGTTAGTTTCTCTACTCCTAGAAACATGTAAGCTTCTTGACTGAAAGAAGTCAAGGCAACCCAAGTTCAAATCTCACCTCAGATACTTGCTGTGAGACCCAGGGCAAACCACTGTCCTTTTCTCAGCCTCATTTTCATGATTTGCAAAATGGGGATAACACTACTTATCTCATAGGGCTATTGTAAGGCTTTGTAAGTCTCAAAGTGCTATATAAATGCTATATGTTATTATTTGTCTTTGTATCCTCAGAATACAGCAGTGCCTTAAACACAGATTATTTCAAGTTTCTTTAACTTGCTTAAATGCAAGGCTAGCAAGATTATGAAGAGTCATGGTTGGCAAAATCCAAAGTATAATCTCTCTGAAAAGCTATTAGGTGATACATAAAATGATAGAGCTACAAAGCTAGTCATTCCTTTTCAATCACTAATCTCCCCACTTGGACTACACCAGAAATGGGTGCCATGAAAACATACATAAGGTTCCCTCTAAGGCTGCACTGAAAAATCACACATTAGCATTTTCTATGTTTTACTGTATTTATTTTGTTCAATATTCCCCAATTATATCTTAATCTGATTCAGGTCACACTCAGGCACAGTGTAGTCCAAAAGCAATCTGCAGATCATGTTGAAACACCTCTATATTATTTATCATAAGGATATGCAACAGAAAACCGGATTTAGGGATAGCACTCCTAACCTCAAATCCCTGCTCTGAGCGAGCATAAGTTCCTATGACTTAAGTGCACGATAATGCTCATATCAAGTTAATAAGCATTTATTATGTGCCAGGCAATGTGCTAAGCACTAGAGATAACAAAAAAAAAAAAAAACCCACAAAGTCCCTACACTCAAGGAGCTCACAATCTAATGGTGGGAAAGGAAATGACATGTAAAAACTGTGAACAAATAGTCTAAATGAGAAACAATCCAAGCATTCAAAGATTAGGAAATGCCCGAAATATAGTATACTAACAAATATTGTGCCATAAAAAGTATTAATATAAAGAAATTGGAGAGACTTATGAAGGGAAATAATTAGAATATATTGGGTGTCATGATTCCAAAAGACTCAAGCTCAAGATGCAACATACTACCTACCTCCAGAAAGAGAACAGATGGACTCAGAATATAAGATTAAATATGTATTATTTTCTTCTAATCTCAACTCTAAACATAGCACCATCAATTAACCACTACATCTAAGCGGGAAGAATCTCAGTAGTCAGTTCTGCTATAATTCATATTTCAAAAACTCAAATTTGTTCCACTGCAATTGATATATCAGGGAAAATTTTAGGCATAAAGAATTTAAAGTTTGTTTCTGTTCGATTTCTTTCAGAAACATCAAGAATGCAGAAAACAGCACTACTTCACAAAAATTCAAGCTGCAAAGCCACTTCAACAAACACATCCAAGAATACTTCAGGTCTTTGTCAAGTGCTTACTTTATTGTGTATCTTCCAGTGCTGTAGCAGTTGTGAGCTGAGGACTGGTTTGAACCTCCCCTGCCCCTTCAGTCACTGCTAATAACTCCCTACCCCACAAAATCACAGCCAAACTCATTGTGGCCCAAGAAGCAGGGCAAAGCTTCAAAGGCTGCCACTACTTATTTAGCATTTAAATATTTCTTAACATTTAACATATATCAAACTGTGCTACCTACTTATTAGGCTCCTATCTTTCTTCAAGACATCACCGGCCCCACTTTCCCCACAAGCCCTGTGGTTTTCACAGCACCAAATTGCACAGCTCACTGCTTTTGGCAAACGTACAAGTTATAGCAGAACAGACTAGATTCTAAAATGGCTATAAAGACAGTGGGGGGGGGGGGTCAAGATATGGTTGCTATGATCCTCAGTAAATTACTCTGGGTTTCAGTTTCATTATCTCAAAATAAGGGTATTGGACCTATAAGGTCCTTTTTACCATTATGATTCTAAAAAACAAATCTGTAAGAATATCCCCCCCAAAATTACAAACTCAAATTTTTTTAAGGAAAAAAAGTTGAGAGATTTTTCAAACTTTTATTTCTTGATCTAAAAAAAAACAAACAGATTTTAAAAAATATTATTTAGATTTTTGCTTCTTTGGCACTTAGCAAGAGGAAAAAAAATTGCATTTCAATTTATCTACAGCAGCTATGACTTGCTTTTTCCACTATGTATTCATTTAGCTTTTTAAAAGTTGTTCTCAGGAGGCTCTTTATCTCTCCACTCTGTTAGTGGACCACCACCTTCTCAGACACTCAGGCCTGAAACCTGGGTGTCATCTTTGACTCCTCACTATTTCTCATCCACCATGCCCAATCACTCAGCTAATCCTATCCATTGTACCTGTGTTAACATTTCTCCTCTGACTCAACCACCATTCTGGTATAGGCCCTTACCTCCTCACACCTGAACTGTTGTAAGAGCCTGCTGGTTGGCCTCCCTTTCTCAAAACCCTCCCTAATTCAGGCCATCCCCCACTCAGCTGTTCAAATGATCTTCCTAGAGTTCAGCTCTGACTATGCCCTTAATAAAGTAAGTTCCAGAGGTTCTTCCTCTTACTCCAAATATCAAACCTGTTGGACTTTTAAACTACCTGGCCCCTTCTCCATAACCACCTCACACAGGCCCCACCAGGGACACTGGCCTGGCTGTTCCATCTTCTGCCTCTGACCACTCTCCCCACGCCTGCGTCTCCTGGCTTCCTTCAAGCCTCAGTCCAAGTCCCACCTTCTGCAAGAACCCTTTCACAGCCTTCACTAATCTTTGCTTAGAGACTGCTCCAATGACTTCGTGCCTCTCTCATTTCTAGGTAGTTATGTACACGTTATCTGCCACATTCAACCATGATCTCCTTGAAAGGAGGGACTGTTGTTTGCCTTTGTACCTCTAGTGCTTAACGAGGTGTCTGGCACACAGTTAAGCAAAGAAAAGAACAGTTTTAAGCTTTTTTCACAATTTGCTGAAATTTCGTTCATAGGTGGAAGCTCTGTACACAGATTACAAAATTCAATGGCTAGACTGCAAAAGTCAGCTGTTATTAGTACTCCAAAGGACCGTCAAAGTCGCCTGTTTGAAGTGTTTTCCATACTTTCAATCTCTTCTTACTTATCTTTGGCCCACAACACCTGTATGATGAAATAAACAGAAGTGAATTTTGAAGCTGCCAACAATAATCGAAAGCATCAAAAATACCTTTAGTATTTTCCAACTTTGGATGTAGTCTAAGGAAATGTTTTCCAGGGTATCCAAAAACCAATCGTATTAAATCAAACTATTCTGCTTGAAGTAGTTTTTAGTAATTTATTTACAGAATGAAGAACGCAACTAGTGATAGAAAAGCAACTATAACCACCCTTTCAAAAAAGTCTCCTTCAATTGTTTCTAACATGTGAAAACACAGGGACACACACTCTGAAGTTCTTACAACAAAGTGTGTTTTTAAGGACCTCTGTTCAGAGATCACTGAAAGCCATAACACAATCCTTAACATTCTAAATTGAGATATCTGGGATATGAAAAAGTAACCAACTTGGAACAGGTTAACACCACCCATTTCAAACTCTAGGTTTTAGAGTAATATTATGAGATGTCAAGATTTAGGGGCAGGCAGAGAAAAACAAGTTTTCAGGTTTGTTCCATTCACAATTTAATAGATAAAAAATTTTACTATTAGATAAAGTCAAAAATAGAAATTCTTTTGCTTTTTTAAAGATAGTGATTACATGGATAACCAATATTCAATTGTTTAACTTCTTAAGGAGGGGGAAGGATTAGGAAGAAGAGAATTTGAACTCAAGTTTTTTCTGTTTGAATTTATTCATTTATTATTAGTTTTCAACATTCATTTCCACAAGATTCTGAGTTACAAATCTTTTCCCCATCTCTCCAAGCATACTGAATACTGCTTCCCCCAATTGCTCCTCTCTTATATCCCCCACCCCATCTTGAACTCCATTTTTTAAGAGATTGTTAACAAGAATTTTACATGTAACTAGGAAATATTTAACAAATAAAAATAAATTTTAAAATTAAAATTAAGGTAGTGGCTATGTACTACTGGACCTTCATGGGACAATCTTGAAACTCAAGATCTCTAGACATTTTACACATCAGTAATTTCCAAATCCAATTGTACAACATCCCAGAGTCTCTTCAATTAATCAAGGTTCATTATGAAATTCCCCAAAACAAAACCACTTTAATCTAAAAACCTCACATACCAATATGTAAGTATCTATAAAAGCATTCTTTAGATGTTACAACTCTATAAAGATTAGGTATTATATATATCACTGCTATACCAAGTATCTCTGAGACCACTACTCTTCAGCAAATAGTTGCCTCAATACAAATAGGAAATTTTATATGAAGCTTTTACCCAACTTTGATACCTGGTAAATATTTCACTCCAGTCCCCAACTCATTAAGATGAAAAGGCAATGAAAACTTCCAAAAGAAAATTAAGACTTTTTTTCCCCACTTAATAAGGTCATGGGAAAAGCATTCTATAAACCTTCAATCATCTAGATACGGTAGACATTACCTAAAAAATTTTTAGTACTTTTAAGAATACTCTACTTAAAAGTCTTCTACAATATCTAAGCTTCAACACAGTTTCTATTAATAAATGTCTCCACTCTCCCATTTGCATACCAAAACAGAAATTTTTGAGTATTAGAACTAGAAATACAAACCTTATTTAATAGCACTATTAACAATCAACAGGTATGGATGGCATTTCTAGACACTCATGTCAAATCCTTAATAAAATTAAAATTAACTAAGTATCTAATATACAGTACAGTAATCCACCCCACCCCTCAACCACAAATTTCTTAGCTGCATCTGTTAACAACCCAATCCATCCCTGCTCTCAGCTGCAAACCAACATCACCTGACAAGCGATCATGCCTTCCTTTTGTAATAGGTGTTGTGCAGACTCGACTGAAATCCAGAGAGTTGTCCAACATGGCGTTTATTCTACGGAAAACATCAGCATTGCTACAAGTTGAAAGTGCAGGGGCTTCAGGGCTATCCCAGCAGTCTTTGATCCTCCCTGCAAGAACGTCTTCTTTCTAGTATGACAGAGAAAAGATTCTTTTAGCCCAAATTCATCTAGTTCAAAACCCACATTATCAAGTTAAATCAATAATGAACATATCTTAGTCCTTACTTAGTGGCCTATTATTTTCTCATCCATAGGAGCAGCTTTTAACTCACAGGTCTTTTTTGCAAGAATCAAATAAACATCTTTATGAAAATACTTTGGAAACATCAAGTGGGATAGGGAGTAGATCTGGGACTTCATTGATACAGGGAACTCGGTGAAAAAAAAATACCCTCTTTACCAATTCACATCAACATCATCTGTAATTTATAGCCTCAGGAAGTTGCCTGGCCCATCAAGAGGTTAAGTTGACTGGTCCAAGCTCATAAAGCCAGTATGTGTCAAACACAATCTGAACTCAGGTTTCCTGGCTCCAAGACCAACTATCTACCAAACTGCCTCTCCAACTAATATTATATACATATGGGCAATTATTCATTGAAACACTTGTAAGTATAGAAGACTGTGCTAAGGTACTAAAAGGGATATAAAATTGTTGGAAAATACAGTTTGTGCCCTCAAGAAACTTGATTTATTAATCAACGCAAAAAACATACTGCAGGATGTTATAAATTGTCAAGCCAATATAAGAATGCAGAAAGAAGGGAAGACATAGTAATACTGGCAGGTCTTAAGGGACATTCAAGTTTTAGTTGAGCAGAATTGGCAAGGGAAGGAATACCAAAGTAGAAGAAATTACATGGGCAAAACCAAGTAAGGCAGAAACATGGATCCTGAGTTCTGGCAAAGGTTAAGTGGTATTTTATATACATACAGAGTTCCCACTTAAGGTAAATGGAAGGTTCCACAGACCTCCCTCTCTCCTAGTGGGGGCTCCACGTGACTGTGGCCCCTCCACATATGCATGAGTGCTGCAGCCCTGGTCCCTGGAGGCCTGCAGGAAATAGAAGCCAGAGACCTGCTGTCCACAGGAGTCGAAATTATCTAATGCAAATTTATTTGAAGCAAAACTCTAATTCTCTAAAGAATTCACCTAGCAAATAATTGCTCCTACAAGAGCATCTATCAGGTTCTCTTCACTAAATGTTCTCCCTTTCCAAATTCTTTACATTAAAGAAAAAATGGAAGGGCCTAAAAGGCTAATTAGCTACTTTTCCCCCACTCACGGTCCTTTATCACACCAACCCCTACCATAAAACTAACTTCAATTCAGATGTCAGAGAATTCAGGAAAAACAAAGATCCTTGCCCAAAATACAAAAAATGAATGAACACACACACACACACACACACACACACACACACACACACACACACACACCAGGGAGGGGGCTCAAGGCATGCCTCAAGGAATAGTTTCAATGAAAAATGAAAATCAAGTCAGAGATGGAGTTTTCTCAAAGATCATGGGCAGTTTTATTGACGTTTCGTATCTCATCTTAGGTTGACTTAGTCACTAAAGGTGAAAATGGGTTTTCATTTCTTTTGTCTTCCACTAACAATCTGTACTACAGATATTTCTATATTAGTCTTATATACTCTATTATCTCAATTTTCATGTGACCAGGAATTATATTGCATAACACATCATCAATCTAATTTATAACACTCAATTTGAGCTAACAAAGAATGATGGCAAAGAGTCCTTGGAGTACTGAAGCAGTGTATACATCTTGGAAAGGAGCCCTTTGCACCTCTTCTGTGATGTCTCCAGAGAAGAACCCTGCCCTATCACAGTGGAACCACTACCAAACACATGCTATGCTGCTTCTGTGGGCACTAAGGGAAGAGAATGCCACAGTACTCAACAGCACAAAGGCTGTCATCACTGTTGGACTGGATTGCCCCACAGGATCAATTGAAAGGGAGTAGGGAGGTACTGTTCTTACAGTCATGTACTATACTGAATTTATATGCTCCAAATATTCAGGAGCTTTTTTTTTATTAAATGACCTCACATATCTCACTATAGGAAAGGCTGGTATAAAGGCAAATTCATCACACCAAAACAAAACAAGTACTACACTGTTCCCAAGTGACAAAAACCCAAGGAAAAGCTTGCAATTCATTTAAAAATCACTGTTTTGTCAAGCATTTGAGTGCCTACTGCGTACAAGGAATTATGTTGGTACTGAAGAATATAAAGAAGTATAAGCCATGGTTCCTGTTCTGTCCTTATTGAATTTAAATTCTAGTTAGGGATATAAGGGAAACATACACGGTAGCAAACTAAATCTTGAGTACTACAGAAATAAAATGGCCCAGGTGTTTGCTAAAAGTCACTAAAGGGTAGAGAGGGTTGGCAGAAAAAGTCTAAGTTGAAGAGGGAAAATGAGTAAACCAGTCTGGTTGAAAAGAACATGGAATTATCTTACAGTAATAAGTGGAAGACATAGCCAGAGGGATATGCAGAGGTCATACTGTCTCGGTACAGTTTAGAACCACTCCATGGGAATATCCCCAGGCCCTTTTTAAAGAGGTTCATGGAAGAACGTCCAAGTTTCCTTACATCATCTCTAGACACGAGTTCCATGATCTGGCAGGTTCTGAGTTATGAAAATATGCTAGAAGAAGTGGGAATTAAAAAGGCAGATGCAAGATGAAAAGGAATTACTTTTTATGACCATGGAGAAGAAGGTTTGGTTAGATAGTAGTTATTGAGGAAAAGATCTGGCATTTTTATGGACTGCAAATTCAAAGAGTCAACACTGTGATAACGCAGCAAAAATAAAAGTCCAAAACAATCTCAGACTATGTTGAAAGATGTTCCAGGAATGAGAAGCAGAAGTGCCTTTCTAGACCCTACCCTGACTAGAACCCATCTGAAGTATCATACCCAGTTTTAAAGTCCTTATTTTAAAAAGGTTCATTAACAACCTGAAAAAACATCCAGAGAAATGGCAGAAAAACCAGGAGCATAAAGGACCTCAAGATCAGGCCCTGTACAGAGAACAGTTCAAGTGACTGGAGATGCTTAGTCTGAAGAATAGAAGACTCTGGGTATGACAGCTGTCTTCAAGTATGTGAAGTCCTATCATTTCAGAGTGATTAAACTTTCTAATTGACTCTGACAGAACTAAAAGCAACAGTTAAAAACTTTAAAGAAAAAAAATTCAAACTTGAAAGCAATGACCAATTTCCTGACAACCATATCTACCCAAAAGTATAAAGGGTCCCTAAGAAGGTGGCAAATTGCCCCCTCATTAGTGGGCTCCAAGGAAAGGCTGAATGACCAACTCTCACTGTTACCTAGAGATAGAACTTTTGAACTGTTCCAACTCAGAATCTGTAATGGTAATACCAGCTACTATTGGCTGAACGAAGTGGAAGAGAGACAAGGGGATAGTCAAAGATGACTTGGATGTTAAACCACAGGAGAAGGGTGGTTCCACCACATCAAATATTTATTGGAAACTAGAGGCATAGGCAATACAGAGATCGGTCTTCCCTCAAGGACTTTACCAGTTAATTCTAATTAGAAAAATACCTACCAGGAATAAAGCAGACAAAAACACAGAAAACTGAAAAAACCATTGCTTAAGATTTTCTTTTGGGGGGGAGGAAAAATGGAGGGATGTTTTAAGTTCCATGTGGACATGTCTAGCAAGTAGATAAGAGTCATGAGACTTAAGTCCAGAAAAGAAATCAGGGCTGGAAATAGATTGGGGAGTCATCTGCAGCAGGTGAATACTTAAGTTGAGAATAAATCAATGTGCTATGAAAAAAGAAGGCTAAAGACTGAGCTTTGAGTAGACCTACATGTGAGGAGCAGGAATGGGGGAGAAGGGGCAATGGAAACAAAAATGGAGCGGAGGTGTAAAAATGGTGAATCATCTTCGAGGCTGTTAAAGCCAAGGTAGAAGAATCTCTAAAAGGTGATCAATGTAATTAAATAGAGATAATACTAGTCAAGTTTTACCAATAGACACTTGACCCTGGGCAAGTCACAAAACCTTACTTTCCTCAACTACTGAATGTTGGGGCTGAAGCAGATCTAATTCTATGACTGAGAAAAAAAATCTAATGATATGGTCAGTAGGGTGACACTGATGACCTTAAAGGAGGTTTTGGTACAGTGGTGAGGAAAAAGCAAGACTGAAGGAGGCTGATTTGTCTGTGAGTAATAAAGGGAGATTTACTCAAGACATTTGATTAAAACCTTAAAAAACTTTCAATTAACTTCTGTCTTTAACACCTGTACCTCTAAGACTCACTTCTAAAACCCTCTCCCCATCCAAACCAATACTCCAGTTTCTGGCCTTTTGCCAAGACTAAGGGAAAAAAGTTAACATTAGCCATGTTACTCCCCAGAAACAACCAATACATACAGCTGACCAAGAAAGTCTTTGCAGATGTTATCTTTGAAACTAGAAGTCTAGGTCAAATGTGTATTGTAGAATTCAGTCCAAATATCATAAAAATTAATTTTGTTTGGATGAAAATAAAATACAATCTATTTCATTAAAAACTACCACCTCAATAAGGATTCAGATGATCCCTGAACCGTTTAGTATTTAAGTCCAAAAATTTTTGCTAATTACTGTTTCATGTCAAACCAAGGAAAAAAGTAAAATCCTCTCAGCAGAAGCCTCCCCCTTTATCAGTCAAAATTTCCTAGCTTATCCTTAAGAAAAAGGAACATGAGATACTGCATAGAAAAGCAGACCTACAGATCAGGCCTCTTCCCAGTACCTTCCGAGATTACTTCCCATTTACGCAGCAGGTATCTTGTACATAGTTGCCTGCATGTCGTCTCCTCCATTAGACTGGGGTAGCTCCTTGAAAACAAGGGCTGTTTCTACCTTTCTCTGTATTCTCAGTGTGTAGCATACTGCCTAGCAGCATATAGTAGGTGCTCAATGCTTTTTGACTGATGTGCCCAGGGGTAAGACAGAATAGGATTGACATGAAAATGGCTTCTTGATCCTTTTTGTGTCATGGACCACCCTTTGGCAGTATGGTAAAGCCTATGAACTCTTTATTAGAATAGGGGTTTTTTATTCACAATTGAAGGAAATGCTCAATTTCAATTAGAAGTGAAAATAACGATGCAAATTTTTTCCCATCTAAGTTCAGACCCCCTGCAATTTATCTGCCCCATCAATGTACTTCAAGAACCTCCATATTAGAACAAAAAAAATATTTACCACTTTAAGTCATGATCCTTTCTTCTTCATCTCTAAACAACTAAAGACAATAACCCAAACATTAATAGCAAGTCTGCTGATTTCAACAGAAAAGTACTAAAGTAATTCATTTTACCTGATAGAACTTAATGTTTGTTAAAGTCAATTCCTCCTCTTTATAAACAAGTAAAAAGTGCTATAGCAAATGGTCATTAACAGAAGGGAAAGCAGTAACTGAAATAATTTTATTGGCATTGAGACTACTATTATAACAGACCTGAGAAACCAGTTACATGTGGAACTATTTTAGTTACTAAATAAATTAAGATTGAATTCTTAACCTAGTTCCAGGTCGGTAAGTAATTGACAATGTGATTGAAAAGGCAACAGGAAACGTAAGAGTTATCAGTTTCCAATGCTATACCAATGACTGATTTTACAGCTTTTGAGTGAAAAAGCTATGTTAACATCTCATTATGTATACCCATTAGCAGAATCAGATCAGCAAGGCTTATCACATTCTACTACTAGCACATGAGTTTGTTCTATTATTGCAGACTTTAGAATGAGCCCCAGACTATTCCTGGAGGAACCCTTAACTATGAGCTTTTCCCAAAAGAGCTTACCCTGTTGTGTTGAAATTTTGATTAATCCTCTCTGGAAATCCGAATTGGTATGGGAATTATAGTTAGGTAAATTCTACATTTATTAAGATCCAGTCTACCTTTCTTGGCCCTTAAAGTTACTTTAAAACTTAAGATTAATCCAGTTCCAGCAGGGAAACATTCTGGCAATTTTAATTAATATCCAACCTGCCCACTAAAGAAGGCAAGTCTCCCTTTCAACACTAAACTTTACCTACCTTTCCTGAAACTCCAGACACTAATAGATCAGCTAACTCTGCCTCCACACAAAAGGAATGGTAAATGCAAGCACATTCCTGCTAATATCAGTATTGCTGTGCCAGTGTTTCAGAACAACCATGCTGGCTTCAGCAGCTCCTAAAATTTTTTCTCAAACTGAAGAGGTTTATCAGAACTGCAACCAGTAGCAAGCAGGCAACTAAAAACTGTCCCATTACGGTATTTACATTAACAACCTGGCCCAATTCTCTTACCACAAAGTAGAGATGTATACAAAGTTTAATTCTATGCTGTCCTGCTCTGTTTATCCTTTTCCTTTTTCCGTATCTGAAGCCTGGAAATGCCATTCCCTTTTTAAAAAAGTTACAACTCCACTCACCAAATGTCTTATTGATTTAACTCATTGAGAAAATAGTAAACCATGAATTCTCACTCAAATTCTGTTTTGGTGGTAATCATACTCATAAAGCTCACTCTCCTACTGCATACATAGTCTGCAACCACATAAAATTTGGTTTTATATGAAACATAGCATATGATTTTTGTCATCAGAAGGTTCAAAGATCCTGGGGGAAAAACAGAAGGTTTGCTAAACACACCCTTTTTTATATCATTTTCACCTCCTTCCCCTGCAAACCAAAGTTCTTCAGGGTACCAAACTAAGATTTTGTAGGAAGCCTGCCTTCCTCCTTCCCCCCCCCCCCAACCTGACCATTTCTTTAGTTGCTAAATTTGCTTCCCCCTTCAGTGAACCTTGGCTATTAAGAAATTATCCTGAGATACAGATTTGGTATAGGTTCCTGGCTTTGAGGGGTTGTTTAAATTACACTTAACCCTATTCCTAAAAAAGTCTGTTTAAACTTGATATGAACAATATACAATCATAACAGTTTCCTTAATTTCCAGGTCTTTCTCCATACATTAACTGGTCTAAATTATACTTCATAATCCAAAAAAATGCTCCATGAAATGTGCTCCAAGTTCAGCTGGCTAAAAAAGCTAAAAGGTCTGATAAACCTCAATGTTCTGCCTTAATGTTGTTTCCCTTAGTGGCCAGCTACAACTAAGTAAATGCCCCTTTGTTTTCTAAGCTCCAGAAATGACACAAGTTCCCTGCACTTTAGTGCTTCCTCCTCTCGGCAGGTGCTACCTGAGAGCATTAGAACAAAATTGGGGACATAAACATTGTAATTGTTTTAAGTTTCATTATACGGTTAAAAAAAAAAAAACCAACCTTTTGCCCAGACACTGTAGGGAACCTTAATGGCAGATGGTCCTCACACACTACTTCTCCAGTGCTTCTCAACCTACTTGTTAATATCGTGAAGAAACTTCTTGTTGTAAAACACAAGTCCTTTTAAAATAAGGGTACTATAAAAAGAGTCGGGACTTTATAACAGCATGTAACTTTAAGGTAGTCCTGTAGCTAAAAACAAGTCCTTGCCAAAGAAAGCTACATTAAGAAAACTCCATTTAACTGGATCTTTGGTCACATCATCATCTAAGCTTGCAGAGAGCACACAGCACACCTGACACTTGCAACTACCCATCCTGCTGTTTGGGAGGGGGCTATTATTCCCCAATGTAGTATTTTGGTTTGGTCTTTACACAAAATCACATTTCATAGCCCTGTGTCAAGTTGTTGGCCTCCAGTGGAGAATAATTCTCCTACCACAAAAAAAGAAAAGAAAAAGACATCCTTGCAAAGAAATTCATATGTCTTTTAAAAAAAAAAATTCAAGCTATCCGAAAAAAGAAAACAGAGGATACGTGCTTAACTTTTGGAGGACACCTCACTGGAATTTTAAGTGATTTTAACCTCCTCTCCCTCCCCCCCATTTTCGAATTCTTCAAGCCTTCATTAAGCGTATTTGGCTGTATTGGGGTGGGGGTGACACACAAACGTGGGCATTCCTACATGGAAACTTCACTACCGAAGATTACCATTAACCAGCGAAAAGCCGAGCTACTTTTGAGAATTAAAACATGTAACGCACCATTTCTCACTAACCAAAGAGAACCGAACTCTAAAGTGCAGTTAGGGGAATTTGGGGTCTCTTCCCCCCAACACGGGGGGGGGGTGGCAGAATCAGAGTAGCTCGTGTTAAGTTATCACCATCAGGCATTAAAAAGTTCGAAACCTTAAGAGGACAACACGGGCAGAAGTTGCATTTTGACCTTACTTTGTAATGGTTTGCTGGGAACAGAAGAGCAGTAATGAGAAGGCGGATAGGGGCTAGGTGCACCGCCTACACTCGGAACTCAATTCACGCAGGGCAGAAACACCAGTGAAAGCGTCTGAGAGCTTGGGTGAAACCCGCCCCTGGACAGCAGCCCGTTCTCCTTCCGCTGCGCACGCTCGCCTGGGTGCGTCCACCCGAACCCCAGGCACTGAGCCCTCTACCTTCCAGCATCCTTCTCCTCTCCTGAGGGCCGCAAGTGCGGCCACGACGCCCCGCCCCGGCTCACCTCGGGGAGGGCCCTCCTGCTGCGGCTCCCAGCCCGGACCCAGCCTCAGGATCGGCCTGCCCGACCGGGGCCCTCCCTCCGCCACCGCCCCTCAGCTCCAAGGCCCAAAGAGAACCCCGAGGATCTATCCTCGCACGTGGACGCCTCGCGCCCGCCTGCTCCCCCACCCCTCCCCCGAGATCTCCGTGGCGCAGGGCTCGGCTCGGCCCGGCCCAATCCGCCCAACCGGACCGGCCCGTGGTTGACGTGGCTGCGCCCTGACCCCGGCCCCACCCTACCTGGGCGGCGGCGGCGGCAGGGGCAGCCACTCCGGCCGCTCTCAGCCCGTTACTCAGGGACGCTGCCTGCCCCGGGAAGATCGGGCCCCTCTGAACCGAGGAGGCGGTGGCGGCGATGACTCCGGGCGGCCCCTGGCTCCGCGCTCCCGGCGCCGAACGTGTGAACCACGTGACCCTCCCTCCTCCTTTTCCCCCCCGCCGGGCCGGGAGGGGGGGTGCGCGCGGCGGCCCGAGGGAAAGGCCGAAGCGAAGCCGAACCGCCCTTAAAGGCGACGCACCGCCCCAGGGGCCGTCAGCAGCTCTCACTTTCTCACAACCACCGCACGCTCTGAGCCACCTGGGACCGACGGGGGTGAGGGGCAGGGTGCCTCCCCACGGACACAACGGGGGGGGGGTGCGCCAGAGCCTCCAGGGGCCCTCTCCCTCCTGAGAACCCCCGTGGCTGCCCGTGATGCCCCTGCCTCCGGGCTTTTTGCGTAACCTTACATCAACACCCGCAACTGCGACTACCAACCGGAGCGCAAGTCAGGTGGAACCGCGCACTGGGAGACCCACCCCAGTGGACAGAGGGCCATGGGCCGTCTGGGTCCGCCTCCTGTCTTGCCCCCCATCCCGCTTAGCCCGGTCTGTCTCTCTCCCCCCCCCTTTCCCTCGAGGCTCCTCCTCGAACTCCATGCCCCCCCCGCACCTGCACCCACAGCTGCCTCCACCCCAGCAACTCGAGCTTTACAAGTAGGGAAGCCCGGGAGAGCTCCGTGACCGACCCCAGGATCCCCCGAAGACCCCGGCTCCTTTAAGATAAAAAAGCAACAGAATCACGAGTAGAAGCGCGTGTCCCTTCCCTCAAACAAACACACGAGGTTCCACGCTCGCGGACATGTGACTCGCGCCCCGCCCCTTCCCCTCACCCCTGCCAGCCTCCCCCCACCCCCCCCCGGGAGCATGCCTCGCTGCACCTCCGGGCGGGGCCGCGGTGGGTGCAGCGCCCTCAGGCCCGGGGGCTCGGAGCTCGTGGGGAATGCGCCGGCAGCGCCCCGGGCAAGGTGCCACCTGCACGCCTACGCGCCCGCCCGCCCGAGGCGCGTGGCTCCCAGCCCAGCCGAGACTGCCTGCGGCGGCGTGAGCGAGGCGCGCCACGCGCCGGGCTCGGCGCGCCCTCCATCCCCCCCCCCGCCCGGCCTCTTACCAGAGAGAACGCCATGGGGTGGCCCGAGCCCACTGCCTGGATGGCCAAGCTCAACCGAACTGCCACGGGCCACCTCTGAGGCGCTTTTTTTGCAACCAGCTGCGGCGCCGCCCACCGGACGGCTTATGAAGCCCGAAGTAGCGGCCGTGCCCCCGCCCCCTGCGTCCTCCCCCGCCCGCGGAACCAACCCGGGACACCTGTTTCCCCAGGCTCGGGCACCAGCTCGCAAGTGCCGTCCACCCTCGACGCGGCACTGCGCGCGCCCCGCGCCCCCGACGCCCTCCGCAGCTTCGCGCGTCCCCTCCCCCAGGGAGACTGGGAGGACCCCAGCCAAAGGCTAGCGCCTTCTATCCCTCCCGTTTCGGGATACCCTTAAAGGGGACGCCGCCCCTGCCCCGAGCGTGGGGCAGAGGTTACGGAGGGGCCAGCAGGTGGGTGCAAGAGGTCAACAGCCTGAAGCTGCGGAGCGTCGGAGCAGGCACCTAGCGCCGCGGTGGGGGAGGGGGAGAGGCAGGAGCCTGGCAGGGCAGCGGAGCTCGTGCTTCCCCATCCCCACCTCCCACGCACACCCTCCCCCATTGGGGTAGCCCAGAGCATTCCAGAAACCCTGAAATGACTGACCGAGCCTTGCTCGCTGCAGAAGAGGAGCTGGGGCCAGGTGGAGGGCGCACTCGCCTTCGCATTTCTGCGTCTGCACCTGCCTGGGCAGGATTTGAGGGGAGCTGCTGGGGATTCACCCGAGTTAGGAGCAGAGACCCGTCTGTGCCTTTGGGGGAGCTCCGCCCACTCCCTTGTGGGCACGGGGTTGGCTGAGACGAAAACACCAGGGGTGAGGGGTTTCTAAACCCAGATGTTCTAACGACACAGAATTAGGCTGATTTTCCCAGGCAAAGTTGGGCCTGGAACAACTTCTCTACTTGGGGGTGGGCGGAACATACTTTTCTCTTTATTTACATAGCCTGCAACTTGAGAAATTTAGAATGCATCAAAGCAACACCGTCGTTTTAAGCTGAGACCCAAAGAATACCCTGTATAAGGGAATAAAGGGGAAGGGTAAATACGCATTTATTAAAAGCCTTCTTTGTGCTCAGCGCCTTACAAATGTTAGCTCATTTGATCGTCACAACTCTGGGAAACGTGTTGTAATTATCACCATTTTTCTGTTGAGGAAACCGGTTAAGTGAGCACATTTTTATAGAGTGTTCCCCACCTCTTTTGAGATAGGACTGAATTTCACCAAAAGACAAGAAATTCTCTTTTTAGGTATAAGAAACAACTGAATGGGGGGGAGGTACGGGGGACCGAGGGTCAGCTATGGAGGAGGGCACTGAACGTCAATGCGCCCCACCAGTCGGTCATTCCGCAAGTACTTATTAAGCACCTACTATGTGCTAAGCACGGTGCTTAGTGCCGGAGAATCCGAGCAACGGGAGAAAACAGCCCTGGCTAATGGGAGAGACGCGTGCGAGCGACCGTGTCCGAGCCAGCCCGGTCCTGTATCAAGTGCGGATAATCAGCAGAGGGGAGGCGCTGGCATTAGGGGCGTTCAGCTGGAACTGGAGGGAAAGCAGGGAATCGGGAAACCGAGATGAGGAAGAAGTCCGTCCCAGGCATGTGGAGCGCCAGGCCAGTGAAAATGCCCGGGCCCGGTCTGGAGACAAGAGTATTTTGTGTGAGGGACAGTCTGGTGGCCAGGGTACGCACCAAGCCTACACACTTCTTTCTGCCATCTTTATTAGAATTTCACCATCCTGCACCTACCTCTGCATCCCCAATCCACCTAGAATTATTTACTTGCACTCTCTCATATCGTTGCTTCTTGAATTCTAAATCCTTTACAGGGCCTTTTGTGGGAAGGGAGCGGGGGGCGGGGGGAGAGACAGAGAGACACAGAGGAGAGAGAAAGAGACAGAGAGATGGAGCCCAGGAATTGGAATTGAGTCCTCCAGCCTACCCCATGCTCCAAACAAGAAACGAGATGTGGGTTTTAGCTAGGAAAGGAAAGATCGTGAATGCTAGAGTGTTGTCGGAGCTAGTTAAACTAATCCCCAGCTTCGCTCCTCTCTGGAAGTGCTCCACTCTACTCTTTGTTTATGGGCCTGTGATTGGCATCTCCGGGATCATTGAAAGGGAGTAGGCAAGCTCTTTGATCACTAGGAGTGGGTGGGTTCCTCTCAGAGGATAACTTACTTTGATGGGGGAAGGCCTCCTGGTAACACTGAACAAACTGCACTAGGTAGGAGAAGCTGATAATTGCTCTTTGCCCCCAAGAATGATGATTTTTTTTTTTTGCAATATCCCCTTTTTAATGTTGAACGCTTGACAGTTTAACAAAGTAATTGCCATTACATGATTTCACTTTATCATCGCACAATCCTCTAAGGAAAACAGGATATTATTAACCTCCCCCCTCATTTTATAAATGAAGAAATTGCGGCCCAAACAAATTAATAACTCAGTTACATATTGCTTTGGGGTTTTCAAGAATAATATTCCAAGGTAGGTAGTGCAGACAAGTATAATTAGCCTCTTTCTCAGTTCTTCATGAGCTGCTGAACTATACTGGAGAAAGTAATACAACTAAGCTAAGTGGGGTACAAAGGGATGTTAGCTAATCTCAGCTGGACCCACGAAGCCCCACAGTAATGCTTGATTTCTGATTGAACTCTATTACACTCCACAGAGTAGTTGTTCCAAACCTCTTCAATGCTCAAGTCCCCTACAATCATCCTCCTCCCCTCTCTATCCAAAAAGAACTTCAGCCCTTACTTTACCAAGAAAATAGAGTCAACTACTAGGTGATGTAGTAGAATACAGCCAGGTGTAGTGGGTAGAGCCAGCCATGTAATATACTTTACTAGCAATGTGACCTTGAGCAAGTCACATAACCTCCATGTGCCTTAGTTTCTTAAGCTGTAAAACAAGCCGGTAACAGCACCTACCTAAGAGGGCTGTTAGGAGAATTAAATACATCCTTTTTCCTTCCGCATGTAAAAACTTGTCGATCTATGTCATTGCCCTGCCCTGTCCATCCATTCTGGCTTCCTTTGATTCAACCTCTGAGGAAGGAAGAGGTGACCCCTCTTCCTTACCAAGCCTGCCAGCACCCCCAGCACCAACTCCATTTATGTGCTTGATCCCTCTTCTGTTGTCTTGGCGTTTGCCCTCTCAATCATTCTTTTTTCTTCAGTATTTTTTTAAACAGGGACGTGAATTAGCACCAGCATAACCAATCAACACTACTGTTTGCCCATATGAGGTGCGCTTTGCATATAACTGTATATATTCACTGAGGCATGTGTTAATTATTGTATGTTTAAGTATGTTTCTGTTTTATTGCTCGTGTTTATTTCCCTTTATGCTAATATCACGCAAATGTTGTAGTTATATTAGTCTGTTAACTACATGTGATTTTGTTCCTTGTTTGTTTCCTAATATGCTGCTGCTTTTGCATATTTTATTATTTATTAGGCCTACCGACATTATTATGGCTTTACTTTTGTTCTACTCTTTTGCATATTTACTCATATTCTTGGGATATGCATACACTGCAGCAATAACACATGCATTTGATATGCCTTCCTGTAATTTAGACCTGTTTCCCCGAAGCAGCTTTCATACATTTTACGATATCTAGTGCATGTATTTCTGAGGTATATTTGCTGTGAATAGAACCTTGACAGGCAATTGACTGGACAACTGGATTTATCATCCTTATTCTGTTAGGTAATCATGTTTATTCTGATACTCTAATTTATAATTCTAGATGTTACATGTACCACCACTGATTTTGCAAGGAGCTGAAAAATTCCTGACCCCAGGAGTGAATGTAGCTAGGCACTGCCCTGGATCTGTGTCTGTCAGTGTGTATAAAGTTCCCAATAAGCCCCAGGAAGCTTGAAAATACAAGTTAGTCTAGAAGGAGAGTGGAGACAAATATCTCATGGGACTTGGGGGATAGAAGTAAGCCTCTCATTTGGGAGAGAATGGAGTTCCTTTCCGGAATCTTCACTAAGAGAGATGAGAGGAGTTCCTGGGAATCAGCACTACTACTACTGTTATTGATGCTGCTGCTGCTACTGCTGGCATTCTCTAAATCAGAAGGCTGAACTTACTATATAGAAGGCACATGGAGCTGATAATAAAAGAATCGAGCTGAATTAGTTTCCAAGAACAATGGTGGTGAAGCTTTCCACTTTTCTCTCTCTCCTCTCCTTCCCAAGGAAAATTGTTAACCTTTCCAAAGCTTATTTCTGTCTCTTCAAAGTTTACCTTTTACATTGCTGATCACCTGGTCTTTAAAAGTTGGCATTGAGATAAAAGTGTATTATACCCAATGCATGTATTATCTCAATTGCTCAAGGGTAGATGCCAATTAGAATATTGTCAGCGATGGATAGAAAGAAAAGGAAACGCTAACTTGTGGGGATTATCCATACATCAGGACTCAAAATGAACCATGAGGATATATGTGTGTGTGTGTGTGTGTATAATTGTTCATATAATATGTATGTGCATATATATGTATATCCCCAAAGCATGAAAAAAAACCAAGATGCATGAATCAGTATTGTCATGGATTCCCTGAGCAAAGAATAATCTAAGCAGTGGTATTATTGGGAAGATTTGGTACACGGAGGACTGGAATTACTCCTTTAGAAGCAGTTGCCTTGTTGGCCTTTAGCAATTCCTCTCATTATTCCATTTCTATTTCATGGTTGGGAAAGAATGGCCCCACCCACAGTACAGTGGGGTCTGACTGAAGAACTAGCTAGTTCTCCTTGTGAACCAGACACCTTCAACTCATAGCTACAACCCACAAACCACTGTTACGTAAAGAAACACAGAAAAAAGAGGATCACATACGAAACCATAAATTCCTGTTTTGTACAACATGAGGGTTTTTTAATGTATAAAAATTCAATACAATAATTCCAAAATAGGCCTGATAGTATGTGTCTTCCCTGAACAACCCTCTACTCTCATCTTTGCAGTTTTAAATTGTTTCATTGATGCTTTTTAAATTTTTTGGTCTTGATAATACTACCCCACCTCTTCCTTTCCCCCCAAATAATTTTTGGAATATTCCCTTCTGGCATATAAGCATAATCAAACAAAACGAACCCTACCCAATAAACATTTCTGAAAATGGATATTCCACTCACTGACTCTAATCCACCTCTTTATCAAGAGATGGGAAATATGATTCATCATCAGTGTTCTGGAGTTGTGGTTGGTCATGGCATTGATCTGAGTTGTAAAGTCTTTTACAGTTGCTTTCATCTTTAGTGTTTTAGTAGTGATTCTGTAAATTCTTTTCCTGATTCTGCTCACTTTACTGTGGATCAGTTCGTACATGTTTTCCCATGTTTCTCTGAATCTGTCACTTTAGTAACTTCTTACAAATCTGCCTCCCATCCACCTTTCCAAACATTTCACATTACTCCCCTATATGAGTATAAAATACTATATTCTAGTCAAACTGTTCATAACCTTTCCTATCCTTTCCTGTCTTTCCAATCTTTTTATCTATTATTCTCTCCCACCTCGAACTCTACAGCCCCATCATACCATTCTACTTTCCACTATTCACACATGGCACTCCAACTCCCATTTCTTTTCTTTGTACTTGCTGCCCCTACGCCTCAAGCACTCTCCCTCCTCACTTCCACCTCTTAGAATGCATGACTTCCTTTAAGACTCAGTTCCTGATCCCCTGCCAGCTGCTAGGGCCTTCCACATGAAGGTCATCTTCCATATCTTTGGAAAGGTGGTATTAGAGGAAGTTGCTAGGTGGTGGTGGTGGTGATGCTACATCTGCACGTATGTTTGTTGTGTCTACCAATTTAAATGCATGTTGCCTCCACAGTTACAAGAAACCCTTGAAGCTCCTTGAAGAAACCCTCCCTTACTATTCTAGTGGAAGAAATCCCTCCTTTCTCTGAAGTCCTATCCTTACCATGTATTTTTTCTATATCTCAAAAAAAACCGCTTGTTATGTTACTCTATATTTTCTCTAATTGTTCATATTTACAACTCTTTTCCTCCCAGTAAGATGGTGGCATTGTCTTCTCTTGTATTCCTTTTTGAGTATATTCATGTGTGTGTGTATCTCCCGCTTTAAAATCCTTAGTATATTCTGTTTGAACTCAGCTCTCAATATTCAAATAGATTGATAACCGCATAATTTCAGGAGTTCCCTTCAACCATGAAGATCACAGCGCAAACATGCCTGCCCATCCTGTGCAGTTCTCATCCATATCCTCGAAAAAGTTCATCACAGTGGGTTCACCCAAAAGGCTAGAGGCCTTCCTCATTTTCTCCTGACATTGAGAAGGTACCAGTGCAGTACTCTGCCTGTCCACCAATCATCCCCTCGCTCTCATTGCATTACCAACTCATCTGCTCTTCCTGTGATACAATTCCTTGACAATATTCTTTGCTCCTGTCTTTTAGCGTTCAGCCCATGCACACACACCCACAGACCACATCCTTTCTATAGCCCTTCCTGCAGTGCTCATCTTTTGTTCTTCTGAGGCAATGGTGTTCCCAGTCTTGCTGCCCTACAGTAGCATCAGTAGGATGTATTAATTAAAAGATAAACCTTTCCTGATATGGGGTAATTACTTTGAACAAAAGAAAACTTAGAAGGAAGCACAGAAAAGCAAGATAGCTTTGAAAATGATGTGTAGCCTTTATTACACGGCTTTTTCCCAAAAAAGTAAGGAGTATGAAATGGAAATTGATGGTTTTATATTGAATCCTCTTTTTATGTTATGTGCACATGGAAATGTTCCTCTTTTTTGTCTTTTTGTATTTAAGTCCAAAATGAATAAAAATTTTAAAGAAAATTACCTCCCTCCCTCCCCTCTTCCCTCTTTGGGAAGGCAAGCAGATTATGATATAGATTAGACACGTGGAGTCATGCAAAACTTTTTTCTATATTAGCCATATTGTGAAAGAAAACACAGACCAAAAAAATTCCAACAAGACAAATAAAGTAAAAAAATATGCTTTGATCTGCATTCAGACTCCTATCAGTTCCACCCCCTTTCTAAAAACAAAAGCAAAAAACTGAGTCTCCCTCTTGGGCACAGACTGGAAGTTCAGAAGCTGCTCATGGGCCATGGCCTGCTCTGGTAAGCATGGGACCTTTGACCTGCTCTGTTTTCCAAACTGGAAGAATTCCCTTTCCTTAGTCAATATGGTGGTCCTCCTAGTCCATAGTACTGCTAAGCTTAGAGCAGACATTTGAACAGATTAACTTCTTGCAGCTCAGAATTTGCAAGGGCCAGCTTCAGTCATACCATGGCCCTGCCACACCATGCTCATCATCTCCCTGCTTTTTTCATCACCTAAAGTCTACTATCCAAGAGTCGTTGAACAGGGTTTGTTTGGTAGTTATATATTCTGAATGATCTTACTATATGGATGAAAGATACCTTACTATAAATGAGTCTATAAGGTGGCATTTTGGTTTTTCCAAATGGAATGATTTTTTTTAAACCAATGAACAATAAACACAGTGGTATCTTCATTTCTCTATATCACTCAGCCAGTTGTGAAATGGTAAAGTCACGGTCTGTTGTGAAATATAAAAGTCTACTTGTTCCCCATCATATTGTCATTGAAAATGTCTTCAGATTGTGTATAAATGATTCTCATAAAAAATGTTTACACACACACAAACAATATATGTGTAGACATATAGGTCTTATATATTATAACTGTTAACATTCTCTCAGTCATCTTCTTTAGTGAGGTTTGAGATTTTTTACTATTCATTTAGCATTTCCCTTTTTAAAATAACTTGTAATTCGGTCCCTCAGTGCCCTCACAGTTATATGGCCTCCAGCACCGCTTTTCTCTCTACATACTTGGTTCAATCCATCAACTTCCCCCATATTGATTCTCTTTACTATCATATCTCTTTTCTAGATAGGCACATCAGGGACCATAATGTTATGGCCCATGTGGAAGTAAAGGAACTGTTAATGGGCCCAGACCGGCTGTAGTCAAAAAGGGAGCTTTGACCTGCTCTTGGAGTGGTTCCGTTATCCTTGATAAGGAGTTTGTTTGGTTTTTTTCCCATTTTTTCCTTCTGTTTGTATTTTTCATTTTTATCCTTGAATGCTCTGTTTGAACATTCTTTAAAATAGAAGTTCTGAGTGTTATAAGTGAGGACAGTTCTAAAGAGACCTTGCTCTGAAGGCAATAGAATAGGTTAGCTCTCATGAGTGGGAATCTTTTCCTTATATAGAGCTGAAATCTACCTCCTTTTATCTTCTATCCTTGTTCTTCCCTCTAGAATCAAGTAAAGCCATCTCCCTGATAATTCCTCAAATAACTGAAAACCACTCTCTTGTCCCCTCAAGTCTTCTCTTCTCAGGTTAAACATCCCAAGGTCACAGGATCACAGGAACTATAACGGATTCATAG
>CM053582.1:523562215-523575575 GCA_028627135.1 Pseudochirops cupreus | reverse complement strand
TGGATCACCAATTGTTTGAAAGAGCATAAAGGGGGTCCCTTCTTGGGGGCAAGTTGGACTAGTTCAGTGGTGTCAAACTCAGACATAGAAAAAGGGAGGGCACCAATCCATAGACAGGGATCCCCGTGGGCCACATGTTGGCTGTTTTAAAATGTAATATTATCTATATTTTATTATATCTTTATTTGTTTTGTTAAATATTTCCTAATTACATTTTAATCTGACTCAGGCTCCAGTCAAGGATGTTGCAGATGTTTGACACCTCTGGCTTAGATGATTAGTGAACTCCCTTCCAATGCTGAGATTCCATGATGAGGGCCTGGAAAACATACCAGCCCAGAGCAGCTAGCACAATGCCTGGTACAGAGGGGTCCAGAAATAGGAGTTTATTGATTTCAGTTCTCTTTTGCTTCTTCTATCACACCAAGGATGGGGTGGTAGTTGAGGCCAGTGGTTCTCAAAATGTGGCCCAGGATCCTTGGGTCTCTGATACCCTTCCAAGGGATCCTCGAGGTCAAAACTATTTTCATAGCAATACTAAGACATTTTAATTTCTAATAAGTGAATATCAATAGATAGAACCCAAATAACAAAAGTTGTTAGTGGCAGAAGGGAGGTTCCTCGATAATTTTTAAGAGTATAAAAGGGATCCTGAGACCAAAAAGCTTGAGAACCACTGCTCTAGATGATGGCTTAGGTACCCAACATAGTGGGAAGGCATAATTGTTTCTGGAAGAATTCCCTTGTGGGAGCATATATTGTTAGCTCTGTAGCCTTCCCTTCCACCATCACCAGGCCTGCTTCTCTGGCTCTGGAGGCCTGCACAGTGGCAATCCACTTTTTTCCAGAGACCCCCATATATTGTTCCATCTGTCTCCCGTTCTTTCTCACAGGGGATTTCCCTCCTCCCTTCTTCCACCCTTTCTGTCCCTAAAGCAAGTCCAAAGCCGTTTGAGGTTTTAATAAAGCAGGAATTCTTAACTTTTTTACGTCAAAGACCCCTTTGGCATTCTGGAGAAGCCTGCTGACCCTTTTCTTCAAAAGATGTTTTTAAATAATTGAAGGAAATGATACATGTCAAGTAGAGGTTGGTGAATATAAAGATGTAATTTTTTTTTCCCCATTTCACAGACCTCCTAAAATGTAACTGTGGATCTCTGGGGATGTATAATATATAATGCCACCCCAGGTTAAGAACCCCAGTTCTAAAGGTGTACCTCCTAGAGTCTGAGAATCAACATCTCTGGAGTAGATTGTCCACCAGGGAGACAGAGCCTCAAAAGCTACTTCCCCGATGCACAGACTATGGAGACCATCGAACTTCACCAGGTTGCATTTATGTAGTGGGCACGGCTTCTGCTCTTCATACATACATGCCTTTGTTTCTACTGTCCCTCCCCACTCCCTACCCCAGAGGGGGTGTTTCCCTCTATAGCTAACAGCAACAAAGGAACTACTAGGGGTAAAGCAAGAGACACAGGGAAAAGTCTCGAAATAAAAACTCCTTGGTGTTCACTGAACGTAAATGGACCTTGGCCCTGCTTTTTCTGAGTTCCTCTTGATCAATTAATTTTGCAGTTTATCCTCTTTTCTGGATGCCCAAGTCAACCTTTTATTCTTACAGTTCTCGCTCCCAAATCTCTCTGCCTTCACCAAAGAAAACTCCACTCTGTGCTTCTCTGCACAACCCCTCCCTCCATTCATGCCCCTCTCAAGCCTTCTCTCTAGTTCTTTTCAAAGTGAAAAGACAAGTTGTGTTTAGAGGATGCCTTTTGGATGATAGACAAAGGTGTGAGGTAAGATTCCTCTTCATTTAAGAAAGGAACCAGACTTCTCTTCTCAGGTGTCCTTTTGAACACTCCCCCCCCAGATATATTTATTTCATTAAATATTTCTCAATTACATGTAATTTTTTATCATTTTTTAAAAAGTGTGAATTCCAACTTCTCTCTCTCCTACCCTTCCCCCCTCCTTGAAAGGGCAAGTAATTTTATATAGATTATAAATGTGAAGTCATGTAAAACATAGTTCTATATTAGCTATGCTGCAAAAGTAAACACAGACCAAAAAAGAAAAATAAATATTAAAAAGTATTCTTTGATCTGCACTCAGACGCCATCAGTTCTTTCTCTGGAGGTGAATAGCAATTTTTTTTAATCAAAAATCCTTCAGAGTTGTCTTGAATCATTGTATTGATCATAATAGCTAAGTCATTCACATTTGATCATTGCACAATATTGCAATGGTCTCCTGGTTCTGTTCACTTCACTTTGTATCAGTTCATATAAGTCTTCCCAGGTTTTTCTGAAACCATTTTGCTCATCATTTCTTATGACACAATAGTTTTCCATCAATTATATACCAGAATTTGTTCAACCATTCCCCAATTGATGGGACTCCCCTCATTTTCTAATTCTTTGTCACCACAAAAAGAGCAGCTATAAATATTTTTGTACAAACAGGACTTTTTCTTTTTTCTTGAATCTCTTTGGGATACAGGCCTAGTAGTCAAGGGGTATGCACAGTTTTTAGCTCTTAGCATTGTTCTGATTTTTTGGGGTGGGGAGTCCTTGCACTGGCTCACAGTCCATGTTGTGTTGTTGGTGTTTCCATATTGCTTAAAATCAACGACAACCACAGACCTGCAATTTCCTCATTTTTGGGAGCTCCAGGTGAGGCACTTCCTCTACCAAGGCAGATCTGCACCTCTTTGCAATTTATCATCTCAGACCACACCTCTGTCTCTTTCACTGGATCCTCCCATCCTCTGCACCTGGGCATCACCCTGTGCTCTCTTTTCCTTCTCTTCCTCCTCTCTTTCAAAGTCTGTTTATTCCCATTGCTTCAACTATCACCTCCATGCAGATGATTCTCACTTCAAAATCACTGGCTCTGGCTTCTCTGTGCTCCAGAAATACCTTTCTAAGACTGTCTTCTTTGCTATTTGTCTCCTCAGCACAGTGCTTTGCATATAATAAGCACTTAATAAATGCTTCATTCATTCAACCAGTTATTTCAAGGACTTGCCTGGGGGACACCAAGAGTTTAAGTGACTTAGTAGGGTCAGACAGTCAGTGTCAGAGACAAGGGCTTGAACCCTGATTCCAGTTGGAGGCCAGGTATTTATCTGCTCCACCCTGCTCCCTCTCTCTCCTTTATTCCCCCTAAACACACTGAAAACCCTTGAAGGCAGGAACTGTGGATTCAATAACAAAATCAACAAAGCTTTATTAATCACCAAGCAGCTGCAGGAGATGCAAAGATGAATAAGTAAGACTTAATCCTGCCCTTAGGGAGTTTATAGCCTAGTAAGGGTAATGACCTGGACACAAATAACCATGATACAATAGAGAACATAGCCGCATGAGAGAGATCCAAAGTACATAGCAAGGTCTAAGGAAAGAAAATAGTAGTTCTGACTGGGGAAAACAGAGGGGACAAAAAGCTGTTTGAAGAGCTAGGAACTGAGTCTTAATGAGTGGGAGGGATTTCATCAGGCAAAGATTTGATGGGATTTATAAGTGTAAGGGATTGTAAAGTCTAGGGGTTCAAAACCTGTATAGAGATAGATATACATAGATATATGTGTGTGTGTGTCAGTGAACATACAAATCAAAGCCTGATTTATCATTTCATTGTCTAGACTTAAAAAGTGATGAAGAAAATATTAATAGTGCAGATTAATCTTAAAAATGTAAACATATACATATTTGTATGTACTGTATATATAAATGCATCTTGTTTACAGTTACCTAGGGATAGATCATTGTACTTTAATATAACTGGTTTCTTCTGCAATCTTGTGCATTTTCTTTTATGCATTTAAAACATTATTCTAAGAAGGGGTACATAGGCTTTGCCAGATTCTCAGAGGAGCCATGGCACACACACAAAAAGATCAAGAACCCCTGATACAATATAATCCTCTCATTTTATGGATTAGAAGATAGAGGCCCAAAGAAGTTAAGTATGCTCCCCAGGGTTACAGAACAAAGACCAGAATCCTGTTCTTCTCAATGAAAATCCAGTGCTCAATTCAGGACTATGTCAGAGCCAGTTCATACCAGTTCTCATCAATCCATTGTTAAACTGTCAGTGGGAACATTTACATCTCAGAAATCAGTGAACATGCAAACTACAACCCAATTTATTGTTTTGTTGTTTGTCTAGATTTAGGAAGTGATGGAGAAAAATGTTAATGTATATTTGTCACCACAAACATGTACATATAACGTACATTTGTCACACACACCCCAAGAGCAGATTGTTAAACTTCTGGTGCTCATTCCACTAGACTACGCTGGCCTGCCATATAGAATTTGAGGTGCTAATGGGACATCCAAGTGGAGGTACCCAGAAGGCAATTGGAAAGGTATGTCTGGTGCTTAGAGAAGCCAGGACTAGAGATACTGAAGTGAGAATTATCTTGTTGGAGGTGATATTTGATGCTGTGGGAACAAGTGACATTGACAAAAGAGTAGGAATAGAGGGGGAAGAGGTCAAGGACAGGGTCTTGGGTAATGTCCACATGTAGAGAATGGGAAGAGGGAGAGGAACCCAGTGAAGAAGACAGAGAAGTAGTCTGAGATGCATGGGGACATAGTGTCATAGAAGTTAAGAGGACCGCCCAGGATGGTAGTGAATGCTTGTAATTCCTATTACTGGGGAGGCTGAAGTTGATGGATCTCTTGAGCTTAGAAGTCCTGAGATGTATTGAGGCTAAAGCCAAATAGGGGTCTGCATTGTCCATCACCAATATGGTGAGCCTCGGGGATTGAGGGGCCACTAGGCTGCTTAAGAAGGGACAAATGAGCCCCAAGTGGAAAAAAGTTTCCATGCTGATCAGTTGTGGAATTGGGTCTGAGAGTGGCTGCTGCATTTCCAGCCAGGAAGGAGGAGGAGAAGGAGAAGAAAAAGAGGAAGGAGAAAGAAGGAGGAGGAGAAAAGATGAGGAAGGAGGAGGAGAAGGAAAGCATAGAAAGAAACAAGGTATGTTGAGGTACCACCCCACACCCATTGAATCAACAAACACAATGAAAAGCAATGAAGTCCAACGCTGACTAGGTTGTGGAGAAATAGAACCATTTATTCATTATTGGTGGAACTGGAAACTTGTAGACTCCTTTTGCAGAAAAATCTGGCAGTATATAGTAAAAATTTTTTTTGGATTATCATATGCTTGGACTCTAGTGTTGGGAATATAACCTGAAAATGTAATGAAAACAATTACTCCCACTCCCTCAGGGATATGTTCAGAGGATAGGCTGGGGAGGGGGGGCGGAATCAAATCAAAACTGGAAGTGACCTACATGTTCAACATCGGGGGAATGGTTAAATAATTGTGGTATATAAACGTAATGGAATGTTATAATGAGATTACCCTGAGACTAACATGTATGAGGAATACAGATAAATCTGGAAAGGCCTTTATTAAATAACACAAAGCAAAAAAAGAAAAGAGTATGCAGAGGAATGAGATGCACACTTACTACAGATGATATAAAAATGAATAAATGAATGAACGGGCAGAATATCCTGATGGGGGTTAGAGTAACTGAGAAAATATTATGATACTTTATTCAATGAAATTAAGTAATATAATGAAAATAGTAAATATATTTGTTTGTAAGGATATCCAGTGTTAAGTTCTAGTAAGATATTTGGTTTTTAAAAATTGGATTTGACTGTATTCTTCAGTTCCTAACTCACTGTATTATATACAGAAGACACTCAATAAATGTCTGTTGAATTGAATGCTGTGAAAGTCCATCTCTTACGTTTTTCTCCTGATAAATATCTCTCTTCTCCAATGTCCTTATGTAAAATATCCTTAGTAGCTTCATAAGAAAGTAGTGCCTCTCTCAGAGGAGGATCAAATAAACTCACATATACTAGACACTTTGCAAACCTTCAAGTGTTATAAAATACTATTAATATGCTTATTAAAGCATCTGTCAGAATGTTGGTGTTCTACATCTCTGTTAAACACAAAAAAGCAGAGGGTGTTGGTTTTTTTTTTTATGGTGTTTGACCATTTCAGGGCTTTGTGATCTGTGAAATAAACACCAACTCCACAGATAGGAACATAATTAATCCAAAACCCAGACAATAGAAAATTATTCCTTTTGGACTGCAGCCAGGCTCTGTTCCCTGGATATCAATTTTCTGCTAAAGAAAGCTTCATCACTATCCCCAGGCCCTGCTGTAAGCATCTGCGGTCACAAAGAACCTTTTAGAATAATCAAGGGCAATGAGGTTGGTGTTTACCTTGACAAACTGGGTTTTAATTGGTTAAAAGCCCTGTGGCACAAAGGGGATCCAGATTTCTTTATCTGGTTCATTCTTAGTCAAGAGCAGAGGCCACACAGTTAGAAAGTGGGCTATTGGTTTGCAATAATAAACACTGTGTTCACGTTAAGCCCTTATCTCAAGGCAGTACTAGCACTACCAACATGCCTCGGTTGATCCCAAGTCCTTTACAACTTGGGGGTTCAATGAGCTGCTAATGATGAAAAATCTCATTTATCTTTAAAATCCTCTACTTTTCTATTTTATTTTAAAGGTCACTTTTCTTCCACTCCCCATTCTGTAGTCCTACAAGTCAAACTTTTTACTGGATTGCATAATTAAACTAGCTTTTTGAATCACATAAAAGGAGTATATAAGTATCCAAGATGCAATTTCATATCTGGGTAAAAAATGGGTATCTCATCTGTGTATGTATCCCTCAAGAGTTTTCAAGCAAAAAATCATTGACTAGTCAGTCATAGGAAAGGGGTTGAAGTATTTCCTTTCTCCATCCCTCCTTCCTTCCTTCCTCTCTACCTCCCTCTCTCCCTCCCTTTCTCCCTTCCTTCCTTTTTCTCCTTCCCTTTCTTTCTGTCTCTCTGAAAAAAAAGTAAGTTCATGTAAACCTTAGTTGGTAGGGATAGTAAGAGCCTCTACTCTATTGCCCATGTGTTCCTACAGACTCCATTTTGCTACTGGTGGTAAGAACTCCATCTCCATCATTAGTTCCAGATTTTCCTTCTTGATTGTGACTTTGGTCAGTCCCCTCTCCCACTCCCGTTTGCCCTTTTGCTCCATCTCCAATCCCAGACTGAGCCAGAACAGTCTCCAGGTGAGAGCTTGGCCAGGATCTCCTTCTCTTCCACAGATTTCTTTCTTCAACAAACTTACTCCAGGTTCATTCATTCTGCCACTGTAATTGTTTCTGCACCTTCTGGCAACTACTGGGTTGCAGCATTTCTTAATAAGAAAGGTAGTATCTTAAATTAATATTGTCTTGCAGAGTGACAAGCAATACTCTGTTTTTTCTAATGGAGCTATTTCTTCTTGGACAAGTCTAGTTGAACCCAGCAATTTCTTCTTTCAAAAAAAAAATTATTTTGTTATCATTCTTATATAACCATTGTTCTTAACAATATCCCCTGTTCAGCAAGCCATCCCTTGTAGCAAAGAATAAAGAAGGGGGGGGGGGGTGAAGCAGTTTAGCAAAACTATTCAATACATCAACTGTGTTTGCTAGAGTATGTAATGGTCTACACCCATAGTTCCCCACCTCTGCAAAGAAAGGAGAGAGGGGTGTTTTCTCTTCTGTTCACCAGGGTGCAGCTTTGTAATCTAGCAATGTCAGCCTTTGGTTTGAAAACAGCATTGATTTTCTCATAATTTGTTGTAAGGAGTGTGAATCATGGGTGTTCCTGCCCTTGCCATCAGGATGATCATATCTCCCCTCCCTGTATAGCATGGACATGTGCATTAACACTTTGTTAAGAAAATGATTGACAGCTCCAGATTGCTTTCCGGGAACTGTAGTCATTATTGGTTTCTATTGATTGGGGCTGCTCCCAAGCTGATTGGCTGGCTAGGACTCAGGAGGATAGACTCTTATCCCAGGAACTGCCCCTTTGTATCAGCATGGAAAGGAGGGACAACTCTGGATCCCTTTTTGTCTGTTCACCTTTGTTGTATTCAGAAGACAGACCAGAGGGTTAGCAGGGTGGACTTCCTTTGTGCTTTGTGCAAATATCTCCCTATCAGTCCTGCCAGAAACTAGGAGAAGACAAAGGGCACATAGGCTTAGGCTTAGGAGTTACACGTGTTACCTGATGGTTTTCTGAGCACCGTTCAGAAATTAGAGGCCCTGACATCGAACTTCCCCAGTCTAAAAGATTAATCCTGGATAAAAAGACATGCCTTGCTCTCCAAAAACCTACATTCTCTCTGGAGAATTAACAATTATATACATGGATATATACAAATATTCACAAAATTAGAAACAAATTAATCTTGTGGTAAATCAATAATAGCTGGGGAAAATCAGAAAAGGCCTTTGGGTGGCATCTGTACTCACCTTTGAAGATGTTGACAAAAGCCAGAGGGAAGAGGCTGAAAAAAGAGACCCTGGATCTAGGCTTAAGTGGACTCGGGTCCGTCAGTCTTGCATAGTTTTACCCTCAAGAGAGAGGATCAGGCTTTTTTTTCCTCTCAAACTCTCTGGTTCATATACCTCTACTCCAGGAAAAATCTCTCAAACAAAGCTTGGATATAGCTTATATCTAAGATCTCCTCTAGAAAGGATTAACAGGTTTTCTTTCAGAAAAATATTCAATGAACAAAGTAAATATCAGGTGTAGGACAGCTATTTATTTCTTCTATCACAAAAGAAATACTCAAAACAGAAAAGACTCAGAAGCACATATTAACAAATAATTAAAACATGAAACACTTAAAGGGAGCACTGTCTTGAATAGCACAACTAGGTGCTACAGTGAATAGAGCATGGGGCCTGTAGCTAAGAAGGCCTGAGTTCAAATTTGGCCTCAGATACTTAACTTGCTGTATCACTCTGGGAAAGTCATTTCACCTCCATCTGCTTCAGTTTTCTAGTTGCAAATATATAGCACCAATCTCCTAGAGTTGTTGTGAGCATTAAATGAGATAATATTTGTAAAGTGTTTAGCACAGGGCCTGGCACATGGTAGTCATTTAATACATGTATTTTCCTTCTGATCTTTTTTTTAGGTGAAATGTTCAGGGGGTTATTTAGTTTCAAGGAAGATCAATAAATTGCTCATCCTTTTATTATTCACTTCTTATCCACAAGGTCCTTGAAAAAGGAGGCACACAAATCACCAGAGGTGGTTGCCACTTCTTGCCAGGTTGAAAGAATCTTCACTCTGGGCTATAATTTAGCCTTTTCTTTCTCATTTGGAGCTAGATCTCCATCTTGACAAAGGTCTTGATGTTCTATCCTTGGATGTGCTTATCCGCAGCAGCCAGTGCTTTGGCCCTACCTACAAAATGACTCAAGAATCCTAAATTCTGGCCAACCAAGCAGAAATAGCTCACCCTTTTAATGGTGGTCATCTCCTCTGAGAAGTAGTGCCATTCCAGAAAGTGCTTCTTGCTGCCAACCAGCAACTATGAATTTGCAAACTTTCAAACTTAAGAAGTAGCCACCAAGGTTAGAAAATGTTCATCATTGTTGTCCACACATCTATGCTTGGGGAAAGAAATGAAAAGAAGAAGAGACAAAGACTTGAGGTACATACATTCTCAGGCTTACCCAGACAAACACATATTCTTCATACCACCACTATAACTGCTGCTGGGAATGGAAAGGGAGGAAGGGCCTCCTCTCCCACCATCCCTTTTGGGAAGTTCAAGGGAAAACTGGCAGAATCTCAAATGACTAAGCTAAAAGAGAAGAGTTTTTTTTCTTCCTCAGTTTCTCTTATAGCCAACTGAGTGAATGGCTTTTCCTGCCAGTCATCTTGGACACAGTCCCCTCTCATGGGGACCTGGGGACTAACTAGAAGTTGCTGATCATACATGTCCTTTAGCAAGAGGCCAGAGCACATGTGTCCTACTGGGAAGGATCAAGGTATAGGCCTATCTTCACATATATTCTAAGGGATGCTCTCTAATGACAAAGAACCCTAAAATTCTAAAAGACCCAGGTGAGGAGGGAATGCATTCCAGGCCCAGGTGATAGCTTGTGCAGAGGTACTGAGATGGGGATGAAATGTTCCATACGAAGAACAACAAGTAGACCAGTTTGGCTACTGCAGAGTATGTGAAAGGGAGGAACAGTTACAGAATTTGTAATTCTAGAGTTCAGTGCACAGTTGGGACACATCTATCTGGAAGCAAAGGCATATAGTTCTCTATATTGACAGAGGGACAGAAAGGAAGAGTGTTTTGGGCAGGAAGAAGCAAGACTTGACAGGAGAGAAGAGAGTTGTCTATGGGCTGAGAAAAGAACTAGCTCTGGCAGTCAAGGGGAGAACTTCAGAGAAGAAGAGATCCAGGAGGCCAAGCTGAGCCCACTCACCCAGCAAAGACTGAAAAATATGAGTTCCTTTAGCCACATATGGAGACTTAACATCTTTATGCAACAATCTCCATGCAATGTAGTAAGTTGACCATAAAAATCATTCCCCCCTCACCTCTGGGACATGAAGGCCAAGATTTTAATGAATGACTCTTCATTCTGGGTTCTACATCAGAGTTCCAACAGGAGAGAAGCCTCATCAGTGTGAGACAAACAGCCAAAACTTCAGAAAGGATTCAGATTTAGTGAAACATTAGGAAATGCGTGAATCCAAAAAGGAGGAAAAAAAGAATAAAACTATTGCATTGTGATCTTGGGCAACTCATCTGTAAAATGAGGGAGTTGGACTAGATGACATCTGGGGCTGATACCAGTTCTAGATCTCAAATCCTAAGTGGGGCTGGAATATCAATATATACGGTGACAACCACAATGTAAATATGTGTGTGTTCAGTCATTTTCAGTTGTGCCTGACTCTTCATGACTCCATCTTTGGGGGTTTCTTGGCAAAGATACTGAGGTGGCTTGCCATTTCCTTCTCCAGTTCATTTTACAGATGAGGAAACTGAGGCAAATAGGGTTAAGTGACTTGCCAACGGTCACACAGCCTAATAAGTATCTGAGGTGAAATCTGAACTCGGTTCTTCTTAACTCCAGGCCTGACACTTTAGCCACTGCACCACCTAGCTGCCCCAGTGTAAAAGTAAAGAACAAAATATAAGAAAGGAAATTAAAAAGAAGTCTAACAGAAATAATGGTCTCATATAACAGCTAATCCTGCTTCTCCTTTCTTGTGCAGATGGAGGGCTGTAAGAGGCAGAATGGTGTGTATGTTACTAGAAGATATCATTGTGAGGTTTTTCTTGTTTCTCTGAGTCTTCAATTCAGATGGGTTAAAGTAAGGGAGGGGTTATATTGCAAAATAATTGTGACATCAAAACAAAAGGTACGAGTCAATAAAACATTTATATTCCTTTCAAAAAGAAAGCACAAGTGGTAGAGGGATTTCCATGTGTGGTGTAGGAGAGAGAGACAGCAGGGACGGAGAGTGAGTGACAGTGCGACTATAAAGTAAGCCCAGAGCTCCAGCTTTTCACTGCACCCTCCGTTGAAAGGGATTCGGTGTGAGCTCAGTATCTGCTTCCATGATTAACCAGCAATGACTAGATTTAATCTTGGAAAACTGACCTGCATCACGTGTTCTCTGAGCTCTTCTAGTTTTGTCTGGAGAAGACAGTGCCTAGGAGGTGGGGAAGCATACAGGGACCTGGAGCACAGGGAAATAGATTAGGACATTATAATTCGCCCCAGATGGAGGCATCCTCTTGGGATGTCTCTTCACTGTTGATAGCCAGCTGTGTTATACTTGGTTCTTCTCCAGAAAAGTTTGAAACAGAATTAGAACTGGCAAAATCTTCCTTCATTGACAGTGACATTTTTCTTATGCCAGAATTTTCTTTCTTGCAATAAATTAACATGAGCAGTTCTAGAAGTATTGGTAGGTGAAGTCTTAATGTCAACACAAGTTCTTTTTTTTTCTTTTTCAATTAAAAAGCATTTATTTTTCTCTCCACATATTTAAAAGAGAAAAAAGAAAACTTCAGAATAAATATGCGTGGTCATACAAAACAAATTCCTACATTTTGGTGTTCAGTCATTTCAGTCGTGTCTGACTCTTCATGACCCTATTTGGGATTTTCCTGGCAAAGATACTGGAGTGGTTTGCCATTTCCTTCTCTAGTTCATTTTAGAGATGAGGAAACTGAGACAAACAGAGCTAAGTTACTTGGTCACAAAGTTAGTAATTGTCCAAGGCCAGATTTGAACTTAGGTCTTCCTGACTCTAGGCCCACCATTCTATCCACTGCACCACCTACTTGCCCTAAATTCCCACATTAGGCAAGTCCAAAAATGAACTATGACCTGTATTGGAAGCGGGCTTTATCATGACTCTGTCTAAAATCATGGTTGGTCATTTTGTTGATCCCAGTTCTTAAGTATTCCAAAATTGTTTTTCTCTACAAATTGTTACTACAAATGGTATGAATAAAAAATGTATAAATCATTCAACTGGTCCTGCTCACTTTACTCTGCATTAATTACTTCCTACAAGGTTTCACTGAACCTATCCCCTTAGTAACTTCTTAGTTACTAAGTAACTTAGTAACAGGCACATCTGTAGTTTACTCAATCCTTACAGGTTTTCAGAACATACTTGCAACTGAACCCCAGCCCTGGGAATTTAGGTTGTCCTTCCTGCGCTCCTACAGAATGCTGCATCAGGCACCAAGCTTCTCTTACCTAAGAGAAGAAACTCAAATGGTAAAAAAACAAAAACAAAAAAAACCCAAAAAAACAGAGGTTCTGTAACCAGCACCAGGCTGGGGTTGGCTTCCCTGCACCTCTAGCACTTAGCTCTTATCCTCGTTCCCTGCACATAGAAGGCACTTAATCAGTGTTTAATTAAAATTCCACCCTTTTTAATGTGTTCAGTAAGGAACAGGCTCTGTCTTTTGTAGGACCTGAAATCTGTCCAGAGCTGCTACTTAATTGCTTTTGTCTCCTTCTCCCGTTTCTGACTTGATACTTGAAGCTAGAGTTTCCTAATGGGCTGAAGACAAGCTAACTACTGGCCTCTTCTCAATACCACCGCCCACACATACATATACCACCCTCACTCCCACCCACAGCTGCCACTTCCCACAGCTCTCCTAGCACAGTCCCCAGCTCACAACTCCCCAGAGATCTGGACATAATTATAGTCCATTCATTAGTACATCAGGGTCCTAGTGTACAAGGCAGGCTCTTGAACATTGCACATAGAGATTCCAGAATACTGCCTCAGGGACAAAGGCTGAAGGTGAGGTTTTTTTCTCCAGTGCCTCCTAGATTCTCCTAGTACAAAATCTCTAATCCTGTGGAATAATAGAAATTCAATTGAAAGACCTAAGCAATCATCTAATCAATTCATAGCAGGGGGAGAAATCCCCTCTAAAATACCACTTACAAATGATTTGGCCA
>CM053582.1:523519561-523562115 GCA_028627135.1 Pseudochirops cupreus | reverse complement strand
GGAGAAGGAAATGGCAAACTATTCCAGTATCTTTGCCAAGAAAACCCCATATGGGGTCACAAAGAGTTGGACATAACTAATGAACAAAAAAAAAATATGAAGAACCACAGTTATGGGGACCACGCGCTTCTCCCTTCCCGAACTGACATCTCTGTATTAGAAGGAAAATCCTCTGGGAGTGAAGTGTTTGGCTTCTTTTGATAGGTCCTCATTTCATGGACAACCTGCCACTTCTAAGTTGACTTTCAAAAAAAAACCTAATTTCTTTTCCTTCATTATTGTTCTGGATGGACTTTTCTTTGGACGGTGTGACTATAGTGATCCACAGAATCATAGATTTAGAGCAGGAAGGGACCTTAGAGACCATCAGGGCTAACTTATTTTCCAGATTAGGAAACTGGAGGCATAGAGATTAAGTGACTTACACAGGGTCACATAACTAGTATATATAGAAGGCTGGACTTAAACCCAAGTTTTCCTGACTTCAAACCCAGTACCCTAACTTCAAACTTGACCTCTAATTTGGGAGATTCCTAAGCAGAAAAAAACCCCCATTTGTATTAAGTATGGTTTATTGTAATCCTTTTTGCTTTCATGCTGAGTTAATAGTTTTCTTTGAGGCATTTCCACTTATAACCTCATCATTTATCTGCTAAAAGTTTGACAATTTTTTTGGTAGCTTCAGCAAGAAGTCAGGCTGTATACACTTCCTCATCTCCCCTGACCCTTCTAGGATAACTGTAGCTTCTTCCAAAGTCATTCCCAGGATAATTATTAACACCTGAACTGGGCAGGTTGCCCACCCTGAGATAACAGCTGCCTCCCCAGAATCACATAAGGTCCCTTCTGCAGCCTAATTACAAAGAACTGCCTGTTATAGGCCCTCCCTGAAATAAATCACCTTCATCTAAGGTCACTGAGGGTCTTGTATGTATGTCAAGGTTGAGTTACCCCAAAGACTGATACGGAGTTAAGAACAGACTGGTGAACTTAGTCACATGTGTCCTGGCTAATTAGCACACCTAAATCTTCAAGACTGATTGAAAAGTGAGAAAAAAAAGGAGAGGTGGGGGAGTGAGATAACTGCTGATAAGTAATGGAAGGGATACAGCTTTTTTCTATATATAAATGTAACAAGACATTCTCCAATGCTCGTTTCTTCAATCTGTGGAGAACTGGGCCTCTCTCATTTCCTGAGGGGGTGGAGAAGCCTCTTGAGAGGCAGCTGATCAGGAGATTTTGAGAGGGCATCAGGACATTGGCCCAAGGAAACTTCCTGAGTTGCCATTACTGTGGCACTCCCTAATGCCTGAGCAGCTGCTGCTGCTACTACAATCGAAAATGAGCCTTAGCAGCAACCTGAAAGAGATTGAGTGAAATATCAAGAAACTGCGACCTACAGAAAGCATGGAGAACCATCACCATGGCACCCTGGGCATAGGAACAGAGCTGCTGAGGCCAGTACCACACCGGAGGGCCAAGAGGAGTGACTGGGCAGATCCAAGATGATAATTCCATTTCCTCTCTTCCTTGATAGAAGAACTTGTATTTGTTATGAAGCTTATCTTTATTTCTTTAAAGTTTATTTTACGTCTTTTATAACCTAGTATCTGAGTAAATAATAAGATAAAACCATGGTTAACTATCACATTACTGATTTGTATGTGTTTCATTTGCTCAAAGAAGGCAATGACTGGTAAATGGCACAGAAAAGAGAAACAGATTCTTAAAATGAAATATGTATTTGCCAGAAAGAGGTCAATTCTTTAACTTCTGAGGAAAATTCCCAGTATTGGGAGTTTGAAGCTAGAGATTTTACATCTTCATATCTTTGCAGCTTCCCCAAAGCAGAGAAGTGGCTCAGACTACCTCAGATGTTAAGTGATCCCAGCAGACTGGTAAAGCTTGCATCTGGTAAACAAGGCTTTGCTTCTAGTAATTTTCCCCTTTTCTATTGTTATATCCCTCAAGTTTTTTTGTTGTTTTTTTTAAAAGGGAAAAGAAGCTTATTCCCTCAGGGAGTGGAGCCAAAGGCATTGACCAGTGGAAAAGTGATGCCTGAAGGGTGAGGCAGCAAATAATAGAAGCCCTCATACTAGGGTGAGGGTCCTGGACAACACGGAGTACCTAGTTGTCCTGCTCACCATCTTTCATCTGCTTTTCCACATGCTACCTGAAGCATATCATCACTATCATTACATAAACAAGAGCAAATCCAGCTTCACGTATTACATTGCTGCAGATTTTTCCTGCAGCCCTCAAATAAATGCTGGTGCTTGTACTAGCATGACAAAGGCTGATGGAGGACCAGGAACTTTACAGACTCAAAGAAGTATGTCCCTGATGTCCAAGAACCCAGGAAATAGCTTTTCATGTTCCCTGAGTTCACTATCCAGCTGAGCCATATCCTTCAATAAACCCACTGGAATATATGTGAATCATGAGAGGGAGTATTTACCATGTCCCTATCCATTTAGGGAGCATTTGCTACTAAACACAGGACAGGAGATTGAGCATCTCTTTCACCCTTGGAATTAGCCTCTTGTATCTATGACTCTAGTCAAAGATCTTTTGGCAAGAGATTCCCTTACTTTGAATCTTTCTTCCTTTCCATGTTCTACCATTCATGCCGAGAACTTTAGGACCTTCTCATGGCAGCTACCTCAGGCCACCCAACCCTGGCACTCCTTTCACCACCCCAATTTTCTTATCTATTTCATGAGAGGCTGTCCTGAAAAAAGAGCTAATATTGGTCTCCTATACCAGTTTAGTGTCCTATATCATTGGATTTTCCTTACTTGCTAAACTCTGGCTCTTACTGGCCTTCATCCCAGTATCACTATTTGCTTCACCCTCGGATTTTGCTTCAGCTTCAAGTTGTTTCTCCCCTCCACCCAAGAGAATATAAGCTTTTTGAGAATGTGTGTTGTTTCATTTATCTTCATATCTTTATGTTTTAAACACCAATGTTCTATTTATGATGCTAGGGAGCTAGATCGTACAGTCAGTAGTGTGCTAAGTCTGGAGTCAGGAAGATTTGGATTCAAATTTGCCCCTAGATACTTAACTAGTGTGTGACCCTGCACAAGTCACTTAACCTCTTTCTGCCTCAGTTTCCTCAACTGTAAAATGGGGATAATAGCCCCTACCTCCCAGAGTTGTTGTGAGGTTAAATGAGATATTTGCAAAGTGGTTTTTAACACAGTGCCTGGCACACAGTAGGCACTTAATGCATGCTTTGGTTTCTTCCTTCTTCCCATATGGCTGCAAAGTATGGAATACTACAGTCTTTGAAGAAGTTTTAAGTTTAAGGTCACCCAAAGGAGCAATGGATAGAAGTCTGGCAGATACAAGTAGGCTATAGAAAACTACTACTGGAGAATTGCTCCTCGGAAACAGCATTAAGATAGTCAGAGATGTACAATAATGAGGCATAACACAGATAGCCCATATGTAACACTGGTGCCCAGGGAATGCTAATAGAGTTAGAGGATGGTCCTCAGCATGTTGAGTGGTAGAGCTACAGGAGGACATGACAAATGTGGCACGAGATGAGAAGGTGTATGGATAGAGAATATGTATTCCCTCCAATGGTAAACACCAATACATCCAGTATCTAGGCTTTGAAGGACTAGAATGTGCCTTGCACATAGCACATTCAAAGAATATTCTCCATCCAGATTGCCTTGCATATGTATTTCAGCAATGTCTTGGAGGACCCATCGGGCTGTTTCTTGCACTTTTGGACTAGTTCCAAACTAAACATGCTTCCTAGATTACCTGAAGTTAGTCTAGCAGGCTACCCATTTGACCTACTTTCCTGTTACCGCTTTCTTTACCCTTGGAGCTCTTGCTCTCTCCTTCTGTGCTAACGTTTCTACTTCTTGAGTTGACTATTTTGTATCTCAGATATAGTCATATATATATGTGTGTGTGTGTATATATATATATACATATATATGTGCATGACATATATATATACATATATGTACACACACACATTTATACATATCATGTCCCAAATAGTTTGAGATCCCACACACACTGGTTCTAGGTGTTAGGGCTATAGGACCATTGCTAGTATCAACCCCAAGGAGCTTTTGCACCAGTTCTGAATGGGTTTCGGGGTTGCTTCCTTTCTCTTCTTTCATGCTTAGCAGAGCTTATTGTCCTAATAAAATCAGCTGCTTCTGACCAGGGTTGTTAGCTCCCAGGGACCTCTCTCTCTCAGAATGACTTTTGTCCCTGAGGCAAAGCAATTGAGGCAAGCAATCCTTTTGAGGATTCCTAAAGACTCGTAAGGGGACAGCTGGAACTAAAACAACAAACGTGGGGAAAATTACAGTCTTACAATAAAAACTGACCCTAGCATTAAATTGGGAGTTTAAAATGATTCTTGGTTCCTTCTTTTAGCACCCATCCCCACTCACCCTGGGGTCTACTATAGACCTACATCCTCTTATCCCAGTGGAAAGAGCCCTAGATTTAGAGTGAGATGACCTGGTTTTAAATCCCTAGAAGCTAGGTGGAACAGTGGATTAAGTATAGAGCCTGAAGTCAGGAAGGCTTAAGCAGAACTCTGGCCTCCAACACTTACTAGCTGTGTGATCCTGGGCTAGTCAATCTGTACCATTGGAGGGAATATGTACTTAACATTTGCCTCAGTTTTCTCAAAATGGGGATAATAATAACACCTACCTCATAGGATTGAGGTGAGGATCAAAAGAGATATTTGTACATGATAGAGGCTTAGTTACTGCATGTTGATCCCCTCTCCCCACCCATGCACTACTTACAGAGTTTTGGGCAGATTACTTAACCTTTGTAGGTTGGTCTTTACTTCATGTGTACAATGAAGGAATTGGGACTTGATAACCTCTAAGATTCTGTGTATCTCTATGTGTCTTGCTGTAGCCTCTTCACTTTTATTTTTGGAATTAGGACTCAGGGTTCTTCTTCTTTTGTTACACAGGCTTAGTTTCAATTCAGATCTCCTTGCACACAGGTATAGTACACAGCTGGTGAAGAACACGTACATAATAATGTTGGGCCCCAAAATATGCAGAGGACCAAAATAACATTCATCTATATTTCAGAGGGAGCTCTGGGCTCTTTTATGTATGTATACTATATTTAATTATCTTCCTTTTTCATATTAGTGATTTTTTTTTGAGGGGAGAGGTGAGGCAATAAGGTTAAGTGACTCACCCAAGGTCACACAGCTAGTAAGTGTCAAGTATCTGAGGCCATATTTGAACTCAGGTCCTCTTGACTTCAGGGTCAGTGCTCTATTCATTGTGCCACTTACCTGTCCCCCACCTTCCTTTTTTTTATAAAAGAAGGTTTTGAAAGCATAGTCTTCCCACCCCACAGCCTTGAGGTTCTGGACCCCAAGTACTTTTTTTTTTCTTTTTTTTTTTCTTGCCACAATACCTACACTTGCAGTTAGGGACTAAAGCGAACAGTGGGAAAGGAATGCTGTCTTAACCTATAACCTTTCACCAACTGCCCCTTCAACACAAGTTCTTTTGGATTACCTACAGATGTGTACTAAAGGTAACTACAGAGGAATGTGGGCTGAACAGAAAAGTCTAAGAAGACCATGCCATAGTGCACAATCTTGGAAGAATTTTGAAGAGACTAAAGAGTTCACTTTCTGGCTTTAGTTTCCTTTGGTTCTCCCTCATTGCCTAGGCTGTCTATATGAATAACAGGGAATCTCTCCTTCCTTCTCCAGCAGAATTGCTGATCTCTCCTCCACTCTCTCATATATTGTCTTCTTTTTTCTCCAGCTACTATATCATTTTTCTACCTGCCATCAACTTCTGGAGCTTTTTAGGGATTCCTAGGCTAATACCCTTTGAACAATTAGTTCCCATGCCCTGGTCCATGTGTATACCTCAAACCAAAAATTCCCTAGAGCTCTCTTCTTCCTTCCTATCTCTAAGGCAAGCTATATTGGCTGGCATGCTGCTGTGACATGGGAACAGTATCTTATGTCCCATTTCAACCTGACTAGAACCAGCCCTAGCTCCTCAGAGCTGTGTGAGAAATTTCATATAATGATTACTTGATGGGTTCAGTAATGGTTGTTTCTGTAGGGCCTGGGCCAGCTTCTGTCCTTCCTTTATGACCATCTTAAAAAGAACCCAGAGAGAAGAGGTAGGCTAAGGGGGGGGGGCAGTTTTATTGAGCTTCTCCATAAGTAAATAAAGGATACTGGGGAGGCACTGAGGAGGCAGCTGCCACTCCCTCCTCTCCTTCCCCTTAAGGAGTCTCTTGGGGAGGACAGTGAAGGTAGATAACCAGCAAGGTGAGTCCCTCACCAAGGATATAGTTGGGGGTATGTGTGGAACTAATGGAGGATAGGGATTGAGGAGGGAGACTGTTTCAGGACCCAGTCTGCAGCTTTGGGTGGGGATTTGATGGGGGCAGTAAAAGGGGTGGATGCATCATGGCCTGAGGCAAGAGGAAAGGGGAGAAGCTAATGAGGCAGACACCAGTGGCAGGTGCATAGAATCACTGTGTCAAGGCCTGGATGACATCCTTCACCAGCATGGTGCCGATCACCATCTTCTCGCTGTTGACTGTTAGCTGAGCAGCTCCACCCACCCTTGCATCCAGGGTGAGCAGAACCAGGCTTCCACTAGTCAGTGTTCTTCCAGCAAACCTTTGGGGCAGAAGAAGAAAAGGCAAAATAAGTACAGAGAAAGAAGAGGGGATAAGATGACCATGACCTCCCAGTTCTAAATAGGGAGGAGAATGTCACTTATGTGTCCTAAGTTAAGGGGCACCTTCTAACCACACAAAGTCCAAGTACTACCTCCGTGTCCTTCCCCATCCCAACTAGTCCCTCATTAGACCCATATTCCATAAAGGTCCCTCCTCTCCTACTTAGGGCCCTGCTTTACCTGTATTCATCAGGAGCCCCACAGGGTATCCGTCCAAGATTGGCTGTGGCAGTCACCCTCTGGACTATAATATGGTCATTTGAGCACGTATCTGGCAGGCTCAACTTCTCTGTGATTTCACTCATGCCTGTCAGCTTTGCTGTGGACCCATGAGTCAAAGAATTGGTGTTAGTGGGGTGACGTGACTGGGGGGTAAGAACCTGGCACCTAGGCCTGTTCAGAACCTCTCTGACTGAGTCTTCCCCCATCAGACCAGGCATGCCAGGAAGGTGAGATCCAAGTCCCCAATCTGCCCACCCCAGGGCTCTCTCCATGGTTAGAAGTAACCTAAGAAGAAGTAACTGACTTCTAGGATGCAGAGTTTAGCTAATAACATTGTGGTCTTGTACAGAGATTATGAGGGGCCCTGGGCTTTTGGACTTTCCTGATTACTTACCCTGTTCCTTCTTGAACTCATTTTCACTCATAAACACAGGGGCCATTAGCTCCCCCACGGGTGGCTGGATGGAGACATAGAACTGTCGAGTTTGAGTGCTAGAGGAAAATAAGAAAGTAAGGCCAACACCACACCCTTTCTTCCTGATAAGGTCTTATCTCAGGAAGTAGAATCCCAAAGAGCTGGGACTGGACATGAGAGTTGGGCCCTAGGAAATTAGGTTGAGTTGGGAGTTGGGTCCCAGGAATTGGGCTGCATTATAGACCCACTAGATCTTGGGGTCTTCTCCCTTCCCCTACTTCTACTCCAGTTAAGAACCCAACCTCCCTCCTCTAGGGTTTCCTGGGATCTAAAATCAACATATACCATAGTTGGAAGGTAGCTGCCTGGGTGGAGTCAGAGAAGTTGATGCCCATGATGGCTGTAACTGAATCACCAGGTGCCAGGGATTCTGTGATATAGAGAGGGGTACATCTGCTGTCACCTTCCCTTCCGAAGGAACCTGATCCTTGGGTCCCATTAAGTTTCAAAAGAACTGAGACTATTATTTCTTTGGGTTTTGCCTCTCTGCCCTGCCACTAACCTCAATGGAGCCCTAAGACTAACCAAGAATTCACCTTTATTTTCCCTCTCTTTCTTCTCCTCCCTAAGCGTCCTCCTTCCATAAGAAAGAGTCTTCCCTCCCTAAGAAAGAATCTTTTTTGCCCAAGAAAGAGTCTTCCTTCCCCATTACTTTGTTCTCGCTCTGCCTCATCTTTCTACCACATCATCCCCCTACCTGCCTATCCCCAGCCTCAAATCTAGATGATTCCCAAAGCAAGTAAGATTACATTATCTATGACAAGCAGTGTCTCCCAGGAACCATCTGTACTGGCCCCATCTGCACTTAACAAATTTTTATATTGGCACTGTTTATGTCAGACACTATCTTTCAGGCACAATATATATGGGTACCATCTGTTCAGAGCACCATCTTCTGGACGCTCTTATATTGGTCACTATCTTTCTGAACTAGACACCATCTGTACTAGGCATCATTTATATTATATCAAGCACCATCTGTGTCTAAACTAGTCATTGTTGGTGCCAAGTACTGTCTTTGGGGTATAGTCTATACCTGCATAGTCTGTATTGTTGCCTTCTGTATAAAGCACTCTTACTAAGTATTCTCTGTGCCAGGTACTGACTCCTGGGCACTGCCTACATGAGGCTGTTTTTGCCAAATAGCATTTTAGGGCACCATTGTGCCAGGCAACATCACCCTTGTCTGCCCTAAGAATCACTTGGCCACATCACTATGTGTTTTAGGCACAATTTGTAGAGAGTACCACTAATGCTAGTCTTAGTCTGTAAGGAGCATCACTGATTTTGGATGCTGCATATCTTGGGCATTGTACCACATGAATTAACAGCTCCTGTCCCTGCCCTTGGGAATCTCACAGTCCTCAATAAACATACAGACACATAATGGAATTTAGATGGACATGGGACATAGATTTAGGAAATGAAGTATGCAAGTTCCTGGTCAAGGGTTATGAACCTATCAAGGATGCCCTCCCCCCATTTCCCCTATATCCACCCTCACCAATCTCAGGGAACTCTTGGATGCGTATGCCAGACTGCTGATGGGTCACCCCCACATGTAGACCCTTCACGGGGGTATCTGAGCTATTGGAGAAGTGGATGCACACAGATACCATGTGTGGATCCCCAGGGAAGGGCTGTCGGCTAAATACATACTCAACAGCCAGCCCTTCCCCTGCCACACGGTGTAGCAGCTCCTGCCGCTTCCCAGGGCCCATCACAGGACTGAGCAGCTGTGGGTGGGCAGGAGAAGGGGGAAAAGAGTAAAGTATAGGAGTAGGGATAGAGCATAAAGGTGGAGATAGGACAGACCAGAGAAGAAATGAGTACAGAAACAGGCCAGAGGGAAGGAAATGGAGAAATAAGAAATTGATTAGTACAATAGGACAACACATTAGACCCCTGTTCACTCCCCTATGCCTGTCCTTCACTTAGGGATTCAGAAATGGACAGTAACTCCCTGTCCTCCACCCATTTCCTGCCCCCCCATGCCTTTTTTTTTCAGGGTTCCCACTCTCACCGAGGGTGCCAACGAAGAATCTGTGAGTGTCAAACCTTCCAGATCTGTGACTAAGCTGTTGGAAACGACCGTTGGTGGGGATACTGGCTGAATGCTGGGAGGAGTAACTGTGGAGGAGATAGGGAGCAGTTCATAATGATGGCCTATGTGAGGGGAGGAGGAAAGGGAAGGTATGGGACATCCTTGAAGAAGGAATTAGGGAGGGGAGAGAAATGAGGTTTAGTCACCGAGTATGGTTCAGCACCATGGACAATGAACCTCAAGAGCTGCCAGAACTGGGTAGGCTTGCGGCCTTAAACAACCCTATTCAGTCACAGCAAAAGGTCAGATATTGGATAGATCTCATTGGCCCAGAGATAGGGGCTAGACAGAAATTAAGTTCTTGGACCCATAGACAGAGGCTCAAGAGACAGATACCATACAAGACTGAGACCTGTGGATTCTTGGATAGAGGCTAGGATTTAATCCCAACCCAGATATTACCAAATAGAAGTTGCACTATGCTAACTCCCAGAAAGAGATTAGGAATTGCTGACCTCCATACAGAGGCTACACAGGGTCTGAACTTTCACCCAGATACGGCTAGAAAGTATTCCCCAGAACTGGTGCCTCAAAGTCTCAAGACAACTTTGCTTCCTGTACACAATCCACTGACAAAGTTTAAGCTATTCATGGATCCACACATTTAGTAAAGTCATCCTCTACTCGCAGCTCCCATTATGGGACTGACCTCTCCCTTCAATCACACAATCCCTCCCCCCAACAACAAACTTCCCTACTCACAGTCTTCCAGGTCAAGCAGGGAGATCTCCTTTGGTTTGGGGGATATCTTGCTACTTGGAGGCTGAGCAGAGGGTAGAAAGAGGGAAAGGGGACACACTACAAGTCTGTGCCTGAGAAAGGCAGATAACAACACCCCAGTCAGTCCTGTGGGGGTAAACTCCCTACTGGGATAGGCTGTATCTTCCCTCCCTCTCTCCCTCTCCTCAACCCCTTGTTCTTACTGTCTTTCTTCTCCAGGTCTCAGGCTCTGCTTGGTCATCTTCCTCCTCCTCCTCAGATTCAGATGCTGACTCAGATTCTGATGAACTGCTGTCTGAAGCACTTCCCTCCTCCTCTGAGGACTCAGATGTCTCTTTTCTTTCAAGTGCCTTCTTCTTCCTCTTTACCTTCTTCTGCTCCTCTTCACTCTGGTCACTGGAGGGGTAGAAAGGGCTCAAGCCCATATTCCCAGAGCTCAGAACTACCTAAATCCTGCCCTTTAAAACAGTTAAAGAAGGCTTTTTCTGGGTTTCTTATCCAGTTTGGCAAAGATGGCCATTGGCACTTTCACAGAATCAAAGACTCAGAGATGGAAGGGACTTTAGCAATCACCTAGACCACTTTTCTAAAACCTGTAATTTTCTAATGACTGTACTAGTGATTAATGATAGTAGTAATCAGGAATCTAGATTAGTGAATGCTTAAGTATTGGTTGCCCCATGAGTGGATTACTGTATTGTGAATTGATTGAATGCTTTGTTCTAAATATTGTGGCCACTGTAGTAAAAACTGTGTGGCCATTCTAATGTTGTAATGTTGTGAATATTATATTGTGACATATTGTGAATGTTTGCCTTGATTTGTAATGGAATAAATGGAGTGTTTACTATACTGTGTAATCTGAACTTTAAAAGCTGTTCACAGTAGCATTCTTTTGTGAAGCTACTGGTGCACCAACAAGGGATCACCCAGCATCTCCTTGAAGCCTTCTAGTGAAGCCCATAGATTCTAGGAGCCCACAATCTCTTAGAGCACACCATGCCACTTTTCAGAAAACTTTAATCACTAAGAAGTTTTTCTTCATATTGAGCTAAAATCTACCTCCTTGTAACTTTCCTATCCCTCACTTCTGTCCAAGTCTCAGACTATTCTGCACTTCAATCTTTTAAGGACATGGACACTATTATCATGTCCCCTCTGAGTCTTTTCTTCAGGAGAATCACCCCTAGTTCCCTCAACCTAGCCTCATCCAGCATGAGACAATGTATGTAAAACCCTGTCTAAACCCTTAAGGGCTGTAAAACATCTATTATAACTATCACAATTATTGCTGTCTCGGGGGCCCTAAAATCAGCTTTCCTTCCACTTTCCTTTGGCCCTTCCCTTTCTTAGAAAAGATCTTCCCATGCTATGCTCAGCATCTGCCAACATCCTGGGGCTAACCAGATGGACCCAGCCCTCACTGCATGTCTCTCCAATGAGAGCCCACTCTGGGGATGGCCCTTACGGGGTAGTCTTTCAATCCTTAAAAAGCAGAAGACCACCTAGTCTTGGCCAACTATTCCAAAATAGACTTTTAAGTTTTCTCTGGAATGAGTCAGATTTTGTGTTAAGTGCCACAGCTTGTAATTGGGAGGAGGACAGGTCCAGATTGATGCCACCTATAGTAAAGATGAAGGATATAGATAGAGCCCAGAAGCTTAAGTAAAAAATCACTTCAGGTTCTCCACAGAATTTCCTCTGATAGACTCAAATCTTGTATTGCTATTTGACCCAAGTTTGACTCCAAATTGTTTCTGGGGAAGTTGGGAAGGCCTGATCAACATACTTAACCAAAGGAGTCTGAAGCCTTCATTGAGGAGGTGCCAGTTATTGACCAGAGTCAGCTCTGACCTCTCGCATCAGAGGACAGTGGCTGGTCTGGGTATATGCATAGTAGCCTGGAGCACAAGTAAGTAAGGCTTCAGATTTGTCAGATATCACAGGGCAAGAATGGGCATATGAGACTTCTCAGCTCTGTGTCTATGATCTGGGCTTTGTTAATGGTCCCCTCTTCAGGCTGCTGCCAGTTATTTGGCCACATGCCCTGCTGTCTGACCTTTGGTCTGGGAAGGACCCCCCAAATCACCTCTCTCCACTCTCCCTGGAGGCCTCCTGGCCACCTCTTCTCCCTTTCTTCTTCTTATCTGCCTCCTGCTCATCACTCTCATCCTCTTCTTCATCTTCATCGCTGCTGGTTCCTGAGCCACTCTCGTTGCTGCTCTTGCTCTCAGACTCGCTCACAGACTCAGGGTCTGTGGTGGAGGGCTGGGTCAGGGCCAGATCAGGGCCAGGGCTCTGTGACTGCTCAGCTCCCGGCCAGGTTCCCTGGGCCCAGGGTTCAAGCAGTAACACTCATAGATTGAGTTAGCTCCCTGACCCCAGGTTCTTTCAGTGAAGCCTAAAATCCCAGTCTCCTGGACTGCTCAAACCATACAACCCATACACACCCTCATGCATGTAGACATACAATCACACAGATATGAATCAATAGGTTTACAAACCCACATTCTGAAATGCACTCACATGCACAGACGCATGTAGAAGCCAAGACACATTGAAATGGATGAAGACACAGAGACATGAGACAAGACACAAATTCAATTCACACTTCAGTGTGCACATGTCTTTTGGACACATATTTACCCATGAGAGTTCAGATGCATGAACACACACATACATGCAAAGATACATACATACTTTATGAATATACATACCCAGACACAGACATACACATGAATATCCACTCAATTAAACATAGACATACTTAGGTAATTGCTACACATTTGTAGTAATACACTGTGCATATACAGATTAGGGCAACACACTATGCTGTGGGGTACTTTTGTGAGGGGCCATTCCATTCTCACCACTGTCTGCTGACTCCGTGGGCCCTGACTCTCCCTCAGAGTCTGAGTAAAATGGTTTCTCCTTCTCCTTTCTTTTCTCCCGGTTAGAGCACTTGGTCCATTCAGGAACCTGAGTGGTTGAGGGACGAAAAGAGGAGTTTAAAGAGGGGCAAGAAAAATCCAAACCCAGCCTGTCCTCCCCTTCCCCCACCTCTCTACACAGTGACACCCCTCTTCATTAAGGTTTCTTCTCTATGTCCTGTTAAGCCAGATTAAGAGTCAGGCTAGATCTGGTTCCTCCTTCAGAGGTAGGGGGATCTGACACAGGATCTAGTAGGTGGGGGAGACTAGAACGCCACTGCACACAAATCAGGGATGTCAGATACTGTGTACATAGCAGAAAAGGAATGCCCATGGATGGGATGAGTACACATGCAGGGAGAAAGGAGGACACCACACACAGAAGAGCCAAGGTGGGGCACACTGTACATGATGGGGAGGATGAGGGATGGGGGAACACGGCACACCAAAGGGACCTGGGTATAGTCGCCCAACAGACCCATGTGGGTTTCAATCAGGGACAGATCCTCCTCCTGTGGGTCGAGAAGCATTTGGGAAAAGTTAGGGGCTTTGATGAAATGACTCTTTGTTCTTTTCAAGAGGGGATGAAAAGATCCATTGACCACCAATGACCTGTACAGAAATTGCTCAGATGGGATCATGTGTATTCTTAGTGCAATGATTTCTTTATACAAGTGGACTACATTGACCAATTAACGAGGTATTATTGTACCATTCAGTTCCAATGTGCCTCACACCCACCCACTGCTGCACTGAACTACTGACTGCAATCCAAAAGAGCTTCAGTGACTTTTTGGTGTGTTTTTTTTCCTAGGCCCATTGTTTCTATTCTGTACTGTTCAATGGCTTAAACATCCAGTCTCCGCCCCCGATAAAGCCTTAAATGCAGGACTTTACATCATGATGCCCATAAAATTTCATCTTGTTAGCTTCTGCTCATCTAACCTGGCTGCCATCTAACATACTCCTTCTTTCTCCTAATTTGTATCATTTGCAAAACTGATAATCCAAAATGTCTCCATCCAAAGTCAGGGATAAAAACATTGACTAGCAAAGGACCAAGGACAGAGCCTTTCCACATATCTATTAATGGCTATTCTTTGGGGAACTTCAGTCACTTAATTCAATTATCCAGTTTCCATTTGCCCATCTTTGTCCACAAAGATATCATGAAAGACTGTCAAAATGTCTTGCTGCAATCCAGATATAGCACATTCCTGACAGACATTTCCCTGATCTATTAATTCTCAAAAAAGCAAATGGTACTTGTCACCTCCTGATTATATTCAGCAGTTTCTCACTTCTGTGACTTTGCTCACACCTTTCCTTGCACCTAGTTGGTCACAGGATTGCAGATTTAGATCTGGGAGGAACATAGGAAGCCATCAAGTCCAACCCCCTCCTTTCCCAGAGAAGGAATCAGATGTGTAGCAAGGTTAAGTGACTTGCCCAATGTCACACAGCTAGTAGATGCCCATGGTAGAACTTTTACCCAGGCCTTCCTGACTCCAAGTCTAGGGCCATATCCACTGCACCATATTCCTTCTTCTTTCCTGAGATCTCCACATCTCCACCTTTTCAAATCCTACCAGTCCTTTAAAGTTCAGTTCATAATACACTCCCCTCCACAAAGTTTTCTCTGATCATCTTAGCTAGATGTTATCTTTTCCTGCAATGAATTTTCATAGTTCATGGAAGGCATTTAAAACCCTTCACCACCTGACTGCTTACCCCCTTACACCTTACATTTCCCCCACCCCAGCAGTTTTCAATCCACTGACACTAGCCTCCTGGCTCTTCCTTGAACTAGACACTCCATCTCCTGTCTCCTGACTCTCACCATCTCCTGTCTCCTGACTCTCACTGGCTGTCTCCCATTCCTGGAACCATCTCCTTTCTTATCTTCACCTCTGGACCTCCTTGGCTTTCTTCAAGGCCCAGATAAAATTCTACCTTCTTTAAGAAGCCTTTCTCATTCCCCTTTAATGTTAGTGCCTTCTCACTGTTGACAATCTCCTACTTATTCTACCCATATCTTGTTTGCACGGAATTGTTTGCATGGCACCTCCTCTATTACATTGTGAACTACACAAAGGCAGGGACTGTCTTTTGCCTTCCTTTCTATCCCATATCTCTCCTTGTACATTGGTCATGTTCAGTTTTTGAGTGTTTTTGTGTGTGTGTGTGTTTATGTCTTCTTTCTGCCACTTGGCTGTAAAGGATACATTTACCTTCATAGCTCCACAGCACCTAGAACAGTGCCTTGTACATAGTACGCCCTCAGAGTTTCCTGGAAGTATACTAGACAACCTGGAATCAGATACATTGATGTGCTGTGATAAAAGAAGCTCTAGACTTGGAGTCAGAGGCTCTGGGTTTGAATCCTGGCTCTGCCATACTAATTCTGTGACATCAGACAAGTCACTTAGCTCCTCTGGGTCTCATTTTCCTCATCTAGGAAATCAGGGAATTGAAGTAAAGAACTGCAGATTCATAAATGGGAGGGAACCTAAGAAGTCATTGGAGGCCTGCATAGAAGTTAAATGACTTGCCCTAGGTCACACAGGCACTAAGTGGCAGGGCCAGGAATTGAATACAGATCCCCTACCTCCAAACCCTGTGCTTCTTCTGTTGCATCTTGCTCTCTGTTCTCAGAGCCCTACTGGTTCTAAACCAAATGGTCTGATTGAAGGCGCTTCCTTTACACAACTATTCTGCACGGCCCTTTGAAAACTCCAGTCTTCTGATAGGATAGGACATAGATGTATGAAGCTATAAGAAGAAGAGATGCCCTTGAGGAACAAACAGATACCTGAGCTCCCCTCTGAAATTTACGTGACTAGTGATTGCATTGGCCCTCATATTACCTCGACCCAAAGGGTCTCACTGCAAAGGAGAGGAGGTTCTGGACTCCAGAGAATTAAAGGGGTGTGAAGGGTTGCACAGGGATCACAGGAACCATGAAAGAAGAGGGAGTTTATCAGGGCTTGTTGAAGCTAAGAGAGAGCAAAGCCCAGCTCTATTTAGGTTCCAGTCAACACCAAAGACAGTTTCCATTGTGAGATTTGTGAGACTTCTTGAAAGTTCTGGTCCCCTGTTGCCACAAGCAATAAAACTCTTACAAATACCTCAAAAGGCCGTGTATTTGCTTTAGGACAGGAGGGAAAGCTGTGAAACTGTTCTTATACTAGAGTTTAACTCTTCCTGAAGATAATGGATGGCAGCGGCAAGGCAGAGTCAAAGCCAAGGAGCAGGGAATCAAAGGGGTCTCTACAGGAGGGGGCCCTGTAGAAGCCAAAGCAAATTTAGGCCAGGAAGTAAGTGCAGAAATCTGCTTGAGGTCCAAGGGCATTTAGCTTCATTGGATTACAAGCCAAAGAGGACTTTAAGACTGCTGTGACTACAACTCTGAACTTCCCCAATTTGTTTACCACCTGCCTATTCCCCTGCAGTGTAGTCATAAAAATCCTTAGAAAACCTGCAAAGGCTTTGTGCTTAGGGAATAGCAAGAAAGGGGGAAGAGACCACGACTGTACTCCAGAGCTACCACTTGGGCTGGGGAACATGGATTTGCATCTGGAAGCATTCAGCTGTGGCAATAAGGAAGGAATGAGTGAACTAGGCTGTCCCTAAAGCCCTGGAATAAATACCCTGAGAAAAAGGTTCAGGACTCTTCGGAACAGGTTTTGAGGTTGGGGGAATCCAGGAGGCACCACTGGACTCTGGCACCACAAGGGAAGGGTTAAGGGTTTGGAGGAAGAAGAGCTGGAAAGGGTCTGGGAAGATTTAGGGGACCAGGGAGGGCCAGGAAAAGGACAGATTTTGCAGGGATCATATGGATAAGGGAGCTTAAGGGAAATCACAGAACCCAGGAGTGTGACCTGACCAGTGATTTGAGATGCTATTGTCCATATCATGACCCAAGCACCACAGAGACCAAGGGATTAGATTTCCTCTCCACTCCTCGACCCCTCAGAGAGGATGGATCATGTTTTGTATCTATTGACATAGACAAGCTTTTTGTTTGGTCCCATCCCTCTGCTTCCTCCCAAACCACCCTCCTGTGCTCCTCCACTCCTCTGTTCTTTCATTTGGCCTTCCTGATCCCTCCCCAATCCCTACCCATCTTCCCAATCACCTCTACATTTCGAACAGATGGGTCAGGAGCTTCCTCAGGCCAGTCTGGGAGTTCTTGGTAACCGGTGGCTTTGGCATTAAGCAGGTGAGACAATGAGCCAAGCTGGAAGTGGTCCCGGTCTATGAAAGGGCAGAGGTATGGTAAAGGTTAGGGGTCAGGGTTAAGGATATAAAAGTGAACAGGAAACAGAATTTAAAATGGTTAAAATTTGGTGGGTTTTTCCCCCCAAAGGACTACTTATGGTGTTCCAGATTTGTAAGTAAAGGTCTCAAGATCCAGAGTTGGCACACTGAACCCTACCCTAAATTTCCTTACTTTTAGGGGGAAGTCTGAGGTTGCTAGGCCTATAGGTGATGATGTTGGGTTCTTAGATAATTGTTAGGAAGAGGGAAATACTGTAGGGGAATTTAGTGGTAAGGGGCATAGCATGAAGAGATGTTTGGGATAGAGGGACAGACTATGTGTATACAGAGGGAAGGCACAAGGGGACAGGACATACCTCAGGAGGTTGGAGGTGAAAAGGAGGCCATGGGGGAAGTATTCAGGAAGATTTTTACCATAATGGGATTTAAGGGGAAAAACTGACATTGGGGGGTGGGAAAAGTTGAGAAGAAGGAAAACTATAACTAGCACAAGGCAAATGGGGCTTTATCCTAGGATAGAAGCATGGGTTGGGGAAAGAGGAGGAAATGCTTCCTCTCTCACCTTGAAGTCTCCTGCCATCCCAAATGGCCTAAATGCCCCTAGGCCAATTCCTCAGTGGTTTTGTCACTCTGGGACTTCTGTCCTACCTAGCACCTGCCTTCTTGCCCTAAACACCTAAAGGAGGTGTGTGAATGCTGGGGACATCCCCTCTCCTGACATGGCTATGAATCATGGCTGGACTGTCCTGTGTACCACTGACCCCTTTACAAGCCCCCTCTCCCCAACTATATTCCCCCAGGTAAAAATATTCTTAGTTATGGCTCTGGGGGAGGAATATGTCAGGAGACTTTGCAAGGAAAAGACACACCCCTATCAGAGGATAATTAAAAACGATCATCTTCTTACTTTGTTGGGAATGATGTGTATGTAGTTTTAATAAATGTATGCTGTACATCACATACTGTATAAATGGAATTATGGGAATTTGGGAAAGTTCCATCCCTTCTGTAGGAATATCTGAATGACTAAGTAATCAAAGACAAGCCAGGAGGGTGAATGCAGCTGAGGAGCTGAGCTAGCAAGTTTGATTACTCATTGGGTTCAAGGCATACCTGTGACTTTTCTTGTGCAAATGATCAGAGTTAGTCTCTCAATTATGAGACAGATAAACAGGGAGTCCAGGCATTGAAATAAAAAAAAGCAGGGGGTTCACTTCTGCTTGTTGAAAGAAGCTTACTTGGGGAGGCTAGGTGGTGAAGTTAGGGTATCAGTCCTGGAGTCAGGAGGACCTGAGTTCAAATCCGGCCGCAGACACTTAACCCTTACTATCCGTGTGACCTTGGGCAAGTCACTTAACCCCAATTGCCCTGCCCTCCCCCCTCCAAAAAGAAAAAAAAAAGTTAAAAGAAAGAAGCTTACTCGATTCAGAAAGGCTAAAAGGAAAGATGGCCACCATTAGGAACTCATGGGGAAAAAAAAAAAGAACTCATGGCCACTAGAAAGACTAGACCCAGATATGAACATAGAACAAGTGGTAAGGAAGCTGGGTTTCATTAAATAGTAGAAACAAATTCAAAAATAGCTTAATGAATATGCTTTGGGTCAACTGAACAGGACAAAGAGAATGGATTGGAGCTAAAATAGAACTTGAGAGCCTGGATTCATAGACCCTTCTAGGAGAGTGGAAAAAAGAGAGCTATAGGGTCACTGCTGGATGGCCTGGAACTGCTGGAAGGACTCTGGTGGGCCAGGAGGGAAAAGTCCTTCCTCATTCAGGGACCAGGGAAAAAGTGGGGGCGGGAAGGGGTCAAAGACTGCTGCAGAGAAGTAAGTTAATAGCCAAGCCAAGAGGGATGACATGGGAGCCATGATCTGTTAGTCATAACATTTATTAAGTAAGTACCTACTATGTTCCAGGCACGGTGATAAGCCCTGGAGATACAAAAAGAGACAAAAGATGGTCCCTGCCCTCAAGGTGCTCACGGTCTAATGGGGGAAACAGCAAGCAAATATGTAGAAAAAAGCTATATACAGGATAAACAGGAAAGAATTAAAAGAGGTAAGACACCAGAATTAAAAGGAGCTGGGAAAAGCTTGCTGTGGAAGACGGGGTTTTAGCAGCGTCTTAAAGGAGCCAGGGAAGCTGGCAGGTAGAGAAGTAAGGACCGAGAGCACTGGAGGCATGGGAACAGCCAGAGAAAGTGCCTGGAGCTGAAAGGGGAGTGGGGTTTTGTTCATGGAACAGCCAGGCCAGACTGGAATACAATTTATCTTTAGTCTTTCCCTATCTACTGATTTCTTCCCTGCTGCCTATAAATATGACCAAGTCTCCCCCTTTCTTAAAAAACCTCACTTGATGCAGCCATCTGTACCAGCTATCATCTTCTTATCATCCTATGTCTCTTCCTATTCATAGCTAAAGTCCTGAGAAAGTCACCTATACTTCGTGCCTCTACTTCCTTCCCTTTTCTAAACCATCTACAATCTGGTTTTCAGTCTGAAACTGCTCCCTCCAAAGTTCCCAGTGATGTCTTCCTTGCCAGTTCCAATGGCCTTTTCTCAATCCTGTCTCTTTATGACTTCTCTGTAGTATCTGACACTATCAATCACCAGCTGCTTCTAGATCCTCCCTCTTCTAGGTTTTCATGACACTGTTCTCTCCTGGCTCTCCTATCTGTCCCACTGCTCCTTCTCAGTCTCCTCTGTTGTCCCTTCATCCCTGCCATCCTCCCTTGTGTGGCACCACCACGGGAATTCCTCAAACCTCTGCCATGCCCCCTCTTCTCTTTTGCCTCCATACTATTTGACATAGTGATCTCATTAGTCTGCACAGGTTCAATGACCATCTCTATGCAGATGATTCCCAGATCGATATATTCTGTCCAAACTCTTTCCTGAGCTACAGTCATATATGGCTAACTGCCTCTTGGACCTGGATATATGAAATGGGCATATTCATATCTTTATTTACCCCTCCCAAACCTCTCCTATTGGGAACCTCCCTTCACTATAAAAGACCCAACTATCTTTCAACTCACTCAGGCTTTCAATCTCATTATTATCTTGGAATCTTTACTCTTACTCAGCCATTATCAAACCTGTTGTCAGATCTTGTTGTAGTGAACCTCAGAATGTCCCTCATAGACATCCCCGTCGTTCAATTCACATACCCACAACCCTAGTTCAAACCTTCACTTCTTACCTAGCCTACTACAATAACCTTCAAAATGGTCTCCCTACTTCAAGCCTCTCCCTATTCCAATCCATTTTCTACTCAGCTGCCAGGGTGATTTTATTTTATTTTATTTTGTTTTTTCTTGGTGAGGCAATTGGGGTTGAGTGACTTGCCCAGGGTCACACAGTAAGTGTCAAGTGTCTGGTAAGAGGCCGGATTTGAACTCTGCTCCTCCTGACTTCAAGGCCAACACTCTATCCATTGTGCCACCTACCTGCCTCAATATGATTTTTAAAAAGTTTGATTTTTGCCTATTATTTTTTAACATTTATATCTTAACTGTAGACCGCTATCCTAAAATCATCTTCATAGCAAATAAAAGTTGATAAAAATTCTCAACTAGTATCTCACAGTGCCCGATAGACTTTTCTTTCTGTCACTCGATATCCATCACCATGTTGGTGATTTTTCTAAAGCATAAGTTCAACAATCACTCCCTCAGGGAGCTTTAGTGGCTCTGTGTTTTCTCTAAGATCAAGCATGACATCCTCTGTTTGGCATTTAAATCTCTTCATAACCAGTTCCCTTCCTATATTTCCAAGTCTTCTCACACTTTACTTCCCTCTCTGGACTCTGTGATCCAGTTACCCTGGCATACTTGCAGCTGCTTAAACACGACACTCTGTTTTCCATCCCATTGACTACACTGGTTATTTCCTTTGCCTGGAATATTCTACCCTTCCATCTCCATACATTCATTTCTCTGACTTCCTTCAAGACTTAGCTCAAAACCCACTTTATGCAGGAAGACCTTCTTGGTCCCCCTAGCTGCTAATGCTTCCTCTTTTAAATTATTTTCCACCTACTCTATATATATCTTGTACGTACTTAGTTATTCAATATATTGTATCCCCCATTAGAATGTATGTTTTTTTTTAACCTTTCTTTGTATCCCCAGAGTTTAGCACAATGCCTGAAACACAGTAAAGGCTTAATAAATGTCTGGTGACGGACTACCTGAGTCTATGTGAGAGCTATGCCAATCCTTCCCAAGAAAGGTAACAGGTTCCCCTTGAGGCTATGATCCTGACTGCCTCCAATGGAAAGGGATGAGTCTGCCCATCCTTCCTGATCCCCACCACCTGATCCCCACTGCAGGTTGTTGTATCCACAACAATGTAAGAACCCTGCTCTCAGCTACTCTTCTTTTTATTCCGGTGATTTTGTTCTGTTGACCTTAGTTTTTCCGTAAAATTCCCCTTTTGTACCTTCAGGTCACTTGTAGTTTAATCCAAGTTTTATTGTTTTTTTTTTCCCCAATAGGGAGAGGGAAGCCTGGTTTGCCAGGGGGCTGAGATAGAGAGAGGTAGAAGATCCAGGAGGAATAGTCAAGGCTAGCTATGAACACTGGAACTCTTGTACTGTCTATGTCCATCTACATGAAGAAAGGTTTTGTTGGTAGAGAGAGAAGTCCCTCAGAGAGGGACAGACGCATTTGGGTGGTAGTAAGTAGTAATATGGGAAGGAGGAATATATCCAGAAGTGGTTTGAGGTAAAGGGGAAAGCATAGCATAACCTTCCCTTGTGAACAAAGAAGACACTTGAACAATATAGTGTATGGCCTTCTACCTAAAGTGCAAGTAAATATTATAGCAGTCCTTTGCCTAGTCAAGAATCCAATTCATATATGATAATATCTGCTGGCCTCATAGGGTCTCAAAGAAAACAAGGTATTGGGGGAAGCTAGGCCTCCTTTGAGTATGGGTTCTAAAAATCAACTCCAGAAATAAAAGAAGTCAAGATGGGAAACTCTAAAGCATCAAGAAAGATTATATAGTTAATGGTTGTGCCAGAAGAGCCAAGAGACAGTAGGGTTGAGCTCAATTTACATTCTAACTCATACTAGAAATTGCTGTATTGTGAGACTTCTGAGACTTTATACGTCTGTAACTTTCTCCTTGTTTGTTGGGCATATTCTGTCTATTACCTAGTGTTGTGAGTTGTGAAGTCTGTAGAAAAACTCAAGGTGCTTGCTTCAAGAACAGAAGGGTGGGAGAGAAGATGGAAAACTGCTCCTGATTCAAAAAAAGCAGTGAGGAGAGAGGACCAGTCAGAAATAAGCTGAGAGGAAAGTAGGAAGGTGAATCCCTAAAGCCCAATGAAACTATCTCTGGAGCCAGACTAGCATTTCATTGGGAAGTCCATTGCCATGATGAGAGGGTCATGAAGGAAAGCTTTGCCAACGAGAGGGTTTGTTAAAGTTGGAAAAGGCTGTACCCCAGTCAAAGTGGGGAGGGAGGGCTGTACCCTGGGGCACTGGGGGCTGAAGGTACCATGGAGAGGAAGCTGCATTATATGAAGACAATCTGCTATCCCATGAGGGATGTGATCCCTGTCATTTTCTATGAGAAAACCCGGCCTTTCCCCTTCCCCATCCCCTTCTCTTCAGTGTCCTACCTTTGAAGGATGACTCCAGGACAGGGGCAGGCTTAGGAGCCAAGAAGAGCTTCTTTGCATGACGGCTGAGGGTGCCTCCTTGCTCCGAGGGGACAATAAGCTGACGAGTAAATCTAGCTCGGTCTCGGATGTCATAATTCTGATCATACTTTGCCAAACTCAGCACATACTGTGTCAGCAGCTTTGTCTGGGAGGGGAGGGGAGCAGAAAAAAAAAGAGAGAAAAAGAGTTGAGGCCAGGTAGCCTATTAGCAGCTTTACTGGGGGAAGGGAAATGAAACTGGAAGGGATTGGGGGAGGGGAGGAAAGGAGGTGGGGATCCTGCTTAAAGATCTTTGAAGAGAGGTAGAAATCCCCTTTTTAGAGGTTATGAAATAGAGAAATTCTGTGAGGCTATGCATTTAAGTTCAAATGTTTCTCCTATGATATGATTTCAATGTGATTCCAATCTTAATTGCTCAAGAACTACAAAAAGTCTATTGGAAAGAATTAATTCAGCCCAAAGTAACTGTAATGAAAAGTTGGTGTACATGAACTAACTGACATTCAAAGGAACTACCTAAGAATCAGTTGGTTTTAACCATTTAACCTCATTGTATGAATAAAGGGTAAGAAGTATCTAGGAATCCAGGGAAGGAAAACAATATTGAGAGTGGATTACTAGACTCATAGAGACAAGCATGGCTGATAGAGCCAGTCTCAGGGCTTAGCAGTCTAGTTTAAATTCTGACTCCCAACATGCACTGGCTGTGTGAACCTGGGTAAGTCACTTAAGCTCTCAGCACTCTAGGAAACTCTCTAACACTAGAAGTTGCAAGAAAAATTCTGTGTTTTGCTAGCAGAAGGAATCTTCTCATCATAGAGTTCCCTACATCAGTGAAATTATACAAGTTCAGTACGTATCCCTATGAAAAGGTCCATTGGGTTTCTCTAGAATTCAGGGGTGGGGAACCTGTTAGATGATGCTAAGCTGGGAAACCAGGCTTTCAGAGCACATATGCTTATGGAAGGTTGTCTTAAGACTGAAACTAGCATATCCCAAAGAGCCTGGGACTCCCAACACCATTTGAAAATGTTTTAGTTTGGAAAGAGAATTGGCCCTGGAGTCAGGAGGACCTGAATTCAAATCTTGCTTCAGACATTTACTAGTTGTATGACCTTGGGCAAGTCACTTAACTCTGACTGTAGAAAGAAGAAAGATAGAGACAGGAAGGAAGGAAGGAAGGAAGGAAGGAAAGAAAAAGGAAGGAAGGAAGGAAAGAAATATTTAGTGGAATATCAGAACTCTCTCCTCAATTTGCCAGGATCAGAATGCTCATACCAAACAGTGATTTTGGATTGCTGCCCATCAATGCCCAGATTTCTCCATCAATGATTCAATCTAATCGAATAAATATTTAATAGATGCCTACTATGAACAAGGCAGTTTTGCTAGGCATTCAGGAGATTAAGACAAAATAGTAGTTGCTGCTCTTGGGGACCTTACCAAATTCTCCTGAGAAGAAGGACAGGGAGGGAGAGATATATAACATGTACAGAGATAAGTAGATTCAATATATGTATAAAATTATACAAATATTTCCAGAGGGAGAGAGTGTTAACTATTATGCAGCAGGAAGTTTTCACTGTGGGGCGGAGGGGGTCTGTACCTGAGCTGTGATTTGAAAGAAACTAGACATTCTAAGAGGCCAAGATGAAGCGGAGGGGCAATTTAGGCATGGAGAGCATTATGAAGAGTTATATAGCATAAGATTAGAAAGGGAGGTTATAGAATGCCCTAAAGGCAGGCTGAGGATTTTATATCTTGTTCTAAAGGCAACAGGAATGAATATGTACATGTGAGTATGTGTTTCAGAACAGGATGGCACAATTAAATTCTATATTGACTAGACGAAATCAACTTTGCTGGCACGTTCCAAGACTTCCTTGATGACCAGGACTGATATGACCAGACAGCATTGGATGTGCTGGGAACTGTTAAAATTATATCAACTACTGATTTAGGTATAAAGATCGTAGATGAAGCATCCAAATCCAAACCAGAATTTTTGGCCCCTGACTGGTCATATCAATTCAAGTCAACAATAACAAGTTTTTAATAAGTGTCTAGTATATATCAACTTCGGTAAGTGATGGACATGCAAAGAAAGACACCCCCCCCCCCAAAAAAAGTCTTGACTCTCAGGAAGCACATATAAACAAGATCCCAACAGGATAATTTGGATAGATGAGCTTAATGGTATTACCTACACTGTGCCAGAGAAATAATTTTAATTCTTCCCTCAGTCCAGAAGAGACAAGGCCCCTGGAGGGACAGGTTATCTGAAGGAGAGATGGGTGAGGCCATCCCAGGCTCAAAACAACCTAGCAGATTCTCTTAAGTCTAAGGATCTCCAATGTAATCCCAAGTACGCTAGATATAAATCCTCTAATCTAATACATCTATCAAAAGGTAAGAATGATTCCCTAGCCCTAGGAAACTATGTGCATCATAAATTGCTAAGGGTCCTTTAACAACCAGATGTACCTACCTGAAGAACCAGAGACTCTTAGTTAGAAGGGACCTGAGCCTAGCCCGCTGAGTGCAGAAGTTCCCTCTGTAGCCCCCAGCCCAGGCAGGAACAGAGATGAATACATGCTTTAGTAAAAGCAAACATCCTAACAAATAAACATTCAGCACTTGCTCAAATATTTATTTTGTACATACTTTGTATTTATTTGGAGGCGAGCGGTGCCATTTCTTTGGATATTTTGAACTTCATGCATCCTAATTGCCTTGGCTTAATTACTGTAACAAGACAACTCCATGAAACCTAAACATCTCCTACCTCTAAGACAAGAGTCCTTTATCTTGTTTGCCTCATGGTCTCCTTTGGCAATCTTGTGAAGTCTGTGGACCCCTTCACAGAATAATGTTTTTAAATGCATAGAATGAAATTTAAAATTATAAAGAAAACTAATTACAAGTTCATGCACTCCAAGTTAAGAACCCTTATTCTAAGAGGAGGCTGAATCCTTGTTTGCAGTTGAAGAGATGTTGGGAACCCAAAGGATGAATCATTGAATGGAGGATGACCAATTTGTCATTTTTCCTGAGAAGATCCAGCCATTCCTTAGCACAGTGGGACATACCCTGCTTCTCAACCTTATTGTTTTCCCTAAGTAGATTTAGGTGGAACCTCTAAAGTATAAAAATTATGCACAAGTCTAAGAACTGAACCAGTCTAGTCAATTAGCAGGACTTGCTATATAGATAATACTGGGCTTCCTAGTAGTGAACCAAGTTCTGGTCTATGAACGTTTTTACTGGGTTCCCTTGATTAAGTTTCCATCCAAATTGGAGGCTCATTTTCACAGCTGGCATCTGCTTTCCATAACAACACAATTTTATTTCACCAAGCTCAGCTTCCATGGAGAGCAGGTCACTGGAAACAACTCTATTCGTCCACATTATGATGCCTTTTGTCTAGCCTTCTTGAGTTTGGGTCAATGCTGCTCCTGAGACCACTCAATGCAGATTCAACTTTTTCCCCTCAGGACCATTTTTTATATTTGGTGAAACAGAAATGTAGTGATGTTGTAGATGCATGCCCAAAGCTCTAAAAAGTTAATTCTTACAAGATTTCCTCCTTTTTAAGCCTAGCCATTACTTCTTTAAACATGAATGTTCTAAAGTGAACAACTGGTAGCAGTTAGTGCCTGCCTAGAAAGTTGAATTACCAAGAAGCAGGAGGGGCTCTATATGGAGATTTGCAAGGTCAAGTACAAAACCCAGTGACACAAGACATCTCCTGGAAGTCACACTTCTCTGCCTTATGGACTAGGCTATTAGCAGGTATGTTATAGAACCTTTTCTTCACCTGGAATACATATTACTTGGTGTGGTGAGAGGAAAAAAAATCAAATTATCATCTAAGCTATGGTAACACATTTAGGTCTAGTGAGTGAAACAGTATGTCACTAAGGAAATATTGGAGCAGGACTCCTGGGCATCAGCCCACCTGAGAGGTATGATGAAGGACTCACAATCCTTTCGTGTGGCCAGAGGGCCACCTTCCATCTTGAATGAATCCTTACTATATTCATGAGAATAATGATAACTAGTCTTTCCATAGCACTTCAAGGTTTACAAGGAACTTTACAAATGTTATCTCATTTTATCATCATCACCACCCCGGGAGGCCGAGGCTATTGTTAGCCTTATTTTTAAAGGTGAGGAAAATAAGGCAGACAGAGGTTAAGTGATTTGCCCGAGGTTGCACAGGTAGTGATGGTTTAAATCTGTGTTCAACTCAGGTCTTCCTGACTTCAGGTCTGGCATTCTATCCACTGCGCCACCTAGTGGCCTTTATTGTCACTGCTGGTGGTTTAACCAAGTCATTCCTGCCCCCAGTACTATCCTTAGCATATTGCCTTTCACCACCAGCCTTATTGATTGAAGATGGTTATCTCAGTCAAACCCCAGTAATTAACACATGGCCCCACCTTGTCCTATTTTTTTTTAGGCACCAAGAATAATAGGGCCCCTGTAGCCCAGTGGGAAGGAGGAATGATACCTTTCTGCAGGCTCTCCTGCAGATACTCACACAGAACCTACCATGCTTTCTCATCAAAGGTATAGATCTGTCTAAGCAGGGAAGCCATTATGAGGAGCATATGGATCACTAGGTCTGTATGGTGGGAGGGGCTTGTAGGACTTTATTATAGACCCTCGAACGCCACTGGTGCAGTCAGTGGGCTTGCCTGAAGAGATACCACTGTAGCTGAATGTTGCTGTCTATTCTGGCCAGAAGGCTGGGCCCTTCACTGGGAAATGTACACTCACTGCCCCCAAGGCATGTCCAGGTTGTACTGCTGAAGCCATCTTCAATCTAGCACTTCTGAAATGCTGCCCATGTGTCATGCATAATACACATTTAATAAATGTTCTCTTCCTCTACCTCCCTCTCTCTCCCCTTTCTTCCCTCCTTCCCTTCCTTCCCTCCTTCCCTTCCTTCCTTCCATTCTTCTTTTCTTCCTTCCTCTTTCTCTTTCTTTCCTTTCTTTTACCCAAAACCAGACATCTAATGGATCTCACCAATTGGTTTTAAAAAACACTGTTTTCCAAGACAAGTGCCTCTACCAGAAGTAGGTTTTAGAGCTATCTAAACGTTCTCAGATACTGTCACTGGAAACCCTTACTGAACCCAAGTTTTGTTCTTCTATGAACAGTAGGACACAATCCAGCCTCAGATCCCTCACCTATGCTTTCTCAAACACCAATTAAACAATAGATCCAACAAGAAGCATTTATTAAGCACCTATTAATGCCAGACCTTATGCAACAAACCTAGTGGTCATTTGTATGTATGGTCAGGTTGGCAAAGACCATAATGTCCTAAGAAGGCCAGTGCTGCGTCTCATGGAAACATGGATCCAGACAAAAAAACTGGCTCAAGATTTTATGAAACAGCTGCTGCTAAGGCTGCAAGGCTCCTGCAGAGGCTCATAAATCAATAACGTGGCCTGCAGGATCTGACACTGCTGGTCTAACAGGCCCTAAAGCCTTTGAACCTAAAACTCTAGGCCCTAAGGATATGACCCCTTCTAACTCACTGGACCCACAGGGAACTTCCCCAATGTTTTTGGTCCTGGAATCTACCAGGCCTCTCTCTACCCCAGAGGAGATAAAGGTGGGTTCTTAGAAGTATAAGCCTGGCTTGTTAGGAAGTGTCAAATTAGCATGCCAGGCCTCACCCTGCTCTGAAATTGTCACTTCCCTCCCCATCCCCACCCCTGCTTTAAGGAAGGGAGACACAGACAAGTGAATCCTCAAAGGTGGATAAATACAGGACCAGAGGGCAGGGGAAACTCCTGAGACGGGCAAACTCTGGGCTAAGCCCCATGGCCTACCATCACAAGCTTTGTGTTTTCATAGATTTAGACCTAGAATGGACCTCAAAAGTCATCCAGCTCAATTCCCTTACTTTTTATGGGGGGAGAGAGAGAGAGAGAGAGAGAGAGAGAGAGAGAGAGAGAGAGAGAGAGAGAGAAGAAGAAGAAGGAGGAGGAGGAGGAGAAAGAGGAGAAGGAGGAGAAGAGAAGAGAGATGGGGGAATTTAGTAGGACATTTCCAGATCAATTAATTCTCCCCCTATTCATCAAACATTAATCACAGAAAATAACAGCCAGATAATAGTTAATGAGGTGTTGCTGTTGTTCAGTTGTGTCCAACTCTTTGTGACCTTACATGGAGTTTTCTTGGAAAAGATACTGGACTGGTTTGCTATTTCTTTCTCCAGTGGATTAAAGCAAACAGTTTAAGTGACTTGTCCAAGGTCACACAGTCACTGAATGTCTGAAGTATGACTTTGAACTCAAGTTTTTCAGACTCCAGTTCCAGCTCTATCCACTGAGCCACCTAGCTGCCTCCATTAAGAAGTATGTTTAAAAAAAGTCTCTTAGAAGTAGAAGGGTAGCTTCCTGGGTTTTACAAAGAAAAGCCTGCAAGCCTGGGAGGCAGTAGAGGCCCTGTTAAGTCTTGGCCCCTGGGAGAATTTCATATTTCATAAAGGGGTAACAAGAAACAGATCTTTGCACTTCCTTCTCACATATTAATTAGTGCCTAGTCAGGCACCTCCACTGTCTGCTTATTTCTTTCTGTGATTGCATCAATTAAGCTTAGATATAAACTGACTCCCTCCACTATATAAAGATGGAGAAACTGAGGCCAGAGAGTACAAGTGACTTTTCTAAGGTCACCAGATAGGAAGGGGCAGAACCAGGACTTAACCGCAGGTCCTTTGGCTCCAAACCCAGCCTTCTTTTCCCCTCTTCCACCCTCCCTGTCCTCTCTCTTTCTCCTGAGCTCTATCACCAAGATCATTTAAATGTTTTCTAGCTGATGCCTACATATAATTCTAACTCACCTTATATTTGTCCACAGTCATTATTAGAGACCTCTGACCCCCAAACCTTTTTTTGGTCTAGACATGTGCTTTCATCAGCTCCCTGATGTGAAATTTCCCCCCAAAATCATGCAGATCAGCAACTTATCTGTAAGTTAACATTGGAGCATTGTCTAGAGTATCAAGAGGCTGTAACTTGCCTATGTGCATCAGGGTCAACACTGGAATGAACCCAGGTCTTCCTATCTCCAAGGCTTCCCCTCCATCCAGCAGACCACACTGCCTCCTCCCCTGGTCCTATCCCCCCATGAACTACAGTGAGCATTGGTGTGCATCTCTGTGTGTATTTGTGCGTGTTCCAGGGTACAGGCATGGGTCACTGGGTGTTTCTGGGGTATCTACCTGTTTGGAATTGGTCAGGTAGAGCTTGGCAGCAAGATTGATGACCTGTAGTTTCACAATGTCTTCCTCTGCTGTGAAGGACTTTGCCATCTTCCGCAGAACATCAGGGGCAATCCTGGGCACATGCTCACAGTACTCACCAATGAGCCAGAGGATGCTGGCCCGGGCCATGGGCACCTGGAGGCACAGAGATGTGGGCATAAGAAGGGCAGGGGCATAGAAAGGCCAGGGTAGGGACATGAGCACAGGGAGGGGTTACTTGTCTTTCTGTTGCCCCTAGGTTCTGAGGGGACCATCTGGGGCCTCTCCATGTATCTGATGCCTTAAGCTGGGCTGCTCCACTCATGCATCTCTCAGGTTCTGTCCTTGCTGCCCAAGGGTCATATGCCCACCTGGATGTTGTCTGTCAGTTTTGCCAGGTGTTTAATGATCTCCCCATGTTGTGATGGCTGCATCTGCAGCAACTTCTTAATGACAACCACTGATTCAGCAACCACGAGCTCTGGGAACAGAGAGACAATGTGTGAGGACCCAATGGACACACACAGGCCATACATGACAGACACAGTGAATCCTGGAAAAGTGGATAGATGGATAGACAAGGACTCATGTGAGGGACAGATGCACATGTGAGGGTCAGGAGAACAGATCACAAAATGAGCACTAGAGACTTCATGAGACTTTAAACTGAATGTCTCATTTTATGAATGAAAAAACACAAGACTCATAAATTGAGAAACTTGCCCCAGGTCACAAAGAGCCTTGATTTGCTCCTTGCTCCAATTTCAGTACTTGCTCCACTATACCAGATTGCTTCTCTGGCTTCATAATCCTTCTCATCCTCTGATCCTTCCCCGTTGCCCACTGTAGCTGGGCAAATGGACGGACGCTTCCCATCCCAGTTGAGCATACTGACTGACACACCCCATTGAGGCTGAACAGATGGATGGATACTAACCATCGCGGTTTGACAGAAGCTGCACAAGGCCATTGAGACAGGTATCTCGGACACGACCAATGTTGGTGGCACATCTACCAATGGCCTGGATGGTGGCAGCCACAAAGTCTTTGTCCATGCTTCGGATGTAGGTCTAGGAATGCAAACATAGGGGATTTGAGGCCAGGAAGTGACTCTTAAGGCTGGGGACTGATCTCTGGGTCCAGTGACTCCATAGGCAAGGCAGTGACCCCCTTGGACTGCCAGAGGTGGGGAACCTACAGCCTTGAGGTCAACCCCACAGGCTCCCCACCCCTGGGTCACTGAGTCATGTCCCCCAAGTTGGGTAGCCTGAATGGGTTCACCCAAGTAGGATAGTGACTCCTCTTGACTTGGGAGGTGGAGGGGTCTAGAAGCCCTGAGATGTTGGGAAATAAGCAGTCAGACAGTGGTAGAGAAGAGAAGGGGGAACCAGTGCTCCCTTCCTTAAAGCAGATTTGATCTGTTTTCCACTGAATCTGGGGCCCTGGGTCTTGCTGATCTCTTCATCCCACTGATGATCCCCCTCCCTGAGGACAAAGTCCACTCTGACCAAAAGATACCCCTGTACCTGAAATTCCCTTAGGACTGTAGGAATGTTAGTCTCATTGGCAAGGTTGGTCAGCACCTCCAGCTGCAGGGAGAAGCAGAGAAAGTAAGTCATGTCTAAAGACCGGCAACCTTATTTTTTGCCTTATATTTATGTAGCATTTTGGGCTCTCCTAGCCATTCTCTCACTTGATCGTCACAAAAACTCTGTGAAATATAGGGAAAAGATGGTTAGCTTTATTTTACAAATAAGAAAATAGAGAACAATGCAGATTAAATAACTTGCCAAATTAACACATGGAATTGGTGGCAGAGCTGAAATCAGAACCCATGTTTCCCACCTCTGGGGCCATTTCTCTTTCTACTCTTTAATGAGGATATGTGTTTGTATGTGGGACTGAAAGTGTTTGCAGCTGGCCAAGAGTTTATGCAAATATAAATGCATGACATGTGTGTGTTAGCATTGGTGTATGTGGTTTCTCTAGGGCGGGAGGGTTTGGCAGGATGCATTTGCTGGAGAATAGCTACGTGCCCATGACAGTATTTATGTGTAGGAGAAGTTTTGGTGTGTTTCCAGAACTGTGATCACATTTGGTGTTGAAGGGGAACACTAAGTAGGACAGGTCCATCTGCCAGGCCAAATGCCCATGATTGGGGTAAGATCATTGGCATTGGGATGGAGGAAGAAATAGGGAAGTGCATGGCAAAAAGTATAGAAATGCAGATAGGAACTGGACAGATGGCTGTGGGAATAGGAATGTTTATAGATAGGGACAGGTCAGGATGCTCTAAATGAACTTCTAAATGGAATCAAGTGACTTCATTTCCCATAGACTCCTCAGATATCAGCTGCTCTCTTGCCTAAGCCTCATGCTCTGGGGATCAGGATTCCAATCCCAATTGTGCACGAAGACCTGATTTAGGAGCCAGAAGGTGCAAATGTTAGGGGACAACAAGGGTTCTCTGCAGGTATTGGGGGAAGTCATGTGTAGGCCTCTCAGGGAGGTCTATATGCCCTTGTATTGATGGCAGTTACATACTAACATCACTGGAGCCTAGGTGTGTGTACCTCATCCATCACAGGAACACTAAGTCATGTAGACCAACATCACTCACTTTCAGAATCTTGATCTGTGTCGGGTCTGTGGACCTGATGTAGAAGCTCTTCAGGTATGGTTCAAACATGCCCTGACACAGACAAAGAGAGATTAACAGGGACTTGTCATCTCAACCCCAGCCCATGGACAAGCTTCCCCGCCATACACATCAGTTCTTTACTCTCTGCTTCTACCACTACAATCACTTTAGTCCAGACTCTCATTACTTCATATCTGGACAATTTAAGCCTTCCTACTTAAAAGCTCTTGCCTCTTCAATCCACCCTACATGCTAGTGCCAGATCAACCCCCGATGCTCAGCTCTCATCACGTCACTCCTTAGTTTAAAAACAAATTTCAAGTCCTTGTTTCCTACAGGTTGAAGTGAAAGCTTCTCAGCTTGACATTAAAGACTTTTCCAGTATCTAGCCCCAGCCAACTTTTCTAGGATTCTTCCTTCTGGCTTCCTTACCCCATTCCTCTACCCTAAATAGGCCAGTTCGCTCTCTCTCTCTCTCTCTCTCCCCTTCCCTCCCTTCCTCTCCTTTCCTCTCTTCTCTGTCTCTGCTTTCTTTTTTCTCTCTCCTCTCCCTGTCCTTCCCTCTCTTGCCTTTCTCTCTCTTTCCTCTCTTTCTCCTTTCTCTATCTCCTTTCTCTCTCACCTCTCTTTCTCTCTTCCCCACTCTCTTTCGTTCCCTCTCTCTGCCCTCTTCCCTCAAGACTGGCGCTCTCTCTCTCTCTCTCTCTCTCACCTGGGCTGGAAGTACAAGGACTATTCGTGAACCTGATCCCATTACTGATCAGCACCAGAACTTTGACCCATTTTGTTTCCAACCTGGACTGCTTTGGCCCTCTTTAGGTCCCCTGGTGGCTCTCTCTATACAGGGGACTGACCATATCTATGCCAGACTTAGTGGGGACATCCAATCAGGTTGGCCCACTGCAGTGTAGGACTTCCAAGGTCAAAGAGATCCACCAGCCCCAGCATGCCGGGCAGCAGGAACAAGAGGCATGTGCCATCACCATTGGCACAGGCCAGTGTTCTCTGTCCCCTGCAGTGTGTTATTTTCACCTCTGCTTTGGCTCATGCAGTTGTCTGTTGACATACCACCCTTCCACCAATGCAGTCCTCAGGCCTTTTGATCCCAAATGCTTACCATGGCCCTGAAGTCTTATTCCCAGCTGACTTACCCGGCGCTTGATGGACATAGTAGCCACATTCTGTAGCACTACATACTGGACTTCACTGTGAACAGAAGAGGTTCAAAAGAGACTCAGGGGTCACTGTGTGCAGGGTCAGGTGTCACTGTCCAGCAAAGCACTCACTGTGCTTCTGCAGTGGCCATACCAGGGTCCCCACCTCAGCCTCAGAATAGGGCCAGGGTTTGTGTAAGTGGCTAGGGCTGGGGCAGGGTCAAAGTTGGGGTGGGAATCAGGACCAGAGTGGGCATCAGTGTGGGTGGAGGTCAGGGCCCCTCTAGTCTGCCCCACCTGTGGCTCCTCAGCAGTCGCACCAATGCTTTGGCGATGACTCCCACCTCCGCTTTGGGGGCCAGGTGGAAGTAGAGCTGAGCCACTGCCATGACCACAGCTGCACTGCGGCTCTGGAGTAATGGCTTTGTGTTGCGTAAGAGCAGGCGGTGGTCAGGATCCATGATATATGGCCTCCGGGCAGCCAGGGGAGCAGCTGCCTCCTCTGGTCCTGGCCCCGACCCTTTGGACTCATCTTCTGATCCATAGAAGGCCTTCTCAGGATTCTCCTCCAGAAGAGATTCCTGGAAGGTGAACAAGGGAGGGGAAGAGGACTTTAATGTCTTTAATTGGGCATTCTCCCCTTTTTTCCTTCAAATCTGCTGAAAATCTGCCTCTTCCAGGAAGTCTTCCCAAACTACCTCTTTCCATGAATCTAGCCTCCTCTTCACTGTTTTCCCCACAACTGCTTTCAGTGCCCTGTGGGTTCCATTCCCAAACTTCTTCGTCCTCTCCCCCCCTCAATCTACTTTGGCAGTCTTAATCAACATAACCCCGGTCCTGAGCCAAAATAATATTTTCTCCATCAGTCAAGGGACTCTTGATTAGACCTGGCTTCTCTCTTATCAGTCCTGGGGTTGAAAAATGCTTTTTATTTTAACAGTCTCCCTCCAATCACTTCCTCCGAGTCTACTCTCCAGTGACTCACATTCTTGTTGGGACTCAGGAACTGTGTGCGGGCATAGCGGGTCAGCATGTTGATGATGACAACCTGGCCCCACTCTTCCACGTCAATCAACAGGTTACATAATTTACGGTAGTTCTTGTGGATCAGATCAATACGTTCTGGACATACTTCCTCAAAGGCCATTACCACACTTCCAGCCACCAGCTGAAGGGGACCCAGACAGGAGAAAGAGGAAAGAGTGAGACCAAGATATGGACAGACACATGTAAGCACCAAAGATGAAAGGTCAGTTAAGGTAGGCAAGGGGAGGCGGTCATCATAAACTCTACAGAATCCCCCCAACACCCCTCAGTGTTTTCTCAGACATCCATACCCTGTTCCTTCCACATCCCCCTATGCCCTCCGTACCGTGGTCTTGTCAGCCAGAAGCTTCTCAATGACTTCAATCAGCTGATCCTTTTGGTCAGAGTCCAAACTGGGGGGATGGAGGGCTTGCTGGAAGGGATGTTGCTTCCCAGTCTTTGAACCTGGGACCTCCCACACCATGCTGCTCTGAAGCTCAGACCCCTGACCCTTTAGTGCCCCCACTCCCCAGGTTTCTCCATTTCCCAGTTCTCCATCACAGTTACCACCCCACTCCCATGATTCCTCTATTCATTAACACCCCTAAGCACCCACGGTTAAACCTCTGTGGGGAGGGCACATTGGAAATGAGGTCTAGGGTCCCAGGAGGTCACCTGTACAGTTTGGGGATAGCATGGGCCGCTGTTTTCCTCACATAAGGGGACATGTCTGAGGCAGCTTCCTTGATGGCTAGCATCATGATAGGTACTATGATGGGCACACGGATGCTGGAAAGGACTCGAAGGGCACTAGCCCGGATCAGCTGGTTAGGGTCCTGCAAGGTAGAGGCAAGGGCAGAAGGAGGTAATATCTTCTGTGGTCACTGTACCCTCCCAGCCCTTAGCCCACACTTGTCCTGATCATCTCTGGTTCCTGAACATCTTCCTTCTGGCACCTGAACAATGCACCAATGTGATATAACCATGGAGGTCCATGCCTGGCTATCCCATATGTGAGATCACTATCTCATATGAAGAAATCTGGTGATTTAGGAGGAGCATGAATTGGCATGGACACAGGTGTTCACAGCAGATTATAGGAGGAGTTTGCAGAGGGAGCTAATAAGACTACCTTGAGACATTAAAAAACCAAGTACCATTTTCAGTGGCTGACCTATGGACTATGCTTATGTTCTTTACAACATATTCAACAAGTGGTTGGCCCTATGGCCTCTACTTGTGTCTAATTAGGGGGAAGCCACTATGACCTCCCAAGGCCACCCATTACACTTTGAGACCACTCTAAAGGTAAACTGGAATGCCCAACTCTGGCTCCTAGTTCTGCTCTCCAAGGCCAAACAAAGCAAGTGTAATTCAAGCGACAAGTCATTGAACCTTGAAGCTGAAAGGGAGCTGAAAGTTTCTCAAATAAATCCCACATTTTACAAATGAGGAAACTGAGGCCCTGAGAGTAAAAATAACTGATATGATGTCACACAATTACTGGCAGAATGAAGAGTTGGACTCGGATCTCTTGACCATCAGTCCCGTGCTCATTCTAATCATACTCATGATTTCAGCTAGAACCCTGCAACAAAGGAAACTTGGATTCTTTGAAAAGTATTTCTTCTCTTCTAGTAAGATGTGATTAGATTATAATAGAATACATTTTTCTTTGTTTCCTCATAATTTTCAATTTTAGCCCATTTTTATTTAAGTACCCTGCTACTTGACTTTAGGAAAGGCATTGAAGCCTTCTGAGTCTCTGTCTCTTTTCCTTTTCTTTTCTTTCTTTTATATTGGAGGGGAGAGGGCAGGGCAATTGGGACTAAGTGACTTGCCCAAGGTCACACAGCTAGTTAAGTGGCAGGTGTTTGAGGCTAGATTTGAACTCAGGTCCTTCTGATGTCAGGGCCAGTGTTCCATTCACCGTGCCACCTAACTGCTCCTGTCTCCTTTTCTAGAAAGTAGAGGTTCTAGACTAGATGGTCTCTAGAACCCCTTTCAATTCTAAAACTCTATGATTCCCTGGTTCCTTCAGGGCTTCTAAGTCTGAACATCACACTCTGACTTTCTCATGTAGGTGAGGCTCTTGCACTCAGTTTAAGGCCATGCCTCTGCTTCCCTTTTCTACCCTACAGTTTTCTCTGGCACAGAACTAGGCACATTGTAGGCGTAATGTTTTCCAAGAGGAAGGACTTTTGTCCTCCAACTATTCTTGAAATTATAATATTAGAATTAGAAGGAACGTTGGGTATCACCTCACTTTACAAATGAAGGCATGGGGGTTCAGAGAAGTGACTTGCCCAGGAGGATACAGGAACCAAGTGTCAGAGTTGGGATTTGAACACAGACCCTTTGACTCTAAGTTCAGTGTTCTTTCTATTATGTCATAGGAAATTCTTACTCTTAGGAGTAGGAGTCATTATACCTTATGAGTCACTCCCTACAATGTGAAATACAAAAAAGGTCCTCCCCCATGCTCACCTTGTTCACTCCTGGGAAAACCCCATCCCATTTCTAACCCTACTTCCCTCCTCCCACACATATACCCTGGACCCTGGGGAATAAGATCGTGACCTCTGACCTTCAGGCCACGTTGGAAAGTGGAGATGGACAGCAGGGCCAAGTCTTGTTGTTCCTCTGCATATCGAACCAGGTACACGTACACCAGCTTCTTCACCTGAGAGTAGAAACTCACCTGAGCAGATGGTTCCTGGGACCCATCCTCCCCTAAGTCCAGCCCCAGATGCATATACACATAATTTTTCATCTGGGAGGGGAAACATTTCTGAGATAATGGTCATAAGAGATACATCTTTCCCAACTCCTACCTAGGGACAACATACATGAATTTCTTTATCATTTGGGGAGAACTGTCTACCCCTTCTCTCATTCCCTATAACTCCCTACCCTGGATCAGCCCCTCCCCGTTGGGCCCCTCTCTGTGACCCCTTACCTCAATGTTCTTACAGGCTACATTCTTGACCACAGCTGGGAACAGGTCAGAAGCATTTTTCCCACGAGCAATCATCTAGGGGAAGAGGAGGGGGCCAGAATAATAATTAGCAGAGAGCAAAAAGGGCTTTGCCCTAAACCATCTGTCCTTAGATGAAGAATTTATCATCTTTAGTACCGTCCTCTGGAAGCAGAGGGTAGAACCGCTTCCCGTAGGGCTCTCTGGAGGTAGGATGCCTTCTCTAAGTCTGACCTTACCTGAGATGAGTCTATACTCTGGGACACCTCCCTTGGCTACTTCCTTCACCCTCCACCAGACTGTCCTATGCTCCATTCTCTACACTACCTTTGTGCCTTACTTATTCTATGTGTTACTCTGTGAATGAATTTGCCAGAAATATAGTTCTTAGTTGGTTATAGATCTTAAGTGATTCATATGGTACCAGGTGGGTAGGATCCCAAGAGGGTGAAGGAAGGTTGTTCCCATCAACCTCGGCATCCTCTCAGACTTTGCCTTCACTGGCCTCCCCCTCCCCCTTCCTCACCGCCACAATCCTCTTCATGGCTTCCAACTTGAGAGAATCTTTGTTAGTATCCAGCATTTCCTTCAGGTCATCATGCCTAGGGAGGAATGGGAGGGAAGAGATTAGTCAAGGGAACAGAATAGATTGGGGATGAGGTTGGGGGGGACACAAGGAGACATACACGAATATACGCAGAGGAAATGGTGGTAAATGGCATGGAGACATAAGCATTAAAAAGGGAAGGACATTTCTTTTCCCCACCACCAAAACCAAATGCCTTTAGACCCTTGACCTCACAGTCTCTTGACCCTATAGTTTTCACAGACCCTGCAGAAAACATCAGCGTTGCAGATTTTGCAACTGGATCCACCAGCCAATGGTACTGGCTAAGGGTTGGTTGCTCAATCTCAGATCACTGGTCTGGTTCAGGGGCATCCTTCGGCAGACTGGGTCAGCCACCAAGAATCCAGGGAGCAGGGCAAGGGCAAAGAGGCCTGAGCGTCCAAAGCACCTGTATCACGGCATAGCAAAAAGCCTGTGGGAACTGGTGGCAGAGGATCTGCATTTCAATCCTGCTTTGCTCTGGGTCTCAGTTAATTTCTCTGGGCTTTGGTTTCCATTTTCAACATTTACCTAGACTTCAGAGGGGGTGACCTATGACAAGGAAGTCTCCTTCTTTAGTTCATCTGGAAAATGAAGGGCTTAGAAAAGATAATCTCTAAAGTTCCTTCTAGCATTATTCTAAAACCAGAAATCCCAGACAGCATTGGACATTAATAATTAAACTAATGAATAAAGAACTCTGTAATCTTGAACTGCTTAAAACTGCTATAATAATTGAGATAATAAATATTTAACATAAATAGCTGATATTTATTTAGCACTTACAAGTTTACAAAGTGTTTTATGTTATATATAGGACACCATTTGATCCTCTAATAAACTTTTGAAATACTGTATTATCTCAGATAAGGAAATGGAGGCTTAGTGGGTAAAGTGACTTTCTGTTCTCTTATGCACTGTTATTAGTTACAACTGCCTTTATCTTCTGGGCCATCCTCACCTGTTCTTCCAGCCAGGTTTCTCTTTCCCTACATTTCCTAGGGAGAGAGCAGGTGCTCCTCTATCCTATCTCTGAAACAGTCACAAAGTCCCTTTGGGGTTTTCTAAATGTTTCTATGAGTAGTACAATAGATGGGATGGAGAACTACGGAGAGAGACTTCTGTATAGAATAAAGGGGCAAACTCAGAAGCCAGGGCTAGAAGATATAGAAGGGTCATGAGGGACCCTTCTAGTCTAGACAAATATTGGCATTATGGAGAGTTAAAAGAGATCAGCCTGAAAACCACTTAGGATCCCATGAAAGTCATTGGCAGTATTGATTTGGGGACTTTAAGACATCTTAACACTGTCTTATTCTCCTTATACGTCAATGCTTCAAGAACCTATAATATACATAACATACCAATTCTGATTATGACTGTTTTCTGCCTTAGTACAGCAATCAATCAACTAATGAATCAAGAAGCAATTATTCATTGCCAACCATGTGCCAACCATGGTACTATGTGCTGAGGACACAAAGACAGAGATGAAACAGTACTTTCCCTTGAGATGTTTATGTTCTATGTGGGGAAATAATTTGTAAACATGAATGTGATACACACTGACAGACACATAAAGTAAAAACCAGTGATGGTGGAATAGGGAAGGAGAGAATGGGGAGGTGACATGAGCTGAGCTCTGAAGCAGATGAGGGGTTCCTAAAGGCTGAGGGAAGAAGTACATTCCAGACAACCAGAACAAAGGAATGGTGAAAGAACGTGGATTGTCATGTTTGGTGAACAGCAAACAGACTCTTTTGGCTAGGTCATTGTGTATGAAGGAGAATGATAAAGAATTAACCTAAAGAAGTTGACCAGAGACATTGTACAGGGCTTTAAATGCCAAATAGAAGAGTTTGCATTCGATCTAGAGATAATAGGAATCTACTGGTGCTTCTTAAGTAGAAGAGTGAGAGGGTCGGACATGGGCTTTAAGAATACTAATATGTAGCTATTTGGAGATAGGACTGAAGTAATGCGAGACCTAGGCAAGGAGATTAATTAAAAGGCTATTGTACTATCCAAGTGAGAGGTGATGAGGACCTGCAAGGTCTTCTCAAGTTCAATTGTTTTTTTCCTATCCTGTTTAACTCTTTGTGATCCCATTTTGGGGTTTTCTTGGCCAAGATACTAGAGTGGTTTGCTATTTCCTTCTCCAGCTCATTCTACAGATGAAGAAACTGAGGCAGACACGGTTAAGTGACTTTCTCAGGGTTGCACAGCTAGTAAGTTGTCTCAGGCTAGATTTGAACTCAGCAAGAAGGGTCTTCCTAACTCCAGACCTGACACTCTAGCTGCCCATTGGAGAGCTGCTATGTAAAAAAAAATCACCACCTGATAGCTAGTCCTTTGGAAGAGTCTTTCTGAACTTAGGTCAGCTGGTCCTCAGAGGACAGATAGCCAGTCCCATACTTGAATCTGAGGGAAATAACCTGGTAGGGTGGAGGAGGCAATGGACTTGGAGTCAGGGAGAACTAGATTCACATTTCACCCTCAATCAGTAACTGTGTGGCCTTGGCCAAGTCACTTAACTTGTCTGTGTCTTGGTTTCTTCAAAAAATGAGAGACAGATTTTATGGCCTTTACATTCCCATTCAACTCAAAGTCTGTGATCCTGTGATGAGAAGCCTGTTCTACCTCGACTACATCCCCTAGAACTTGTACTGGTTGTCCTTTGACAACCTGATGTCCACACCATGAAGAGACATCAGGCACACACACTTATATTTGCTTCCTTGAATCCTATGATTCTGTAGTTGCTGATAGAAACACTAAAGGCATTAGCTAAGAACTTCCTCTTTACTTCTCCTCCTGTCCAATCACTCAGATATTTTCTCATTAGCTCCTCCCTCATTCATGTCTCAACTTAAGAAGTGGCCTTTCTCCTTGTCAAGGCAAACGCCTCTGTATGCATCCTTTTAAAAATTGTTACTAGGTGGCTAGGTGGTGTAGTGAATAGAGAACTGGCCCTGGAATCAAGAGGACCTGAGTTCAAATCTTGACTCAGACACTTAACACTTACTGTGTGTTAAGTGTGTGTGACCTTGGACAAGTTACTTAACCCCAACTGCCCTGCCTTTCCCCCTCCAAAAAGCAAAATAAAAACATTTTTTAAAATGTTACTAATATATTTTAAAATTTATTTAACAATTTTTTTAGTTCCAAGTTATCTTCCTCCCTCCCATCTCTAGTGAAGGCAAAAAAAGTGATATCAAGTATACATGTGAAGTCATGCAAAGCATATTTTCATGTTAGCCATGTTGAAAAAAGGCAACAAGAAAAATAAAGTGGAAAACTTATGCTTCAATCTGCATTCAGACTCTTATCAGTTTTTTTTTTCCTCTGGAGGTAGACAGCATTTTTTTCATCAAAAGTCATTTGGTATTGTCTTGGATCATTGTATTGATTAGAACAGCTAAGTTTATTCACAGTTGATTATCATGCAATATTGCTGCTACTGTGTACAGTGTTCTCTTGGTTCTACTCCCTTTACTTTGTGTCAGTTCATATGAGTCTTCCCAGGTTTTTCTGAAACAGTCCTGCTCATCATTAATTTGTTTAGCCATTCCCCAGTTGATAGGCATCCCCTCAATTTCCAGTTCTTTTTTTAAATTTTATTTTAGTTTGCATCATTCATTTCCACAAGATTTTGAGTTACATATTTTCTCCCCTTCTTTCCCCTACCCACCACCCCAAAACAGCCATCACAGTGTGTCCCCCCTCCCCCAGTCTATTCTCTCC
>CM053582.1:523499724-523519061 GCA_028627135.1 Pseudochirops cupreus | reverse complement strand
GTCATACTGCTGACTCTCTTTTCATGATTTTCCTGCAACATTCTTATTTCTCTTCCCAATTTTTCTCCCACTTCCCTTATTTGGTTTTCAAAATCCTTCTTCAGCTCATCTCTAGCTTTAAGGAATTCTTCATGTTTATTGGAGGCCCCTGGTGGGGGTGCTCTGGCTGCGCTCTCCTCCTCCCTCTCTCTCCCATGATCTTTCTTTTCCCCAAAGAAGGAATCTAGGGTTTGGGAGCTGTTCTTACTTTGCTTCTTATGCTTATTCTTACTCATGGTTCTTCAGACCGTGATTTTTCTTTTTTAAATGTCTGTGGGGCTTTGCTTCCAGAAGGGAAAGCTCTGTCCCAAATCGCTGGGGTCCTCCCAGCTGCCGTAGCTCTCAGGAAGGTGCTGGAACCCTTCCTACTTACTTCCGGCTCGCTGGATAATGAAGACTCCAAGACTGAGACCTAAGACGGTGATCCGGATCCAGGCCGCTCAACGCGAGAGCACTGGCCTCAGAACAACTGCTTAGTCCCCCTGCTGTCTGCAGGCCGCGGGCGGGAAGCTGCAATGTGGGTGCAAAACCTCTGCCTTTCGCTTTTCCACTCTGGAGGCCTTTAGGCTGGACTGCTTTTCTCTCCTGACTTCGCAACTTCCCCTGACCTAATTCTGAATGCTGCTCGCAGCTGCTGCTAATCCACTCACCCTTCGTCTCCTCTGGCCGCCCCCGGGGCTCAGCAGCAGCTTCAGGCCAGGCTGGTTTTGGTTCGCAGTGCTGATATGGTTCCTTGTAGCCAAGCTGACTTTAGTGGGAAGTATCTTTGTGTGTGTTTTGGAGTTCTAGGATTGGTTTAGAGTCCTATTTTATGGGTATTTTGGGGTGGTTATGTGAGAGCTGCGATATGTTGCTGCTGCTACGCCAGCATCTTGGCTCCACCCCCCCAATTTTTTACTACCACAAAAAGAGTTGCTATAAATATTTTTGTGCAAATAGCTCCTTTTCCTTTGATCTCTTTGGTACACAGACCTAATAGTGGTATTGATCGGGCACAAAGTATGCACAGTTATATAGCCCTTTGGGCATAGCTTGAAATTGCTCTTCAGAATGGTTCTCCATGCACCCTTGATCTCTTTTCATCTTGTTTTCTCTTCAGATTGCCCACTCTATCACTCCACCCTCCCCCTTTCTACTTGCTGTTTTTTGGCTATCTACAAACACACCCATCTCTCCCTTTCATTAAAAACCCTCACTTGACCATCTATTTCCACTAGCTATTGTCCCATACCTATCCTACCCTTCTAGGCTAAACTCCTGGAGAAAGCCTTCTAGAATCAGTGCCTCCATTTCCTTTTCTGTTAGTTCTAAAGACTTGATTCTTATCTGCCCTCACCTGCTCTTTCAACCAGAATCCTCTCTCCCTAGATCCCCTAGAGAAGGAGAGCAGTAGCTCCACTCTCCTGTCCCTGAAATAAGGACAGGGAACTTAGGAGAGAGACTTCTGTACAGAATAAAGGAACAAACACAAGCAGAGCTGGAAGCCATAGAAAGGGAATGAGGGGACCCTGAGGGGAATGAGGTTCTTTAACTAGTGCTCTTTCTAAAGCTTTTCTTTTTGTCAACTTGAATGACCTTTCATCAATCCTCATTCATCCTTCTTAACCTCTCTGCAGCATCTGATACTACTGATCACCCTCTCCTGATACTTCCTCCTCTCTAGGTTTTCATGACACTGCTCTTTGCTGATTCTCCTCCTATATATATATTTAAATACTCCTCAGGCTTTTTTGGCCATATCTTCATCCAGGTCATGTCCAAACACCAGTAGGTGTCTCCCCAAGGCTCTGTTCTGAACCTTCTCTCAAACTCAACATCTAAAATAGACCTCATCATCTTTCTCTTCAAACCCTCCCTTCTTCCAAACTTCCCCATTATCCTCAAGGATATTACCAGTCACTCAGGATCACAATCATGATGTCAACCTCAACTCCTAATTCTCATTCACTCCATATATCCATTGCCAAGTTTTGCATTTTCTACCTTCATAATATCACTCATACACAGCTTCTTTTCTCCACTCACACAGCCTACACCCTCATCACCTGTCTCTTGAATTACTGTAATAGCTTATTGGTTGAACTCCTTGACTCAAATCTCTGCCCCCTCCAATTTAGCTTCCACTCAGCTAGCAAAGAGATTTTCCTAAACTGCAGGTTTGATCACATCACCTCCCCCCTCCCTCCACTCAATGAACTCCAATAGCTCCTTATGATGTCCAAAATAAAAAATAAAATCCTGGTTAGCATTTAAAGCCCTTCACAAACTGGCCTTCCTTACCTTTCTCATCTTATTATACTTTGTCACTCCATGAGCTCTTATGATCCAGGCATGCTGACCTTCTTGCCGCTGTTCTTCATGCAGGATGTGCCATCTCCTGACCCAGTATCATTTCACTAATAATCACTCATGCTTGGAGTGTTCTTCACCTCTAGCCCTCTGGCTTCCCTTGCCCCCTTTAAGATTTAGCTCAAATCTCGCCTTCTCTTGGTCTTCCTCCCCTTTCTCCACTGTTTGTGCCTTTCCTCCCTGAGATTACTTTCCAGTTACACCATATATATACTATATGGACAATTTGCTTTGCATCCTGTTTCCCCCCCATTAAAAAGTGAGCCTTTTGGAGGCTCTTGTGTTGTCTTTCTTTACGTAATACAATGCCTGGCATATACTAAGCATTTAAATGCTCATTGACTCACTACCACTAAAAAGTAAAGGGTTGGGGACTTATACTGCCAGTCACTCTCTCTGCCCCAGATCACCTTAAGTACCTCTTTCAGGTACTTTTCTAAAAATGTAAATTATTGGGGATGATAGTAAACTATAAGGAAACATAGGGAGCTCATTGACATTCAAATATATGTAGAATATTGAATCTGCCTGGGCTGCTCATTGTGGCTTTCTAATACTAGTATCACTGTGTGTGTGGAGGGGAGGGGTACCACCTCCCAGAACAAAGCCCAGCCCCCCACTGCATACACTCTCACATGCACTAAGTCACAGCCCACACAATGGGGCTGTCAATTCCACACAGGCCAATTCTCTTGCACAATTTACTCCTCCTACTCCACACTCTGCACCCACACATTCCTCTAATGAACAAACTCAGCTTCTCTTGAACACACTCTGAGTCCCAGTGCTAACTCTCCTAGCGTCTTTCCACATACCCAAGGGCTGATTTCTTTGCTAGATCTAACACCACTGATGGATTCATATCCCATTCCTTCATAAATAGACAAGCCTTAGGGATAAGAGCATGCCTCTGCAATGTGACTCCTTTGACAGTATCCTCAAGGTCTGACAAAAGGATCTGTATGCTTGCTTTAAGATTTGCAGAAGAAAAGACAGTGAAGTATGCTCAGATTCAACCTAGAAACCAGAAGTGTCCCCAGGAGGGTAAGAATTGTGAGGAAGTCCACATGAGATTCCAAGCTCTTTCAATTCCAGGATCCTCTCACTGAACTCCTCTTGGGAACTCACAGGTTATATATACTGAACCTCAGTTTCCTCAATTATAAAATGAAGGAGTTGGACAAGATGTTCTCTCAGATACTTTCTAGCCTCAGTTGGTCCATTAAATCTGTCACCAGCACTGTTTTGAGTTTAGGGCTTGATGGTGCAGTCCCAGGAGGTGAGATGGCTATGAAAACTTGGACCAGCCTAGATACATGTAAATAACTGGCAGGTTCTTACGAAGAGTCCTTAGTCCTATGGTTTTTCTAGTTGACATGATACTGAAAATATGTATAGTATAGGTGTGTATGCTCAGAATTTCTTAGACATATATAAACATATGTAACCAAAGGTTTAGGGGCACAAATATTTACACACACACACAGACACTGAACAAGCATAAAAATGCAAAATTTCTTGAGCCTTGCAGGAGACAGCAAAGTATAGTTTAAAAAATTGTAGTGAATGGGAGCCAAGGGAATCTGAGTTCCAGTCCTGCTACTATGTGACCTGAACTAGGTAACGTCATGTCTTGACTTCAGTTTCTTCATCTGAAAAACAAGGGGATGGACAAGATGATCCCTCAGGTTCCTTCCTGTTCTGACATTCTATGATTTCTATGTAGATTCAGTGAATTCCATGTTAATTGGGGACACTAACACAAGAGTGCTGGGCCTGGAGTCAGGGCCAGGAAGACCTGAGTTCAAATCTGTTCTGAGACACTTACTTGCTGTGTGACCCTGGGCAAGTCACTTAACCTCTGTTAACCTTAATCTACTGGAGAAGGAAATGGCAAACTACTCTAGTATCTTTGCAAAGAAAACCCCACAGACAGTATGGTCCTCTGGGTCATGAAGAGTCAGACATGACTGAACAACAGAAGGTATTGTAGCTTAGTGTCCTGCTCCACAAACCATTGGAAGAAAGGGTGGAATGTGGAATATACTGCATAGTTCAAATATGGACCATGTTCTGAAACTGGTATCTTTTTAAAAGGGGACCCTGTGTGTGTATGTATGCACATACACATGCTCACGATTTTAAAAAAAGACCACCTAGCATGCATAAAAGTTTTATAGCCATATTTGGGATAAGGTAAGGTGAAGTCTATATCTGGACCAATGTAGTATGCTCATAGGATGACTAACTGAAACACAATGAGGTTGATTATCACATAGGGATAGTGAATGCTTCCCCAGTTTCTGCAGAGTATGTGGACAATCATCTTGATGAAGGATAGCCTATAGAAAACCATACCTTTTTCTCTGCCCTAGAGGAATTTCCCTGGCCACTGGTGATACCTGTGATTTAGAGGTCTCTTTTCTCTAGCTGAGTACAGTTTAAAAATAAATTTCGATCTTTGGGATTTCCATAAGTATATGACTAATATGGTGGCCAATAGAGAGAGGGCAGGGAAGTGCCAGAGATGACACCTGTGGGAGAACACTTTGCTAGGTGGAGGCACAAAAGTTTGTATTAAAGATAAGTTCTGTGGTGCTCCATCTGAACACCCAGTAATCCTGATGGAATGGAATGGAACAGGCATATACTATGATACCTACCATGTGCCAGGTTCTGTGCTAAGATTTTGTCTCACTTGGTCCTCACAACAAACCTGGCAGGTAGAGACTGTTATTATCTCCATTTTTCAAATGAGGAAATTGAAGCCATTTAGGGCCCCGAGTGGAATAATCTCTTTCCCATGTGACAAGGGCTAAAACATTTGAAGACCACGTCATGAAGGGGAGGCCCTTCAAGTCTTTTCTTCTCCGGGCTTCATGTTCCCACTTCCTCTATAATGATGTTAAAATATTGTCATTTCAGGTCCTTCCCAGTTGTGCACCTTTAAATGGCCTCCAGTTAATCAATGCATTTCCTCAGATGTCCTTCTTGACTGAATATAATAATACTGACTGAACATATTAAGTACAATATCCCAGATGTGGTCTGATTAGGGTAGGGCACCACAAGACTACCATCCCTTTCATTCTAGACACTGAAAGCTAGGGTTTAATTAGCTAATTTGGGCTATCATATTAAACCATTAATTCATATTGAGTTTGCATGCCACTAAAAACTCCACATTTTTAGATAAAATATTATCTGACCACACCTCTCTCCCACTTTTACGAGGCAGATGGGTAGTGCAGTGGATAGAGCACCGGGCATGGAGTAAAGGAGACTTCGCCCACATCTGGCATTGGCCACTTAGCAGCTGTACAACCTGGACAAGTTACTTAACTTCTGCTTGTCTGCATTTCCTCACCTATAAAATCTGGAGAGTAACAGCACCTATTTGTTCCAGGGCTGTTGTGAGAATCAAATGAGATGATGTTTGTAGAGTGCCTTATAGAGTACAACAGAAACATTACTTATTATTATGATTGTAAGGTTGATTTTCTGAGTCCAAGTCTATAGGACCCTTACATTTATGCCTATCAAGTTTCATCTTATTGGAGTGAGATATCAGCCCAATATTCTAGCCCATTCAGATTCCTTTGGATCAAAGGCTGACTGTGTCATTTGCTGTGTTAGATATCCCTTCCACCTCTGTTATCTGGAAATGTGATGAGGATGCCAGCTATGCCCTTATCCAAGTCATTGAGAAAAAAATAAGGATTTTTCATAATTTTCCTCATATTTTGTCATTAGTGCTCATGCTTATTTCTTCATTGTCACTAATAATAAGAAGCCCTAAAAACTCTTGAAAGGGCTGTGTACTTGCTTCAGGGATGGAAACATAGGGAAGAAGCTGTTGGACTAATTCTCATTCTGCACTAGGTCAAGGAGGAGAAAAATCCCTGTTGAAAAGAAGAGACAAGACAGAAAGGTAGGTGAGCCAGTCCTTGGGGCCTAGGGGAGAAAAGAACAGGGGTGACACGAGGTCAAGAAGCCATTAAGCAAGCAATCAATCAAGCATTTCTTAAACACCTACTGTATGCCAGGCATGCCAAGAAGGTGTATGCTCTTACATTATTTATGTAATATAAAGCCTGTTGAGCTTTGAGGCTCCCCAGGCTTGACTTTTCAATGAAAGACTTGTCAGAAGTGCTTGCTACATATCACTCTGTCAGTTTGTGAAGTGAGCTTTTAATAATACCCATGGGAAGCTAAGAACCATGGGAGGGCCTTGGAATTTATGGGAACATGCAATAGTGTTCTGGTAAGTGTATAATAATTGGATCTCTGAAAAAGCATGGCATACTTTTAAATTTAATCTCCATTATTAAACATTTTCTCCATCACCTTCTTAATCCCAGAGACAATCAACAAAACAAATCAAGCCCTGATTTGTAGCATTTGCCAATTTCTTAGGTATAATTACTCAAACTGAAAATTTAACATTGGTTTCAACACATTTCTGTGCTCACCTCAAGGAGATTTACTATTTGTCAAGTAAGGAGAGGATGTGACCCAGAAATTCTGATTGTTGGAGGATGAAGGTACCTGTTCCTAGCTTGGCATGGAACTGGTGTCGCCATAGCAATGGATTCGTAGAATTGCAGAGTTGGAGGAACCTCGGAGGCCATCTAGGGGAGAGCTCCCTGCCAAGGCAAACCCTTGCACAAATAAACTCATTCTTTCCAGTTTTCTCCAGTAGATAGCTCTAATATTTTCACTCTTTCCCTAATCTTCCATTTCTCTCTGCCTACTAGCCTTACCCCTCATAAACATCTCCCTTTTTGCATTAATCCATTAATTCCTCCTAATTATGATCCTACATCTCTCTTTTCCCTTTCATGGTTAATGTCCCTGAGAAAGCCACCTACAAGTGATGCCTCTACTTCCTTCCTTCTCACACTCTTTTTAGCTCTCTGCAGTCGGATTTCCAACCATTTAACAAAAACTGCTTCCTCCAGAGTTACCAATGATCTCTTCATTGCTATATCTAATGGCCCTTTTTTAATCCTCATCCTTTGTGACCTCTCTGCAGTCGTGGACCTGGTCGCTTGTCCATGTCTTGATATTCTGTTCTCTCAAGGTTCCAGAACACTATTTAAGTTCTCTTCTTTCCTATTTGACAACTCCTTCTCAGTCGCTTTGGCTGGATCTTCATCCAGCTCTGTCCTGGGCCCTCTTCTCTTCCGATACTTTTTCACTTGGGGATCTTGTCAGCTCCCATGGATTCAATTATTCAAAGATGATTCTCAAATCTATCCAGCCCTAATTTCTCTTCTGATCTCCAGCCAGACCTACTGGACATCTCAAATGGATAATACCTAGACATCTTAAGTTCAACATGTCTATTATCTTTTCCCCCAAAGCCACCTCTCATCCTAACTTCTCTGCTATTGTCAAGGGCACCATCATCCTCCCAATTCCCCAGACTTACAACCTAACTGTCTTCCTCGACTTCTCATGCTTATCTCCAATATCCAATCTATTGCTTAAGTCCTGTGGATTCACAACGTCATTTCTCCATAATATATTTCCTACATGAACCCCCCTTCTCTCTGGTGACACTAACACCATCTCAGTGCAGATCACAGTCACGTGCTGACTGGTTGCCCTGCTTCAAGTTTCTTCTCCCTCTGTTCATCCATTCACTCAACTATTAAACTGATCTTCCTAAAGCAAAGATCTGACCTTGTCACACCACCTCCTCCCCCTATTTAATAAACTTAAGTGACTTTCTTACCTACCTTCAAATATAAAATCCTGCATTTGGCTTTCCAAGCCCTTCCTAACCTGGCCCCTTCCTGCTTTCCTAGTCTTACTCCTTATTCTCCTCCATATACTCTGCAATGTGACACTAGCCTCAGACCAGATACTACTTCTCCAAAATCCATGTATTTCCATGTATTCTCTCCCCCTCCCCATGCCTAGAAAGAGTGTTCCCTCTCTTTATCTTTGCCTCCTGGCTTCCTTTAAGTCTCAGATAAAACCCCAAGCCAGAAGCTGTTCCCAGTGACCCTTAATTCTTGTGCTTCCTTTTAAGGTTATCTCTAATTTATCTTGTATGTATTTCATATATAATTGTTTGCATGTGGTCTCCCCCATTAGATTATAAACTCCTTGAAAACAGAGGTTATTTCTACCTCTTTGTACCTCTGGGGTTCAGTACCGTACCTGGCACACAATAGGCTCTTAATCCATGCTTGCTGTTTTGATTTGACCACACCTAGAGTTTAACCCCTCCCCTTTATGACATTCTTGACAAGGGCCTACTCAACCTCTGCTTGAAGACCTCCACTGATGGAGAGCTCAATTCTCAACAAGGTAGTCCATTTCATTTTTGAACAGCTCTAATAGTTAGGAAAAGTTTCCTTTTGTTGAGCTAAAATCTTTGTGTTATTTTCATCCACTAAGCATCTCTGTGCCCTTTGGAACCAAGCAAAATAAAATGAATCTCATTTCCACATAAAATCCCTTTAAATGCCTGAAGACACTGTAGCTTTTCTTCTCCAAGTTGAAAATTATTAGTTCTCTCAGTTACTGTCTTTCCAAAACTATACATGAATAATGTTATCTATGATCAAGAAAATTGGCTATTGACAAGTTGACCGACACCAACTCATGATGGTAAGCCATTCATAAAATGTGGGAAGATAAACTGAGCACTGTGCAATCCAAGCAGCATCACTCTATCCTCAGTACCCATGTTTCACTTGCATCATTTACCTCCGTTATACCTCTTACAAAGGTCTGTATCGGTGTAAATGGTGGCCGGGGAAGTTCCCTCAAGGGAGCTGGGATCAGGTACATATACATCACATTTAACGTACCCACTATCCCCCATGCCTAGAATATACTACCTTTTCATTTCTATCTCCAAGAATCCCAGCATCCTTTGAGACACAGACAGAGCTCTGAGGCCATCTTCTACACAAAGTCTTTGCTGATGCCCTCAAATGTTGACCCTCCATTTCAAAATTACTGCACATTATTTGTTATGTATTTAATGTTTACTTGATTATGTATGTGGAAACACTGTAAGCTCTTTGAGAGTTGGAATTATTTCATTTTTGTCTTTGAATTTCCAGTGCCTTATACATATTAGACATTTAATAATAAATTGTATGAGGCAAAAGAAGACTTGATTTGGGGAATCATGAAGGTGCAATAATAATTTTCATTCATACTCTAGACTCTGGAATTAATTCTTCTACTGGTTGGGTGGGGGGGAATATAATGAACCCTAAACTGCTAGTTTGGGATTGGTATCCAGTTGCTTCACTGCTGGCTGGTTCATGCCCTGAATTTGTTTCCCACTTCTAGTGACTAGGTTCTTAATCTTCAAAATTGTATAAAAATGCCTTTTGTTTTTACATAATAATAATTTCTAAATATGCTGTCTCCCTTCCCCTCTACCAAACAAACAAAGAGCAAAAACAACAAAAACTTCTGAGCGCGCATCTGACAGCACACACAACTTTCCATGTCCACAGTCCTCTACCTCTTCAAACAAAGGAGGAAGAGTCATTTTCCCCTCTCTTCTATAGGCCAACAAAAGTCACTCTAATTATGTAACATTCTTTACTCTTTTTCTTGTTTGTATGTGACATACAAACCCGTCTACCTAATGTTTCCCAACTCAGTGCCATCTCCTAGCTCCTTTGCATGTCTGAAACGTACCCCCTCCTCCCCTCTCCCTCTCTGAATTCCTAGCTTCCCTATAATTATATAGCATTCTTTACTTGCTTTGTTTTTCTTCTCTTGTATGTGTGTGACTAATCATTATCTAAGCTTGCATAACCTGTGTTATCTAGTGAGCCCTTGCACCTAAATTTATTCAGTTTCCCTGGGACAAGGGTCCTACCTACCTCCGCCCTATAATTCTTTTTTTAGATGTTTCGTTGATATTTTTTAAAAAATCATATCACCGTTATTTCCCAATGGCATACTTCTTACCTCCCCGCCCCAATCCTCCCTTTTAACAAATTAATGTAGTCAAATACAGCAAATATATTGTTGAAACTAAAATTATTTCAGAGACCAAAAGTCTCACCCTAAACCCCAGTCCCTATACTTGGGTCTCCTTTTCCTGACACTGGACTTTTTGCCTTTACTCCGCCATCTTGGCTCTGCCTCCCTACACTGGACTTCTTGATGCCAACTACCTGCTTGTTTGGACTTCTTCCTTCTAACATCTCTTATGATATCTATGATCACCTACCTGCCTTGTCCCTGTAAATCTGTGTGACTGCCAGCCTGTTACAATTTGACCTATTTTGCTGCTGAAGGAGACCCAATTTTAGGGCTCATCAAGCTTTAAGATATTTTGAGCCCAGATCAGGGATGCTGATTTTATTCTTATTACAATTATTATAATTACAATACAATTCTTATTACAAAACCTCAAGGAGTAGTGATTTTGTTGGTTTAGGTTTTTCTTCCACGGATGCAGTTTGAGATTCATCTGGATTAGCTTGATAGTCTAAGATTGTTGGGGTAGGTAAAAAAAAAGTCATTCCCTGGAAGTTATCCTGGGGAGAAGCTTCTCTGTATTTAGCTCAGGAGGTCTTCAGATTACAGGTACACATTTTGTTGCCAGGTGTACACTAGAAGGCCTGTCAGGGTGCCTGCTCCCCCAGTGCAGTCTGGGAGAGTCTAGGGCCCTCTGGGGCTGACTGCCCAAATCACTTTCTCTAGACAGGCTAAACATTGGCAGCCCACGGGATTCACTGTCCAAGCTGGCCACTCTGTGAAGAATGATAGCGACTGGTGGGGTGGGGCAGTGACAAGATCACTGGCTTTGGAACCTGTGTGACCATGGAGCAGTCACTTAACCTGTTTCTTTATTGATAAAGTGTAAGCTCCTTAAGAACAGACTTTAATTTTTGGCTTTGTATACCAAACACTTTGCACAATGCCTTGTAGGTTAATTAATACTTACTGATTGACGCTTACACCTCAGACTTTTATTAGATGCATGACCAAAGACAACCCCCTAATTGTATTCCCTGTTAACAGCCTCTCTTTCTTCTAATCCATTCTCCACAGAGATGTCAAAACATCTTCCTAAAGTAAGATCTGTGCTCCTCACCTGCTCAAAAAACATCAGTGGGAATGATTGCTATTGCCTACTCCCACTGCTCCCTGGCAGCTTCACCATGGTCCCTGGGAGCCCTGTTGCCTACGGGATGAAAGTCAGATCCCTCAGCTTGGTATTTCAAGCCCTTCATAATCAGGTGCCAGACTACCTTTCCTGGCTTATTCCACATTACTCCATTTTCACATATCCTACTTTGCAGTCAAACTGGCCTATTTACTATTCCCCAACTCAATATTGCATCTCCTAGCTCCTTTCCATGTCTGGAATTCACTCCCTCCTTATCCCTCCCTCTTAAAAGTTCAAGTTTCCTTCAAGGCTCAGTTCATGTGCAGCCCTCTAGTGGAAACCTTTCTGAATCTCCCTCATTATTAAGCAGTTTCTTCCCAGGTTGGTTAGCTCACAATGACACTGTGTCATTGGTCCTCTTTGAGAATGAAGGACAAACAACAACACATTCCAATGGAATGTCACGTGTGGAAGTCTCTCCCTCCTTATCTCTGCCGGCTTCTCTGCTTCCTTCAAGTCCCACCTAAAATCTTCCCGAGCCCTATTAATGCTGGTATCTTCCCTTTGTGGATAATCTCCTATTTATCTCAAATATATCTTGTATGTACATAAGTGTTTGCATTTGGTCACCTCCCCCCCCATCAGACTGTGAGTCATTTGAGAGCAAGAACTGTTTTTTTGCCTTTCTTTGTATCCCCAAGGCACAGATCAATACCTGAAGCACAGTAGGTACTTAATGCTTGTTGAGTAAGGACAGGGGTTGGTTTTCATGTTTGTTTTTGCAACCCCAGAATTTAGCACAGTTCCTTATATATAGTAGAGTATTCATCAATATTTGTTGGGCTTGAGTTGTGTTGAAGCAGGTGCACAGATTCCCCTTGGCCCACCTTCCCCAATAGCCACATTAGAGGGATGGAGGGCCATCTGGCAGCCCCTAACACATCCTCCAGTTCTTTCCCCCTCCCTCCTGTTGCTGCCTACTGTAGGCTGTCATGTAGGAGGGAGAGATGGAATCAGTGATACCCTAAAGGCCATGAAATATTAATCTCCTAGACAAGGATCACTTTACAATCCAGTCTGACACTGTACTGACTCCTAGCTCGTGGGCTCCATTCCTGACTTCTGACCCCATCCTAGCCAGGGGAAAGAGAGATCAGTAGTCCTTTTTCTAAAGAGTAGGTGGACTGTGTCAGAGAGATATCAGTGAGTGCAGGGTCATTAAGGGACATTAAGGCCCAACTCCCCAAGACTCTTCTCTGTTCTGTATGTCAAGGGAAATACTCTCCTCTTAGAGCCTTTCCACACAACTGCTCTCCTGCTCACTCATAAGTTGGAGAAGGTTCTCTGTGAATTTTTTGAGGTCTTCTTCTGAAAGACACCCCCCAGAACTTAGTCCTTCAACCTGCAACAAGCTTTTACCAGCCACCCCCAATCCTTATCCTGGGTCCAACAGATGGGGAAACCCCGAAGGTCATCAGGAGCAACCCAACTTCTAGCTCAGAATTCTTTCCACGAATACACTCTATACAAACCTATACCCTCCTCAAATCTGGAATTGCCCTCTCTCTACACGCACAAATATACACACCTGGACTCCCCACCCCACCCCACCCCCGCCGGGTTCTATCCCTCTAACACAACCCTGAACCCAGACACCTTTTCCCTTGGATTTCTTTCCCCCCTACCTCCACACCCAAACTAACACTTCTCTCTTCCCTTCACACATCCTAACCAGATTCCCCTTGACAGTGAGATCAGCTCAGCTCCAGTGACTTAAGAGCCTGAAAAAGTACTCCTTGCTATCCCCTGTGGTTTATGGAGGTCTGTGGGGTGGTCCCACTCCATACCGTAGAGGCTGGCTGTGGCTGGCCCCATCAGAGCCGCTTTCTGGGGACACATCCTGTTCAGAGGTCTGGAGCTGCCGCAGCTCATCTGGTTGCAGGGCTTGGTACCAGGCTGGGGTGCCCCCCTCAGGGGTTAGAACAGGACTGGTTGCCTCCTCACCCCCCCTGTTCCCCGGCGGCTTCACCATCGTCCCTGGGAGCTGCAGGAACCGCTGCATTGGCGTCATCAGGCTTCGTGCCTCGAATGCCAAGATTCCCTGGAGACCCCTAAATCTGGTCCCAGACACCAGGGTTCGCCCCCCACGCAGACAGAGTCCGCCTCCTTCTTCTCGCCCCTCCTCTTTTCTCCCCAGCTGATCTGTGACTCAGTCCCTGCTTCAGTGAGTTCTCACTGATACTCTACCCCCCCCCCCCCCAAGCTCCACGGAAACTCAGAAATGTGATGCTGTTGTGGGACAGCTGGAGTCTGGATGGTAAAGCAGCAAGAAGGGGAGGGAGGAGAGGGCAGCAGGGGTCAGCTCCAATTTCTCCTTTTCTTCTTTGAGACTGTGAGGGAAGATTTATGGGTGGTAGGGGGGGAAGAATGTAGGTATTATTTGGTAACTAAAGTACCCTCCAAAAAAAACCTCATGATATTGGGGGGGGAGTTTTGGGGGAGAAGGAGAAATAGAGATGTGAGATGTGAGCAGATATAGCTATGGAAGAAAAGGGATATAAGAAGAGGGACAGAAGAAGTGGGGGGTGGTAATGGGGGAATGAAGAAATCAAGATGGGATATAGCGAGATTGGGGTAGAGATATTGATGGGAATTGTGAAGAATAGGGTATGATGGCATGGGAGAGCAGGTGACCCATGAGGAAGTTAGTGAATCGTAAAATTGTAGATCAGAAGAGACTTTAGATCAGGAGTTCTTAGCCTTCTTTTTCGTGTGTCATGGTCCCTTCCTCAGAATATTTTTTTTAAATCTATAATTAAAGAAAATGCTAAATTACAGTTACAGAGGTTAGTGAAAATAAAAATGTGATTTTTTTTCTATCCAAGTACACATCCCCTGAAATTTGTGGACTTCACAAATAACTCCTGTTATCTCATTTTACAGACAACACCTAGAAAGCTTTACCAGCATGAGGTCACACATCTATTAGTGGCAGAACTCTGGACTAGAACCCTGGTCTCTCCAATCCCAAACCCCGTGCTCTTGCCTGACTGGCGTTCCTTTGTGAGTGAGGAAGACACCTGAGAGGCAGTTACTGAGTTTAGATTTCTCTCTGAATTGCAAATAAGTCTTATTTCAGACCAAGGATCCAACATTATCATCTAGTCCTTTTCTCTGACCCCAAAAGGGCTCAGTGCAAAGGAGAAGTCAGGGGCATAGGACTCTGAGTAGTAACCACAGGAAAAAAGAGGTGGAGAATGGGGCAGAAGTCTCCCTGTGATTGCTCCAGGGGGATAATGGACCCCAGGAAGGACTGAGCTTCATTTACATTCCAAAGGGCAAGTTTAATTCGAGCCTTCTGAAAGTTCAGAAATTTGGTGTTAGTCTAACTTTCCTCATGTTTGTTAAATGATATCAGCCTGTCTGTCTTCTGTTGTCATGGACAGTAGAACCCTCAGGAAGCTCAAAGGGGGTAACTTCAACTATTTCAAGGTCCAGGAGATAAATGAGCAGAGAATGTGCTGCTGCTGTCCTGAAGAGCAGAATAACCTCACCTCAGTGTAAGTGGGAGATGGCAGTGGAGAGAGATCACTATTAGGATAAAAAGATTATAACAATAATGATGATAATAATAGCTCACATTTATAAAGTGCTTTCCTTATAACAACCCAGAACACTAACACAGCTTTAGGAATCATACAGGTAGGACAGTTAATCTCCCAAATGGGGCTGTGAGGTAGATAGGAATTCTGATAAGATGGAGTTTCATTGGGCAAAGGAGCTGCAAAGGAACATTCTTCCTAACTTCCCCAGGACTCTTGAGAGTACCACCATCCTCCCAATTACCCAGGCTCACAGCCCCTCCTCTTCCCCTTCCCCTTCTCCCCACAGTCAATCTTTTGCCAAGTCCTGTTGACTCTACCTTTGTAAAGGAGAGAATACATTCCCTTATTTCCTCTGACACCTAGTGCAGGCTCTTAACACCTCAGACCTGGACTATTTGCAATAGCTTGCTGGTTGGTCTCTCTGGCACAATTCTCCACCTTCTCCAGACCATCCTACATTCAGCTGTTGAGGTGATTTTTCTTAAATTTAAGGTCTGACCTTGTTGTAGTTGTTGAGTCATCTCTGACACTTTGTCCCCATTTGGGGTTTTCTTGGCAAAGATACTGGACTGGTTTGCCATTTCCTTCTCTGGCTCATTTTACAGATGGGGAAACTAAGGCAAACAGGGATAAATTATTTGTCCAGTGTCACACAGCTAGTAAGTGTCTGAGGTAGACTTGAACTCAGGAATATGAGTTTTCCTGACTTCAGACCCAGCACTCTATTCATTGTACCACCTAACTCCCCCATCTGACCTGTTACCTACTCAGTAAACACTAAATGGCTCCCCTTACCTCTAGGATAAAATTTAAAATCCTGGTTGGCATTCAGAGCCCTTTAACACCTAGCCCTCCCCCTCTTCCACCCTTCCAGTCATCTTACTCTTTACCCCTTCCTCCCCCTCCTCCACAATGTATTTTTAATCCATTAACATTGGTTTCTTTGCTGTTCCTAGAACAAGACATTATATCTCCTAACTCTGGTAATGCCTACCTGCTGTCCCCCTTACCTTAAACGGTCTCCCTCCTTTCTCTCTGTCTCCTGGCTTTCTTGGCTTCCAAGTTAAGTCCCTACCGAAATCTCATCTACAGGAAGCAATTCCTGATCCTCTTTAATTCTAGTACTTTTCTTCTCTTAATGATTTCTAATAGATTCTCTACATAGCTTGTTTGTACATAGTAGTTAGCATGTCGTCTCCTCCCAGTCTAATCTGTGAGCTCCTTGAGTGCAGGGACTGTCTTCATCTTTCTTTGTATCCCTAGAATTTATGTATTTCAAACATAGCAGGCACTTAAATGCTTATTGATTGATTGAACAAGAGGCACGGACAAGATGGAGGTGTGGGATGGCCAGAGAAGCAAAGAATATGACATATAGGAGTCTTCCAAAATTTATAGAAATAGGGCATTAGGGGGCTTGGGAATGGAGATTTCCGTAATAGATGAGAGTCTGATATTTTTGACATTTAATGGGGTTTATTCACTTCCCTTCTTTGCCTCCTCCCCCAACTCCACAGGAACATTATACTGCTTAGACTGATCCTAGAAGCAAAAAGGATGTTTCCTGGGGTAGGAAAACTCCATGGAGGCTGGGAGGGGGGGCCCCGCGGGACATCTGAAGTTGAGGGAGGGCGACCCTGGAGAGAATTTTTCTTAGAGTTTTGGGGAGAGGAATAACTGGGAAGAGGGTGCATATATTATAAAGGGAAGAGAAGGTATCCAGGGAGGAGTTTCAGTGTGGGTTCCTAGAGTAGAACGAGTCGCCTAGAAATCCCAAGGCTTCAGAACCAGCCTCGTTTTAGGCCCTGCCCTCTATAGGGTGGGGAAGATGACGAGTTCGGGTGAGAGGAGGGGTGGTCCCTCTAATCAGCGGCGCCTCTGTATGAACCTTGACAGCCTAAGTCCTAGCTCACGATAGTAAGCTTGGCTGAGATAGGGACAGGTAAGTCACCCAGAGCAAGGCTGAGCCGAACACAAGGCCAGGGAGGACAAAAAGCAGGCCGCTACAGCATGCACCTCAAAGCCACATCACCCCCTAGCTACACCGCTCTCTCCACGCCCCCTACGTCACAGGCCAGAACAGCTGTAGGGTGGAGCCTGAGTGCAGGGGGCGGGGGAAGAGCTGTCCATGGTCCGGGGCTGACTGTAGACGCCAGGAAGACCTCGGGCTGGGGGTGGCCAGAGTCAGGGTCGGGGATGATAGGTCCCAAATAGACTTAGCTCTCGCTAGTCGACAGGACCCTCACCTGCACTGGCGCTCAGGTAATTCCCTCCAGGGATGAAATTAGGTTCTGCTCCTAGACCTCCAATCTTCCGCTGTTTCTCCCCACATCTCTGCACGTCTAGATTCCCTCTCCCTTCACCCTCACACTATCACTACAGTTTCCAGGTACACTCCTGATCTCGTCCAGTCCAGGGTCTTCACACAGTCTATCGGATCTTTTGCTGTCACATTACCCCAGGTACCTGACTACTCCTGCCACCAGTGTTCCCTTTGCTCCTCCCCCAGCAGGCCTCCAGGTTTCCCTCTGCCCCCAGATTTTCCCCAGGATCCTCATTTACCTCCATCCAACGAGCTCTTCAACCATTCTCCCCACCCGGTGTCTTCTTCCCCCAAATCCCCATCCCAGGCTCCTTTCTGCCAAAGCACAGCTTGTTCCTCCAGTCCCTATGCTTCCTTTGCCCAGGTTGCCTTATATATTCCTTCCTGCAAAGCCTTTTCCTAGGTAGGACCCCTTCTGCGCTCCAGATCTCTCTTCTCTGCCCTTACATCTCCTCACTCTCCTGTCTCCAGGTTTATCCTCCCATATTCTGGCGCTCCACTCTAGAGGGCCAATATTTTTTCTTGGTCTGGGCCCTGGGTCTCACCCTATTCTTCCAGTCCTCCCTGTCCCTTTTCCTGGTTCCAGGTCTAATCGGACTATAGGCCTGAATTTGGGGCCAAGATCTGGGTTCCCTCCACCAAGAAGGAGGAGGCTTCTAAGGAAGCTGAGACAAGGAGGGTTCAGAGTTGACAGGTGTGAAGAAGGGTTCAGTAGCTCCTTGCACGGTGCATTATTTGGTAGCAAATCTGGAGGACAAGAATGACTCCTTCCCTCAAAGAGCTGTGAGTGCAAGCCATCACCCCCGGGCCCGATTTGCTAGAGGGGATCCTGGTTGGTAGCCCCGCCCCCCTCCCCACAAATCGGGCTCTGTTGCCAGGGAGTGCTCCCTCCTAGAACTGGGGGCCCGCATTCCAGCTTACTCCATCCTCCTGGGCCCCACCTCACCGCTTGTAGTCGGAGGAGAAAATGCCGCCGCTGGCCGGGTCGTGGCCGTATTCAGGCTCCCCTAGGCTGGAGGAGCCGCCCTTGTCCTCGCTGTAGGCTGGAGCGGCGGACATGGTGGTCAGGGTCGGGTGAGCAAGGCCGGACGGGAGGAGGTTGAAGGAAGCAAGGTGTACCGGCCGATGCTGCTGGAGCAGGGATTTAGGAATCCAGAAGCAGGGCTGAGCTTCTTAAAGGGCCAGGCTCCCAGAAAGGAAGTGGAGGGGAGAAGAGGGTATGGGGGGAGGGGTGTGGATACTGCAGCAGGTACCTGGCTCCTCCCCGTCCCAACCAAGGAGCTGTGACGTCATCCTCACGTGAACAAGGAAATCCCCCTCCCCAAAGGGCGTCCCTTCCTCTTAAAGTGATAGAAGGAGGTTCCCAACATTCCCAATTACGGGCTTCCTCACTAACTCCAGTGAGAAAGGGAAAGGGAGACCTTGGAAAGAATAAACTATCTGCTATCCTGTGATCATGGGAGGAGAGAGGAGAGGGAACAACATGAATTGATTAAGCTTCTAAATGTGAAAGGCAGTTCGATTTAGTGAGGTAAGAAAGACGGGATTCAAGCCTCACCTCTGTGTAGGATGTAGTGTGGTCCTCTCATTTGCTAAAGTATATAGAGCCTTTGGCCTTAGGGCCATAAGGAAAATGAATAAATAAGAGAACTGGCTCTAAGCTGTGATTAATGAGACTTGCTGTTTGAGGAGAGGAAAAAGGCATTTGGGACTTTAACTAAATTCTGTTTGGAGTTTGAATTCAGGTATGGTGGTCTGCATAAGTCAGTGCCTGCATCAAATGCCCCACAAGCTACTCAGAGGGAGTGTGATCCTATACTGATAACAGGTGGAGGTCTACATTTGGCAAGGCCGAAGGGGTGATCGCAGTCTCAGCTGCGATAGGACCCCTCTGGCAAATTGCCCATGAAATTCCTTT
>CM053582.1:523482158-523499224 GCA_028627135.1 Pseudochirops cupreus | reverse complement strand
TATTTGTATTGTGGTGTGTGTGTGTGTGTGTGCGCGCACGCATGTGTACATGTGTGTGCACACGTGTACATGTGTCTACTAAGAAACAGCATAGTACTGTGAAGGGAGTTCTGGGCTTGCAGTCAGGAAGACTTAGGTCTAAAGCTGACCTCACATACCTCCTAGCTGTATGACTCTGGGCAAATCACTCAACCTCTCTGAGCCTCAGTTTCCTCATCTGTAAAATGGGGGTAATAACCGCACCTACCTACCAGGCTAATTGAGAGGACCAAATGAGATGATGCAGGTGAAATGCCCAGCCACCCTTAAAGCCAGCTCTTATTATTTGTGTCCAAGAGTACAGGCAGTCAAAAGACATGACTTCTGGATTCAGCACTTAAATAGGTATGTGACCTTGGGCAAGTCATTTCCCTTGTCTAAAATACAGTCATACTTGTGCCACCTCCCAGGAGGGCTGTGGTGATACTCAAATGAATGACCATGAACACCGAGCTTGAACACTTGACTGAACCATATTAAGCGTAGCTTCCCTCCAGGTCGTCTCTGATGCTTCAGTCTGGAGTGGTGGCTGCTACTCTGGCTTCTTGAAGGTTGTGCCAAAACCTCTATGTAGTCCTATGGGTCTCATGCCAGATTACTGTCCAAAGAGCAATCTAGTTAGGTTGAGCAGAGTCACTTACTGGAAGCATGGCCCCTTGTGAAACCATAGATTGCTGCCAGCCCTGGAGGGGGCATAACTTGTGCTGACACTGAGAAATCCCAGGCTAGGAAAGCTGCTCTGTCACCATGGGTGCCCTAATTGTTCCCTGTACCTGCTGTGCCTCACTCTGCACTCATCTCTCTGTGGGGAGGGGGAGCTGGGCGGGGTTGATTCATTCAGCCTTAGGTAGAGCTTATAAGTGGACTTGGATGGGTACAAAGTGTCCCAAGAGGGAAGGAAGGGTCAGAGGGAGGCTTGTTTCATCCAAACTAGTCTGGCTGGTTCAGAGGGGCCAAACAATGTGCCCACACAGGGCACTGGTGCTACTTCATGTGGAGTTTCAGATTCCTCCAGCAGCACAAGATCACAGAGGGGGTGTGAGAGGGGAAAAGGTCATGAGAAGTCTTGCCTTCCCTCTCTCATAAGACTATAGGACCCAGCATCCCCTGGAGGCCCTTAGAGTGTGTCTGCTAAGCAGACTGTGCTCCTGAGTGACCCTTGGCCTGTGTCCACGAGGTGGGATAAAAAGGCAAAGGGAGAAGAACATCAGGGTTTGTGTTGAGCCCTGCTGTCCCTCCTAGATCTAGATTAGACATCTCCCCCCACCCCCACCCCCCTGCACTCTCTCTCTGTGTCTGTCTGTCCCCTCCAAAAAAGCAAACACAAAAATTACTTTCAAACTAAGGGGGATCAGGGGAAAAAAAGGGTTTTCAGAGCACGAATTTCTGATGCATGCCATTTTGAGCTGGGCACGGCAATGATGGGCTGGCTGCTTGTGGTTTCTCTCTCTCTTAATTCTGTCTCAGCTAAAGCTCAGAAGAAAAAATATGGGAGTGAGGGAGTGAGGATCAGTATCCCCCCAGTGGCTGCAACTGTCCCAGCTCCTGGACTTGAGAAGAGGAGGTGGGGTTTGTGCAGAAAAGTAGAAAACATTGGTGAAATAATAATAGCTAGAATTTGCATAATACTTCAGAGTTTGTGAAGCAGTTTTCATTGATAATCTCATTTGATCCTCACAAAAACCTTGTGAGGTAGTTGCTGTTATCACCCCATTTCCCAGGGTTGTTTTACTACACTTATAGCTAGTAAGTGCAATAAGACAGGATTCAAACCCAGGCCTTCCTAACTACAAGTTCAACACTCTGACAACTGTACCACCTGGCTATTTCATGAAGGAAGAGTCAAAGACAGCTCGGCCTTTCTTCATGGACTGTCTCTTCCACCTCTACATGCACATGCTATGTTCTTTGCTCAAGGGATGGAGAAGGATCTTCCTAAGATGTCTCTTTTTTCTTGCCTTCTCTGTGTACTGTAGAGGAACATCTGGTTCATTTGATCTTTACTGGATGACCCCAATCATTTCAGCCAGGGGGTTAGCTGTCTTTCCCCCTTTTTTAAGGGGAAGAAAAGGTGGCATTGCCACAGAGGGATGCATCGGGGACAATGAATGCTGATACCAGATGTTTCTGGACTCCATCATCCAATACCCCTTTGTCCATGGTGTCTGCCATGCAATGATTCTCCCTATTCCCAAACCTCACACATCTCACCCACTACTGCTGCCACCTTAGTTCAGGCCCCCATTCTTTCACTTCAGGGATTCTATCCCCCTGTATCACCTTCCCTTCTCAGTCTCATCACAGGCTCATTTTGAGCATTTCCCCATAGAGTCACAATTACACAGATCAGCCTGCTTCAGCAGGATCCAAGTGAATAAGGGCAGAGCATGGGTATGGCAGGAGCAGCACTGAGCCTGGGAGCTCAGAAACCCTCCCTCCCCAGAGCATTACATCCCAGCTATTCCCCCTCTCCTCCAACCTCCTAATCCTGAGGTCCCCCTTTTCCCACCCCTGGCCTTTTCTGCAAACCTGTCCAAGCCTTGCAGAAGCCCCATCTGGTTAACAGGGAGCTGGAGCTGGAGCTGAGCTGTGCTGATATCCTGGGTATCCAGAATGTCTGAATGTGAAGCCAGATTCACCAAGGATGCAGCTGATAAGAGGACAAACCAGGAAAGCCCAAGGCCACGTTCATTCAAATCATTGCCCATCAGGGGCAAAAGCCAACATGGCAAAGCTAAGCCAAGTGTGAAACTTTGACCTGACTGAAGTTGGCCTCAGAGCATTTACCTCCTCAGCAGCACCTGTAGGAAGGGGCCACAGGCAGAGCCTCTGATCTTCCTCTAGGGGATGCTGAGTGACCAAGGTGTTTCTGGGGCTCTGTCTGTGGCTGAGAGATTATAGCCTTCTTGACTCACTCTTGATTCGTCCTTCTCTCTCTTCCCTCACCATCTAATCAGCAGCCCAATCCTGCCTACTTTATCTCAACCAAGGGTTATTACCCTTGTTTGATCAACTTATTTTTTTAAAAATATTTTTATAACTGTCTTTCAATATAATTAATTTCCTTTATAATCCTATGCCTTATATTGTATGTCTTTAAAGACATTATTCTGAGCTCATGGGCTTCACCAGACTGACACAAAAAAGGTTAAAAACCTCTGACGAGATAATCTCTCCCCCAATATCTCACCCACTATTGCCACCACCATAGTTCAGGCTTGCCATTACGTCTCACCTGGACTATTTCCATAATTCCTCCAACATTGACTCTTACATCTTTTGTTGTTGTTACCGACTTACTGGGGTGGGAGGTAAAAAATCTAGAGTGTTCTGATTTGCATTTTTCTTGTTAATAAATCAGAGTAATCTTTCACATGGTTGTTTATAGTTTGTCCTTCTTCTTTTGAAAAATGGTCATCTCCTTTAGGGGGATGGCTCATTGTCTTATGTGTTTATGTCAGTTACTTATCTATCACATATCAGACCTTTATCAAAGATAGTTGATACAAAGATCTTTTTTCAGTTGCCCACTTTCCTCCTCATGCTAGCTTCGTTGATTTTATTCATGCAAAATCTTTTCAATTTCATGTAATTGAAATTATATATTTTATTTTTTGTGACACCTTTAAATTGTACTTGGCTAAGCATTCTCCCCCAAGCCATAACATGATTTTATTCTTTTTTTATTAGATGATCTTTAACACTTGGCTGTCATATCTATTGTGAACTTATTGTTATATACATTGTGAAATATTGGTCTAAACCCAATTTGTTATCAAGTTTGTGGAACATTGGGTTATGTTATTGAGTTCATTTGTTTCTAATTTTTCCTCATTCTTAATTCTAGGTTGTACCATGGTTAGAGTGCTAGAGCTGGAGTCAGGAAGAACTGTATTCAAATCCACCTTCAGAAACTTATTAGCTGTGTGACCCTGGAAAAGTCACTTCACCTCTGCTTGTCTTCATTTCCCATCATAAATTGGGGATTATGACAATGCCTATCTCCCACGGTTGTGAGAATAAAATGAGATTGTGTTTGTAAAGGGCTTTGTAAATTTTATGTAGCTGCAATTATGATTATGATTATATTCTATGGATCTTTTTTAGCCAATACCAAATCGTTTTGGTGATTATTGCTTTATGGTGAAATATTATTTCCCCTTCTTTCCCAATTTTATTATTTCCTTTAAGGGATTTTGAACTTTTTTCCCCCAGTGATTTTTTTTCCAACTCTGTAAAGTATCCCCTTGGTAGTTTCATTAATATAGCACTAAAGCTGCAAATTAGTTTAGGTAGAATCCTCATTTTTATTATATTGGAGAAGCCCAAACATGAGCACTGAATATTCCTCTAGTTATTTAAGTTGTTTACTTTTTAAAAGAATGATTTCATTTGTATCTGTATAGTTATCCATTTTGCCTCGATTCTCAGATATTCTACATATTTTGTAGTTATTTTGAATGACATTTCTCTTTCTACTGTCTCCTCCGGAATTTCCTTATTGCTATAGAGAAATGCTGTTGATTTTTGTGAATTTATTTTTCATCCCATTCTTTACTGATGCTGTTGTCTCCAGACACCTAAGTGTGTAAAACTCTTAATAGTAAGTAGAGGCTTGTGGTGTGTAGGTATTTGGTTAGCCAATCACCACGGTCCTTTCTGCCATCTTAGGCTGGTAAAATGTGTCAGGCAGTTTGAATGTGATGTTAGGTTGGGCATTCTGTACTGGAAATGAACTCAGATAATTTCCAGAATGTGGGATGGGAAGCAGAGTAGGTGATTTTACCCTCTCTATTAAATGAACTAAGTGAAGTAGCAAAGAGTACATATACTGAAGTGAATAAAAGCAATTTGACCCAAACCCAAAAGAATTACTATTAAGAAACCTTCAAGGTTGAACCCAACCAATATGAACCCAGAGCTTGAAATTTTTTTTTATGTAGACTAATGTTGCTATGCTTGATTAGAACCAGTGGGAGTGGGAGCACTGTTTTTATTATCTGTTTTTTTTTCTTTTTTGTTTTCTTTTTGGAGGGGGAAAGGCAGGACAATTGGGTTTAAGTGATTTGCCCAAGGTCACATGGCTACTAAGTGTTTAGTGTCTGAGACAGAAGTTGAACTCAGGTCCTCCTGACTCCAGGGCTGGTGCTCTATTCACTGCACCACCTAGCCACTCCAGTTATCTGTTTTTTAAGGAAGAAAAACAATCATGCTCTGAGCTGATCATAAAGTCCTACCTCTGCTTTCCGACTGAGGCACAGTAACTCTCCTTCAGGGCTCATGTCAAGCCTCCTCTCTTCTGTGAAGGCTTCCTTGACCACCGCCCCAGCCCACTTGGCTTTTTCCCTTTCCTGATGTCTCATTGCACTTGCTGTTTGTACACTTAATCATACGCTTCCTTGTTCTGGGAATTATCTTTTCATGAGTGTGAATCTTATCTCCCTTTTTAGACTCTGAGCTCCCTGGGGGACAGGGTGCCTCCTCTTCCTGCTTCCTCCACAGGGGAGCTGGGTATCCAAGGCTCAGTCAACATTTATCAAATGACTGGCTGATTCCTGATGTGAAACTGGCTTTCTTCTACAGCTGGCTTGTTTCTTTCTTTCTTTCTTTCTTTTTTTTCCCCTAATTAGATAGACTCATGGCTTGGAGCCAGAGTCCTCTGATAAACATGACCTGCTCCATGTGGGTGAAAACAGGATGCTGATGGTAATGACTGAGTAATATTGTTGGCTGTTGGACATTAGCAAGGAACATTGGCTTATGAGACTTAACTGGGAAAGGGACCCTAGAGATTACTTAGGTTAAGAGTTGTTAGCCTGACTGGGGTATGGAGATCCATCTTGCTCTACCACAAAGTCAGAGGGGTGATGGGGGAGGATATAGGAGAGAGCATATTGGGAGAGGGGGTATACAGTGGGATCGCTGTTTTCGGGGGTGGGTAGGGGAAAGATGGGGAGAAAATTTGTAACTCAACCTTGTGGAAATCAATTATGTAAACTAAAAATAAACAAAAGTTAATTTAAAAAAAAGAGTTCTTAGCCTGGGATCCACAGACCCACAAGGTTCCTATTAAATCCCAGAGAATCTTCAGATCTTTTCACATATGTAAATTTGGACGTGAAAAAAATTGCATCTTTATTCTCCCTAATCTTCAACTAAAATTTAACATGCTTTTCAATTATTTAAAAAGATTTTCTGAGGAGTTTACCAGGCTGCCAAAGGGGCCCATGACACAAAATAGTTTAGGAACCTCTGGTCCAGGCCAGACCATTCTGTAAATGAGATCATGAGAGTACTTGTGATTTCACCTTAGGTCATGCAGATGTGGGGAACCTGCAGCCTCAAGGCCTCATGTGGCCCTCTAGGTCCTCAAGTGCTGCCCTTTGACTGAATCTAAACTTCACAGAACAAATCCTTTTATTGTGCCCCTCCCCTGTAGGCAGTCAGAAATAGAGTCCAATTTGAACTCAGGTCTTCTGACTGTGACTCTAGTGCTTCTCTCCCCACTATACCACCCTGCTTGGTATATTTTGTTCCTAGGTTTGTCCCATAGGGCTAGAAGTCAGTAAGCAATAGCTTCCTCCTTGAGCTTGAATTCTATCCTTTGGCCTTGAAACCTCAATAAGATGTGTCATTGGGATTAGAGCTGAAAATCAAGACCTCCTAACTTCCATTCAGTTATGTCACCTGGCTGCCAGGTATAGGTAGGATGTCAGCATGCTAAGAGGAAGGTGGCAAGGTATGGAGGCGGACACTGATGCATGCAGTGTACTCATTTCTAAGCGAAGAAAGAGAAGCTGAAATCTGCATTTATTTCCCAGGCAATCTGAGTGAATCTCAGGTAGAAGAAGGGATAGAGGATTACTGGGGGCCATGGTGATAGTTTGTCATGAGGTGGGCCTGCAATCAGGGGGACCCTTGACTTGGAGGGTACATGATCAAGGGAAGATGATGGTGCTACTTCTGACCAGGGGGATTCATAACTAGGTGGGAGGTGATGGGAATTATAGTTATGACAGGTAACGTGTGTGTGTGTGTGTGTGTGTGTGTGTGTGTGTGTAAGTTATAATGAAGGGGCACCAATGATTTATTAAGTCATTAACTTGGTGTGTCCAAGCCGGTTTATGAATTAAGTAGTGGCTAATGGGGACTGTGATGATGTAAAGGGGAGGAGTCTTCAGGGAATTATTATAACCAGAAAAGACCAAGGACTTGGAGGAATCTATTATCAACGTGGTCTATGACGACAAAGTTGCTGAAGACAGCTTATGGGGACTGTAGTTGAGGGGATTTATGGTGGAGGGCATTATTGACATGGGACCCTGGCTAGGGGTGGGGGTGCTAATGAGGGGGATGACCAGGAGAAGCTATGACTGGATGACCTGTGACCAGGGACCTGTAGCTATGAGGTATTTGTGAGTGGAAAGGTGAACACTAATCTAGAATAAGTTATAACTTGAGTGGTTCTCTGGCTAGCAAGCCTGTGATTTGGTGGGATGACCGAAGTGGCCTGTGACAGGGGGGTGTTGATAGGGGACATAGCTAGGGAATCTGCTACAGGGAGAGGTCAGAACTAGGGGAAGCCTGTAACGAGGGGCCTATGGTCCTATGAACAGGTGGTGGGCAAGGGATGAACCTGTGACTAGAAGGGAAGGATGACAGGGGTCATAACCATGAGGAGAGGGGCTCTTTACTGGTAAGGATCCTTCGAAGGGCTGACTCTGCTGTCTTTAACCATCTGCCCCTCAAGATATGCCAAATATGGGAGGCTTCCTGGAAGTGTCTAGACCTGCTGGGTAATTAGCAATTGAGTAATTAAGTGGTCTCTGACGGCCTTTAGGAGCAGATTCAAAGCTTTAGCCAGGGTAATCCTTTGGCGTCTGCCCCAGCAGATGTCAGTCACAGATCAGCTCGTGATCCCTTCAGCCTTGGCCTGGAATAAAACAACTCCTTGGCCTGTCATTTAAGGCCTTCCCCAGTCTGGCTCCTATCTATCTTTCCAACTATCTATCATTCTCTTTCCCTTCCTAAGCTCTATGTTCCAGCCAAACTAGCCATTTTCTGACCTTCTGCCTCACAGCTTCACGCGTTTGTGACAAACTGTGGGCTGTAGTGGATGGTTTACAGGGCTTGGATTCAAGCAGGCCTGGTTTCGAATCCTGCTTTAGACACTTGGTAGCTGTGTGATCCTGAGCTGGCATTTAACCTTACTGACCCTGATTTTCACTATCTGTAAAATGAGGAGGTCAGACTCCGTGACTTCTAAGGGGGAGTGGTGGAGAGGTCAGAAAGGATGAGAACTTGACCATGAAATTTGGCAGTTGAGGGATCATTTTTAACTTTGCAGAGAACAGTTTCAGTTGAAAGATGAAGTATGAAGCCAGATTGCATAGAGTTTAGGAGCAAGAAGAGAGAAAGCAGAGGCAACTAGTGTAGGGGGCTTTCTCAAGTTCAGTGGTTCTCAACCTGTGGGTCGCGACCCCTTTGGGGGTCGAACAACCCTTTCACAGGAGTTGCCTAGAAGGCAGAAATGGAGATGATGTAAAAAAAATCAAAATATATTTTTCTAATTTAGAATTTGCATTACAGAGGTGCACAACATCAGAAGTAGAAGCAACTTTAGAGATCTAGTCCCTTTATTTCACAGATCAGAAAACAGGTCCAGAAACAAAAAGTGACTTAGCCCAGGTCACTGAATGAATAAAATCACATCTGTATAGAGTTTCCTCAGGTCAAAACCATGTGGCGGGGAGTGCATGTACTTTCATTCCTATCTTAAAGGTGAGGGAGTCTCATGAGGTTCAGAAAGATTAAGTGATAATTAGCATTTATATGACACTTTAACGTTTGTAAAGCATTTAGAACCTGGCATCTCAGTTGATCTTCACAACGACCCTATGAGGCAGGTTCTATTATCACTCCCATTTTACAGATGAGGAAGCCGAGGCTGAAAGATTTAAATGGTTTGCCCAGAGTCACACTGAAAGTAAGTTTCTGAGGCAGAATTGGAACTCAGATCTTGATGACTCCGAGTCCCAGCACTTTACCCACTGTGCCTTGTAGCTGTTTCTGGTTAAGAGACTCATGCATGGCCACAGTTACTCAGTGGCAGTTTGGGGATGCTACCCCACAGATGATCTCTTGATTCCCAGCCCAGCATTTTCCCCATGACGTCATTATCCCCTGGTGCCTTCTCTTTGAGATGATTTTCCACTTAAATTGTGTGTATCTTGTACATTACTTGGCTATTTACAGGTTAACCCCATGTCAGTGTTTGCTCCCTGAGGTCAGGGACTGTTTTTAACTTTCTTTGTTTCCCCAGCCCAGGGCAGAGGCTCACCAAGAGCTTGTTGACTAATTTGTCCCAATTGCTCCCTCTGGTGTGATTGAACGGTCAGCTGTGTGATCTTGGGCAAGTCACTTAACCTAAGTCTGCTTCAGATTCCTCAGCTGTAAAACAGGATAATAATAATAACATCCACTTTGCAAGGCTGTTATATAAGGATCAAATGAAATAATCATTGTATAGTGTTTAGCACAATGCCTGGCACAAAATGTTAGCTATTATGATTATTACTATTTTTTAAAACATTTTTTATTTAAAGTTTTGAGTTCCAAATTCTATCCCTCCCTTCCTCCCTCCCCTCTCCCTTTCCTGAGATGCTAAGCAATCAGAGATGGGTTATACATGTGCAATTATGTAAAACATTTTCATATTAGTCATTTTGTACAAGAAGAATCAAAAGGAAAAAAGAAAGTGAAAAATAGTATGCTTCAGTTTGTATTCAGGCTTTCTCTGGAGGCAGATAGTATGTTTCATCTTTGGTCCTTTGGGATTGTCTGGGATCGTTACATTGCTGAGAATAGCTAAATCATTCACAGTTCTTCATCAAACAATATTGCTGTTAGTATGTACAACGTTCTCTTGGTTCTGTTCACTTCACTTGGCATCAGTTTGTGTAAGTCTTTCCAGGTTTTTCTTAAATCTGCCTGCTTGTCATTTTTTACAGCACAATAATATTCCATTACAATCATATACCACAGCTTGTTTAGCCATTGCCCAATTTACTGGCATCCCTTTGATTTCCAGTTCTTAGTCACCACAAAAAGAGCTGTTACAAATATTTTTGTACAAATAAATCTTCCCCCCCCCCCCTTTTTTTGGATGTCTTTGAGATATGGACCACGCAGTTTTATGAGATCTTTGGCCATGATTCCAAATTGCTATCCAGAATGTTTGGATCAGTTTACAACTATACCACCAGTACATTAGTATCCCAGTTTTCCCATATCCCCCCCAACATCCAACATTTTCCTTTTTTTGTCATATTAACCCATCTGACAGGTGTGCTATGGTACCTCAGAGTTCTTTTAATTTGCACTTCTTTGATCAGTTGTGATTTAGAGAATTTTTTCATCTGAATATAGATAACTTTGATTTCATTGTCTGAAAACTTCCTGTTCATATCCTCTGACCATTTATCAATTGGGGAATGAGTTGTATTTTTATAAACTTGACTCAGTTCTCTATATTTTTGAGAAATGAAGCCTTTATCAGAGAGAAACTTGTTGCAAATCCTCTCTCCCCCCCAGTTTTCTGCTTTCCTTATAATTTTGATTGCATTGGTTTTGCTGAAACAAAAACTTTTTAATTTTATATAATCGAAATGATCTCTTTTACATTTTGTAATGTATGTCTTCTATATATCTTTTTGTGTCCTAAATTCTTCCCTCATTAATAAATTTAACAGGTAAATGATTCCATGCTCTCTTAATTTGCTTACGGTATCACCCTTCATGTGTAAATCATGATCCCTCTTTTATCTTATCTTGGTATACACTAATTTCTGCCATTCTGTTTTCCAGTTTTCCCAGCACTTTTTGTCAGACAAGGAGTTTTCATTGTAAAAGTTTGGATCTTTGGATTTATCATTTACTAAGGTCCTTTACTATAATGTAATTTGTACCTCATCTATTCCACTGATCCACCCCTCTGTTTCTTAGCCATTACAGAATTATTTTGATAATCACCACTTTTATACAATAAATATATTTTAAGATCTGGTACAGCTAGTCTACCTTCTTTAGCATGGTTTTTCATTGATTCCCTGGATATCCTTGACCTTTTGTTCTTACGGTTGAATTTTCTATTATTTTTTCTAGCTCTATAAAATATTTTTGATGGTTTGATGGGTATGGCACTGAATAAATAGATTAATATAGGTAGAATTGTCATTTTTATTGTTACTATCTTGCATTTTACTAGGGCTTTAAAGTTTGTAAAGGGCCTGGCACATGCTCTCTCATTTAATTCCAGAGGTGTGCTTAACAAACAGTTCTCTGAAAAAAAAAAGTTTAACTGTTCTCCGAAGAAAAAAAGTATGCTCATATGCTTAAATTTTTAAAAAAATTATTATTACACATATACTTTAAAGTTTATTTGCTATCTTTAACATTTTAAAGTCTAAATAATCCATAATACAATAAATCAAGTCCTTCACATTCCTGTTTGACCCTCACGACAACCCTGTGAGGTAAATGCTATTATTGTCCCCAGTTTACAGATGAAGAAATTGAGACTTCATGAAGTTAAATAGCTCCCCAAGGGTCACGTAGCCAGTAGATTTTCTGCCTTTTTTTTTTTTTCTTTTTAGAGGGCAGTTGGAATTAAGTGACCTGCCCAAGGTCACACGACTAATGTTTTTGTGTTAAGTGTCTGAGGTCACATTCAAACTCAGGTCCTCCTGATTCCAGGGCCAGTGCTCTATTCACTGCGCCACCTAGCCACCCCAGCCAGTAGATTTTCGAGGCAAGATTTGGACAGAGGTGTTCCTACCTTGAAATCTAACATATCATCATCCCCTGAACCACTCTGAGGCCTCATTTTTTCCTCTGCCATTCAATAAAATGCTATTTAGTAGCGTTGCCCATTGTTAGCCACCTGCAGGGAGAAGCCCAGGATGCCCTGACATAGAGCAGAACACCTTCTCGTGCATTGCGAGGGAGGGCTTAAGAAAATAATGTCTTTGGGGTGGGGAGCAGGGAGGGAGGGGGATGGTGGGATGGAGGCTCAGGATGTTCTAAATGATCTCAAGAAGGCTAAGCCCCATCAAAGGGATAGGGGAAGAGCAATCTGACAGCCGGTGCTCTGCTCAGCCTAGCCAGGCCATAAATCTGCTGAGGTCAGGAAGGGGGCAGTGGCCACAGATGGTGGCAGTCAGAGATCTAGGTCGGACTTGAGGCTAGGCAGCTTTGGGCAGGGGAGCCAGCAGGGGTGAATTGAGGAAGTCTGTTTCTTAGGCTGGGCATGGCCTGGGGCAGGGGAGAGGGGGCCCCTGGACATAGCTTTGAAAAGAGAGGCTGGTGAAAGAGTGACTGAGTTCCTAAGTGATTCTAAGAGAAGTAGCCTTATGGTGTGGGGTGGGGTGGGAGTAGGGGTGACCAAGGCCTGGGCCCTAGTCCTGCCCCTTTTCAATGGATCCATTTATAGGGCCTTGAGCAGTCTAGGAATATGGTCATCAGAAAAAGGACTATGTTAGCTTTGTGAAAGGTGGGCTAGAGAAACAGGCAGCCTGGTCAGGAGATGCTTCAAATAGTATTTTAAATCACATGCTTGGCTGATCAATTGATTTTTGTTTTGTTTTCTTTCATTAATGTGTTTCTTTCGTCAGGTCTGCTAAGTTCTGATTTGTGGACTGACTGTTATCATTCTCCTTAACATGCTTATTCTCTGATTTATCCTGTGATGCATGAGTTCTTTGGGCTGAAATCATTTAGAGTAGGAGTTCCCAACCCTTTTCAGACTCTGTGCCCTTGGTTCAGTAATCCTTCCTGTACTCCCCTATTCAGTATGAAAGCTGATAAATAGGAGAGTTTATGATGAGTATGTATGTTAAGAGATGAAGACATTAATGAACTCAACTGGACAATATATAGTGATTTACCGAATATTCCCTGAATGCCTTTGAGAAACTCCTTGGGTCCATATGGAACACACGTACTTCAGGCTGACAACCCTGAACTTAGAGACAGTTAAAATAGTTCAAGGTAGAGGTCCTGAGGACAGCTAGGTGGTGCAATTGGTGCCTGACCTAGAGTCAGGAAGACCTGAATTCAAATCCAACCTCAGAAATTTACTAGTTGTGTGACCCTGGGCAAGTCACTTAACCCTGTTTGCCTCAGTTTCCTCATCTGTAAAATGAGCTGGAGAAGGAAATGGCAAACCACTCCAGTATCTTTGCCAAGAAAACCCTAAATGGGGCCACAAAGAATTGTACGACTCAACTGAAGCAACTCAAAAACATGGAGAGTTCCTGAGGATCGGAATGAGGGTGGGAGAAAAGGACTGGAGAGGAGGGAAAAGACACAAAAGAGATATTTTAGAGGCAGAATCATGGGATCATAGACCTTAAAGGTCCCTGAGTTAAACAGTCATCTTTCAGATGAGGAAACCAAGGTAAGGAGGTGTTACCTGGCCAGGGTCACAAATCTAGCAAGTGTCAAAGGTAGGATTTGAACTGAGGTCTTCCTGAATCCAGGCTTAGAAGTCTATCCACTATATGGTCTATGCCACCTAGCTATGTAGACATATACGCGCATATTTAGGAGGGGGTAGGAGAGATGGCTCTGCTTCTTTGAGTCTAGGAGACTGGGAGGATTATGGTACCATGGATAAGAAATAGAGAGGTCAGTAATGAGGGTGGGGTAAGGGAAGGTGCTGAGTGCGATTTTGGACACTCTAATCTTAGGTGCTGTAGACTATTCAGTTAGAAACATTGAGCAGGTGGGTGGAAACAGAACTATTCAGGAGTCACTGTCAGAGGCCCAAGAACTGCTTTTTCCTATCACTTGACTGCTTGAACATACCTTCCACATCCTTGCAGAGGTGGTGGTGGGGACAAGGATGCCTAGCTCATTTCTCCGCCCAGTGGCTGCTCCATTTGGATGGACTCTTGCGTTTGAGCTTGCTTCTGTGGAGATGGAGGAAAAGGCAGCAAGGCACAGAGGAAAGTGGGGGATTCAGAGGACTGGAGGTCACTCCTGGTTCTGTGACAATCTGACCTGTGGGACCTTGAGTGAGTTATTTAATCTCTTTGACTGGACTAGCTGACCACTGAGATCTCTTCCAGCGATCTTATGCCTTGATGGCCACATCAAACACTCAGTCTGTGAAGAAAGCCTATGCTTGCCATCCTGGCCCCACACCCCAGGGGCCTTTGGGTCATCCCCTGCAAAGGAATTTGTGTATTCTACAACAACTGGGACCCAGGAACTGGGGGAGATGGTCATATCTGAGGCCTGAGTTTGACCAGGCCAGACGAATCCCCAGGGGCCAGTGTCCTAATGTCAGTAGAAAGTAAACGTGGATGAACATAAGTAAGGTACCAGGGCCACTCCTATTTCTCACGGATGGGTTTCTTCAGTTGGATCTTGGGACAGAGGGAGAGAATGGAGCCCTGGAATCAGATACCAAGTCCTCTCCAAGGATGGGAGCTGAACCTCTGTGTATGTAAGTTTGGGGGGGTGGCAGATCTGTGGGCAGTTCCTGAAGTTGATGCTAATGGAATCATGAGGTGATATTCCTAGAGACCTCTGGGACTAAAGCATCAGTGTCAGCCCTCCTGCTCTAGGGCAGACACAGCCAGCTGCCCCCTGCATAGCTCTGATTACTGTACCAAGCCTTCAAGCTGATGTTCTAAATCCCAAATAGTGCTTCTCTGTCAGAGCAAGGGTTTAGTGGCAGGTTATGTAAGGGGCACTGCCCTGGGCTGGGAGTGGGGGAAGAGGGTGGCAGCTGGGAAAGTAATGGTGTCAGCACTCTAAGGCATCAGCCACCCCAGCAATCTCTAAGCCTAACTTGAGCTGATCCATAGTGGGGGTCAGCTTCTGTATTTCCCCCCTGAGGTTTCCCCCTCACTGACCCTAGATCAGAGCCCTAGGAGGTCAGCTCAGCTTAGCTCTAGGGCCTGGCTCAGGGGAGCCACTGAACATAGTGCTTTCTTGATGGGCTGAAGGTCCCTGGGTGCTCCTGTACTATGGAACTCCTTTCATCAGACTGAGCTTCCCTGTGTAAGGAGTCTGGGAGAGAGTTCTCTCTATTTCTATGTATCTATGTTTTTGTCTGTCTGTTTGTCTATCTCTTTTTTGTGATAGAACAAAGGACTAGAAGCAACTTAGGAGACTGTCAGATCCTCAGGCAAGGAAACTGAGGCTCAGAGTGTTCAGTAAATTACCTAAGGTCACACAGAGCTGGGATTTGAACCCACACCCTCTGACCTTAGAGTCAGTGCTCTTTCCACTGTGTTACACAGTCTGCCTTTGAGGATTTGTTCTCAATCCGTCCTGCCTGGACAAAACAACATTAATAAGATTTTTAAGCTGATAACCCTTTTCACCATTGGATTTGTCCAGAGATGAGAACAGGACTTCAGAACACAACACAACACACACACACACACACACACACACACACACACACCATACACGCGCACACACACGCACACACACACATACACACACACACACACACACGCAAACCCCTTTGTAAAGGCTTAGCACAGTGCATGGCACATAGTATATACTTAATAGATACTTGTTTCCCTCCCTCCCTCCCTTCCTTCCTTCCTTCCTTCCTTCCTTCCTCCCTCCCTTCCTTCCTTCCTTCCTCCAGACCCTCTCCAGCTGGTCAGTATGAGTGAGGACTCCCACCCCACCTCAACCTTGTATTCAAGCAAATATTTGTGATTGCTTGTGATAGACTGAGCAGATAAGATAATCATGCACACTCTCCATCCTTGACCTGCTCAATTTCAGGGGTGAAAGACCAAACATGTTACCCCTTTTCCCCAAGGAGGGAGGCAGACAGACAGAGACAGAACTCTACCAGCTCTGCTCCTAACTCTGCAGTCTTTGCCACCTCTGTGGCAACAGCTTTTTTGCCCTGAAGATGCCTCCACCCCTGTGGTCCCTCCTCTAATCGGTGAGTTCCTACTCAGCAGCACTATTTTATAAGGAGGCCCAGCCATCTATGCTCGCTTTGCTCTCAGTTCAAGGCTTAACTCTTTTTACTTCACTGAAGTCTTCCCCTCATGCCTCACAGTGCTGCAGAGACAACTGTGGCTTCTCCAACACTGTATCAATGGAGTTTCATATCTGGCAAGTCCTACTAAGCTGGAAAGACTTCAAAAATGGGCCAGTGCAGACCTGTATGTCACTTCCTGGGCACAGGCCATGATAAGCTCAGAGAGACTCATCAGCAGGGTAGCCTAAGGGAGCTGGTTTCCTCCACTGTTTTCTCCCCTTTCCCCACCCCAAGCCTGAAAAGAAAATTTTTCAATGCTTATGGAATGAAATGGGATGAAAGGGAATATAATGGAATTAAAATGACATTATTGGCCTATTCAGGAGGCTGTCTTGAAAATTAAGCCTAGTGCGATTGAAATTCAGTTCAGTTCGATAAACATCTATTAACTGCCCACTTTATGCAAACTACTGTGCTAGGCATGAGGGATGCTCCAATGCATCTGGGATCTCCTCACAGTGACTGTTTGAGTGGCAGATGGCAACCCATCCATGCTTGCCTGTGCTGGGAAACTCTCATAAGTTTGTCACAGTTCTCTAAGTTTGCCAGAGGGAGCCTACTCAGTGTACTGGGTGTGGAGAACAATTTATTTGATAGCAACAGCATTGTAAAGACAACTCCGACAGCCTTAAGAATTCTGAGTATTCCAGTCACTAGACATATTTTCAAAGAACTGATGATGATGCATGCTATCCATCTCTAGATAGAGTGGTGAGGGACTCAAAATGCAGAATGAGACACATATTTTTGGACACAACCAGTGTGGGGATTTGTTTTGCTTGGCTATGCGTATTTTTTCTGAGGGGTTTCTTCTTCTTTTTCCCCTCCCCTCCCCTCCCCTGTCCTTTCCTTTCCTTTCCTTTCCTTCCCCTTCCCCTTCCCCTTTTGTTTCTCCTTTCCTTCCTTTCCCTTCCCTTCCCTTCCCTTCCCTTCCCTTTCCTTTCCT
>CM053582.1:523440765-523481658 GCA_028627135.1 Pseudochirops cupreus | reverse complement strand
GGGGGGGGGTGTGAGAAAGGAGGGGAGAAAATCTGAAACTCAAGGGATTGTGGAACTGAATCTTGTAAACTAAAAGTAAATAAAAAACAAACAAACAAACAATATGGGTCTGTGAAGAGGTCCAAAGGTTCACCAGCCTGTCAAAGGGGTCCTTTAGAAAAAAAGGCTAAGAACCTGTTCACTAGAGGGAAAATTGCCTGAGGGCCACAGCCTCTGAGGGGCTTCCTACTGGATTCTATTCACCAAATTTCCCATTACTTAAAACTGTTTACTTTGAGGTAAGCTAGCTTAGAAACCAAAGGTCCTGCTTCTGACATCCCTGTGTTCTTGGCAACTCTCTTTAGACTCTAAATTTTGGAGGAAAGCTGACCTGCATTAACAATGGGAATTTCCTCATCTGGGGAGTTCTATATACTAATGAAATCACAGCTCTCATCCCTAGTCCATTCTTGGCTCAGGCTTGCTTAGGGTCCCTGTTTTGAACTTGCTTATTCTTTTCTCCACTTCTGGGGAGTAGTGATAATAGGTATCACAAAACCCTCTCTGGTTTGTCTAGAGTGCCCAGTCAGAGAAAAGTTCACTGATGGAAATATGTACCATGGTAGCAAAAATCTACCTCCATTGGCCTTTCATTTGGCTGCTTTTAGTCCCCACCAAGAGGTGGCAAAGTTGGCACAGTGGATAGAGAGCCAGCCCTGGACTCAGAAGGACCGGAGTTCAAATATGGCCTCAGTCCCTTGCTAGCTGTGTGACCCTGGGCAAGTTACTTAACCCTGCTTGCCTAAGTTCCTTCTCTGTAAAATGAGCTGGAGAAGGAAGTGGCAAACCATTCCAGTATCCTTGCCAAGAAATCCCTAAACGGGTGCATGAAGAATTGGACACGATCGAAACAGTTGAACAACAAAAATCAGGATAAAAATACTTGCTTCATCATCTTCATAGGATTGTTCTGAGGGTCATGTGAGATAATCAAATCAGTGTGCATTTATTAAGCACTCCACCCAGAGAGCAATCCCTTAAAACAAAGGAATGCAAAATTATCCAACTAATCACTCAAGTCCCTTAGTATATTCTGTGTTCCATTGTCAGAATTCTCCATCTTTGTAAAGGAGACAGGGAGGTACCATCTCAGACCTCTTCTGCAGCACCACACTGGGTCATTATAATTGCACAGCTTTCTGTTTTGATTTTTGCTATAACTGTTTGTATTTTCTGTTTCTGTTTCATTTTGTATCTGTTCATATGTCTTCTCATGCCTTCCTGTATTTTTCATGTTTATGGTTTCCTATGGTATCTTCTTATTCTCCATTACATTTATCACGACAACCACATTTATCACCACCATGCCCCAGTTGATTGATAGATGCCTATTTCCTAAAGGTTGAAGAAAAAAATGCCTCCAAAAACCTTAACATTAACGTGCTTGGAGTAATTCTCTAATGAAATGGCAAATCAGCTTCCCAAGCAGAGAAACTGGGTTGTCTAGTGTAGAAACGCAAGGCAAGTAGGTTGGCTGGGGAATGAAACCACCAAGGAACTACAATGAGAGGAAGCTAGTGAAGAAAGGATAGTCATCCAGCCATCACTTCAGGCATGGGAAGGAGCTAAGTGATAATGGCACCACCTGCTGGTAAGGTTTGATATTGGTCCTATTAACATTGTTTACATAGGCAGAACGGGTAAATTGAAATGCCTTATTCAAGGTGAGATAGCTGGTCTTTTGCATCATTACAACCCCACCAGAGTGAAGCTTCTTCTGTTCCCTGCACTGATCACCTCATAGACTATAGGAACAGATTTAAGACTTTATAATTATCTGTTGGAAAATTAATGAATGAAAAGGGGCAAGGAGGGAAGGGAAGAAGGATTTTTTAAGGGTCTACTTTGTACCAGGGATTGTGTGAAGCATTTTACAAGTACCATTACAACCCTGAGAGGTGGATGCTATTATCTACAGTTGAGGAAACTGAGGCAGACAGAGGTTAATGACTTGCCCAGGGTTACATAGCTAGAAAATGTCTAAGGCTGGATTTGAACTCAGGTCTTCCTTACTCCAGGCCCAATGTTCCATCCACTGCACCACCTTTTCATTCCTAGCCTTCTACTAATCTATATTATATCTGTGCTTCGCATCTGTCATTCTAGTCACTGCCCACTAATAAAGATGTTACAGAATGTCTGGAGATCATCAGATAAGATGATCGAAGGTAGGAGTACATACAAATTCTGGTTCTGTCATTAGCCAACACATTGACTTGGGACAACTCATGGAACCTCCCTGGGCCTCAGTTTTCTTATCTGTAAAATTAGAGAGTCAGACTAGCTCTAATCATCAATGATTCTATGACTGTAATTGTTACTTTTCAGTTTGTAAAGAGACGAGATAAGATCAGAATTTACAAAATCATGTACTAGACTGAAGGCAGACTTGTTCGATAACCTGTAGGGACTGAGGCATCCCTTCAAGCTTGAGGGAGACATTCTTCTCTTAAGAGAAATAAGAGGAGGTAGTGTGGTATAGTAGGAAGACTGCTCAACCATAGTCAGAAGACCTGATTCCAGTCTTGACTCTTCCATTTGCTTCGGGAGCTTGCACAAATATAATAACATCCTTGAACTTGTTTCCTGTTGGTGCACTGGATAGAGTCTGGGCCTGGAGTCAGGAAGACTTATTTTCCTGAGTTCAAATCTGGCCTTAGACACTTACTAGCTATGTGACCCTGGCAAGTCACTTAACCCTCTTTGCCTCAGCTGGAGAAGGAAATGACAAACCACTCCAGTATCTTTGCCAAGAAAACTCCAAATGGGGCCATGAAGAGTTGGACATGAATGACATGACTGAAAAACAACAAAAACAGGGATTAAAATATTTGCTTCACCTCTCTCATAAGATTTCGTGGAGGATCACATGAGATGATCAATCAGTAAATCAATGAGCATTTATTAAGGTCCTACTCAGTGCCAGGCACTCTTCTAGGTATGAGTGTTTATACAGGATACCCCACTAGGACTTTTAGAATACCTGCATAACTGTTGTCTCAGAGCCTCTTGTGATCCAAAGGGCCTGGGTACATGTTGAGGGGATTTTCTTAGGCTTTTGTTGTGTAGTCCCTAACTCAGGATACCTGGGAAAATTTACGTATGTACCTCTCAGTGTACTGAGGCTGACTCCCTTCATACAAGGCTATAGTGTTTTTTGATATTAACAAAGAAAGTTTTGTTAAAAGGAGGGAATCAAAACAGAATCTCGAACACTTGAAATAATGATCAGTAGTCCCCAAACACTTCAATTTGTTTAGTGGATCTCCTTTCTCTCTCTGTCTCTTTCTTTCTCCCCTTTCTCTGTCTCTTCTCTTTTTCTCTGTCTTTTTCTCTTCTCTCTCTATCCTCTCTTTTCCTCTTCCTACCTATCTTTTTCTCTTCCTACCTATCTTTTTTTTCATTTTATCCCTGTTTCTCTCTTTTTCTCCCTCTCTCTTTCTCTGTTCCTTTCATTACTGGTGCTTCCAGTAATGTAGGTCATCCATACTGGGTCCTTAGGCAAGAGGAGCCGATAATATTCTCTAGTCTTTCTGTGCAAACTGAGGGTCAAAACCTCTAGGATAATGTTCATTTCTCTCTCTTACTGCTATTGTTCTTTCTTCTCCAGTCTCTCCCTGTTACTGGTCTTACCTATTTCCCTGTATATTTCTGACAGCACACATTCTATTTTTCCCATTAACTCAAATGGGAGGGGCAGGAGAAAATATCCCACCCAGAACTCACTGCCTATGTCAAATGCTTTATAACTATTCAATACTATATTATGATGATGATATGCCTTTTTATATTTAGGTTATATATCCATTTAGAGCTCATGATATTCCTGAATTTGGGAGTCATTCTTACATAAAAGCTAGGTCAGAGGTGGGGAACCTATAGCCTGGAGGCCTCATGTGGCCCTCTAGGTCCTCAAGTGCGGCCCTTTGACTGAATCCAGACTTCATAGAACAAATCCTTATATTAAAGAGGTGGAGGGAAGGAAGATACCAAAGTCCAAAGGAGTGCAGTCAGATGGGCAATGATAAGGTGGCTGACCTGGGTGCCCTGTTTAAATGGAGGTTTTAGGAAGAGCTCTTTGCCCCAGACTCCATTTAGAGGAGTTCCATGGGCAGAGAGTACTGAGGAGGTGTGAGTATTGAGGCTGATGGATCCTGAAGGATGATGAGCTTCCTGTTTTATGATGGAGAAGTCCAAAGTTGGGCCCACTGGGTGGGAAATAAAGAGACGGCTCCAAAGACTGGCCCCCACAGCCCGGTCTACCCAACATCTATCTCTTTTTCTCTTGGGGATGGGTTTTGAACATAATCATGTTTGCTTTGGAGATTCACAAAATGAACATTATGGACATGATCCTGGCCCTGGCCCTGGAGGCCACTATACAAAAGGCCTCTGATATTAAGCACTCCAGTGCAGGACCAGGATCACCCTGGAACCTTGTACAATGAAGGTGGCATGGATTTTCCCCAGTTCTCAATTTGCCTGAAACTGAGGTTTGAAGGAGAAGGGATGAGTTAACAAGGCAGCTGGTGGTACAGTGGATAGAACATTGGGCTTGGAGTTAGAAAGATGAATTCAAATCTGACCTCAGATACTTCCTAACTGTATGATTTTGGGTAAGTCACTTAACCTATCTGCCTCAGTCTCTTCAGCTGTAGAATGGGGATAATAATAACATGACTTACCTCACAAGGTGGTTGTAAGGATCAAATGAGATATTTGTAAAAAAGCACTTAGCACAGGGCCTAGCACACAATAGGTGCCATGTAAAGGCTTATTCCCTTCCCTTCCCCCTAAAGATGACACCAAGGCTTCAAGTTTGAATGACTGAGAGAGCCGATGATGGAAATAATGACACTTTAAGGGGAATTAGGTGATTTTGGTGAGAAGATGATGAGTTTGGTTTGGGATGCAGGATAGATTTAGGGTTGGGAGGAAATAGAGATAATGTCCTTCAACCTCTTTGTTTTACACATGAGGAAACTGAGGTTCACAAAAGGGAAAGGTCTTTAAGGTCACATATTTAAAGCAAGCACCAGGCTTAGGATCTGAATACAAGGTCTTCATTTCCAAATCCAGTGCTCTACTACCATACCACGATACCTCCTAATAACCAGTGTGAGGTGAAAGAGGGGTGTCAAGGTGGAAACACAGGAGATATAGGACTGGAGCTTCTTGAATTGCACTGGAAGGAACTGGAAACTCACCAGATGGGGCAGGGCGATGAGGATCCCTGAAGCCATGAAAATGAGCAAGCTCTCCAAGATCATTTGGAAGGAGAAAAGCAGAGGACTGAGGACTGAGTTTTGAGCAACTGAATGAGCAGGAACATCATTGGGATTTAGGGAACCTTGGAAAAGAGCTTGACTTGGTTTTTAAATGGGATAATTTCTCAGGCAGCTTCAGGCAAGTGACCTGGTCTTTAGTCAAATTGCCTGGTAACAGGTCATAAAGACAACGTGTTCTTTCCCAATTTTTTGAAATTCTGCCAGCAAAATTGTAGTGTTCCTACATACCACATAGAGGTTTAAGTGAAGGAAAACCTCTTCAAGCTCATGTTCATGCCTAGAAACTCCTTTGGAATCCTCTCTCCCCCTCCCTGGGTTCCTGAGACAGTTTGATATCTTCCACCTTAATGAACTACCCAAATTTGTCTCCCAAGTTAAGGGCCCCACATTCTGTAGCCTGACTAGTTTTCCAGAAAACCTCAGTTATGCATTAATTTACCAGGGCTCAGCCTCTGTGTGGTCTCACACTTTCTCCACAGGATAAGTAGAGTGGGTTGGGGCTGGGAGTTGGGATATCTATTGATTATTTTCATCAAATTGGAGGCTCCCCTGCAGGATCAGTCTAATTCATGCAAATAAGAGATTATCTCCTTCCTTTGCCTTTAACTCAGTTCAATCCATATTTACTGATTATTCACCCTTGGCAAGTGCTGCATTATGGGGATCGGGGGGAGGAGGAACAACAAGAGCAATTAGGGGCCATGTTCCTTACTTTAGGGAGTTTCCATTCTATCTAAGGACTAAACACACTTCACAATATAAGGAAAAAATGCATCCAAATGGGAGGTGCTGATTGTTGGCATAATTAGAGCTTAGAGGTTGTATGTTTGTCCTTCATTCTCAAAGAGAACCATGACATCAGGGACAGGATGACATGACTTTCAGTTGACTTTGATTTGAGTGAAGGAGGGCTGTACAAGGTCACCAGCCTCACTTTCTCCTTCAGAACCATCTGGGTCCAGTGGCCTGAGAGTCATCAGGATGAGTGGAGATGACCCAGGATGCCCTTGGTAAGGGGGGGAGGTGTCCCATCCCCTCCTTCTCAGCCATCCTGAGGTTGGTAGAGAAGAACTTAGAGGAAGGAGAGACCAATGTGGTCAACGTAGTTGGAGAAGAGTTCATGTTGGAAGGTATATGTGAGATGGGCCCTGAAGGCTGCACAAGATCCAGATAGGTTAAAATAGGAAATGAGGGTATTCAAAGCTGGGATAACAAAAGACTAATGGTTGTTACAGAGGCAGGAATATCTCTTGTCTCCTGGCAGGAAATGTGTGGCAAGAAACATAAAGGGAGGCAAGCAGGGGTTGAAGAACAATGGCAAGGACATTAGGTTGGGAGTCAGAAGACACTGGGTTGAGTTCCAGTTCTGCCATTTAACTGTGTGACCCTGGATAAATCATTCTTTCTCTCCCTGAGCTTTCGCCTCTCCAGCTTCCAAATGGGGGCAAAAATAATTCCACTACCTACCTCACAAAGTTGTTTCGTGCTCTATGATTCAGGCCTATGAAATTCATTTACATAAAGAGCTCCCTCTACCAATACAGATTGACAAGTGTCCTGTAATTTATCATTTCTGAAAGTTGCCTAGGACACAGGGAGATCAAATAATTTGCTCAGGGTCATGAAGCCCGTCAGAGACAAGACTGAATCTTGATCTTCCTGACTTTGAGGTTGGCTGGCTAGCCTTTAGGTCACACTGCCTCTTTCCAGGATCGTTATGAGAATCCAATGAGCCAATGCATTCAAAGTGTGTTATAAACGTTAAAACACTAGATAAATACCAGTGATCACCAGTCATCTTACTGAAGCTATCATGGAGCAGCCTGTGTAGTGCATGACAGAGGGCCATTGCCTCTGCTACAGCTTCCTCAGTTTGGACCAGAGAATGGTAATATTGGGGAATAATGATCTAGTCATTATACAGGTTAGTTATAATAACCATAATTCTATGGAACTTTAAGGTTTATAAAATACTCTAATATTCCACAACCCTGTGAGGTGCAATTATCCACATTTTACAGGTGAGAAAACCTAGGCCCAAAGAGAAGAAGTAACTAGCCAAGATCACTAGGTTTTTAAGGGGCATAGCTGGTACTTGAACCAAATCTCATGATCTTTCTGTTACAGATTTGCAGGTTTGGGAGTAAATTTCATGGTCTCTTTTTGATATTTCAGGCATAACTTAAAGCAAAGTCTACGGATATACATTAGTATGTAGATCCTTTCAAAATAAGGGAGAATAAGGCAAAGTTTTATTTCTCTTGCACCATTTTTCTTTTTTTCTTTTTTAAGAGTACCTGGTTTATAGTAAGTACTTAATAAATGTTTGTTGATCGATTGAAAAATTTATTGGTCCATGTTTAGATTATTATATTCAGTTCAGAATACACACCATTTTAGGGGGAACATTCACACACTAGAAGTAATCAATATCGTGTTGCTATTATGGTGATCCTGTACCAGTAGTCCACAAATATACCTATTTTCCCACAACTCTTCCAAAATTAGTTATTTTCTTCCTCTTCTCTTTTTTTTTGTCAGCTTTACCAAACTTCTGGGTTGCTTTAATTTGCATTTCTCTATTAGTGCTTTGGAACATTTTAAAAAAATATATGGTTTAAATTCACAATCAGAGGAACAAGGAAAAAAAGTTTTCAGATCTATGGATGGGGATAGAGTTCATGACAAAATAAGCAAGAAAGAGGATCACAGAAGATAAAATGGACAATTCTGATTACATAAAATTTAAAAGTCTGCACAAACAAATCCAAAACAATTAAGATTAGAAAGGAGAGAGAGTTAACCAAGGGAAAAAATTTTTGTAGCAAATTTCTCTGATAAAGGTTCCTTTTACAAGTGACATACGAATTGATTCAAATTTATAAGCATAAGAGCTATTCCCCAACTGATAAATGGTAGAGAGATGAAAAAAACAGTCCTTCTGATTTGTTTATGATGTCATCCAGGTCAAGTATCCATTTGGAATTTATCTTGGTATCACTGAGATTTTGATCTAAACCAAATTTCTACTGTTTTTTTTTCAATGACTTGTTTATTTACTTTTAGTTTACAAGATTCAGTTCCACAATCACTTGAGTTTCAGATTTTCTCCTCTTCCTTCCCCCTCCCCCCACCATGGTGGCATGCAATCATGTATAGGATCTGCAAATACTTTCACATTGTACAACAGTCTGGTTGTATAAAAGGGTTGTAACCAATGAGTGAACACTGGGAAAAAAGGAACAAAATCAAACATGAAAAAGAATGATAGCATGTATTGCTTCAGTCTCCATTTAAACTCTAGTCTTTCTAGATCTTACTCTGAATGTAGATATCTTCTTCCATCCTGAGACTTGTAGAGTTGTCTTATAGCTGTGCATTGCTGAGAAGAGTCCAGTTCGTCAAGGTTGGTCATCACACATACGATGTGTCCGTCATTGTGTACAAATTTTTCCTGGTTCTGCTCTTCTCACTCAGCATCAATTTATATAAGCCTCTCCAGGTAATTATGAAGTACATCTCCTTCCCATTTCTTATAGCACATAGTATTCCATTACATTCATATACCACAACTTGTTCAGCCATTCCCCAATTGATGGGCAACCCTTATATTTCCAGTTTTTTGCCACCACAAAGAGAGCTGCTATAAATATCCTTGTACATATGGGTCCTTTTCCCACTTCTGTGATCTCTTTGAGATATAACCCCAAAAGTGGTATTGCTGGGTCAAAGGGTATGCAATTATTTATAGCCCTTTGGGCATAGTTCCTGATTGCTCTCCAGAATGGTTGTATCAATTCACAACTCCACCAACAGTGCATTAGTGTTCCAATTTTTCCACATCCTCTCCAGCATTTGTCATTTTCCTGTTTTGTCATCTTAGCCAATCTGACTGGTGAGATATGGTTGTACCATTTTTTCTAATAATTTTTTTTTTACATTAGAATAATTTCCCAATCTATTCCCCCCTTCATTGACTCATTTCTTGTAACAAAGACAGATTTAAGCAAAATCTGAGGAAACAACCATGCCTGATGGCATATGTATCATTCTGTAGTCTGTAGTCTGCCTCTCATCTCCCTCCCCACTCCCGTCCAGTCCAAATGAGGGAGCTATGTATGTTTTTCTTTTCTTTGGACCAAAATTAGTCCTTGTAGTTCATCTGAGTTTGGCATGATTTTAATGCTATCTTTTTCTTATTGAGAGGAGGCAATGTGGCATGATGGGTAAAGAGCTGGTTTCAGAGCTAGGAAGAGCTGGGTTTGCCTCCAACACAAAATGACCGTATGACCCTAGGCTAGTCACCTAACAGTGCTCTGGTCACTAAGACTAACAGCGAAAGAGAAAGGGCTGAGCTGAACTGGTAAAAGGAGTTTCTTCAAGTGGTCAGTTAAACCACAGGTCCAGTCCCTATCCCTATTTTTAATATTATTGTGGTCATTATATATAATGTTCTCTTAGCTTTATTCTTTTCTCTCCGCATCAGTTCATATCAGTCTGTCCATATTTTTCTGAATATCTCACCTTCATCATTCCTTGCTGTTGTTTAGTCATTTTTTCAGTTATGCCTGACTCTTTGCGACCCCTTTTGGAGTTTTCCTGGCAAAGATAGTGGAGTGGTTTGACATTTTCTTTTCCAACTCATTTTACAGATAAGGAAATTGAGGCAAATAGGGTTAAGTGACTTGCTCGGGGTCATACAGCTATTAAGTGTCTGAGGCTGGATTTGAACTCAGGTCTTCCTGATTTTAGGCCCAGCACTCTAGCCCCTGTGCCACTTAGCATTCCTTGTAGCACAATAATACTCCATTTTATTAATATACTACAATTTGTTCAGCTGTTTCTTGGTGGGCATTCACTTTATTTTCAGGTTTTCATTACTATGAATATTTTCTATATAGTGGTTCTTTTTGTCATTGATCCTCTTGGGTATGGCTGGGTCAAAGGGTATGAACAATTTAGTGACTTTTCTTGCAAAATCAAAGTTGTTTTTCCAAAGTGGTTGGATCAGTTCACGACTCTGCCAACAATATATTTGTGTGTCTGTTTCCTCACAGCTCTGCCTACTGCCACTTCCAAGGAATCTTTGTTCATAGAACATAGCATATTCTCAAACTTTTCCTTCTTTTATCCAGTATTCTTCAATTATATGAGAGTAAGTGGACAGAGCAGTGGATAGAGTGGGCCTTGAGTCAGGAAGACTGACCTTCCTGAATTCAAATCTGGCCTCACATACTTACTAGCTGTGTGTCCCTGGACAAGTCACTTAACCCTGTTTGCCTCAGTTCCTCTTCTGTAAAATGAGCTGGAGAAGAAAATGGCAAACCACTCCAGTATCTTTACCAAGAAACCCCCAAAAGGGGGACAAAGAGTTGGACACAACCGAACAACAAGAAGTTCCTCTTAAATTATAGATCATTCTGAAAAACTGGATTAGTTGAGATCAAAGAGTAAGAATACTGTTAGTGAACAAACAGAAATGATTCACAAGAGTCAACTGAGCATCAGTGAAACTCAGAAAAATACATTTCTCCATTGGGCCAGAGATGTTTTCTTTCTTTGTGCCACATGATTTTCTCTCCTCATTGTTCCTTTGTTCTCTCCTTCTATTTCTTCCTCTCTCTTTTCTTCTTAGTAGTCACATTTATTTGATAAACCACAACGTTTTCTATTTCTTGTAATTCTACTTCCCAGAAAAATTGAATCTGCCTTCTATGATTGGTTTTCAGTTATCTCCCTTAGGGCTCTGCCCACATCCAAGACTCTTTTTGCTTTTTTCTCTTTCTCAATCCCAGTACTTTTAACTCTGTCTGTGAATGCTCAGGATTCCCAGGTGCATCCAGGTGAACAAGCCCAATTCCCTTCTTTGCTAGCTACAGGAATAAGATTGATGAGGTTAAATCATAGGTTCTACATTGATGTAACTTCAAAGATTTGAAGGTCCATGATTTTGTCAGTGTGGGACATGTCCGTTAGATGCTCTTCAGGAGCTTCAATGACTGAATCCTTCCAGTGAAAATCTTCTCTTAACTTATTTAGGTTAATCCTTGAATGACAGACACGTAATCCATTGTCAGGCCCATCGTCTAAGTCTCTTCAGCTTGGCCAGGTGGTGTTCCATAGGCATAGTCACTAAGAACATGGAACTACGTCTAGAACTTTGATGGAAGCCTATGTGATATATAGGAGAAGCCACGTGGTGTAGCAGTCAGGGACACCTGTGTTCAAACTCTAGCTGGGTATGAACAAGTAGGTTAAATTCTTACTTCCCCATGTGACTCTCTAAGAAACAAATAAGGCATAGGTGAGTTGCTAATCTGCATTGATGAATGGTTTTTCCACACTGGGAATTCCCCTAGCTGATGAAATAATGGGTGCAGACCAAGTGTTTACATATGCATATGCATCGACATTTGAATGTGTTTGTTATGATGATGTATGTGATCCTTGGGATGCTTTTTGGTTTGGGATATCTTTGCATTTCTTTAAAGTTTGATATGGTGGGACAAGCCCAAGATTGTATCTTATGAAGGCAAGTCATTTCCCCTCTCATGGCTCCACTTTCCATATCTGTAAAATGAGAGGGGTGGGCTATGTTCTTTCAGTTGTTTGGATGTGATGATATCCAAAGATACTGTATTAATTTAAGGTATAACTGAGGCTGATGTTCTTCTTCCTCTTTGGGAAGGATCTAACAATATGCCTTCCTGAGAGCAGAGTGGAGAAAATCTTTCCTTCATCCCTGTTACAAGAGGGTCCCTCCAGAGTTACCAGCTGAGTGTGTGGCTGTTGACTCTGACGACCTTTACTTAGGTGAACTTAAAAACCTTCTCCCTTTTGCTCATTTATGTCCATCAATTGTGCTTCCCAAATACTGTATGCATGCGTCTCCGTTCCCACTGCCTCTCTCTTTGTGTAGCCTCTTGCTTCCTCTGGAACATGCCTTGCAATCTCCAGGCTTCAGTCTTTACCCCATCCATTTGTCAGTGATGAACGAAATTCCTTCTTTCCCATGTAGGCTGTGAAGTTATACTTACTTGAAAGTGTGAATGATGAATTAGGCTGGCAAGAATTGTGAGGATGAAACAGCACATAATATAGTGAGGATGACAAAAATCTTCTTAGTGTAAGCTCCCCTCCTTTGGTGCAGGAGAAACTAACTGTGTTTCTCCCACCCCCAGGTCATTCCATATACTATATTGTAGAGCCTGGGAGGCAGGAAGACAAATAGAAAGAGTTGAAATACCTTTATGAATTCAGAAGGTCAGTGTGGATTTCAAACCTATATTCTTGTGGAAAAGAGGGAAGTGTAGGGAAGATATGGGTCAGTTGGACAGGTGGGGGGAGATAAGAGGGGCTCTGATGGTCATTGACAAATGAGTTATAATGAACAGCATATATTTTTGTGGAAGAAGGAACAAGACTATTCCACAATGAGGTTTGGATAGGTTTTGGTAGTATCTATGGAGGGCCTATCCCTATCATAGACCCAATAAAATATAGAATCTTGCAGGAAGGTAAGCATGGACCCCCATCATTAATTAGCCAAGGCTTATGATCCCTGGGGCTTAACCGTTAAGGGTCTTCTACCACTGACAAATTCATGTTCCTAGAGGGAGAAAATTTCACAATCAAACTCCAGGATGTGAATGTCCCAGACTCTAGTGAGGGAAAATGACAGAGTCACATTCAGATCCTATCCTTGGGGGACACAGGACCTTACCTCCATTCTCAGAGTGGGGGAGGGGTGAGCAGCAGGCCTCATGATCACACCAGGGAATCAAGTTTAGAATTGAGCTCCTTTCCATGGTTGCTGCACTGCTGAGTCACACCCCCAAGCCTCACTCAGCTCCTGCCCTTGCTCTGGTATCACGCACAAGCTTTTTTGAATGTTGCAGGGATTTATTAATCAGTTTCCTCAAAATAGCCCCACTCCATTTACTCTGGTTCCTTTCCCTCCATGACAAGGTTGTTCTGTCTAGCTGGAAACAGAGACTGCTCAACAGGGAAAAGATGTTATCAGCCACAGCAGAAGTAACCCCTGGGATCAGACTAGACTTCTGATTAAAGGATTTGGAGGGAAACGGGGACTTCCCACGCGTTTTTTTTTTTAAAGGAGTAATAACTGCTGAGTTGTGGTAACCAAAAAGCTTATCCCTGAGAGAACCATGTATTCATCTAGTGACATGATGACATGACAGGGCCTCATGTGTATCCCCAGCCTTTAGCAGGGTAGAAGAGGTCCATGAGGAGAGCAGTAGCTGCTTCCTTCACAACACCGTATTCTAATGCTTCATCATTTCCTAGAGCCGATCCAGGGTTCTCAAAGGCTATGCTAGCAAAACACATGCTCTGGCCAGTTTTAATAAGCTGGAAAGGCTTCAGGTATCATCAAAGACACCAACTATATCTGCTATCTGAGGACAGCTAAGGACAAAGAAGTTTACCACCAGTCGGCTGGCCATCAGGTATTGACTTGGAAACTTGGAAACTGAAAACACAAAGAAACGAGGAATTGGACCTCAGTCTCAAACAGCCTACTTCCACTTCTCAAATGGTGGTAATAGAACGGTGAAAAATGGGGAAGAAAATGTTAAAAATGGGAAAAAAGATTTTAGGCCATCTATAAATATGCATTTAACTGCTCTTACTCTAAATATGAGATCTTTTTCTAATGACTGAGTTGATGCAATACAGGAAGAGCTGAACCACATCATTATTGACATTCTCACTGTAGATAAGAGTAGAAGACATTAAGAAGTTGTAGTCAAATGAAAGCATGACTCATAGACTCTTTTTGGAGAATCGAATCAAAGAGATGGAGACAACCCTGGAATGTAATTTAATAAGACACCTCATGGTAAGCATAAGCAAAGAGACCATCATGGAGATAACTGTAGTGTCCTTACCATTATCTATTGTAGAGGAGAAAGAAGTAGGGAAATTCTGTGAAGAACCTGAGAAGATCTAAAACAAGTCAATATATACTTTGCTACTCAATGACATCAATTCAAAAGTAGGCACAGGGAGAATGGGCAAAAACTATGATGGAAAAAATGAGACAAGATTTAGAAATTAAAGAGGGCAAGACTTCTAGACCACATAGAAGTAATGGAGATGTATATCATGAATATTTTCTTCCAGAAGAGAACTGGAAAACACTGATTGAGCACATAACAGAACCACGAAAAATGAATTGACTATACCTTAAGATAGGAAACAATTAGATACTGACATTATAGTCATTTCAAACCCAGTCATTTTTGGGCAGCTATCCCATTAGCTATTTAGCAAAGGTCAAAGTCAGCACAAAATTGGAAAAAAAGATAAAGATAAAAAACACTACGTGTAACCACCACAACTCCATATTGACCTTTTAAAATAAGAATGTTGACTCTGAAAAATGGGAAATGGATAAGTGATTCTGATTGCCAGAACTTCTTAAGGAACTTAATCTGTTATAAATCAGTTGCCACAATGAGGATAAAAGTACCCACAGACCATCTTAGCCACACTTGATATAATTGACAAGCAGAAATTCAGCAGAAGCACCCAAGGACAAATGCATTGCAAGATATGAAGGCTAACTGAAAATTATGAGTAAAATGACCTAAAATACATGAAAAGCAGTGGAGGGGAAAATGAAAGACCTCATTCAGAGCATTCCAATGGCGTTTACAGATGAAACTAGGAGAAAAACATTTTATGGTGGAAAGTGCAACAGACTTACCAGCATTTCTAGAATGATCTAGTCTTATCATCAATGACAATGGCACCACATTTGAATTTTTAAAACTTTAGTACATGATATGAAAAAATGGAGATGATACTGAAGAAGATAAAGTAGGAAACAGTAGCCAGAACAGATCAACATACACAGGAAAACTGGGCTAGAGGTGGAACAATCTTTAAAATACCAAGAATTTGATTTGTGAGATCTCTTAAAAAGGGAAAGAGAGCAAATGACTAGAAAAAAAAATCATGGACCATATTATTACTAAAAAATAGATGACCAAGGAAGAAGACAACTACACTTCAAAGGTTTTTCTTAAAAGATTTAAGATTTTTATGGAAGATAAATAATTAACACACTGAAGTTTTCCTTGTTGATAATATAAGAAGGGATTAGGTTGGCTTTTGCAGATAAATTTTCTATGGTAGACAACATATTCACAGTCACACAAATGGCTGAAATACGTAGAAAATACAAGATCCTGCTGTGTTTGTTGCTCATTTTTAAAAAAGCATTGGATTCACTAGAGCAAAACCCAACCTTAAAGACTCTTCTCTTCTAAGCTGTCTCTCATAAATATATTAGAATTATACAATATTCCTTGAAAGATATAATTACAAAATAACTTGATTCAATATCAAACAATATATAAAACAAGGAAATGTTTGCTTACCGAAAATGCTTGCTACAGTCACAGAGGACCCAAATGCAAGAGGGACTCCCAAATAAATGGCAAAATCTGTATGCTCACTTGAGGATTACTTTGTGGCTATTATTTCAAGACCTAGAACATTATAAGGTCTCTTTAATGGGAATGAGCTAGTTACTCACACAGTAGCAACCAAATGGAGAATGTCTATTTACACAAACTATGATCTGTAGTTGGATGGGTCAGTGCATCAGTACATATGCCTTGGACAGATTGCAGACGAACAACCAGCTGGACCCAGAATTGAAATGTAGGAAGAGATTTGGATGAATTCTATTTGGAAAACTGTGTAGTACTGTTTGTGATCCCAAGTTGCTCCTTAACGCAAAAACCATCTTTTAACTTGATATATATATATATATATATATATATAGCTACAGAATGCTGAGTGAAGGGTGATGGTGGGTTTAAGTATGTTGCCATATATTACCATGATGACTTATTCTTAAGAAGTGGAAGAAAAGGTATCTCAAGGAAATATGATTGGGCAAGGAGATGGGCTGCATACACCAAGAACAAGGGATAACAATTGCCCAAGGGCTGTATTGGTACCCAATATTGAGACCTAGAGGAAGGTTCCAGCCTATGTAGATCCTTTATGGAGGATTTATGTGTAGGTATGGACAAGAATCATACAGAATGAGGAGTGGATGGATTGCAATCAGCACCCCTTGGGAGAGTACCCATATTGATGTGACTACTAATCAACCAATGTTTTAAAAGGTTTCAATTTAGTACATTCATTGAAATTGTATCATGGAGAACTTTTGGATACCAAGCTAAGGTGTTTGAATTAAATATAGTGGGCAACTGAACACTAATCCCTGTGGAAACTGTGTGTAGTGGGTGGAGAAAGGAATATCTGCTAAACTTGCTCACACAAGTGCAGATAAATGTATCTAACTATGTGAAGGATAATGTGCCTTTATCTCTTTTGAAAAGAGTTATGAACTTATGCTGCTCCATTTTGCCTTATGGCTATTTGTATATCTGTTTTATCTTCTCTTAAAGATTATAAGTACTTTGTTGAAAGTAGGGATGATATTCATTTGACCCATAGGATTTAGCATATAACTTTGCATATAAAAGGTGCTTTATACATGTTTGTTGAATTCAAGTGGAAAATATCTCTGTTTCTTGGGAGTGAGTTTCTCAGAGAAGGCTGGATCTTTTGTCTCATTTTATGTAGATTGTGACACCACAGTCAGATGACTGGAATGAATCACCTCTTTTCTTTTTTTCTTTATCAGAAACATTTGCTCTGCTTGTTGCTTTTCCTCTTCCCAGTGAATGTGAGGAATCTATCATGTTATAGAAGAACTGTTCAGAGAAATATCAGAGGTAAAAAATGGCAGGTGTTGTTATTGCATTGCCCTCTCTGTTCTGAGGTAAGCATGAGGATTTCAGGGAATATTTTTGAGACCTTTCATGTGACTTCACCCAACGAATCATGACAGATGAAAGAACATCAGATCTGGAGTCAGGAGAACTGGATTAATATTCCAGTTCGACCACTTACTAGCTATGCAACCATAGACAAATCATTTAAGCTCTTTGAAGCTCAGTTTCATCATTTGTAAAATGGGATTAACATTTGCACCACTTACTTCATAGGACTGCTGTGTGAGTTATTATTCTTCCATTAAGTAACATATAAATATAATAAGCCTCTTGTGAACATAGAGTAGATGCACACATCTCTAAAGATGTTCAATACGCCCTACTACTTTCCTATCTTCTTTCCTTTCTTCCATCCAGGAGAGGAGGTGGCATAAAGGACAGTGTTGTGGTGACATCACAATTACTAAGTGTGGGTAAGTGGGTACGAAATTTTAGTTGTTAGACAATACTTTGGTGAATCTATATTTTTATGAATGTGAGTACTCCCTCCACAGAAAAAGATACCAAACTTTTAAGTCCCTCAGCCCGTAACTATTCTTTCTTATGCTCTACAACTCTTGTCTATGTCCTTCCATTAGTCCTCCAGAGAAGACTACTCAGTGTTGGATGCTTTTCTTTAGATTGAAAAAAAATATTTCAGGGACACCAGTACGACATTTGAGTGGTTGTCCATTGTTCTTTCTAAACGACCTGTCATGTTTATAGTCAGACAAGTTATTTTTGATGCCTTTTGGTCCACTTTTTTTTTCTCACAGAAATCATCAGTAGTAATATAGCACAGACTACATGTGTCATTCCCTTTGGGGTAATTCTTTCGGGTAACCTCCAGTTCTGATTTTCTTGAGATTATACTGATCTGTGATTCATGGCCATAGAGCATTACTGGGGTAATATTAATGCTAAAAGATAGGGTCAGGGAATAGCTTAGAGTCATTAAAAATGCTATGCAGCTTGCTGAACGGAATTTAGCTAACTCTCCTAGTTTTCGATTCTGGACCCAGTCCATTGCTTGTTTGCAATGATTTTCCAAGATATCCACTGCTTATTTCAAGGGGTCACCCCGCTAAACATATGTCACAGTTTGGAAAATATGCCTTCTTTATTCACTTAGGCTATGTGAATGTATGTGTGCATGTGCGTGTATGTACGCTCAAATGGGCTGTTACTCTCAGCTGAACTGGATTTCATTCAGGAGGAGGAACTATAGTGTAATGAATCACAGAATCTCAGACTTGGAAGATCCCTAAAAGGCCACCTAGTGTAACCTGTCCATATCTGTCACGTGATCATACAACTTTTGCTTGAAGACCTTCAATACTGAGATGTATTCAGGGGAACCTACTACCTCTTGGTCCCTTTTGGATAGCTATATTAATTACGGAGTTTTCCCTCACACCAAGAGAATTTGGAGAAAATCACCACCCACAGGGAATCCCTCTTCCATTTGGACAGTGGATTGGATATCCTCTGTGATAGCAGCAAAATTTTTTTGGGCAAGTTTTATGTCCTGCTTGATACTGATAATCAAAAGATCATTAAATAAAACTATCCCTGTGGTTTTGTCTATCAAGGAATTTTATGACCTTAACATTTGATGGTTAGTCTGTGTACTATACTGTATTAACTCAAAGTCAAGTAACTAGAGGAAGCCCCTAGAATTTTGGGTAAGCCCTCTGAGGATTTATGGGAGGGCATGGAAAAGGGTCAGACGACTAGGTGACACAGTAGATAGAGTGTTGGGCCTGGAGTCAGAAAAACTCATCTTCCCGAGTTCAAATCTGGCCTCAGACACTTATTAGATGTGTGACCCCAGGCAAGTCACTTAACCCTATTTGCCTCAGTTTCCTTATCTGTCAAATGAGCTGGAAAAGGAAATGGCAAACTACTCCAGTATCTTTGCCAAGAAAGTCCCAAATGGGATCACAAAGAGTTGGATATGACTGAAAAATGGCTGAATAACAAAAATGGACAAGGGTCACACAGATTGAAAAAAAATGGAAGGGTTGCCATCTTCCCTCATGGAGATAGTACACATACTAATGAGATTCAGTATTCACTGAAGCATTAAAAAGAGAAAGTGGGCACACAGGTATGTAGTTGCTGGTGTTTTCTGAGTTTTTTTTTTTTTTGGTGTGGTGATGGTAGCACCTGTGATCTTTTCTATTCTTTTGAGATCTTCCCCCCTTGGTGATGCCTTGAAAAACAATCCCTGAGTGCTGTTAACGTTGTCATACTTCTGGCACAATTTTTTTCCTGTTTATATTTAGTATGTCCAGCTGCTCTTCCCAACTTCATTTTCTTAAGGGTCATCTCTACTCTAGCTCAGTAGCTCAGTTTGCAGAGGTACTACTATTGCTCAAAACAAGTGTTTGCATTGTCATCAAGCATGAGCATTTCCACAGAAAAACTGGCTAATGTTTCATTTCTTGTATATTTATTGCCTCCTAGTTTATCCATGGGTGTTTTCAGTATGAGCTGGCATAGGAAGGTTTCATGTCAAGCTTTCTGCAGGCTTGCTTTTGCCCTCCACTGATTTTTTTTCTTATTTCTGAGGTGATTTTCCTCTCCTTGCTTGAGCTTTTATCTTCCTCCTTTGTAATGTTTTGCAAATGTGATTATATTGGTGTTGTTCTTCGCTGTCCTTTCTCTCTGTTTGGCAAGGACTTCAAATATTTGCTGGCTGAGATGGTTTCTGGTATTATTTTGGTCTTACTAACAAAGTTCTCTAAGATATGGTAGCAGTCAAGACAAAGTCTTTACTTTCCAGGAAGATCACTTCCTTCCACAATGAGGCAGGCCTCTGAAGACTTTTATGGGTCTCTTAGCTTTAGGCAAATGTCAACTGTTCCCTACCACCACCAGGTGTCATTCCCTGTCTTACCATCCCAAGATGCTTATGAAGCTTTTTAAATGGGATCCGTGAATATTTGTTTCTATGTTGGACCTTACTCTGCATCACCCATGGAAACCACAGGATTTCTAATCTGGATGTAATCATTTAGCTCAATCTTCTCATTTTAGAGATGAGGAAACCTTGGCTGAGGCTTCAGGTGAGATGATTTACCTAAAGTCACACAGCTGATTAGGGTAGTCTCAGAGACTGAGGGAATTTAAAATGATATCAGCTGAGTTAATCAGAAGATTAACCTCCTTCCTCACCTCCAAATGTACATATATGCAAAGCAGACTTGGTACCGACCCCTTCCCATCCCACCCTAAATGATATAATCATTTGCTATCACATACAACCTGGGCCATTGTCCACATTCTTGTTGGAGTTCTACCTGAAGTGACATTTCATTCAAATGGATGGCAGGGTGATCTTTCAGAACACTTGGTAAGGAGGGGACAAGCAACTAACGATGACTTGGAAACTTGGTGTTTTATGCCCTTACGCTGTGTTAAGGATGGAATGTTCTATGATTCTGGAGCCACATGGGGTAACAGTGATTGCTACAGATGTCACTGCAGATGAGTGCACCTCAGTGCTGTTCCATGTTAAGTTCTGAGTCTCCTCAAACACCTGGTAACCTTCTAAAGGACCAATCTAGGATCCACAATAGCACTTACTGACATGGGGCCATGTAGGGATACCTTAGAAAACTTATCCCTGGAGATAGGCAAGGTGGGGGGAATTATAGGAGCAGTGATGTGATATGAGTAGGAACAAACAAACAAACATGAAATAGAAGCTTACAAATCAGTAATACATCCTCTAGTTGTCATTCTACTACTAATTTGACCCTGGGGAAGAGGTAGCAGAGGGTTCTGGTTGAAAACATTTTTATCAACTTGTGCTTACATTTCAGAATCACTGAGAGCCTCAGGGTCTCATGGTACATAGAGTATTGTCCTAGAATCATAGAAACTTAGAAGCCTAGAGGTAGAAAGGCCTTTAGAGATCAGTCAGTCCAACTCATAACTGAACAGGAATTCCCTCCGTAACATTTCTGACAAATGGCTATCCAGCCCCTGCTTGAACACCTCTAAGTGATAGAGAATTTGCTATCTCACAAGATGATCTAGCTTATTTTTGGACAGATCTAATAGGATTTCTTTCTTATACTGAGCTGAAATCTACCAGCCTATAACACTCTACTCACTGATTCAGGTTCTCTATCCAAGAAGACTAAATCTACTTCTCTTTACACTTGACAATCCTTCAGTATTTGAAGACAGTGATCATTTAATTGAACAAACATTTATTATGCGTCTACTATATGCTAGGCTTTGTCCCCCTTAAGTTTTCTATTGTCATGTAGATGATGGAAGAAACTGTACTAAATTTTACTAACCTTACGACATATATTGGAAATCATATTTTTGAGGAAATACTTCATGTCACTGGATATCTGTCTCCCTCAAGAAAGTGGGATAAGAAAAGTGATTTTAGTTGTTTGGTTTTTCTAGCTGTATGGATTCTGGACAGGTAAGAGGTGTAGGCAACAGTTTGTGTGAAAAAGGTCTGGGGCTCTTAGTGAACTGCAAGCTCAGTATCAACCAACAGTGTGGCACTGTGGCCAAAAAGGACCAAGACTACCTTAAGCTGCATTAATAAAAGCACAGCATCCATAAGGAGGAACTTCTGCGCCAAGAATGACTCTGTATGCTACCTTAACTCCAGGGCTGGAATTCATCTTGGACTTTTTTTTTTTTTGGACTGTGAATACAGATCTCCTTGCCCCACAAAGATAAAGCACAAAACATCAAAAACATGGGATTCTTTGGCTTGGCAACATGATGAGTCTTAAGTCCTCCAATGTACAGGATGTACAGGATTGTTAGTGTGTTGTGGATCGAGGGGTTCCTAGGAGAAGACTCACTTTCCCTAATGTACTTTTAAGGTAAAGATTTTCAAAAGCCTGGAGCGTAGATCCCTTTGGAGACAAAGAGGAAAGTTCTCAAATCAGTTCTGAACATTCACAGCTTGAGATTCCTTTGTCCTGGAATTTGGAGGTGAGCATGGCAAAATGAGAGAGGAAGAATTAGTGTTTATCACCTCCAAGCAAGAAGCCCAAGAGAAACTGGACAGCACGTTGGTGATTGTTGTGAGTCTGTCTTGCCTTTAGATTGGGTGGAGGCCGCAGCAGAAGACTTGAGAAAAGATTGGCAAGCATATTGGCATTAATGTTGTTAGTTTCAGAGTGCCTTAAGAGTTCTTGAAGGAAAGCTATAAGGTACCAGAAAACATTTCTGTGGCACTGTGGAAGGTGTGAAACGACCTGTTGGCAGAGTCGGAAGTCATGTGAATAGTCAAGGCATCGTTGATACAGTTCATAACAGATAACAGGCTCTGGCAGAGCTTCCAGGAAGATGAGGAATGTTTCAGCTACCGAGTGATTACTGCCAGGTACTGTCTTAAGAATGCTAGTATCCAAGGAATCAATAATCTGCCGAACTTCTTTTTGTGATCCAGGAGTCTGGAACAAATCCTTCTGGTCACAAGCATGTTTATATAAGTGATCCACTAAGAACCAGAGTTCCTTGGGAATTTGAAGGGGTTTTTCACTGACACTCTCCTCCAAAGGAGTCACCTCCAAGTCTATGAGTTTGGAAACAGGAACTTCTCTGACTGGCCTTCTCATCTGGCACAAGGCTTCCAAGGATGTGCCACAACAACTACGAAGATAAGTACCACTGATGGTCAAGAAGTAATCTTTGCCTTGATCCAAGTGAAGGATAAGAATGTCTTTAATATTATCTTCTCCTGAATTCAGGATTGGTACAGAATCTTTGCTAACATAGACACTCAAGGAAATGTCTAATGTCTTATTTGGCTCCAAGTAGCCCTCACAAGGTTTAGCCTGAAGCCATGGTTTACAGTACTGCCTGTCACCAAGTTTAGAGATGAAGGAAAAATGACAAGGGACTTGACCATTGTTGGTGATCTGGAATTTCTGCTTTTGCAGCTGCCGAAATTTCACATTTTCAAACACAAATTCCCTCCTGCTGAGTGTTATTGAAGGAAGAAAGTAATTTTCCATTCTGTCCATGAGCTGAACACTGTCTTCAAATACCGCTTGGTATTTCCTGTCATCTACAACCTTCACTCCAATGAGGAACAGAGAACTGACAGGTTTGTGGTCACTGGTTTTTAGCCCCATGTGACTCTGGTAGCGGAGCTGATTAACGTTTGCCCCTCTCCAAAGGATTCGGTCACACCATGCTGGAATCCGGCACTTCCCACTGGAATCCCATCGGTCTGTTTTACTGTCAAACTTGTATGTGGGGATAAACCTAATTTCTCCTTCCGCAAAGTCAGCAAAAGCCTTCTTGTTTGTACGTTGAATATTCAGCTGGTCTAGCTTTAAGAGTTTCTGAAGGTCATTCCTGTTAATGAGCCTTTTCACTTCTTTAGCATTATATATGTAAAGCCTGTAGTTCAAATCTCCCAACCAAATGACAATATCATGTTTCATGATATTCAGGTGACCCTGATTTGGGACAAGGAAACTCATTCGGGCACAGATGTCCTTATAATCCTGATTCCTACCTTCCACATCCTCCACCTGGGCAGCTAGGTGGGAATTAATGATGCAAAACGTAGTGTTGTGGAACATGAACCTCACAGCCACGGCTCCTTTGTTCCCCATCTTCCCCATGAGTCCAGTGCCCACAGTGTCCACCACGACATCCTGGATGTGCACACAGTGCTCTTTTCTGGCAAATATCAGTAGCATCATTCCTACCAGGCGCACCAGCTGCACTTTCTTATACTTGGACTTGAAGTGAAGGGCTTGCTTCACGGAAGCCAGCCACTCATGCTCCCTGGTGGATTCCAGGTAGAAGAAGGCCTCCATGCTCAGATCCAGCTCTTGGAAGCCAAGGCAGTAAATGTCTGGGGGGTCTCTATCACAATTCAACCACAGTTCTAACCCAATGTCCGGGGACTGGCCATTCACATTCCACGTTCCAACGAAGAATCTAAACTTGTGAAAGTTCACATATTCCTTTTCTCTTTTTGCTGCAATAAGCCTGATGAGCTCGTGCCGCATCCTGGGCTGGATGCTGGGTCCGAGGGGCTTCCTCACAGAGCTGCCGCTCGCTTGGGACGGGTCTTTGCTTCCGTTTCCTTTCTCACGTGGGAGCTCTCTTCTCACTGGACGGGCTGCGGGTGGGGATTCATCACGAGTCTCCATCTGGTGATAAGGGAAGCTTCTTTTCTTCTCTAAACTCATTGCGGTAAAATGATTCCCAAATCCGAAAATCCCTTCCTGCGTGCCAAGGATATCCTAGCTGAGGCAGCCCAATAGCTCATCAGGGATGTCAAAAAGGGCCTCCACCTTCGGGCAGTGCTTCTCTTCCTCAGCTCTGGGCGATTCCATCTGGAGGGCTGGTTACTTCCTGGGTCACGTGGGTGGGATCGACCAACCGACGACCCGACGACCGTCAATTTCCAACCGCACCTCAGCGCCCCACTGGGCACCCGACTCGTGCTCGGATTCTCGCGAGTCTTCAGGAGCTCGGGAGGCGGGGCCGAACGTGTCTGAGCAGTCCCCCTTCTGATCGCTGCTTCTGAGAATTGACTACATCTCCCAGCAGGCCTTGCGTTCCAGGACTGCCTTCAGTTCCCCACTTGCACCTAACTCAATGGGCTACTCGTTCCAGGAGACTCTCTTCTGGTTAGGCTTGTGCTGTGGCTTGGGGACGACCTGGAGTTGAAGGAGGATTATTTTTTTTCCTTTACATTTAAATTAAATATTATTAAATGTTTAATGAATATCAAAGAAATAAACAATATTATTAAATTTAAATTTAACATTAATATTAAGGCTCAATGGACTACTCGTTCCAGGAGACCTTCTCCTGGCTAGGCTTGTGCTGTGGCTTGGGGACAACCTGGAACTGGTGGAAGATTAATTTTTTTCCTTTAAATTTAAATTTAATATTATTCAATATTTAATCAATATTACATATTAAGTTAATAAACATCGAATATCAAATTTAATATTAATATTAATTTTGCATCAATAATAGTAATATTAAGTTAATGAGTTAAATTTATTATTAATTCATATTTCAGATAACAAGCATTAATATTTTTCTGTTTCTCATCCTAAGCTGAAAAGAAAGATAAGAGGAAAAGAAAGATAAAAAGAAAATGAAAGACCAGAACCCTTGTAGCAATTATATGGTCAAGGAAAACAAGTCCTGCATATTGACCATGTCCAAAAACTCAAGTGTCTCATCTTGCATAGTATTTTTGCATGGTCCTAGCAAATCATTGGCCATTTTACTGATTAGAGTCTGAGGATTCATTCTGGACTTTTTTTTTTTAATAATCTGTAATCTCCTAATTGAAGGAAAGGCGTAGTGGAAAAGAAATAGATTTCATTGGTCAGTGAATAACTGGAAGGGAAAGCAGTGATCATAAAGCACCAGCATGACTTTTTTTTTTTAATAAATGATACAGACCAACCTTATTTTCTTTTTTGACAGCTTTATTAAACTGTAGATCAAGGGACTGAAGACCTCAGTTAAGATTCTGCTTACTACCTATGTGACCTTGGGCAAGTCAAGTAGTTTAGACCTCAGTTTTTCATCTGTAAAATGAGGAAATTGGACTAGATGGTCTCTGGTCCTTTCCAGTTCTAAATCTATGAATGATTAAAGTAATGATTAAAGCAATATAACCTAACAAATTTTTAGCAAAGTCTCTCATGCTAGTATAACTACCCTATAGAACCAGTTAAGTGGTTTGACCCTTAGAATAATAATTAATAATAATAATTATTAATTAATATTAATTATAATTAATGACTACATATTCCATTAGAATGTGAACTCATTGGGAGCAGGGAATTTTAAAGGTTTTTTGTTTTTTGTTTCCTCAGTGTGCAGCATATTCCCTGGCACATGGAAAAATCCGTAATAAATATTCGTTGACTATTTAATGTATCAACTTGGAAAGTTCTCCAGGGGATCAGTCCTGTGCAATCAATGACATGCACAAAGACTGCTTATTAGATTATCAGAGGCTAGAAAGCTAGGTTGGTTATCCAACCCATGGAGGATTGGAGCCAGGATTGAAAAAAAGACTCTGAAAGGTTGTATCATTGAGCTGAATTGAATAAGTTGAAATTTAATAGGCAGAAAAGTGAAATTATACTTGAATTAGAAAAAAAAATGAACTTTTGCTCTGAGGGGCAATATATAGGGCTTAAAATAAATTTACACGCTGTAACCCAGGACTTTTGGCTTTCTTCTGTCCAGCAAAATGTCAGGCATTATGTGCAGACTTGTGAGGCCTCCACTTGCCAATGACCCCATAGAGATGCCTGTGAACATTGTATGGCTTTCCTGACTTCCTGGTGACTGCAGGCCTTAGACTAGGCCCATCCAGGCTTCTGAGGAGACCTTCCCCCGCTCTGGACCTGGTCTTACCACCCATTTTTTCTTCTGAGATGATTTCTGGCTCTGTTACCCACCTTATATCTAACTGTGGCATGGCTAGACATTTATCTTAAGAAGAATGACTTTTTTTGGGTGCACTGTCAGCTCCACGCTAATGCCATCCTAGGCTGTGTTGAAGGAGGCATAGGGTTCCCCAATATGGTGGTCATAGTTCTGCAATACTTTATCTTGAGTATTACAATGGAAAGAGAGTAGGATTTGGAGTGAGAGGACCTCAGCTGAAAGCCAGGCTCTTGGTGACTTTGGTCAAATTATCTCACCTATTTGGACCTCATGTATCCCATTGGTAAAATAAGGGAGTTGGACTAAATGACCTCTAGGGTCCCTTCCAACTCCAAATCTTCAGTCCTATTGTATTCAGCTCTAGGCATCACATTTTAGGGAGGGTAATTGAGAAGTTACAGAGTATCCAAAGGAAAGCAACCAGAATAGTGAAGGGTTTCCATTTTGGGCTATATGAGGATCTGTTGAAGGAATCATGGATGAGTTAGCCTGGAGAAGAGAAGGCTTAGGGAGTACATTGTGGTCATCTTCAAGTATTTGAAGATCTGCCTAACAGAAAAGGGATTTGGCTTATTCTGCTCCCTGAGGAGGGCTGAACTAAAAGCATGAGGCAGACATAGCCTTGATGTGAGGAAGAATGTCCTAATAATTGGAGCTCTTCCAAAGTGGAATGGGCTGCCTTGGCATGTAGTGCGTTTATCTCAAGGGCTTTTTTCCCCCAGTTATATTTTAGGAGAATGCCTTTTCCACATTGGGATTGGACTGCTCTGAAATTCTGTGATTTTAAAATATTATGGACTGTGGGTGCTAATGAAGTCCGAAGAATGAAGTATGACTGGTCTGGGTTCTCCCTCAAAATGGTGGTTTTGAGAAGAGCTCACCAGTGGAAGAAGGGGGCTGCAGGGGTGAAGGGAGAAGGGAGCTGAAGCATGGTGGCAAAGTCACACAGCTAACAGCAACAGAGCCTAAAAAAGAATCTGAGTGTAGTATACTCTGTTGTCATCCAATATTCGTTATTTAAGAGAGCTCTGATAACACAGGTGAGGCCATTCTTCCTATCAGTACTTTATGCTTTAGTTGACAATCTTTATGAGAGATTTTGGTTGAAATGATTCATTACCATGCAACCTACATGGAAGTGAGTCCCTGTGCCTCTCAGATTTATCTGGGCTGGAATTTAGTTGGAAAACATACAGTTCATTGCTTGGCATAGGACCTGAAGAATTTGTATTCTACTGGCATAGACTTTGGAACCCCAGAGCCATTTCTGTACTGTCATGAACCATTAGAGTAGGGCTTTAGTGGAGGTGCTCAGTAATAGGATTAATAATAAAATCATTGCTATCCCTCATGATCACATTGATTATATAGTGGGAAGAACTGATGGTAAACTGATTCACTTCTCTCTTTTCTCTCATTGACAGCTTCTCTGTGCCCAAGGAATATGACATGGACTCCTGCCTAGCTATTTTTTGAAATGAGGACCTACTCTTACCCAATTATTTGGAAGACCTCTCAGTATCTATCCTTTTACGGAATTGATTAAAAGTGGTGGCTACACTTTGCTGTATTTTTCTTAAGATAACTTCCCCTCACTTGAGGAAAAGCTATGATTCCAGATTCCTTTCCAAGCTCCTGGTGTTTTTTTTTTTTTTTGAGACTAATGGAGTTACTTCTCATCTTTTCTTTTCTCATATTGGTGTTCCAGTCTGCTTTTAATCCATTAAAAATATCATGTGTCCAAAGCTGAGTTAAAATAATTCAGGTCAAACCAAATATCTCTTAGCTCATGTTCTTTGACTATAACTTGAAATGAAGTGGAAAATTAATGCGCTTTTATCAAGTTAATTAAGGCAAGTTAGGGATTTGGGCTGAATGGTACTGCCTTATAGGGTTGAGTTTTACCATGTAAATCAGAAATTGTGCAACACAAATGTTTGACAGATATTCTTTCATTGTTCTCCCTATCCCATTAATTATAGCAACCTAGAATTAGAGACTTCAGTGAGTTTGTATATCTATATCTATATCTATATCTATATCTATCTATATCTATCTATATATATATATATATATAATTATCCCTTCCACATCACTATTTTCTCATCACAGTTTTGATATATTGTGGATTGGCCTAAGAAATTAAATGGGAGTTTTTGGGGACGACACGTGAAGGCCAGTAGACAACACAGAAAAATATTTTTACTTAATGTTGACCTGCATATAGCCTATGAGCAAATACTGAACCCAAATTTTACAATAAGGTGCTGTAAATATCTTGGAAAAGAAAAAATTCAGACTTCTTCTCTGGTATGAAGGGAAGGTCAAAAAATTTTTCACAGATTTTCCAGATCATGGGGATGCCGTGCCATATGGAAGGGATAACTTATAAATAAATACACATATATACACATACATATACACACAGATATATACGTATATATATTCTCTCTCTATACATCATATAAGAGGAAATGTAGTACAATGTATAGGATAGACTTGAGTTAAGTTGTAAATTCTGATATTTCTGATATTTCAATTACTTAAAGCTCTGATAGCTTTCTAAGACAATAAATTGCAGAGAATGTGCAGAGGCAGTTTCCTCAGTGGGGATTTCCTTATATTAATGAAATCAGGTCTAGTACTTAGCCATATGTGACTTGTGCATACACATATTCATCATATATGTAGTATAAATATGTATGTATACAAACTCACACATAAGTGAATATCGATATCTGTCTGTCTACCTATCTATGTATCTATCTATCGAGAACCCTTTAAGAAAACAAACAACTTCTAAATGATTATCAGGTAAAACCTCAGCTCAGTGCTTGAGTGAGAGGTTAATTTTTTTTTTCTTGTCACTTCTCAATCCTGCCTTCTCATCTTTATGGTTTAAAACCCCTCAGGAAATAATTAAGATAGAAACACTTCAGAAGATATGTTAATTTTAGGCAGATTTAGATGAGAAAGAAGTAGATGATTTATAAAATTATTGAATGTCCTAATCAATTCTCTCTAAGGTTTTCCATAATGTTCAAGGTCATGCAGCTGTTCTATTGACTTAATGTCAATGTCATTTGATCTCTTAAACTAGATGAACTCCAACATCTTTTCTAGTTCTCAAATGCTTTGAAAAGGGAGGTATCAAATAAACCCTGACAGCCTGAAGAAATTAATGATCAACAGAAGGAAAAAGATAATACAAGCTAGAAGTGGTATAAAAGCTTTGAATGAAGCACTTTGACTTTTTTTGACACCAGACTTTGGATCTTTTGAAGTAGCTGCGATATCATCAATGTAGGTACTTCTTGGGCCAAAGCAGTCCTGAGCTCTTCCAAACTTGTATTTGAGATTCTCGTTCACATCTTTTAATCAGTCTCCCGTGGAGGATCTTCTCAACATACCAGTGACCTATCTCTGGTTTCCTGGCTTTATTTACTTTAAGAGTGGGAATATGGTTGTGATCTAGTTTCTCCAGTGCCTTCTCTGTAGGTGAAAGCTCCTCCTAAATGCCCTCCCTTCTGGCTGGTCAATGTATGTTACATTTTTTCTCCCATCCTCCCCTCCCCTTTCTCTTTTATCCTTTCCTGTCTCCCTCATTGTTTCTCTTCTTCCCTTTCTCTTTTTCTTTCTCACCAGGAATTCTAACCTACACAACAAGAATGGTCCATGGGACACTAAGAAACAACATATTTACTCTTCTAACCTGTCTTCCTGGAAATATTTTCCTTTCAAGACACACTGATTTCTGTTCCCAAGACTTTTGGAGAAGCATAGTCATGACTCTGTAACAAGATTGTTTAGTCTAGTTTAATACTCCACATTTCACAGATGAATAAACCTAGGCCCATGGAGATGAGTGACTTTCCTACAGATACTCAAATAATTAATGGCAGAGTTTGGACTAGAACCATGGTTTCCTGACACTCAGTCATGTGATCTTTTTACTTTCCTTTCCCCTCCCTCCATTACTTGCATAACTCAAAATGGAATTTTAACCCATAACATAGGAATAGTTCAATGGGACATTAGGAAAAGTGTATTTATTGCTTTAACTTACCTTTCTGGAGGCATTTTTTCCCCAAGAGCTGTCTCAAGGCTCCCACAAGCTAAGAAGTAACATTCTTACACCAGCTTTACCATGAGATTACTCAAGCAGTATGCAGTGAAACTATTAATTCCAACTCCTCTAATTTAGAAGGGCAACCTAACCCGGTGTTAGAAGGGTCTTGGACTGGGAGAGAAGTGACCATAGTTCTTGTCCTAACTGACATTAACTAGGTAGGTGTGTTTGGACAAGTCATTTCAGCTTGGTGCCTCAGTTTCTCTATGTATACAAAATGTGGTTATAATTAGACCAGGGGCTCTTAAACTTTTTTGTGTTATAGACCCCTTTAGTAATCATGTGAAGCTTGTGGATCCCTTCTCAGAATATTGTTTATAAGCACATAAAATAAAATACCTAGGATTATAAAGGAAAGCAATTATATTGAAATATAGTTATGAAATATTAAAAAACAAAATTTGTGGACACTCTCTGAAATTTATCCATGGACTTATTGGGACTCAAGGTTAAGAACCTCTGGGCTTGACAGTCTTGTTTCCAAAAGTAAACCTCTGTGACTCCTTGTTTAGGTTTTTGGTGGTTTAGAATGCATGTAAATAGCACTTGTTTTCTGTTCTGGTCAGAAATTCTGAGGTTCTCCCCCTCCTAGATTGATAGCTTGTGATGGTAAATTGATTCATCTTTCGTCTCAACTCTTATCCAGCCCTCAGTTATTGAATCAGCATGGCCTCACACAAACAGAGACCTGGGAAAGACTTCAATTTAGAAAGGTCAAGGTCACCTACTGCATCTTGGGTCATCACCATGTACAAGTCAAGACATCATCCTCATGATGTCATTGACCCTCTTTCAAGAATGAAGAAAGAACCACAACAATGATGACAATGGCAAATGCTTTCTAAGAGTTTTGTGAACTTATTATCTTTTGATTTTTATAATCATCCAACTACCCATACTTAGACAAGCCCTTTGAAAAAAAGGACTTTAACTGCTCAACCATGTAGAATTAGATATGTATGGACTACTTTGGGGAAATTTTAGCCGCAAGACAATCATTCAAATAATTATTCATCAGAAATGGCAGATTAGTATAATCAGATGACTTTGAAGGAAAAACTTAACTTTAATAGCTTTTAAAAGTAATTCACACACCACGGTCACTTGGAGAATTCCTATAGTATAGAAGGGAACTGGCTGAGAGGGAAGGGAAAAATATTGAGACATGGAGGCATCAACTTACAAGGAAAATACTTCCAGGAAAATAAACTAGAAGAGCAAAGATACCTTTCTTGGTCTGCTTTTGGACTATTTTGTCCAGTTTTTTGTTTGGCTTGGAACTCCTATTGAGACAGAAAGGAGGGAAGGAGTTATGAAGGGAGGAAGGGGGTGGAGAAAGAGAGAGTCAGAGACAGAGGGACGGAAGGACACACGGACAGAGAGAGAGAGAGAGAGAGAGAGAGAGAGAGAGAGACATAGGAACACTCCCACAAACATCCTCCTGAACCAGCCATCAGGGAGAAGTTCCCTCAGAGTCTTGCCTTTGCTTTCCAGTTTTATATTTTCCACTAAACTACAACACACAGATTTTATTGGCACTTCTGCTTTCCTGGACAAGGTTGTGTTTGTTGTTCTTTGTTTTAATATTTTTCTATTCTCTGCCCAGTCATTTGGGCTTGCAAATATACCTGTAGCTTGGAACAGTAGATAGAGTGCCAGGCCTGGAGTCAGGAAGATTCATCTTCCTGAGTTCAAATCTGACCTCAGACACTTACTGGCTGTATGACCCTGGGCAAGTCATTTAACCCTGTTTGCCTTAATTCTTCATCTGTAAAATGAATGGGAGAAGGAAGTGGCAAACCACTTCAGTGTCTCTGCAAAGAAAACTCTAATGGGGTCACAAAAAATTGGACACGACTGAAAAATGACTTAATCATAAAGCTATAAATTGCAGACTCTCACGGTGTCTTTTCTTGCATCTGCAGATGCAAGTTATCAACTATTCAAGGATTATGATTCAGAGTGGAGGTATTAAGAGGGAAACCTGCAGCATACTCTGCCATTAGTTAGCTTGTTAAGTACAGCACAGACTGACCTTGTGTAATTTTGCTTAATCTAGTTTCTCTTAACCTTTTTTTTTTAAATCCTGAGTAAAATTTTGTCCTAGAGCTGTTAACTCTATAGTGTATCTTATGATACCAGACCTCGCCATCTAGTATTTGTACTGTTAACAAAGATATTTAACAGTCAGGTCAGTGGAGTCAAGATTGTTCCAATCAAAATTGGAAAAAAATGGGGCCTTTAGAGAAGTCCTGCCACCACCGTCGGGAGGTGATTCCATTCTCCAATGATTCCCACTATTCCTAGGTATCTATAATCATATCGGTAATCACGTGAAGCCCTAAGTGCCATTATTTGGTATTATGGAAACAACATTGGATTTTGAGTAGGGGACCTGAGTTTGAATCCTGGCTCTAAAAACCACTTGTGTGACTTTGGTCAAGTCTCTGGGCCTCAGTTTCCTCATCTGTAAAATGAGCGTATAGGAGCAAATGAACTCCAAAGGCCCTTCCAGCTCCAAGTCAATGCTTCTATGACTCCAATATATTCTCCATGAGCTTTTGAGGAGGTGCTGTACTGACAATATCCAAGATGCCTTTGAGATCTGACATGCTATGATTGATTCCTTTATCTAGATATTTTAAAAAATTATTATTATTATTATTATTATTATTATTATTAGCCTTTTTGGAGGGGGGAAGGTACAGCAATTGGATTTAAGTGACTTGCCCAAGGTCACACAGCTGGTAAGTGATAAGTGTCTGAGGTCACATTTGAACTCAGGTCTTCCTGTTCTATTCACTGAGCTACCTAGCTGCCACTTTATCTAGATACTTGCTAGTATTTTGAGAGAAGGCTGAAATTTACCTTGGTTTTCTTTGAAAAAAGGGTGTTCTGACCCAGTGAGTAATATACATGCAATCAGAAAACAGAATGTTTAAACTATTAAGAGGAACATTTTTGGAACCTTTAGAAGCACTTTCTTAAGAGCCTTCTATATACCAGACCCCGTACTAGGCACTAGGAATACAAAGCAGCCTAGTACTGGGTGCCAGGATGCAATACCAACCCTGTTTTCACAAAACTTACGTTACAGTTTAGAGAGGAAAACTACAAAGAACTGTGAAAAAAAGAGAATAAGAGAATTGCAAAAAAGAGTTCTAGGTAAAAATGCTATTAAAAACTTGAGGAAGGAGCTAGATCGCTGAAGGGTGGGGTTGGAGGCTTGGGGAAGACGGATCAAGAGAGGAGAAATAATAACATGAAAGATATCACGATGCAGGAGGTGACACCTGAATTAGGCCTTGAAGGAAGGAAGGTCTTTCAAAGATGGAGGAGACATGACGTTCCAGGAGTGTATTTCAGATATGGGGGCTAGCATGAATCAAGTCAAGCAGATGTCAGAGGGCAGCCCTGAGACAGTGAAAGGAGGAAATAAGCATTTATTAAGCCCCATACTATGGGCCAGGCAATGTGCTAAGTTCTATTTTTTTTAAATAACAAATATCATCTCATCTGATTTTCACAACAACTCTGGAAGGAAGGTGATATTATTATTCCCATTGTACAGCTGAAGAAACTGAGGCAGACAGAAGTCAAATGATTTATCTAAGGTCATACAATTAATAAGTATCGAGGCAAATTTGAACACAAGTCTGTAGTGCTCTATCTACTGTGCCACCCAGATGCCTCTACAGGGCAGAGAATAGTAAAGGGATATGATACACCAGTAGGAATAAGAAACATTTATTGCAATCTGATGTTGGAAAGACATCAGCGATAGAATTAAAAGTTTGTACTTTTCCCAGTAGGTAGTGGGGAATCAGAGAAGGTTTTGAGTTAAGGAGTAATGATGAGGCCAGAGCACTGCTTAGAAGATTACTCAGGCAGTGGTGTAAATGATGGATTGGAAGAGATAGGCTGGAGACAGGAAGACCCGTGAAGAACATATTATAATAATCTGAAATAGAAGAGATATGGGCTGCAGCTAGAGAGTTTTCAGTAGAATTTGAAAGCATTGGGGATGAATGCAAGAGATAATTGTAGAAGTAAAATCAATAAGCCTTGAAAAGTTGTCACATGAGTAGGGTGAGGGGAGGGGAGATAGCAAAGATGGATGTAGTTTTGAGCCTTTGCCCACCTCTGAGGCTCAAGCTGCCTCGTCATAGTTAAGAGTCCTTGAAGGGAGCAGAACTTTTTACATTCCATGTTTCACAATAAGAAACTAGTACTTGACAAAGGCAGTGTGAGTGATATATATTCTTCCTCCCTCCACACACTCTCCCACAGTTCTTGATTAATTTTGTAACCTCTCTCTGTTCTATGAAAGGTATATTGTGATAGGGACACAAGTGACTGATCAGTCCTGTTTCTTGGGTAACATTTCTGCATCATGGTTCTTGTTTCGCCTGAAATTATTTTTTTTATTGTGTATTTAGGTTGTCTCAAGCTCTGTGAAAATAGGAAACCACAGATTACTAAAAACTCAAAACTGCGCACATTTTGGAAAACATATGACTTGTCACAAATAAGTTCTGAGGAGCCAGAAATATTCCCAGTATATTCCCACATGAAAAATATGGATTATTTTATTTACCCTGTAGCTTCATGCTAAGTTGGTAAAATAATGCACAAATTCCAGGAATCTCTTCTCTGCTAAATGGGCCTATACTATTAATTCTTGAGTATTCATATTTGAGGAGTGTCTGTGTTGAGTATTTAATCCCAGGATGTTTTTCCCCTGGACAGTCAACACATATCATTCACAGTGTCCTTCCTGACACCTCCCCCACACGTTGAGAAGTCAAGAAATGTGATATCAATTACACATATAAATCATGCAAAACACATTTTCATGTTAGCCATGTTGCAAACAAAACCCATCAAAATAAAGACAGAGAAAAATTACACTTCACTCTGTATTCAGATTCCATTAGTTTTCTCTCTGGAGGTGGATATCATTTTTCATTATAAATTCTTTGGAATTCTCTTGGATCATTGTATCGATCAGAATCGCTGTCATTCACAGTTGATCATTGTACAATGTTGCTGTTACTGTGTACAATATTCTCCTGGTTCTGTTCACTTCACTTTGCATCAGTTCAGATAATCCTTCCCAGGATTTTGTGAGACCATCCAAGTTGTTCTCCAGAATGGTTGAATCAGTTTACAACTCCACCAAGAGTGCATTAAGGTCCCAATTTTGCCACTTAGCCTCCAACATTTGCCATTTCCCTTTTCTGACTTGTTAGCCAACCTAAGAGGTACAAGATGGTACCTCAGAGTTATTTCTTCATTTATTTTTTGCCTTTTTAAAAATTATTTTTTATTTTTATTCACTTCTAGTTTACTCAGTTATTTTAATTTGTATTTCTATAATCAATTATAATTTCATTTTTAATAGGACTATTATCCTATTGGAATTTTGTAGTGTAGAATATTACTAGAAGTCAGTTTGGTCAGAGTTTGGAAGTCTTCTTCGTTCAAAGACATTTGGTTATATGATATTTTTGTGGTAAGAATTTATGTGTGACAATAATTTGGACTTGACCTGTAATTTCATTGGTATAGGGAACATCTAGGGAGCTAACTTTCTCTATCATTACAGATCAGAAAATGTTTCATAATTTATAATCTAAAAGAGTTACCTAGCGTCACTGCAGGGTTGAGTGACAGTTGATACGCCAGAGAAAGGATTTGAACTCAGGTCTTCTTGACTCAGAAACTGGTTCATATCTGCTATGTCAGGCTATCTTTCATATGATAATAAAATAATAATAATGGTAAGATGATCTCCCTTTATTGTTTTTTAAGTCATTTTTTCATTTTAAAAAACTTGTAATTGTATAGAATCTGACTGTTTTCAAAGTCCAGTCATAGCCCCAGTTAAGCCTCCCAATGGCCTGTGAAAATTGGGGAGGGGGGCAGATGATAGCACAGAATTATAGAGTTAGAAGGTACCTTAGAGATCATATAGTTCAACACTATCCAAACCATTAAACCTGGGTGCAATATTCTGCCCAAATGATTCTCCCAAAACCTCCCTTTGATGGACTCCAGGGACAGAGAATTCAGTATTTAACATCTTAAATCGTTTGTGAGTTTTTTCTTACATTGAATTGAAATCTGCCTCCCATAACTGCCATGGGTTGGTCCTACTTTTTCCATTCTAGGCCAAAAAGAATTCAAGTCAATGAGCATTTATTAAGCACCTACTATGTACAAGACAACCTTCTTGAATCACTATAATCCTTCTTCCACATGATATTGCTTTAAATATTTGAAAACAGAGAATCATAGAAACTAATTCCAGTCATGCTCCTCTTCATTCTTTTCTCTAGGCTCTTCTTTCTGCCAAATTCCTCCAATCCATCTTCAGAAAGCATGGCTTTATGCTTCTTTGGCATCTTGACTGCCCTCTGCTGGACATACTCCATAAATCACAAAGTCTCATAATTGCCACTATTTACATTTTGTTGAAATGGAAACCATAAACTTCAACAAAATAATAAAAATCTTATTTGCTCTATCTCTTTAGCTTGCTCTTTCACATTTGCTGCTATTTTTATATAGTCGTATTCAATGTATATATTGTTCTAATTCTCTTTACTTCACTTTTCATTGCTTCATATAAGTCTTTCCATATTTCTTTGTATTCTTCTTGAACCCATGGTTCATGGTTATTTGCCATGGTTTACAAAGCATTATATTACTATGCTCTATTTTATTCAGTCATCCTCCATCTGTTGGACAAATAAGTTGCTTCCATACTCTGATATGAAAGAACTGTTTCATGTGAGAGATAGAGAATTTGGTTTGGACATCAAGAGCTTCAATTTCCTAGTTAAATACAATGACTACTTCTTAGTTCATGCCTTTGTTTTCAGATATGCAAATGGATTAATGCTTACGTGCCATATAGCCTTCCCAAATGTACACTTGATGAGATTGAATATCAGACACTTTTATATAAACAACAAAAAAAATTGATAGACAAAAACTCCAGACCTAAAGAATCCAATGGAAGTCATTTTTATTAGTACACCATGGAAGTACATGCTAATTTACAGGGAGACAAGTAGAACTACCTACCTACCTACCTACCTACATAACAATGGATGTCCATTAACTCCACCAGAAGTTAGATTTTGCTTTGATGAAAAAACCGCCAATGAGATTTGTTAATAGACAGTTCACTTCTTATGCTCTGGACACAGATCACAGTGCTGTTATGTGGGTGATACACAATAAATAGAAGAAATGACCTCTGCTCTTGAGGCATTTATAATCTTCTCAGGATGACATGCTATTGTACTTAGGGTACAGTGTTAGGAGCTCTGGTAATGGAGTCAGGATATTAAGTTCTGGACACATCTATACCACTAATCTGTTTAGTTACTACGAGCAAGTAATTTTCTTTATCTGGGCCTTGTTTTTGCATGACTAAAATGTGCCAGTTTTCTTTCAGATCTCATGTTTTATGAACTCAATGACATATGCAATGCGTAATCAGAAAGAATGATGAAAAACAAGTATGTATTATTTATGTTAAAGAATATAAAATTATTTATACTTTGTTATTCCTTCATGAGGTATGAAAAAAGTCTTCAATTAAGCTTGATGGAATTAAAGGGCAGCTAGCTGTTGGTTATTCCAAGTATCTCCCATGCTGCTGGTGGTTTTTAAGGAATCAAAGAGACAGCTTTGAAGAGTATAGAAATCTGGCAGTTGAGAAGAGGGCTAGCGATTGAAGAGGAACCCAGCTCTTGAATGGGAATCACTCCTCTACTCTTGGGAATACTAGTTTTCTTTATTGGGTAAAATCTTTGACTTTTCTCTCTCCTGTTAAATAAAGAAAGAATCCAGTGAGTCCTGGGGTTCTAACATTTAACATGATTACATTTCCTTTTTGCAACTTGATTACAGCTATATTAATACCACACAGCTTTTCTTTTCTGACACTGGATTTTGCATGTAATGCCTCATTTACTAAAAGCTAGAATTCATTAAATAAATTATCAGGCATCATTACAGTTGGGATGTCATTCATCATGGAATATTTTTACTTTGTTTCTCGTTTTCATTTGGGGTGAATAACCATATGCAAGAAGTGTGTGTGTGTGTGTGTGTGTGTGTGTGTGTGTGTGTGTGTGTGTGTGTGTGTGAATTCAGGCAATAACAAGATGTATGTGTGCTATTCCTTAAAATATGAGAACCAGGCTCTTTTCTATAATGTAATTGAAAAATTCTCTGGCAGAAGAATATTATTATACCTGAAAATAGGAGCTTAAAATTGATAGATGGATGGGTCCTTCTTTGGTTTTTAAGTCCTTGACTTTTCTACATTCCTGTATATTATGGACAATAGGTGATTGTGTTATGTCATCTTTGAAAGGCCCTGCCCATTCTTTATTGAAGCAATTTTGTAGAGTGACATACTGCCCAGGTGTTCCACTGCTTGTTAGAATCATAGGCTCATAACTCTAGGACTGAAAGGCACTTCAGAGCCATCAAGTACAAGCCCCTCATTTTACAGATGAGGAAAGGGAGACCTATAGAGATGATGTCACTTAGATAAAATCAAAGAGTAGTTAACTGTTGGAAGCAGGATTTGAACCTGGGTCCTCTGGTTCCAGAGTCAGGACTTTTTAGGGGCGACTCTCTGGCAATCTTCTTCCTTGTATTTTTCTAGGACTTCAAGATCTCACAGCATAGCCCTATTCCCTAGCTGGAGCTCTTGATAATGGACTGAGCATTGCTTTTTCTTCTCTTTACTCTTTGGCACCAAAGTCACCGCAAGGTGGTAGACCTCCTTCAGCTAATCCAGTCAAATGAAGTACTGGTTAGAATGTAGTAAGCTTCTTGAAGGCAAGGTCCATTTCATTTTTTCTTTGTATCTCCAATCTGAGCACAGTGCCTGGTGCATATAGTAGTAGGCTCTTAATCAATGTTTGTTATTTGCCCAATTGATCACCAGTCTATGTGATTCTCATCTTCGGTGACTCTAAAGCAGCCACGTTTCTCATACTTACATTGACTAATCTGGAACAAAACCTAATCCCCTGAGTCTTCTGCTCAGGCCCCAGGATCCCATGGCATGATCAGCCAGGTAAGAAGAAAATGCTCTTTGGGCCTCTTGGAGAATGATAGGATCCAGTCCTAGGTTACCTTATTCTTTGAGTAGCTTGCTATCCATATGTCCACTCTGATTGGATTGAATTGTAGCAGGGAAACCATTCCCTGAAAATGTTTCTCCCACAATGCCTTGCTCTCTTCTGCTTCTCTTTTGGTCGATTGGTCTTGTGTGTATGGGTGAAGTGGTTTGTACCACTAGCATGTTGCTTAGGTTCTCCTTAACCCTTTCCAGAGACAAGAAGTCTGTGCCCACTAGCTCCAAGGGCTTGTTGCTGGTTATCAAGGAAGTAGCTCAAATTAATAGCACTTTTCTCCAGACGTATGGGGCGCCACCAGATTTGTCCTTCTTATACATGTCCATTGTCATTTAGTCTATCCTGTTTTGTCATGGGCTCAGAACCTTTCTTTGTGTTTGCAGGACTTAGTACAGTGCCTGGAACATTGTAAACACTTGATAAATGGTGGTTGACTTGACTTCACCATCTTGGCTGCCCACCTCTGGCTTCTTGACAGCTTATTAAACAACCAATAAATATTTATTAAGAGCCTGATTTCTCTATGTTAGGCATGCAGGAGCCATGGTTGCAAATACAGTAAATAAAATGATCCCTGCTTACAAGGAGCTTACATTCTAACAGTGAGAGACAGCAAGCACATATATATGTGCATATGTAAAAATAAGTGCATACAGAATACAGAGAATAAATAAAAATAAAAAGCAAAGTAGTTAAATACAAGGAGTTAGGGAGGAAAGGCACTAGCATTTGGAGGGGGGATCAGGAAAGGCTTTGTGTAGGTTAGTGGGAGCTTGAATTGTATCTTGCTGGAGGGATTCCACAAGACACAGGTGAAGAGGGAGTACAACCCAGGCATGGGGACAATCAGGGTGAAGGTATAGAATTGGAAGATGGAATGTCAGAGGAAAAGAAACGAGAGAGCGTGAATTCAAATGGATTGCGAAATACAGGAGGGAGAGTAGCATACAATGAGGCTGGGAAGATGGGTTGGAGGAAGATGGGGAAGAGCTTTAAAAGTTAACCAG
>CM053582.1:523368206-523440665 GCA_028627135.1 Pseudochirops cupreus | reverse complement strand
CCCCCCCCCCCCCCCCCCCCCCCCCGCCTTCAATGCAGCCGAGAGTTGCATCAGGTTTTTTTTTGCCTGCTATAGTATACTGGGAATGTATCTTTAGTTTTTAGGCCACAAAGAAAAAACAAAAACTCTAGAACTTTTTTTATACTTGTAAATGTGATCTTTTTGAATCCACATGAGACTTTATATTTATTCCTCTTGCATTTCATCTTATGAGATTCAGGCCAGACCATCAAAATCTTTTTGAAGTCTGACTGTCATCCAGGGAGTTAGCTCTTATTCCCAGATTTCTGTTGTTGGAAATTTTGATAGACACAATATCTCTGCCATTATCTAACTCGCTAATTAAAAACAAAATTCCCACCTGCCCAAAGTGCATTAAAGTACTTTAGGGGTAGCCACACTGGTCTAATGGGAAAAGACCCCTTACCTTCTTACCCCAGGTCACCACAAAGAAAAACTGATCTGAGACCACTTGACCAAAACAAATGAGATCAGCGCTAGCTACTGATGCCTTGGGAAACAGTATCTCTCCCCAAATGGAGATTTACACAAATTGTTTCCTTAGGAACAAACTGTGCCTTGGGGGCAATAGAAAATTAAACACGTAAAAGCTATTCTTTGGATAATTTTCAACAGTTCAAAGGGGAAAAAACAAAACAAGACAGAAAAATTCAGGCAAAGTGGCCAGGTTGGCAGTTTGCCATTTGTGCCAGGAATTTTTTCACCCATTGGCCAATGTGACAGAATGAAAACATCCTCTATCTTATCGCTGCCTCTGCGTCATGTTTTCCAACATGAATGAGCAGGGCTGGCCAGCTCTGGGCACTACATTTTAGGAATGGCACAGACAATACTGGATCATATTCAGAGGAGAATGACAAGAAATGTCACCTGATGATTCTTTGAAAAAAACTGGGCATCTTTCTCTTGGAGAAGAGAAGTTAGATGGGGTCATCATAGATCCTGTCAAAGATCCAAAGGACTCACTTGTGTAAAAGGCTTGTTCTGCTTGGCTCTGGGATGGGGGTCAGAACTGGGAGCAACATTTGGGAGTTGCAGTTATAGGATAAAGACAATAGTAGTTTTTCAATGGATCTTCCTACCTCCAGTGTTTCTCTCCTCTAGGTCAACCTTCATGCAGACATTAAAGCAATCTTTTTAATGAGCGAGTCTGACTTTGTATGGCTCAGCATGAGGAAGGACTTTCTAACAAAGGTACTCAATAATGAAATACTGCCATCGGAAGTCCCGCGTTCTCAGTTGCCAGACGGGATTATCATTATCTGCTAGACGGTATCTATAAGCAATTTCACAGAGGGGATTCCTGATTCCAAGCAGGAGCTGGACATGATGGTGACCTCTATGGTTCCATTAAGCTCTAAAGTTATATGATTTTAATTTTAAAACTCAAAAAGCTGAAGAGAACATTTAAAGGGTCATTTATTCACAACAAAAGAGGATGCATTGAGTGAGACCTGTTTTAAGAGCCTATCTATGGGGTTAATTTCCCTTGGATTTGTGGGATCTCCTTAAGAGGTTTTCTTTTCTTTTCTTTTTTGCTTTTTCTTCCTTCCTTTTGTTTTTTGAGGGGGGAAGACAAGGCAATTGGAGTTAAGTGACTTGCCCAAGGTCACACAGCTGGTAAGTGTGTCAAGTGTCTGAGTCCTCTTGACTCCAGGAGTGGTACTCTATTTACTGTGCCACCTAGCTGTTCCCCTTCCTTCTTTCTTTCCTTCCTTCCTTCCTCCCTCCCTTCCTTCATTCTTTCTTTCTTTCTTTCTTTCTTTCTCTTTCTTTCTTTGTTTCTTTGTTTCTCAACCACTCTCTGCCCCTGTTTCCTCAACTATAAAGTGGGCATAATAGCACCTACCTTCCAGGGTTGTTACAAGGATCAAATGAGATAATATTTGTAAAGAGCTTCATCCAGTGCCTGGTATACAGTGGGAGCTTAATAAAGGCTTATTCCCTTCCTCTTCAGGGAAGCCATCCAGTAGGCTATTGCAATAGTCTAGACATGAGGTAATGAGGGCCTGCACTAGGACGTGGCATTGTCAGCGGAGAGAAGGGGGCACATACAAGAGGTGCTACAAAGGTAGAAATGATGGGACTTGACAACTGATTGGATATGAGGGTGATAGAGAGGAAAGAGTCAAGGAGGAGGCCCAGGTTGTGAGTTTAAGTGACCGGGAGGTTGGAAGTTAAGAAGGAAGGAGCACTACTCTAACTCGGGTCTTCATGACCTCATGATCTGTCCTACTAACTTGTGATGGCTTCTGGATTGGTCACCTGGAATCCATCCAAGTCAAGAGACTCCTCTCCAATCCATTTATCAGCCAGCTGCTAAATTGACATTCTTATAGTACAGTTCTGCCCATAGGAATCTTTTGCTGGAGAAGGTCCAGTGCTTCTGAATTACCTTCTCTGCATGGTATTTAAAGCCCTTTATAATCTGATTTCAGTCTATCTTCCCAAGGTTAGTGTACAACTCTAATTCATACACTCAATGTTGTTGACAAACCGCTGTAATCTGTTCCCCAGACTGTATTCTGGCTCCTATGTTGGTGTCTGTCTTTGCCCAGGCTGTCCTCTATGCCTGGAAAGCACTTACTCCTCCCCTCTGGGCCTAGCACAGGGCCTGGCATACAGTAGGTACTTAACAAATGCATGATTAATTGAGTAGAAGCACCAGCCTCCTTTGAGGTTCAGTCTTCGACACAAAGCCTCACCTGATTCTTTCAATTGCTACTGCTCTGCCCTCACAGAAATAACTTTATATTTTGAATTTGCTTATCTGTGTTCATTTATTTTTCTTCTAATAAAGTTTAAGTTCTTGGAGGTCAGGGACTATGTAACTTTTGTCTTTTTTCCTCAGTACCCAGTACTGTGCCTGTCATGTTATGGCTCTTAATAAATGATTATTGAATGAGTGAATGAACAAACGAATTTCCACCCATCCCCTACTGATGGCTCATTGACACGTCATATATAACATGTAGTAGTGGTAGCTAACATTTTCAACACTTAAATCATTATTGTCCTTCTTAAAAAACCCCCAATTTCTCTATTTCCCTTGGGGCTTCTACTTTAGAGCAAGAGTTCTTAATTTTTTTATGCCATGGATCCTTTCAGGGTTTAGTGAAGCCTATAGATGGCACCTTTTCTCAACTGTATTTTTAAATTATTGAAGGAAATGCTAAATTTCAGTAGGCATATGGCAGAGGGACAATTACTAGACTTGGGATAAAATTCAGTTGTGGGAAGGCTGCTGAGAAGTCACTGACCCACAGGACAATCTATAATTTTTGGAAGAGTTGATGCTATTTGTGAGGACTGTAGCTCCATTCATTGGAGCTACATCATTGGAGGCAGTGTTGGGGGATGAGGGAGGGTTTGCAATGACAGCCTACAGGACAGTCCCTTTCTGGGTACAGTTGCTTTGGAAGAGCAAGGGAAGGCTGGGGTTACTGGAGGCCATAGGGAAGAAATACTCCTTCCCATGCTGGAGCCCTGGGTAAAGTCCCATTTGCTCTGTTAGTTGTATTTCTGAATTAGAGAATCTCAGAGTTGGAAAGGACTTTGGAGATCATTAATTTAATCTATCTTATACCTGAGCAGGAATCTCTTGCTCTGGGTAACCTACCACTCATCAGTCCAATGATGAAGCCAGAAAGAGCATAGACTCAAATTTTGTTTTCAAGGTTACAGAATGCAGATGTGTATGGAGTCTTCTTTCTATTGACAGTCCCTCCACTTCTCTGGTACCCTATGCTTTCAGAACATAAAAAGTCTTTCTTTGGGGATTTCTTTTACAAGCATAGGCCCAAGTGCCTAACTTTTATTTTATTTTTTTAATGAGTGTGATTTGGGTCAGGGATATACTAGTAACTAACAACCTTCTTTCTGGAAAAAAATGTTCACACAACTCATTTAAAATTTTAGTCTTCACTATTAACATTTCATCTATCACTTTCTTAAGACAAGTAATGAAACAATAAATTAAGCCCTGATTTGTGTTGTTTGCTGATTTCTGAGGTATAAATACTTATGTTGGAAATTTAACAATAGATTATCTGGTTAGAGCTGGCTCCAGCACAGGGTTCAGATTTGTAATTTCATTGTTGTAGGAAACTCTCAGGTTAAGAAACTCCTACTAGTGAAGATTAGTACCTGTTCTGCAATATTAAATGAAATGTCCAGGATAATATAGACAGTATGTTTCAGAGTCAGGACTTGAACTCAGGTCTTCTTGACTCCAAAGGTGACTCACTATGCCATACTGCATCTCTGAACATAAGCCTGAATATATTGGGACCTAATATAATCGATTCTCTTTTAATTCCTACCTTGGGAAGATGTTACTGAAGAATTTCAATCTACATTTATTAAGCCCCTGATAAAGCATTTCATTATAACTTGCCCTGACCCATAATATAGTATTAGAGTGATGCTTCATCTAGCTCATACCCATCATCCTCACAACTCCAATAATAATAATATAATATATATTATACATATGAAACAAAGGACATATTATATATAAAATATTTTATATAGGGTATAAATGCTCTAAGGCTCACAAAAACACTCTACATACATCATCTCATTTGGTCTTCACAACAACCATGGGTGTTAGATATTGGAGATACTATTATCTCCATTTTCCAGATGAGCAAACTGAGGTTCAGTGAGGTTAAATAATTTTCTCACAGTCACACAGCTGGTCAATAAGGTCCCAGTATGGATTATAGGGAAACATGGGATGTGAATCCAGATCTTGTCTTTCCCCAAGGGTGAAGACATTATGAAACATGGGGAAAGCCCTGGATTTGCAATATCAGAGGACCTAGATCTGAATCCAGGCTTTGCCATTTACTACTTGTATGACCTTTAGCAAGACCCTCACTTCTCAAGGTCTTGGATTCCTCATCTGTACAATGAAAGAGTTTGATTAGGTGACCTCAAAGATCTCTTGCAGCTCTAAGTCTGGGTTCCTGTGATTTTGCTGTGGTTTCCTCCATGCACAGGAAGATGCATAATATGGAAAAAAGAGGAGGTATCTGAGGGGCCCAAGAGGCAGAATTTGGAATTGTTTGCACCAAAAGTCCTACCAGGAAGTTTGCCCACCATTACTCTTTTAACATTTCCTGCAAAGGCCATGTTTACACCAACATTTCCAAGAATCTACCTTTCTAGTAAAGTGAGATCACCTGTGCCAGACTTTGTTAATTATTGCTATTCTCTGTGGTCAGACACTGGAACCTTCACTGTAGCCACATAGTATATAAGGGCCAGTGGCTCCGGGTTACCCATCACTAATCTATCCGACCATGAAGCCAGAAAGAGTTCTCCAAATGGTGAGTGCCCTGGGGAATGCTTTGAAGACTTAGAAATGTATCACTGAAAATTTCTGATTACTCTGAGTTGCTCTATAGGTGTTATGGGTGTGGGTCACAGGCAAGTCAAACAGTCCTTAAGCTCCATCTTGCTAAGTGTCTGGCAGGTAAGCTGATGCAATTGACTTCTATTCAGATACTGATTTGTTTTCTTTCCTTATCTGTAACTGATATTTCAAAAGATCCCTGCTTTCTTCCATTTGGTTATTTTTCCTTCACTGTGGCCTATCACATTCTTCCCACATCTTAGCAGGAAGTTTCATGAGTTTTTGTACATCAACTGGTAACCAGCCCCTCTGAACTGAGATGGGATCATTCTCAGATAGTGTATCATTGTACTTAAAGGTTGGTTGGACCCAGTTCTAGAGCTGTAGGGGACCTCAGAGGTATTTAGTCCACCTCCCTCATTTTGCAGGTGAAGAAATTGTGGTGGTTAAATGATTGACCCAGGTTCACACAGGTAATTAACTACAGAGGAAAGATTTGAACCCATAGCTTCTGACTCTAGAATTAGGGTTCTTTCAAGTTTACCATGCTGCCTTTCAAGGTTATGCTTTGCTGATAAGAGAAATTCTGTTTAAGGAAACTACTAAGGATATATATGCCTGTGGGTTTAAGTAGATAGCAGGCTTAGTCCCTGTATAAATTGAGGAGATATTTGAGAAAGGAAATCACCTACGAGTTCAAGTCTGTGGGTTTGTTGCTTTTGCTAAAGACGGGAAAATCATAAGCCAGGGGGAAAACTCTGTCTAATCTTGCCCCCGTGCACCGAGAGTACAACAAGAAGTTGCAGGCTGCAGAAGGATCCAAAGCTAAACCAGTCTACCACTATGTGGAAACATGGAAGACTGTCCTTGGTTTACCTCCGTGGTTTATAGCAATGTGGTTCTCAGCAGGGCTGCCCATGGAATAGAAGACTCAGGCAATCTCAGGTATTAAATAGATGTAGCACAGGTGCTACCTCCATTCAACTCAATTAAATGAACATTTAATAAACACCTCTAATGTGTAAACATTGGTCTATGTGCTACAGATAGAAAGGGAAATATGACACAGGTCTTCCTCTCAAGGAGTTGGCATGACCTTCTATTCCTTATCTGTATTCAAGGCTGTCTTCCATGTTCCTCTCCTTCCCTTTACCTCCCTCTTGAAAGCTCTGACTCCCTTCAAGACTTAGCTTAAGGGCTACCTCCTACAAGAGGTCTTGCATAATATCCTCCAGTTAACATTTCTCCTTGGAATTAGTTGGCATATATTTTGCATTTACTTCCTCATTATTATATATTCCCCAGTAGAATATAAATTCCCTGAGGGCAGGCACTTTATGATTTTCATCATTGTATCTCTAAGACCTAGAACAGCATCTGGGAAACAGAGGAGGCAATTAAGAAATGTGTTTTGGTAGCCAGAAATGCAACAAAAGGAATTAATAAAGGAAAAGACCTCTGGTTCAGATGGATTTATAAGATGAATTCTAAGAAACATTTGTTGGATTGACTCTAATGGGGAAAGAAATATACGCAAATAATTTTGATATAAGGGAGAATGAGAGTTGAGGGTAGAGAGTGATCTTTCAAAAGAGGATGTGTGTATAGTGGGAGCCACATGTGATGTGTGACTCCAAAGTTAATGTAAGCTACCTTGAATGGATGTAAATAGCAAAAGAAACTCTAGTTACCTCATGGGAAAATTTGCCCAGGACCCTGGGCCAATCTTGGTACTGTGCCTTCTTTGTTATTTTTCTATATAATTTTGGACCTGGTCTCAGGTGGTGTGAGTGTGGTGGCAATCCTCTGCCACCAAGCACTAGTCTCATTAGTAAACTCCCCCAGCTCACTGTATAAACGCTAATAAATTTACACATATATTCCCCACTCTGGGGAAGACAGTCCTTCTTTCCTTAGTACCTCAATATTCTCTTGGATGATCTACCACCTTACATTGGTATAATCAGGCAGAGCAAATCTTGTGCCTTTATAGTGGATGTAGTTGGAAGGATATTGAAATGGGCTTGGGGAAAGAGGCCTTCCCCAGAGGAAATCCTGAGACTGGTCATCTGCATCCCTAGAGGGAGAGATGACCTGCATACTGGATGCCTGCCCTGGGCTCAAGGGACAGGCTTCCACAGGGGAAATTTTCAGTTGTTCACCCATGTCCTTGTGCAGAGGGGTGGCAAGTCATCCCAGGGTAATTCCAGGTGTGGCTGGCTGTGTGAGTTTGGGGATTCCTGGACAAATGCTGATTGGCTTATGCAACTTGATGGAAGAATTGAGAGTGCCTCACTTTAGTAAGGAGGGTAGACAGCGCATTGTTTTTGTTGGCTGGCCACTGCTCTGGGCTGCTGAAGCCTAGTTAGAAGCTGAGAGGAAGGTGAGGAGGAAATCCAAAGAGAATGAGAGGTTAGGAATCTTTGCCATTGTTACACTCACCTGGGAGGGAGCAAACTGTCCCAACTGGTCCAGGTGATCATAAACAGCTAGGAATGGAATGCAAAGGCAGGGAACCCCTGAGAATACAGTGTAACAGGGGACGATTTGGAGGATTGTACAGAGGAAAGGGAAACAAGATGAGTCTGTCTGCCTTCTCTGTCTCTCTCTCTCTCTGTCTCTCTCTCCTCCTCCCTCCCTCCCTCCCTCTCTCTTCCCCCCCTTTCATTCAACACAATGCAATTATGTAAGAATTTACTGTTTTCTTTTTTAACTAACTTGAGAAAGGATCATTTATTCATTGAGGTAGCATAGTGAGGACCCTTGGTACAAAACTCCTCAAAGTCCATGAAACATTTCCTCATCAGTACAAACAAAGACCAGGGGAAAGCAGACTCAAAGTTACAAAGTACATGTGACCAAGGGATAATACAGTCTTGGGAAGTCCTTGGGTGGACACTTCAAGATGGTACCTTAGCTTCGATGCAGGGTTGCTTTTTTTTTTTTTGGTGGGGGCTGGAGATGGGTTCTTTGTAAAGCCTTAATTTACATCCAGTCTCTCCTTAGCTCCTAAGGTAGACACTGCCAACAGTGAGAAGTCCAAAATCCTTTGGATGCTCCCAAGGTCTCCCATGACCAAAGGGAGGGCAGAAGACCCAAGCCAAGGTGGAGACATTCCCCTCCCATCCAGATGTTACTGTTTTCAATCTGAATGTGTAGTCATTCCATATCTCAAACTACTAAGTAAATTAGTACTTAGGCTTGTCATGTATCTGCTAATACATAGTCATGTATAAGAGTAAGTCCTTGAAGTAGCTCATTCTTTCAGAATGCTATGGGAATAATTGGACAAAAGTAAAAAAAAAAAGAAGCTTGTGACATAAAGATGTGAATCTATTAATTTTAATTAATTAATTAATGGTTAAGTCAGAAACCTCTCCTGTTTTCAGGACGAGAATTTCAGTTCCATCAGTCGTTTTAGTTGAGAGTAATGTTTGTGTAATATATATTCCATTTGAATACGGTTAACAACTGAACCTGTCTTACTATGGGCAACCCATTTGATATATGCTGTTCTCTTTACACAATGAGGAATTAATTACTTAAGTGTATCTACACATTCTCTCTCAGGTTTTTTTTGTTACCATGGAGTAAAGTTGGCCTCTTGTAAATAAATTCCTTTGTGTAACCATTGAACCTAGGGGTGGAAAGCATCTATGTACAAGAGTGTTGTCATGCATGTTTTCATATATATATATGATTATATCCTTAATAGCTTCTCATTCTCCTACAGCAATTAGAATTCACTGGAGTAAAAAATTTTGAGAAACCAACAAGAACGGACAATCCTGTGTATCAAATTAAATGATTCCAATGGGGAATGTAAAAACTTAAATTTCAAGTGAACTATGGGTTCCTGATTCAATGTTTGTACAGCTCTTAATAAGGTCAGAACCAGAAAGTTTAAGCTAGTTTTCAGCACCTGAATTAGTTATTGGACAAATAAAATTTGAGAGGCTGCACTAATTTGTACGGAGATTTGTTTTGTAAAAGATTTTAGTAGGAATATCTAAAGAGTCTCTACAAGTAACTTGGAACCATAGAAGCAAATATCCTAAAGGGGAGACCGCTTCAGAGTTGCCCCCAAAACAAGACACATCCCAGAATATTCAAGAGAAGATGTTTCCAGAGGCCAGATGAATACACCTATCATCCATCTCTGGCCTTTGGCTCCAAGAAATTGTAGCATGTGCAGCAGCCATACCCTGGTAAATCCTTTCTGTAGAGGGGCTAAACCAGACTGAGGGTAACTGACAGGCCTCAAACCTATGGGTGAGTTAGGGGGATGTTTACCATAAGCATTTGAAGACTCCATCTGGTGGAATGGGAAGATGAGAACATTTTGTTTCGATAGTCATGAAAGTGGCTGAAGCAGGTTCTGTGGAATACTTAAAGCTTGGTCAGACATCGAAGATGCCAAGGCAATCCACTGCATCATGGACCATGGTCAGTTGTCTTGACTTTTGTCCTGCTACTGGACTTCAATGACTCTGGATGGGAGAGTGAGGCTAATGACTTTGTGTAACTCTGCCTCACTAAAATCCAGTTCATGGGAACTCTGCCTCACTAAAATCCAGTTCATGGGAAAGTCAAGACATCACCCTGTGATGTCATTGGTCCTCTTTGAAAATAGAGGACCACTACCACCATCACCACTACCACCACCAACCTTGTGTGATTCAAGGTGAAATGTGTTGATCACATAGACATTGGGAGTAGGTGCCTAAAATACTAAAAGACTTAATGTTGACAGCCATTATTATATTACTTTAACTTTTTGTTTTACTGTATCTGTATACTGAGTTCTCTTACTTATATTGGTGCCATATAAACGTCCCCTCTAAAATTTAGTCCTTGGTTTTAGATATTCTTACTATGGCTTGTACTGTGGTTGGTCAATCTTGTTGTTCTTACATTAACTTGTCAGGGAAAATTATGATGTCTCCCAGTGACAACGGGGGAAATTGAGAAAATCACATGATCCTGATTCCATTTTGTAATTAATTTCGATACCATTCTGTATCCCTCCCAAAGACATTGGGAGTTTCTTTGCCTCTAAACTTAGTTCAGAAACTCAGCTGACTTGCAATGAGTGAAGTCCAGGAATCCAGGTCTCCCACTAATAACCAAATGCCATTAACTTTTTCTTCTCTGTGCAGTTAGGGTGAAAGACAATTGTAATAATTGTGGTAATTCTCTTGTTGCTGATGTTATTTCCTTGCTTATGTTTATATTGCTGTTGTGGACTATCTCCAGTGAAGTTCCCTTGTAGGCTGCTCTGCTTCCTCCCTATTAACAAAACTGCCTGTGTACTGCTCAGGGAACCTTGTAGAAGGTACTGTCAGAAAGAATGTATGAGTAGGTCATGAGTAGTGGCATGTATGGTGGGAATTGGAGTGTGAGTATGTGATCTGTGACTCCACAGTTAATGGAAGCTACCTTTTCCCTCATGGGAAAACTCACTCTTGACTCTGGGCCATCCCTGGCACTGTGCCTTCTTTGTTCTATTTCTATATGTTATTTGACTTGGCCTAAGGGTGGTGTGGGCATAAGGATCCACTATTCAGTCCTCCTACTGCAAAGGACTGGTCTTGCGAGTAAACTCTCCCAATTAACCCACCAAATTCTAATAAATATACATGTATATTCCTGATCCTGGTGCAGATAGCCTTTCTTTAGTCAGTATTTCAATATTCTCTCAAATAGTCTTCCATCTTACATTTGTATAATCAGGGCAGAGTAGATCTTGTGTCTTTACAATGTAATTCTGTTCCCTAGATACAACTAAGTCCTAGAAAAGTATTGAGCCTGTGAGCATCAAGTAAATACTTCACTACATAATCCAAATTCAGAGATCCTTTCCAGAAAGAGAAAAAAAAAACTCAGTTCAGATCCTGTCTTAGATACTTGCTTAACTATGTAACCCTAGACAAGTTCCTTAATCATTTAGCCTCAGCTTCCTCATCTGTAAAACAGGGATGATAATAGCACTTATTGCTCACTGTTGTATATACACACTGTGTGTGTACATACATGCACACACATACAAATATATTACACAGGATGAGCAAATGTGAATGGATTATGACCCTTATCATAGATCTCATTGCACCATCTTTCTTCCAAACTCATTCTTCTTCCAAGAATCAAGTGAGATAATATACACAGTTTCACAAGCCTTAAAGCACCATATAAATGCTAGTTGTTATAATTAATATTTCCTCCCAGTAAAATCAATCCTCCACAGGCTCTCACTGTTGGTTTTCTAGGCTACATTAATGACTTGAAATCTCCCAGGACTCTAGTTTTCTCTCTTTCTCTCTAAATATCTTTTCTGAACCTTTCATAGGTATGTATCCCGGGCTTCCTCTTTGTTTTCCTCCTTGGTTCACAGCTAGTTGATGGGCAATGCTTTGAACAGAAGATACTTCCATCTCTTAGAGGTAAGAACAGCAAGCTCCTTCTTGGTCCTCAAGCTTATGCTCATGGATTCCCCAAATGGACAGAGCAGCTATCAAAATAGCCTAGATTTCTAGCAACCTTGCAGATCTAGACTGGAATCAGAGGAAGTCACAGGTAAGGATAGTTTTGGTGGACTGGTGTGGGAGGAATCCAGTCATAAGACTCAGTTTTTGTTCATTTCTATACTCGGAATGCCCTCCAATCTATTCATTATTGATTTAGACATTGAAGAAGGCTTAGAGTAATTTGATGCAAAGGAGAGACCAGTTAGGAGGCCATTTTTAACAGTATAGATCAGTAGTCTTCAAAGTGGGTTATAGACCGATCCCAAGGAACATGTGATCAACTATTCAGGGGGTGGGAAAATGTGTCACATCCTAGCCTCCTTGTGATAGCTGACCTACAATGCAACCACACCCACTCTCATCCTCTAATATTCCCACCCTTTCCATAGTGCAGGCTCCCTTTTGAGCCAGAGTTCAATGCCTCAATACAGTAATAATCTGATTTCAACCTAAAATCCCTCTACTGCTCCCATATTCCTCCCTCTGCCTAGATCACCTTTGTGGCCATGGCAGACACCCCGTGGAGGCAAGTCTGTGCTCTAGGGCAGTGACCTGGGAATAAGAACTCTACCTTCCCCCTTTTTCTCTTCATAGGGACAGAGTGAATATTTATGTTATATATACTGTGCATATATATGTATGTATACATATGTGAATATATGTATATATATACACATATGTACATGTGTATATATATGTGTACACCCATGCATATATATTACACAGTATGAGCAAATATGAATGGATTTTATCATAGACCTCATTGCACCATCTTTCCTCCGAGCTCACTCCTCTTCCAAAGTCAAAGACATTACCATCCTACCGGACATCCAGGTTCACAACCTTGTCATCATCAACTGTTCCTTATTCTCCGTAACAATGATAATAATAATAACCCACATTTGTATAGCAGTTTGAAGTTGGCAAAATGCTTTATGACACACAACTCTGGGATACAGGGGTATTATCACTACACGCCAGGCTACGTACAAAACCATATATGTCTCGTTCTGCACCCTAAATCCATTACCTCTTTGTCACGTACAGCATGTTTCATCACTGGTTCTCTGGAATCATCAATGGCTATTGTATCGATCATTGTTCTTATAGTTTCCAAAGATGTTTGCCTTTACCATGTTGCTGTTATTGTGTGAGCTGTCCTGATTCTTCTCATTTCATTCTTCATCAGCTTATACACATCTTCGAAATTGTTTTCTTCCCTCCTAATATGGGTGTTATAGTATAGATCTCCTGGTTCTGTCACTTTACTCTGCATCAGTCTGTATCTCTCTCGATGTTTTTTTGAAAGAATCTATTTCTTCATATTTTTTTTTTTTTTGCTTTTTGGATGGGGGAAGGCAGGGCAGTTGGGGTTAAGTGACTTGCCCAAGGCTACATGGCTAGTAAGTTATTTCTTCATTTCTTACAGCACAATAGCATTTTATCACATTCACATACTGCAATTTATTCAGCCATTCTTCAACTGATGAGCATCTTTTTAGTTTACAGTTTTTTACATTGCAAAAAGAGCTGCTATAAATATTTTTGCTCATATAAGACTTTATTCTTTTTTCTTTGACCTAGGGCATAGACTTAGGAATGGTAATTTTAAATTGCTTTCCAAAAAATTGTACCCATTCACAGGTCCATCAACAATACATCAATGTGCCTGTTTTCTTATGTCTCCTTCAACATTGGTCATTTCCCTTTTTCAGTCATATTGTTAATCTGATGGATGTGAGGTAGAATTTCAGAATTACCTTGATTTGTATTTCTCTAATTATTAGTTATTTGGAGTATTCATTCATATAGTGTATAGATAGTCTGGGTTTCTTCCCTTGAGAACTGTTGATATCCTTTGACCATTTATCAACTGGGGAATGGCTCTTATTATAAATTTCAACCAGTTCCTTACAATATCTTGGAAATGAGTCCTTGCTGCTAAGATTTTTTTCCTAGTTAATTGTTTCTCTTTTAATCTTATTTTTTTGCCTTTGTTCATTTACTCTTTGTTTTATATTTGTTTGTGCCTTTGACAGAAAAAGAGAAGTTTGTTAGAGGGCTAGATTTGATAATGAGTTCTATTTTGAACACGTTGAATTTGAAGCATCTAGTTTGAAATGTCTGACAAACAACTGGTGATATGGGACTGAACCTCAGAAGAGAGACTGGAGTTGGAGATTTAGATCGAGGACTCATCTGCATAGATAGAGATGATAATCAAGCCTCCTCAAAGCTGATGTGGTCACCAAGAGAGAGAAGAAGAGAAAGAAGACAGAGTCTTGGGGAAAATCAGTTAGGAATCTGTACTATTAAAAGGATGATCACTGATGAACCAGTAAAGGAGACTGAGTCAAAAACAGACAGGAGAGTGAAGCATCACGAAAATCCAAAGAGGACAGAATATCCAAGAGGAAAGGGTACTCAACAGTATTAAATGCTGCAGAGAGTTCAAGAAAGTCAGGATGCCAGTCTCTAATCACTGCTCCCCCTGGGGAGCTGCCTATGAAGGCCTTAGTTTCTTCATCTTTAATATGAAATGGTTGGTGACTTAAAAACCCCTCCTAGTATTTTAAGCTAAATTAAGTTGTGTCTGCAGCCAACCCCACTAAGAGGAGTGGGCAGTGATGGAGAAAGGTCGTGGATAACCACTGAGGAGCAACCTTGAGCCCTTTCCTATGGCCCAAAAATGGTATTTTGACCTAAGACTAGTCTGAGTTGGTGCTGTAGGATCACGTGAGTGTCTTGGTCCTTGCCAGGTTGTAGACTGATGTTAAGCAACTTGATGTTATCGTTGGTTAAAAGGTCCACTGGGGATGCAGCTAGAAGGACAAAGTAAGTAGACAGAACAGGGAGAGTTTGTATTTCTATTATACTTTAGCGTGTCCACTGGTTTGCATCTATTTCTCGCTTGATACTTCCAACATCCGTGTGAGGTAGGTGCTCTCATCTCTGATCTACAGAAGAGGAAACTGAGTTTAAGAGAGGTTAAGTGATTTATCTAACATCACACAAATAGTTAGCACCCAAGACTAGATTTGAGCCTGGGTCTTTCTGATTCCCCATCCTGTACTCTCGCTACTTATCCCATGCTGTCCAACAAGAGAGTGCTTTTGGAAATAGAGGCTCCACACGGTCTATTGTCCTCCAATTCTAAAGTTCTTTGAGGAAAGTCCTCATTCTATGCGATTTAGCTTTGGAATGAAACATCCTTGTGTAATTAGGCCTGTAGGGACTCATTTAGTCCTGAAATTGTGTGGGTTTAATAGTATTGTGGATTACTGAGGTACTTAGTCTCTGTTCTGGATTTCTTCTCTAGAAAACCACAAAAGATTCCTCATGGCTTTGATTGTAGCACTTCATGCCCTCTGATTTGGTTAGCACAGGGATCAGCAAGCTATGACACAAGGACCAAAACCAGTCCATTGCATGTTTTTGTATGGCAAGAGGCAGTGGACTGAGTTTGACCCATGGGTCATAATTTGCTCGTATAATCACATCTGGACTAGGGAGGCCTAATGACATGAAGATGTCATGGGTCAGTAGTCTGCTGGAGGGTACCCCAGATGCTCTGGAACTCTTACATGCCCCAGTGCTTCTTGGTGGGAGTAGGCAAGGGTGGAAGCAGAGAAACTGTATCACCTTTTCCCTTCCACAAAGATATGGCTCTGCCCAGTCCCACTGCTGGCCTCTGTGGGAAGCTAGACTAGGTAATCCTGAAGAGGGATGTGGTCTGGCCCTTGGGATGGGGGTAAGAAGGATGGAATGGGGGAAGAAGCCCTGGTCCTTCATCAGTGACTGTAGCCTAGCAGGGCTGAGATATATTTACTTTCAGATGAGTATAGCAGTCTGGCTGCCACTCTTCCATTGTCCTGATCAGAATCCTTGAGAAGAGGGCAGGGGACGAGTGCAGGATGATCCATCTCTCATTTGTGCCCAGGAGGTCTCAGAGTCAGCTGAATGGCCAGATAACAGGTTCAGCATTTCATTCAGCCTAACACCAAAACAAGTTGTTCCCTATATTAAACTCCCCAGAGCAATTTGGTTTTCCATTGATCCCTTGCTCTAAGAGGTGACCTGGATGTTTTGTGGATTTAGGTATCCATCACGTTAATGAGGAAGGTGGGAATTCCAGAGCCTGGTACCAAGAACTCAAGAGATACTCTAAATTGCATTGCTACTGTCTTCTCTTCCCCAAGAAGAGTGAGACTGTGCCCTCCAGGGGGCTATAAATCGAATATCTGTCCCTTCAGTTAAATCAGTCAATTCCTTTGTGATAGTTGTCCAAGTATTTCAAGGCAGCTGCCGTGGCGCCCCCACCCCTGTCTTTTCTAGCCAGTTCAATCAAACTTTGCTTGCTTTCTTCACCTTCCCTTCACCACCCAGATCACTCCCCTCCAGATGTCACCTGAAAGGGAAGAGAAAGGGAGGGAATAAACATGTATAGAACACCTGGTATACGCCAAACACTGTGCTAACTGCTTCACAAATATCATCTCATTGGCTTCTTACATTAACTCTGTGAGGTAGTTCCTCTTATTATCCTCAGGAAACTGAGGCAAACAGAAGTTACATGACCTGCTCAGGGTCACAGACTAGCAAATGAGGCCTCATTTAAGCTCGGGTCTCCCTAACTCTGGGCCAAACACCCTCTCCTCTGTGTTGTGAGCTGCCTCCTGCCTCGTAAAGATAAGGAAGGTAACAACCCAGTCATGGTAATGATAGTGATAAAAGCTAGCATTTTTATAGTGCTCTAAGGTTTGTAAAACACTTTAGGTCTCTTACTCTATGTGATCCTTTTAACAACCTTGCAAGGTGGGTGGTGTTGTCTGTGTTTTATAGTTTGAGAATATTTTAAGGCTGAGGAAAGTTAAATGACTAGCCCACAATTATACATCGGCTCTGTCTGAGGCATGATTTGAACTCAAATCTTCTTGAGTCCAAGACTATATTCTGGAGAACACCTTGAGGGTGGTCCATGCTTATTGTCTCCATTTTTTCACCTCCCACTCAATTCTCAGTTCTCTGCAATTTGGCTTCTCACCCCCATGAATGACTGAATGATTCCCTTTAAAAGTTACTACCGCAAAATCCAATGGCATTTTCTCATTTCTCATTCAACTTGACCTTTCTGCAACTCAGGACACTGTTGACCACTTCCTTCTCCTGGACACTCTCTCCTTCTGGCTTCCATGACATTGCTCTCACTTTCTTCTCTTCTAGCCTATCCTACTAAATTGTGAGTATCTTCCAAGGTTTTGTCGTGTGTCCTCTTCTTATCTCTCTTCACCTTCTTCCCTTGGTGATCTCAGCTCCCCGAGGCTCAATTATCTTCTCAATAGAGATGACTCCCAAATATTTATAACTGGCTCTAAGAGAGAATTTTTAATTATCCAATCTCTCCTGAGCTCTACTCCTACTTTACTCATAGCCTGTTGGGCATCTTTATATGGATAGCCCATGGGCACCTCAAACAACATAGTGAAAACAGGAATCATTTTATTTCCTTGCCAGCTCATCTTTTCTCAGGGTTCTTCTATTTCTCTTGATGGCACCTCCAAACTTGGACCACTCATCAGTGCATAACTATCCATATTCTATCTCTGTGCTTTTCCATATGCAATCTGTCATCCTTGGAATTCATTCCCTCTTTCCCTCCACCTCTTAGAATCCCTAGCTGCCTTCAAATTTCAGCCTTTCCTGATCCTCCAGGCAATAGTACCTGCTGAAATTACCTGGGATTTATTTTGCTCATATTTTGTATTTTCTTATATGTGTCCATACTTCCTCCTTAAAAGAATGTAAGTTCCTTGAGAGCAGTGAATATTTAATTTTTGTTTCTGTGTTCCCAGTACCTAGTATAGTGCAAGACATGATGCAGGTGCTTACTAAATAATTTTTGAATGAATGGTTAAATTTTTCCAGTCACTTAGGTTTGTAACCTTGGAGTTATCCTTGACTTTTCCCTCTTACACAATACCCGTAACCAATCTATTTCTAGACCTTGCAAATCCTATTCCAACAGCATATTTCTTGCTTCTGTTCCCTTCTCTACTTATACAACCTCTCTCTATCCTAGTTCAGGCCTTTATTCCCTTTCATTTAGAGTATTACAATAGCCTCCTCATTACTCTTCTGGCTTTCAAACTCTTTTCTCTCCAACCCACCCTTCATATTATAGACAAACTCGTTTTTCTAAAATTCCAATTTGATCATGTCCCTTCTTTCCACTCTCTTTCAAATTAAAACACCATGTATTACTTTGCATGTACTGTGTTTTACTGTGGTAAGTAACTTGTTAACCCCCCTCCCTCCCAACTAATGTAGGCTCCTTGAGGGCAGGGAATATTTCATTTTTGTCTTTATATCCCCAATACATATGACAGAGTCTTTAAACACAGTAGGTTCTTTTTTCATTTCTTTCTTATTTCATTTATTTTTTATATTTAATTTATTTATTTTTAGTTTTCAACATTCACTTTCATAAGTTTTAAATTTTCTCCCCCTCCCCAAGAGGGCATGCAATCTGATATAGGCTCTACGTATACATTCTTATTAAGCATATTTTCACATTAGTCATGTTGTATAGAAGAATTAGAATGAATGGGAGTAACCAACAAGGTAGGTTCTTAATAAATGCTTGTTGAATTGAACTGAATTAACAGACAAAACCCGGAGCTCATCCCCAACTGACCATGGTTCTTCCTCTTATTTCTTGACAGATATGTTCCTCCTTCTATGAACTCCCAGAACACCCATCTGAATCACTTGCTTGCACTTCTCTAGAAGGCTGATGCTCACCTGTTTGACTTTTCCTATGCAGCTCTACTGACTACTTCACTATCACCAACATGTTTTTTATTTTCCAGACTACACCAGTAGGGTTCACAAGGACTGCTTTTCTGCTTCCTCTGCAACTTTCTCCTGGGTGATATTAAAAACTATGTAGTGTAACTTTTGTCACAATTGGTGGAGCTCAATAAATGGCAGTCTCATATTGAGAGCATTGCAGAGTTTTTGGTAAACCACTTGGTATTTGTTGGGTCATCTGGCAGATAAGGCGGTTCCTGTTCTTCCCCTGGTTATTTGGGACTCTCCCTGACTATCCCCTTTTCTTCCTCTAAGGGGAAGGTATTAAAGTAGAGATTCTCCTTGGCAGTCAGGCTTCTGGCAAACAGGGTTGACTCTCAAAATGTCTCTTTTCCCAAGTGATTGCAAAGGAAGTTGTGGCCCAGCCAGATAGAGACTACAGCTATTACAAAGCAATACTGGATAATTACTGAAGTGCCTTGTTACTATGGTTACTCTACAGTAACCATAGTTACACTAACCATGACGCTACAATTCACACTCACTTCTTGGCATTGATCAAGGAGGGAAGGAGCCTACAGTTCAAACAAAATAACAGGTGATCCTGAAATCTTGTATGTATTTAGCAGTGGAATTCAACCAAAAATAGATGTCCTCTGTCCCCCCTCTCCTCCCACTGCCACAGTGACTATGGTTCCACCCTGTCATATATTCTAATGAATCCTAAAAATAGTTGTCATCCAGATATTCAAAAATATTTGCCATTTAGCATTGTGTTGACCATATAACAACTTTTTGTGTTGGTCTCTAGGCAATCTCTACTGTGTGACCACACAGGAATAGACTTCCTCTTCTACCACCTCCCACCTCCCACCTCTCTTCCCTTTATCCTACCTCCTTACAAACAACTCTTCCTTCTCCATAACCACCCTGATCAATCCACCCAGTAGCCTGCAAACAAAAGGGCAGTTCAGATCAACATATCCGGTCCCAATATCACAGCACCTTTCAAATATGGCCCTGAATTGTACACCTATGTCCTTTGCTACTACTTAGGAAAGTGTGAGTCATGGGGAATAACCAGAGACAGAAGCTTCTTTTTATCATGTTGCTAGAGTCTCATGAGCCTGGAGGAACTACTCACTTGGTTGAATCATCAATGAGTTAGGTGAAGATATTTCAGATGGTTTCTTTAGGAATTTCACAGAACTATAAGGAGGAATCATTGCATATGGAACAAATTCAGTTGAGATTGATGGGGAATAGGGGAAGTTTGTTAAGGACAGCCTAAATCACACCTATAGGAAAGGTGAAGGCAGCAGCTGAGAGGTGAGTCTAACCATGGGTGCAATTATGCCAGGAAAGAGGGTTGCCTACAGGAGGAATGTAGTCGGGAGGAAAGAGGGGAGCCATAGTGATAGGGCCCTGAGGGTGGTGGTGCAGAATGGGGTACCAATTAACCTCTCACTCCCTTTCTACCACCTGTTCTCCTCCTAGGCTACATTGACGCAAGTGTGATTAGCTGAGGCCGTGGCATTCTTACACCCTGATAACATGACTCATCTAGGAATTTGATTATTATACCCCAGGAATTGATTGTTTCTTGAAACCTGGGCTTTGACAAAGTACGTGTACATATTCATTTGTTCATTTCACAAATATTTATTGAACCCTTATCATGCCTATGACAAGTGTTACACTGTACTAGGCCCTGTGGGGGGATACAAAGAGGATTATGGTGTGATCCTTGTCCTCATGGAATTTTATGTTTAGAAGTGATAGGTTTGGTGTTTCATAAGAGTGTTAGCTGGATCTAAATAGGAAAGAACCTCTAGATTTATGAAGTGAGTTTAGGAGAGGAGTTTACCTCCTAATATATTATTACCCCCAATATATTATTATCCTGAGTGGGGCTGGTCAGAGGGATCAGCCAATTTGGCAAACACTTACTAAGCTTGTGAAAATCACTCCACTGAGCCCTGGCAATAGAAAAACAAAAAAACCAACAAAAACAGCCAATGTCCTCTAGAAACTTACATTCTACTGGGGGATATAACATAAACTGATAAATTAAATGCAAGTTAGTTTAAGAACTGAGGAATTACTCAGAGGGATCAGGAAAGATTCCCTGTGGAAGGTGGCACCTGAACTGAGTCTTGAACATATCTGGGAATTCTAGGAAGTTGAGGTGAGGAGGGAGTTCCCTCCAAACATGGGGGATGGACTATGGTAAGTTTTGAAGATGGGAAATGGAATTTTGATTGTAGGACATAGAAAGTAGGTCAGGTTGGCTGGATCAAAGATCATGTGAAAAAGGGGCATCATGAGAACTGTCTGCAAATGTAGTTTGAAGGTGGATTGTGAAGTACTTTAAACACCCAATTTGTTCATTTGTTTCATCTATGTCCAACTCTTTGTGACTTCATTTGGGGTTTTCTTGGCATAGACACTGGAGTGGTTTGCCATTCCTTTCTCTGGCTTATTCTACAGGTGAGGAAACTGAGGCAAACTGGGTAAAGTGACTTGTCTAGGGTCACATAGCTAATAAGTGTCTGAGATCAGATGTGAACTCAGGTCTTCCTGACTCCAGGTCCAGTGATCTATCCATTGTCACCTGGCTGCCCAAATGTATTTGCATTTTGTCCTAGAGGCAATAGGGAGCCACTGGAGATTCTTGAGTAGAGGAGTTATATAGACAAATTGTACTTTAGGAAAATTATTTTCTCAGCTGTATTGAAGATTAGAGAGGGGAGAGTTTAGAAGCAGAATACCATTTAGGAGTCCAGATGAGAAGTGATAAAGGGCCTAACATGGCAGTGGTAGCTGTTTTAGAGCAGAGAAGGGAACAAATATGAGATATTATAAATATATAATTGACCAGATGTAGTAATTGATTAAATATGGAGGGTGAGAGAGACAGGAGTTGAGGATAACTCTGAATTTGTGAATCTGGAAGATGTGAAATGATGGTGGTGACTTCATCGGAAACATAGAAGTTTAGAGGAAGGGTGAGTTTTGTCAGAAAATAATGAACTCAGGAACCCTTAGGTTGAGATACCCTGGGTAGGGATGAGAACAAGAGGCCAGAGGGTACAGTGTATGTGTGTGGGAGCTTCTAGCTCCTACCTGAAGTAGAATGAAGGGGAAAAGAGTCTGTGGGAACTGTCAATGACCAGGACAGCCCTGCTAAGTAGGTCTGGGAGTGAAGCTCCTGATGCCCTGTTGCGCATACATTGAAAATGATAACTTTAGCCATGAGGTCAGAACTAGGGAAATGACTGAGTCTCTTGGATGCTTTATTTGGACCCAGAGAAGCACCTTGGGTCTCTGAAGTTCTGCTGTGTACACAATACTTTACATAGGCCGCTAGGTTTGGGTAAGGGATGAATCTTAACTGGTATTTTTTTGCTGAAGTTGCTGAGGCTGCCTCTGTGTATTGTGAGAGTTTTATTTTTCTTAGCAGAAACAGGAGGGAGTGGGTGCTTACAAGGAGAGAGAGCACAATGATTAATGGAGAGCAACTTGGGAGGAAGACTGAGGACTCAAGCTGAGTGTCCTGGGGATCTCCCTTTCCTCTTATAATATTTAACATATTTATCAATAACTCATATTAAGGCAGAAATGGCATGATTATCAAGTATTCAGATGGCAAGAAGATGTGAGTAAGTGCTAACATGTTGGTTGGCAGTCAGAATTAAAAAAGAAATCTTGGCAGGCTAGAACAATAGGTCAAATCTAATAAGCTGAAACTTAAGGCCTACATTTGGGCTCCAGAAATAAGCTTTACAGGTTGAGAATGGGGAAGGTGTGTCTACACAAGGGTTTATTGAAAAAGGATTTGGTTGTTTTAGCATACTATTCAATCAATCAACAACAAGGCAGTCATAAAACCTAGCATGATTTTAGGTTACATTAAGTGTGGGGTGTTTAGAATGAGGAACATGATAGACCTGCTGTACTTTGCCCTGATCAGGCCATATCTGGAGTGCTGTTGCTGTGTTCAGTGGGGTGGAAGGGGTGTTCAGGGAAAATTAGTGCTTCTGGTGTGAGGTCTGGCTGAGCCCATTTCAAGGCTGCTCGTCCATTTTTGTTGGCTGCCTGATTCACCCAGCTCTCTCCTGTGACTCCAAGAAGCTACAATTTGTGCAGTACCCATAACCTGGTAAATCCTTTCTGTAGAGGGGCTAAACCAGATAGAGGGAAACTGACAGGTTTCAAAGTATGGATGAGTTAGGGGCATGTCCTCCCCAAGCATGTGAAGTCTTCCCCTGGTGGGATGAGAACCATTTGTTCCAACAGCCGTGAAGGCAGCTGAAGCAGGTGCTGTGGAGTGCTTAGAGCCTGGTCAGATATTGAAGATCCCACTGCATCCTCAGTCATTGTCTGCCGTCCTGACTTTTGTCCTGCCACTGAACTTTGATGACTCTGGAAGAGATAGCGAGGCTGACAACTTTGTGCAGCTCTGCCTCACTTAAATCCAATTCATGGGCAAGTCAAGATATCACTCTTCGATGTCATTGGTCCTCTCTGAAAATGAAAGACACACAACAGCAAAGATGAAAAAAACATCAACAGTGTTCAGTACTACATTCTAGGAAGGACATAGGGAAGATGGAGAGTGTCCAGAGGACAGTGACCATGATGTTGAATGGACTTGTGACCATACAATATAAAAGCTGTTTGAAGGCGCTGGGGGTGGTTAACCTGGAACAGATAAGACTTGAGTAGGAGGAGAGACATGCTAATGGTCTTTAGAAATATTGTCATGTGGAGGATAGCCTCATCTATTCCACGTAGGAAATGTGCATATAAGAGGGAAGAAGGGAGAGAGCTTTAATTGACGATTAGAACTGGAGGCTCAGCTTTAGACGGGAATGAAAGTAGGTCCTGTCTCTCTCAACAAGATAATTTAGATGTGTGTGTGTGTGTGTGTGTGTGTGTGTGTATTCCTGGGGTCTAAGATGGTTAGATAATGTGCAATGCAAGTTTGCTGTTATGCATTTGCCCATTAGAAAAATTCATCCCCAGAGTGGAAATTTTAAAATTAAGTAGATTAAGCTGTGCAGTCTTTGGGGGCCCAATAATCTAGGGAGTTCAGTGGCAGGTAGAACAGTGAGGTGATGGGTGGACGGCTAAAGCCTTTTAGTGGCTCCATTACATATTTTTGTTTTTGCCTTTTCCTCCCTTTGTTCATGGAACTAAGACATGGAAGACTTTTGGGACTACAGGAACCCCTCATGCTCACACAACCCTGAGATTGCTTGGAAAGCAATCACTTGAAATAGTCTGAGGGAGAATGCAGGTTGTCATTCAAGAATTTATGGGAACACAAAAAGACTTTCTAATCCTAAATCAGAGAAGGAGCTTGGGACAGGGACTTTGGTCCTGCTAGCATTTTAATGGACACATTAAATAAAAGCCTGCGGATTCTCATTTGGTGGTGTCTAACTCAAATAGAAATGGCACTAGGCCTAATATGTACATAAGGATCTGAATATTGACTTAGTTTTAAAAATGAATGTTACTTATGCTTTATTGTATTTTAAATTATTTTGATAAATATTTCCCAATTACATTTTAATCTGCTTTGGGCTGCACTTGGGAGAGTTTAACACCTCTGCTTTAATTGCTGACTGGGCTAGTCTGCATTCCAAAAGAGCCCACGGGGTTAAGACTCTGGGCAAAACTCACAGAGCGCTGACAGATCTCTCTCCTTACAAAGAGAGAGCTCTGGTTTAGCCAAGGGTGATTTTTTCCTCCCTAGCTTGATGACTCAGCTTATGAGGACCTATCTTTTACTTTAATAGAGATAAGACATCCTTGGAGTGATAAGCTACAAAAAAAGATATGGCAGAATCCATTCTTCCTTCTTTGGGGAAGAAATGGTACCTGGTAGGTGGCAGCATCAGGAATGGCTGTGTGCAGAAAGTGAGGGGCAGGGAACAGCACAGATAAAGAGAAATAGTGACCAGCAGTGTCAGAGATGCCCGGTGAGGAGGAATTCTAGAGACAGGACCAAAAGACATAGGTAGCCTGCATCGCTGGAAATGTGACCATACATGTTTCCCATTTGTCTATCCTTTTATATGTCTGCTCTGACCATACAGTTTTCCTGCGTGTGCTTCTTCATACATGTGCTATAGTCACAAGGATTCTTCTATTTACATCTTTCATTATACATTCCCTCTTTCTGTTGATAATGGGAGATTGTGCCCCAGGTTTGTGGGAGGCAAGAGGCTAAATAGTCCATTGGCCAATTATGAAAAATCACTACATGAGTGGGGCTTATAAACTCTGGTTTCGAGTGGATCTTCAGACACTTAGAACCTTGAGTAGCTTTTCTGCGTGAGGGGCAGTACTCCAGACACTGCTTTAATTAGGCCCAAGGACATACACCTTTATTTTTCGGAGGAAATGGGACAGTATTAAAGGGAGCCTAAAATACTGAAATATATTTTGCTTAGGATGTTGGACTTCTAGAGGATGATCTAATGACTAATATCTGAGATTCTTAGGGGTAGAAAACCCAAGCCTCCAAAGCTCTTGACAAGAGTAAAAAGCCAGAAGCCCCGTTGAACCTGTATGTTGCTCAGTTATTTTTAGTTGTGTTTGACTCTTTGTGACCCTATTTGGGGTTTTCTTGGCAAAGATACTGGCTTGGTTTGTCATTTCCTTCTCTAGCTCATTTTACAGATGAGGAAACTGAGGCAAATAGGGTTAAGTGACTTGCCCAGGATCACACAGCTAGTGAGTGTCTGAGGCCAGATTTGAACTCAGGTCTTCCTGACTTCAGGTCTGGCACTCTATCCATTATCCTAAATGTGTATAGGAATAGGAAAAAAAGAGAAAAAGAGTATTTCTCTAGTAAGTCACTGTACCTCTTCAGAAAACAAAGCCTATTATGGGTTCAGGGCAGATGATGTCCCCACCAACAACACTACTCCCCTGGAAAAATGGACAAGCTGAATGGAATGACCCCAAATGGGTGCCTTTTCTTCCTTCTGAAAGTGCTGTCTCAAGGCTTGCAATAACCTTTTAGTCACAAAATCCGACCGTCTTTTCTCTATCTTCGTTTCCTTCTCTTGATGGCATTTGTGTCCCAAGGCTATTTTGTTTTGTACCCCTCTTATGGTGACTAACACTTTCTGTCTTGCATTAGTCACTTGTGGATACATCACAATTATATCTCTAGTCTCCTGGAGGACAGAAATATATCATTCATGTTTAAATTTTCTGTGGGGCCTAAATCAGAACCTTGCAGTAAATGAGTCTTCAACAAATATTGGTGGAACAGAATTGAATGGTATTAGAATAAAAAAACCCAAAACAACTTGAAAGGACCTTAGAAATGATCTACTCTAACCTCTTTATTTCATAGATGAGGAGACTGAAGCTAGAAGGTTCAAGACTTTTCTGTGGTCACAGTCTTTGAGACTAGAACTGAGGTCTCCTGACTCCTAGTGTTTACTACGATATAGTGTCCATCTTGGACAAGATACGTAGCTCCTCTGGGTCTCAGTGTCTCCACCTGGGAGATGAGGGGGCTGGTCACAATGATCTCAAAGGTCTCTTTAAGGTCTAATTTTCTTTAACCTGAGAGGGATAATGAGCAAAGAGCTGGCCTTGGTGTCAGCAAGAATTGGGTTTGACACCTGCTTTAGACACAAACTGGTTATATGACTCTGGATAAGTCACCTTCTTCTCTGTGTCCAAGACCACATGCTATGACTGAAAGTGAAGAGAAGGTGTAGATCTGCATGGGGTCAGGAAGTTCCTTACTGGGAGCTCCTTTTATTTATGGAATCACAGATACAATGGAAAGAGTACGTGAGGGAAATGGGAACATTTAGAATCTTCTCTGTGACTTACTGATAAGTCACCAGAAAGATACCTGAGGTATGCAAGCACACACACACACACACACACACACACACACACACACACACACACACACACTCAAGGTCACATTGCTGGAAGTGTCAGACAAAGGATTTGAACCTTTATTTTGTTCAGTTATTTCCCATTGTGTCTGACTCTTCATGACCCCATTTGAGGTTTACTTGGCAGAGATACTGGAGTGGTTTGCCATTTCCTTCTCCAGCTCACTTTACAGATAAGGAAACTGAGGCAAACAGGGTTAAGTAACTTGCCCAGGGCCACACAGCTAGTAAGTGTCTGAGGCTGGATTTGAACACATGAAGGTGAGTCTTCCTCACTCCAGGCCCAGCACTCTGTCTACTGTACCACTCAGCTCACCTGAACTTCCATCTATCTGACTCAAAACCCAACCCTATTCACTGTGCCCCAGTGACTCTCCATAATAATACCCGACATTTATGCAGCACTTTAAGATTTGTAAAGTTTCTCCTTTGAACTTCAGAGTAGCCTTGGGAGGTAGGAATGGTAGATATTATCATGGCCATTTTACAGATGGAGAAACTGAGGCTCAGGGAAGTTAAGTGACTTGCTAATGGTTACCCATCCATTAAGTGTCAGATTTGAGATGAGAGCCTACGTCTTCCTGATTCTGCATCTAGCACTCAAGACCCTGAACTGAAACACATATGGCTCCTTCTATAGGCCTATGGGTTCTATGAAGCTTCAAGAGATCTAGTCTGATGCTTCCTGTAATGTCTGTTCTTAATCACCAGGAGGTGCTTTGCAAAAGCTAATTTTGCTCATCTCAGCAAATTAAAGTGAAGGGCTGACATAAGACCAGGACCCAGAAATCCTGGCAATCCCTTAAGATCCCACCTGTTTGCCTCGAAGAATGAGTCCCCCTGCTGCAATCCTGAGTGCCCTCTCCTTGCTAGAGGCTTTGCTGGGCCGACTCTGCCCAGCCCTGCCCCTCTGTAACACCTCAGACAGCTCCAAGCTCCAGGCTTTCCTCAGGCAGCTGTTCCTTGCTTGGACTCAGATGAATTCACATCAACAGAGGGTGCTAGAACTTCGAAGGCCAAGTACAAGCAGAGCCAATCCCCTCAGGGTCCCCTTTGTTGAGAGAGAAAGCTGGGTCCAACCCCCTGGTAAGAACTCGGGACTGCAGCTCCTGCTCTGTTATCAGGGGCTCAGGACCCAGCTCCTCGGTTATCAGGAGCTCAGGCAGCAAGTGAGCTGCTCTGGCTTGCTGCTGCTATTGCTTGGCTCAGTCTTGCTGGGGAAGCCTTCTGAATGAGCACTTCTGAACGTCTGGCTCCTGACCACCTGGGGCTGGGGGCGTGAGCAGGTAAGATATCTAAGGCTTCCATGCAGTCTGGAATAGGAAAATGGGTGAGGGGCTCCAGAGGAGGACTCCTTTGGCTCATCTCCTTCGTTCTGGGATTTCTCAGTTTTTTAAAATGATCTATGAAGGCCAAGCAGCTGGGTTCCTGTGCATCAACAGGTGCCCTCACTGGTCATACATCTGTACTCGTTGCAGGTGTATTGGAGTTACCATGTGAAGTAGACTTGACAGCTGGGGGAGTTCACTTACCACGTCCAAGGCAGGGAGATACTCAGGTAGTGTTTATTGAAGGAATGGATGAGCAGATCCATATGAAATGGGGCAGTATCGGAACAAAGAAGGAGATATTGTCACTCTCTAGCATGCTCCATTACCTGAGATCTCCTGGGCGGTCTGTGGTGTCGTGTGGTTATCTCCAGTATACCATGGTAAGGATGGAACTTTCCCCCCAATGATTTAATGTGAAATAGACAGCTAGAATTCCTCTTCCTTCTGACCATGAAGGGAAGCCTGGGGCTACGTGTATTTACCCTGGAAAGCTATCTAAAGGAACTCAGATATGGAGAGAAAATTTTACAGAGTTTCCAGCTGACTCATTGGATAATATATCCCAGGAGAATTGCGTTTGAGTCTGTACAGTGAGGAGAAAATGAGTTTATTCAATTAACATATTAGTCAAAACAATCAATTGGAATGGGAATTGAAAATGAGAAAAGAGGGCGTGATGCCAAAATTAAGAGAAATTTGGGTTTGACTCATAGAAAATGAGGCTCCCTTAGATTTCTGGTCTATTGTAATGTTTTTTCATGGCATGAAAAAAATCCCTTACCTGGAGCTGAACCTTCTTTGTTAGCAAGTAGGTAGGATTAAACAACTGCTCTCATTTGGATATATATATGTATATGTATATGTATATCTGTATATGTATATCTATAACTATATATGTATGTATATGTATATATATGTATGTGAAAATGCCATTTAAAAAGTGGGCTGATATTTGAATAGTCACAATGATTGACATTTTACATAGATCTTTAAAGTGTGCAGAGTTATTTTGTTCAGTTATTTCCCATTGTGTCTGACTCTTCATGAGCCCATTTGAGGTTTACTTGGCAGAGATACTGGAGTGGTTTGCCATTTCCTTCTCCAGCACACTTTACAAATGAGGAAACTGAGGCAAACAGGGTTGAGTGACTTGCCCAGGGCCACACAGCTAGTAAGTATCTGAGGCTGGATTTGTATATTGTATATTGGCAGAGATACTGAAGTGGTTTGCCATTTCCTTCTCCAGCTCACTTTACAGATGAGGAAACTGAGGCAAACAGGGTTAAGTGACTTGCCCAGGGCCACACAGCTAGTAAGTGTCTGAGGCTGGATTTGAACAGATGAAGGTGAATCACACTCTTAGGGACATTGTCTCATTTGATCCTTACAACAAGGTAAGAAGGGCAAGTATTGTAAATCCACTTCATAGATAGGGAAACTAGAAATGAAAGAAGTGACTTGTACAAGGTCACATAGTAAATGATGGAGTCAGAATTTGAACCCAGATCTCCTCATTCAAGCTCAGTGTTTGTTTTACTACTGCATCATAATTCTGTGAGTAAAAAAGGGCAAAGAATTTTTAAAACTGAACGTGATCATAGAGTCACAGCATCATAAACCATGGTCCCAGAGTTGGAAGAAACCTCAAAAGCCAACCCTTTACAGATGAGGAAACTGAGTCCTGGGGGATGTGAAATTGATAGTCCAAGGTCAGATAAATTATAAGCTTCATAGCAGAGATTGAATCTGTGTCCTGACTCCAGAACCCATGTTCTTTGTAGCAGACTGTTTCCCCTCATTACTGGAATTTTGATTGTCCTGTGAAGTTCTGTTAACATTTTGTTCAAACCAACATGAAAAAGGAATTGGGTTTTTTCTACCCCTACCTCTTCACTTTTTTCTCTCCTAAAGCCAAGGTCTGTTCATGTCAATCCCTCACCCAACCAACTAGAGTGGTTTCCTACTGTCTCTAGGATAAAATACAGATTCCTCCTGTTTGATATTAAAGCCCTTCACACCTGTCCCAAGGCTATCATTCCAGCCTCATTTAACATCATTCTCCTCCCCTTGCTCTGTAATCCAGCCAAGTTTGCTCCTTCCTCTTCCTGACACCTGACACTCCATTGTCTGTCTCTGTGCTTTCATGTTGGTTATAACCTATGCCTGGACCATATTCCCATCTCTCAGCCTTTTAAAATCCCCTTTTTCTTTCAAGATTCAGCTTGGACCCATCTTTCACATGGAACTCTTCGTATCCCTCCAGTTCTTAGAGCCTTCCCTCTCCAAGTTACCTTGTATTTATTTTGTATATAATGATATATGTACATGTTGGGTTTCCCGATAGGAAGCAAACTCCTTGAGGGGTTTGTCCCCAGTGCCTCATATTTCTGTCTTGCATATAGCAGGCATTAACAAAATTCATACTAATTGTTTGCTTTGATTCCCTGGGACTTGGAAACTGTTCTGGTAAGGGGTTTTCTCATGTCTACTCTCCATCATGGATTTGTATTAAAATAAAATCAATAAAAATTTATTAATTTCCTTTCTGAGCCTTCATTTCCTCATACATAAAATAGGAGAATTGGATTGGATGCTCTCTAAAATTCCTTCCAGTTCTAACATTCTGTGATTTGGGCAGGGAAGAAGCCAGCTGGTTTTAGCCTTTTCCCCATATTTGTTTTCCTCCCCCTTCCAAGGTCTTTTAAAAATGATCATTGTAGGGTAGAAAGGAGTCTTAGGTGATTCTGTCATAATTCCCTTTAATTCAGCCAACATTTTGTATACCTACTTGTGTATAGAGCACCATGCTAAGGGAAGGGGGAGATACAGTTTTTAGATATTACATCGATAATAGATCTAGAACCAGAAAGCATCCTAGAAGTCCAGTCCCCTCACAGATGAGGAATTAGGCCTAGGGAGGTTAAGTAACTTGCCCACGATCACTCAGGTAAATATTAGGGGAAGAATTTGAACCGAGGTCATCCAATACTATTTTCACTAATATGCCGTGGTTTCTGCCTTCATGGCTCTTACAGTTTAGATTTGATTATTTCTATCACCTAAGAGGGCAGCTAGGTAGTGCAGTAAATAGAGCACTGGGCTTGGAATCAGGAAGCCTTATCTCCATGAATTCCAATCCAGCGTCTGACATTTACTAGTTGTGTGACCCTGGACAAGTCACTTAACCCTGTTTGCCTCAGTTCCTAATCTGTAAAATGAACTGGAGAAGGAAATGGTGAACCACTCCAGTATCTTCACCAAGAAAACCCCAAGTGCTTCATCCAAGTGCTTGATAAAAATCTTGACCAGCATAGATCCTTTGGATAATCCATAGAGATTTGCCAGAGCAGGTATTTGAAGGCAGGTTTCCTTAGCTTTTTCTTGGTACCTCAATTAAAATTTTTTTTAAACAATCCTTTATAAGACATAGGGAAAGACTAAGGGAATCATTATTAATATGAATGACTATTATAAGGCAGATACATGTTCCTGTCTCTGTTGGGGACTGGATAAGAGCAATTGAAATGGCAGATATTTGTTGTGTTTGTCATTTGTTTTTGAAGAGGACCATGGCATCAGGGAAATGATGACATGACTTGCAATTGACTTTGATTTGAGTGAGGGAGGACTGTGCAAAGCTACCAGTCTCATTTTCTCCTCCAGATCCATTTGGATCCAGTGACTAGATATTCGTCAGGATGACTGGAATGACCCAGGATGCAATGGGAGGCCCTTTTAGGCTAAGGCTTTTCTTCCTTCCTTCTTTTTTTCTTTTCTTTTCTTTCCTTTTTTCTTTTCTTTTCTTTCCTTTCCTTTCCTTTCCTTTCCTTTCCTTTCCTTTCCTTTCCTTTCCTTTTCTTTTCTTTTCTTTTCTTTTCTTTTCTTTCTTTCTTTTCTTCTCTCTTTCTCTTTCTCTCTCTCTCCTTCCTTCCTAAGGAGTGACTGTTGGCTGTGAGGTCAAAGAACAGGACTTTCTGACAAAAATAGTATCATTTTCAATGCCAGAGTCCCAGAGTTGGAAGGAACCTCAGAAACCATCTGGTTCAACCCATATCTGAACAAGAATCCCTTCTACAGTATTCCCAACAAGTGAGCTTTGGCTTAAAGACCTCCAATGAAGGAGAGCCTACTTTCTTCTGAGGCAACCCTCTCCACTTATCAAGAGTTTTAATTGTTAGAAAGTTTTCCCTCATATCAAGCCTCAATTTACTTAGTTGTAATTTCACTCATTGCTCCTAGGTAGAATAAGCCTAACCCTTCTTCTATATGGTATCCATTATAAACAATTAGCATGTCCTGCCTAAACATTTTCCCTAGTTCCTTCCACCCAGACTCATGTGACATGCTCACAAGTCCCTTCTTGATCCTAGTGGCCTTCCTTCAAATAGGTTCCAGTTTATCATCATCTTTTATAACATGGAACACTTAGAACTGAATACCATGCCTCAGATGTGGTCAAGGCAGGATACAAAGGGAATATCACCTCCATTGTTCTGGACATGAGCTAATAACTCTTAATATAGCCTAAAGTCAAACGAAATTTCTTAGTTGTCATTTCATATTATTGACTCATATTGAATTTGGAGTTCATTAAATTCCCTCCTCCCCCCCCATTTTTCCCCAGATGCTCTACTATCTAGTCAGACCTTCCCTATCTTTATTGCAAAATTAATTTTTTGAACCCCAGTGTATGACTTTGCTTTTATCCCTATTACATTTCATCTTTTTATATTTGTTCCTACATTGTAGACTATATAAAAGTCAATCCAACAAGCATTTATTAACCATGTATTTAGAATCCTAGCTTTTCAGAACTCTCAGAGATTATGGTTGACAATCATTTGTAGGAATAACATCATCCTACTGCATTGATTGAGTGATTCTGGGGACCCTGGGCTATATGATACTGCTTCAGACTGTCTTGAGATTTCATCTGTCTGCCTAAAAAATGATGGTAAGCAATTTTTGGGTCATTGGCAAGAACAAAGCAGACAAATATGCCAGAGCTAGAAGCTGTTCATCTGAACCTTATCTGAACTTCTTGGGTCAGGAACTTTGGTTGGGAACCCTTGAAAAAATATCTCTCTTGCAAGGTTCCTTTGTTGGATTTAATCCCAGCAGCAGCAGCAGCCTGTCCTTGGCCTTTGGGTAGCTTATTTTGGCTCTTCTGTCCTTTTCATGGTGAGCCTGGGCAGCTTGGGAGGAAAACCCAAGAATGAGTTGAGAGTCTAGGGGAATAAACGGCAGTAGGGTAGTTCTTTACATTGATAGAGCACTTTAAGGCAGGCAAAATACTTTCCTCCCACTAACCTTTTCATAGTAGTGCAAATATTATCATTCCTATTTTACAGATGCAAAAACTAAGGCTCAGGGAGCACAAATGGCTTACTCATTGTCATATAGCCAGTAATCATAAAAGGCAAGACTTGAACCCAGGTCTCCTGATTCTACAAGTAAGTCTGCTTTCCCAAATTCCTGCTACCATAGAAGAGTTGACCTTTGAGAAGTTCCCCTTTGTGTCTGTGATTTTGTGATTCACTAACAGGGAATTTTATAATGTGATTCAGAATTAAGATATTTAAATATCTGATCTCTTTGAAAAGCTCTCTGTATTAGCATTGTCCTGAAACTCAATGGTGCCAGACTCAATGGCACATGTCCACATCACTGTCATGATTTTCCAGGTTAGAAATAGGATAATAATCAGCGTTCAAATAGTGCTTTTTATTCTTTCAAATGTGCTCATGTCCATTATCTCTTTTTAATCTTGCAGAATATTAAAAAATACTTACATTATCTATGTTCATCAACTCTGACAAACACTTATTGAAGTTGTGATATATGGATTATGTAAATATCTTTGAGAATAACCTGTAATATTGACAGTTCTCTTCTCACTGCTACACAAAACACAATCTCTGCAGATGGCATATATCAATGTCTTTTGTCCTCGCTGTACGCAACATTTCCTTGGCCTTTCTTCATCTGTTTCACTGTCATCATTTTTCTAGGGTCTTTTGTGCTTCTGACAGTTAAGCTCTCCACTCTTGTGCACCCTTACATTTCTGCATTCTTACTATTGCAGTAGACTTTATGTATCCCAAAGTCCTCACTTTTGTTCTTCTGTTTTTCATTTCATTTTCATTTCATTCCATTTTGACCTATCATTACGCAGTCCTTGACATAAACCCTTGATAAGAGCAACTATACAATGAATGACAGATTTGAAGAGTGTGGGTCCTGGAGTTTGTTGTTAGTTCTAGTATTTTATCTTTGAATTACTGATCATTTCTGACAGCAGCTTCAGGAACTTGGCCCTTAGTGGTCCTTCATGATGTTGGAGGTCAATGACTCTTCAGGCAGTCACTGCCTTTTGTCTCTTTTTGTATCCCCAGTGCTTATCATAGAGCCTGGTATGTATTAGGCTCTTGATAAATGTTTACTGAATTGAACTGCGGTGGGATCACATAGCACACAGCCTCTGGCTACTTCTTCCTCCCATCTTGCTTTAAGGAAGGACCTTGTAGCAGGAAGGTTCCTGAATAGGAAAAGAGAACTAGATTTTTAGTTAGATGGCTTGAGTTGAAGTCCTGGCTTTGCCTCTTAACTAACTGTGTGATCTTGGGTCAGTCACTTAACTTCCCTGACTTTTAAATTCTTCATCTTCAAAATAAGGACAATAATGCTTATACTACCCACATTACAGGATTTTTGTGAAGATCAAATGAAATAATGGATGTAAAGTACCAAGTAAACTTTAAAGTGCTATAGAGATGTGATCTGTTATTAGTAGGAGTGCTGGGCTTCCTGCTAGGAGGTGATGAAGAGGGTAAGAGCGCTGGACACGTATTTAGGAAGATCTGAGTTCAAATTCTGCCTCACAGGCTATGTGACCTTGTCAAGCCATACAGCCTCTCTTTGCCTCAGTTTCCTCACCTGTAAAATGGGGATAGTAATAACATGTACTTCCTAGGGCTATTGTGAGGATAAAATGAGATAATATTTGTAAAGTGCTCTGTATATCCTAAAACACAATATAAATGCTACTTATTTATTGTTATTATTATGCTGAATATCCACTGACCCAGAAATATGCATTTGTCTTTTTAACTTTTAGCTCCATCTTACTCCAACATCTTCTGTGTGTGCTATGCTCCATTAGACTGCTTTCCATCTTTCACATACAGTTAGTACTTTCCTGTCTCTTTGATGCTTATTGATGCTGAGACCCAGTTGTTTTCCATTAGGAGCTGTCCACAACTGAAGCCTATTTGGAGAAATAAGGATGGTGGCTCTCCTTATCAACATTAATATGCCCAGGCTTAAAAGGATATAGGCAAACTAAAATATTTTGACCTGGACAAATAATGTATAAACTCATTATTCAATCTCAGGTTATCCTGGACACATGAGAAAATCCCAGCCACCTGGAGGCAGCTGGACTTCAAGTCAGAAGACCCGAGTTCAAGTCATTCTGCAAACACTTACTAGGTGTGTGACCCAGAGCAAGAATTAACCTCTCGACCTCAGTTTTTTCATCTGTAAAATAAGCATAATAGTAGCACTTACCTCACAGGGTTGTTGTGAGGATCTAATGAGAATTATACATGCAAAGAGCTGAGTTTTGTAAACCTTGAATTATTATTATTATTATTATATTAGCCCTACCTCAATCTGTGTTTCCTGCCTGTGTGTTGCACCTTGTGAATGTTTGTTGTTGTCCTACTCTTATGATCTCTGGACGGGCCTCTTGCTTTGGGCTCCCATGTGCTTTGTATCTTGAACTCAATATTTCAGTACCAGGAGTTCCCTTGCTCTTCCTTCCACATGACTCACCTCTTGCTTTCAGCCTCTCATGACGTGAAACTTTCCTTCTGCAGAATTTAACTTTGTGGCATCATCTGAGGAGACCCCAGTTAGTACCATTGAATAATACCATACAGATGTCCAGATGGTTAAAATTCCCTATTCCAACAATATCTTGTCTCTGTGTCAGATTTTAAAAGAAAGCCCAATGTGTGTGTGTGTGTGTGGGGGGAGAGGGGGTATGGTTTAAATAGATGATTTGCTGTTGGCTTAAATTGAAAATATAACAGAATGAATAAAACATTTCCAACTAATTAAAGGTAAAAAAAACACCCAGCAGAATAAAGATAACTTCAACAACATATAACGTTCCCTTCCATTGTTTTTTGATGACCCCTGTACCCATTTCACAGACCTATCATATCCTTTTCATCTCTAAAACTATGATTATACAAAGTAGGTATATTGGGACAAATCTTTCTTGTGTGTTGTTCCATGCGTCTCTACCGTGCTCCTGCTCATTGATCTCTACCTAGCGCTATTCATAATCACTTAGACTTATTGATACTGCCTCTATGATATACCTTGCATGTGTTCCCTTAATTCCACTCACATGGCTACTAATCTAGTTGAGGCTCTTATCACCTCTTGCCTGAACTTCAGCAGTAGCCTCCTGATTGCTCTCCCTGCCTCAGTCTCTTTCCTCTATAATCCACCCTCCACACAGCTGTCAAATTGATATTCCAAAAGCACAGACCGTATTTACCTGTGTCAAGTCATTTACCCTGATTCTCCCAATTGTTAGTTCTCTTCCCATAGAAATTACTTTTGTATGTTCCTTGCATGGATTTTGTATTTACTTATCTGTATGCATGTTGTTTCTTCAACACTCCTTAAGGAAGGATTTAATTCATTTTTATCTTTCCATTTTGGAAAGATAAAAATGAAGTATTTCCCTCCCTCACATGTAGGCATTTAATAAATGCTTATTAAATCGTAAGTTAGTGACTTTGCTCAATGATCTTTCTCTTTGCAGGTGTTCCCAGGCACCTTTGTAGTCCTGCTACAGTGGCTATTATAGCTCAAGAGATCCTGCTGTCCACCCTGTCTCCAACATGAATTCGACTAATTTTTCCAATGTACTGTCAGTATTACCCCAAGGTCAAAACAGGAGCTGGAGAAAGGGCATCTTATCAAATTTCTCAGATCATTGCCAGAATTCCATTGACATGAATACCTTCCTGGTCATTGCTTACAGCTTGGAGACCTTCATAGGTATCTTTGGCAATCTGTGCCTGGTGGGAGTGGTAATTAGACAAAGGGAGAAAGCCAATGTAACAAATATCCTCATTGCAAATCTGGCTTTCTCAGACTTCATTATGAGTCTTTTTTGCCAACCTTTTACACTCATCTACACCATCATGGACTACTGGATCTTTGGGGATGCCATGTGTAAACTGTCTGCCTTCATCCAATGCATGTCAGTGACGGTGTCTGTCCTTTCTCTTGTTCTGATTGCCCTGGAAAGACATCATATGATCACCAATCCCTTAGGCTATATGCCTAATATGGTTCAAGCCTACCTAGGGATTGTGGGCACTTGGCTCATTGCCTGCTTCTTAGCTATGCCCTTCATGGCCAATAGCATCTTGAGGAATGTGTTCCAAAACAACCAATCAAAAGCCATGGATTTTTTAGTGGACAAGGCTGTTTGCATGGAATCCTGGCCAACGGCTCAACACAAATCCATTTACACCATTCTCCTCCTATTCCTTCAGTACTTTGCACCTTTGACCTTTATCATCGTGTGCTACCTTCGCATTCATCAACGCCTGAAGAGGAGAAGGGACCTTTTTAAGAAGAACGAGCACTCCTTGGGGTTAATGCAGATGAAAAGGATCAACTCAGTGCTTCTCTCCATGGTTGCAGCTTTTGCCATTTGCTGGTTACCCCTGCATGTTTTCAATGGCCTTGAGGACTGGTATCATGAAGCTATTCCCATTTGCTATGGGAACCTAATTTTCTTAGTGTGTCATTTGGTAGCTATGGCATCCACCTGCATCAACCCCATCCTCTATGGATTTCTGAATAGCAACTTCAAAAAGGAAATGAAGCCACTGTTCCTCATTTGCCAGAATAAGCCTTCAAAGGAAATCTATGAACAATTACCTCTTTCGACTGTGCAGAGTGAACTCTCGAAAGAATCTTTGAAGTCGAATTCTGAGCCCAATCCTGTCTAGCAACTTGGAGATGAGCCACTGATACAACCAGCAGGTCCCACTGTCCCCATTTACACTCTGGCATGGTGGAAGCAGAAACACAATACCTGCTAATGGCAACCTAGGAAACATGGTGAAATCTCCTTTGTCTATTTGCACTGTAACTTCTTAGATGAAGATAATCCAATTCCTCATTCCTAACCTCTACTACTTTGAGAGATTCATGGTTTTATCCAGTAAATGCTACTTCCTTCCATCAAAGCATACCTTAGAAGATTGTCTGCGTGTATTATATAACAACAATAGCAACAAAAACACAAGTTATCACCTTTTGGCCACCTCGATGGGGATAAGCCTTTTCTCACAGCTTGGCTGTTTTTCAGACAACAGCCATATACATAGTCCTTAGGCTTGTACCCCAGTCCTCTCCAACTGAGTAGGACCAGTTTGACTTGGGCTCTGTTGGCTCAGCTTTCAGGAACCTAGGGTCAACTCCATGAGGTGATGAAATCTCAAAGCTAAAAAATCAGGCAAAAAAAAAAGTAAAGATTGAAACATAAACTTGAATTCTAGCTGCTGCAGACACTGAAGAATACCTTGCCCCTTGCTGAACTAGCACCCTTCTGGTGGTGGTCTCAGTCAGTCCTCCCACCCCATCATGGTCAGGCAAACATGACATTGAAGAGTCAAGATTTAAGCCATCATGTATTCTCCTTCATTCATGAAGGTTCATCTTTGAATTGTTTTTCATTTAATAGTCACTAGGTTGCTCAGATCCATCTACACTTTAGGTGCCACTCATTTATTGTCTATCAATTAGAAGCATCTTATGTAAAATGTTTGTCTTGGCTGGAAACCCAGGTTGCATAACCAAAGGGCACTTATTGGCAAGGTGGCTGATCAGGAGAATGGGATTCCATTGATGGCCATGAAACAGAATGCAGCTGAGTGGCCCTGGCAAGATAACAAACCCCTGACCCTTAATGCTGTGCTCTGATAAGCTATATCAACTATAGGCTAAATCCAGGTGTGTGTGTGTGTGTGTGTCTGTGTATAGGGGGGCAAAGGAGTACTGGAGGCAGACTATTTGGAGCCCTTTGTAACTTGGCATAGTAGATAAAGCATTCAGAATCAGTAGCTCTGTCTCTGAATCCTGCCCCAGACACTTACTAGTGTTGTAACCCTGGGTAAACCACTTAAATTGTGTGAGTCTCATTTCCTTCATCTGTAAAATGGAATATCAGCATCTCCCTCCCAGGGCTGTTGTGAGGACCAGATGAAGTAAGTATGTAAAGCATCTTGCAAACCACAAAGTGATGTCTCAATGTAAGCCATGGCTATTGTTGTTGTTGTTATTAACCTAAACAAGGACTGTTTGAGAAGTTATTTTGTTAACATAGTGAACATAGGCTTATAGTTGAGCAAAAAACCATTCTGGTTTTTTTCCATTGGGATTTTATGCAACGACGGAGGACTTTTCTTCTTGTTGATTCAGAAGTAATTGTAGCACAGTTAGTCAGCCCTCAACATCCCTTCTCTGCACTTTGAAGGCTGGGGTGTGAGAATGTCAGGGGATGGAGCCTGGGTAGTAGGAGAATGGGAATCAAGATTTTGACATCCGATTCTGATCAAAAGGTGACAGAGGTCACAGGAAAGACATGCTCAACTGGGAGGCCAGCAGAGGCGCTGCCAACCATGCTGGCACCAGACATCAGGTTCCTAATACAACAAGCAGAAATTAAGTGAAGCGTTGAATGACATCTACTGTTTTGTCATTTAAAAAACCATAAGCGTAAAGGGACAACATGTTTTTATTTGAAAGTCATGAAATGACATTTGCTTCTTTGTAATAACATTAAAAAACTGTTGTATGTGAAAAAATGTGATATTTTGGGTGGGAGGTTGCTTCTGCTCCCTCACCTGGCCCTGTGCTGCCACCCCATGGGTCTTGTTGCCTTGGGGCTACTTTCCTGGGGCCCGCTTCCTCAAGCCCCCTTACTTCCCCTCTCCTTTCTTCTAAGGGCTGGGGAGCAGCAGGCCAGGGAAACCTGGGTCATGCTGTGAGAGCATGGCCCAGAATCTCTAGGATTTGGGCCCCTCACCTCCCTCCCATGATTTTCCCCAGGATGCACAGTTCTTTGTGCATCCATCCCCCCCCACCTGAATCTGACCCAGGTGTAAGAATTCCTTGTTATGGCTCTGGAAAATGCTTTGTGAACCTTAAAGTATATATACATATTAATTATTATAACAGCATCACCACCATCATTACCATTGTTTATTATTCTGTGTAAAAATAATTGCTGGAGAAGGAAATGGCAAATCACTCCAGTATCTTTTGCCAAAAATAACCCCATGTGGGGTCATGAAGAGTTGGACATGACTGGAACGGCTAAACAATTAATCAGTAACTGATTTTTAATATTGTACATATATAACCTGCTTTCACTTTAATCTACTGCCTGATGGAGGTGCCTTGGAGAGACATTTGAACTCTTAGTGGACAAAAAGATCCTTACGTCAGAAGTTACCTGAAACCACGCATGGCCTGGTAACCACAACTTTTGGCCTTGTAGCAAGAAAATGAAAGGAAATGGTCTAAAGGAAGGTTGGCATAAATGAACACTGGCTTCAGTTTGTAGCAGGGACATCATTTGTCTTTTTGCTAGGTCCTTCAGGGCCCTGTCAGGACAGGGTCAGAGTCTTGTGTGACGGCTTAAAGGAGATCCTGAACAGCTTGGTTTTTTGTGCTTTCCATGCAACTAACATTGGGATTGCTCTTATCTGACAAAGAACTTTGACTTTGTACTCACAGAGTTTGTGACTCAGGCCCTCGGTTTGTAATAATCTCTTTTCTTTAATTTAAGAACATGTAGCTAAAGCACTATAAGATCCTCTGGGCTGTCATTGAGCTCTTACAGATTGCTAAGGATGCTCTTTCTGCAAAGGACAAGTGGATTTCATTGGCGAAGTTCATTGGGAGATCCAGGAAGAGAAGCCATTTGGGACCATTACTGCACGTTTTTGAAGGTATCTCCCTTTAGTAATGAATTGTTACGAAAAAGAACCAGCTAAAGGAGAAGAGTGAGAAGAAACTACTAGTTAACTCTGTATTAAATAACAAGTAATGTTATGTTAATTAAACATCACAAAATGTGGAGGGAAAAGATGAAGGAATGAATGTATTTGAGAGGGAGTGAGTTTTTGGTATGATGGAAAGGGCATTAAACTGAGAATCAGAAAGACCAGAATTTCAACCTTGCCTTGGACACTTAATAACTCTGTAACCTTGGGCAAGTGGTTTAAATCTGTAAAATGGGGATAATTCATAGCACCTATCTCACAGAGTTGTTGTGAGGATCAGATAGTATTAATTATCTATCTACATCTAACTATCTACATATACATGTATATTACTTTGCAAATTTTAAACTGCTATCTATATGTGTTAGCTATTACTGTTAGATTTAAGAAACTCTGCATCATTGCTTTAAAATAGAGTATACTTAAGTCCTAAAGTACCTGTCAAATGTATAATATTTTGAACTGAGATCTGTGGTTTTAGCTCATCTCTACATGTTTTAGTCCCTGCCAAGAAGTCTCCTCAAATCACACTCCACCTCCCCTCGTCCTCTGCCCTGGGAAAAGTATCTATTAGAAAGTCACCACAGGACACAGTAGATGGGGTGCTGGGCTCAGGTTTAGGGGGACCCAAGCACAAATTTCACTTCCCACATTTACTGGCTATGTGATACTGGGCAGGTCATTCAGCCTCCCTGGGTCTTAGTTTCGTCATCTGTGAAATAAAGAGGGTGGACTCACTGACCTCTAGGATCCCATTTAGTGCTTGACCTATGACCTTGTGACCTGTGATCCTGCAATTCTATAATCCATTCTGTGGCCACTTGGGAGAGTTGAACTTGGTTGTACTTTGATATTGTCAAGAGGAAATTTTTAGGAAGGTGAAGTGATCCTTCTCTTGAATTCTTGGGATAACTGGCCAAAGCATCCTCAATGAATAACTGATTCTTAAAAGGCTTGACCAGGTAACAGAAAAGATACGCAATACACACATATCCATAAATGCATATGTATATGTGTGTGTATGTCTAGGACATATATTTATTTATTTACATAAGCAGTCACATGTCCTTAGAAGAGCACTAGGGATCCCTAAAAAGCAGAAATAATTCCTCCTTCATCTCATACCTGGACCATCCCAGCAATATTTATCAGCCAGAGCTGGCACCTCACTGTGCTGGAGGTAGCATGCTATAGTGAAAAGAATTTGGATTCAGAAAATTCAGAAAGTTGACACGTAGCAGCTTTGTGATCCTACGGAAATTACCGAACCTCCCTGAACCTTCTTTTTCTCCGCTGTGAAATAAAGATGATAAACGGTATTTGCATCACCAGAGTGGTTTTGTGGAAAATGCTTTGTGCTGTATATTTGTGTCATTATCATCAGATCATACAACTCCCCAAATGACAGGAAGTTGAAGAAAGATGGAGAATAATAGAAAAGAGGTCTAATTTCATCCCTTTCACTGGCATTTGCTCACTTTTTTTTTAAACCAAATATTGTAAATACTATCCAAGTAGCGGTCATCATTGATGCAGACATTAATTGGGCTGGGAATTTGAATGAAATGGGATGGAGGCTTACATATGTGGGTTAAGGTAAGTTCTACTCTTAACATTTATATAATTGCTCTTATTAGGAGCCTCTGGGCATGCTTGACTGTTTGTTAATATGTTGCATATGATTGATACACATTAATTAAACTGTGATAATGAACAGTGTTAATGGATGTATACTTTTTTCAGTGACAATCTTATTGATTACCTTGGATTGCTTGGTTACACAGCATTTTGGTAATTAAACAGGATTCCAGGCCCACCTCATAATTTACTTATTGACTGATTTCTACAAAGTCATAGCATCATTGAATTTAAAGCTATAAGGGAATTCAGGGATCATCTAATCCAACCATCTCATTTTATAGATGAGAGAACCCTGGTCCAGAGACTTTTCCTAGGTTATAAGGTGGTAAGTAGGAGACCTATTCAAACCCAGGTCAAGTGATTTTTCTGTTTACTTAGGCACATACCCTGAGATCAAGATTAAAGTTCTAGAAATCTGAAAGCGCTATTTTAAAAGTGCATGGTTGGGACTGATAAGCAAGATGAATTAGAGAAGCGGTTCTCAACCTGTGGGTCACAACCCCTTTGGGGGTCAAATGACCCTTTCACAGGGGTCGCCTAAGACCATCAGAAAACACATGTTTCCGATGGTCTTAGGAACCGAGACATCACTCCTCTATCTGTCTCTAGGCGGATCTGCCCACATGCAGATATGCCCACATACGAGTATTAAAGGGTCAGGGCATTAGGAAGACTGAGAACCACTGAATTAGAGAGAGACTAGTGCGCAGAGATAAGCACAATCTCATAGATATGACGGTGACTTGGTGGGATGCAAGTTATGACTGGAATATAGCTTTGGATGGGCATTCCTTATTTTGTATACTAAAAAGTTGTACTTATGTGAGGAAATTCAGGAGAGGATAGAAGCATGGTAGGGAGTATTTGGGAAAACATTAACGGAGACAAAAACAGATTCAATATTGTCATCAGTGTATACTACAGACCACCTAGGTAGGAAGAGGAAATAGATGAGTTGGGGGAAAAGATTAAAAGCCTGGCACAAGAAGAATTTCATATTAGTAATGAGAGACTTCAAGTCTTCTGAAGTCTTTTTCTCTCAGTCTGAAAGAGAAGAATGAATAATTTCTTGACTTACTTTAATGATAATTTCATGCTTCAAAAGATGGAATAACCATCAAAAAGAAATTTCATTCTGAATCTGATTCTCATCAACAGGGAGAAACTGGCTGCTGGGGTGGAGATAATGGGAAACTGGGACAGGGAGTGAGGAGTGAGAAGGAAGTGACTTTTACATCTTATAGTTTGTTATAAAGGAGAAGAAATCTGGGAATGATCTGACATGTATTTAGATTTAAGAGAAATTTGTTTAAATTTTTCCTTTTTATTTTAAAAAACCCAACAAATGTCCATCTTCTCTACTCTATCCATTGATAATTTGAGAAAAATAAAATCAACATATACGGTTGAGCAAAACAAATTCCTGCACTGGCCATATCCAAAAAAGAATAATGTCTCAATTTGCACTATGAGTATATTACCTCTCTTACCCTGAGGTGGGTGTCCTGTTTCATGGAATTTTGATTGGTAATTGTATCAATAAGAGTTCCTAATAATTTCAAATTTACTGATCTTTGCTGTCATTCAGTTATTTCAGTCATGTCCTACTCTTCATGAGCCCATTTGGGATTTTGTTGGTAAAGAAACTGGAATAGTTTGCTTCTCCAGCTCATTTTACAGATGAGGAAACTGAGGCAAACAGAGTTAAGTAACCTGCCCAGGGTCACATAGCTAGCAAGTGTCTGAGGATGGATTTGAACTTAGTTCTCCCCGATTCCAAGCCCAGTCTCTATCCACTGTACTACCTAGCTACCCTTTTGTTTTTATGACATTGTTGTTATTGGGTAAGTTGTCCTCCTGGTGCTGCTCATTTTATTCCATATCAGCTCATAAATGTCTTCCTATGCACCTCTGAAACCATCCTGTTCATCATCTTTTACATAACAATATCGTATTCTATCACACTAATAAACCATAAAGTTGGCTAACTATACCCTAATTGATGGATATCCCCTCAATGTCCAATTCTTTACTACCACAAAAAGAGCTTCTATAATTTTTTTTGTACATATGGATGCTTTTCTTCTTTCTTTGATTTAAAATATCTGATCTCAAAGAATTCAAAGGAAGTTAGATAAGATCATGTGGAGCAATATTCTTCATGGAAAATTATACTGGAAAGGAGAAGAACCTATTAAAAATGAAGTTCTGAAGACACAAAGAGAAACAGTGAGAAGGAAAAAGGGGACAAGGTTAAAAAGACTGATGTGGATATACAGGGAACACATTAACCAACTTAGATTTTTAAAAGATATGTGCAGAAGTTGAAATAAAAGTAAAAGAAACTGAATACAGAAGTATGACCCAGTCCTGTAAGAACAGTATCAGCTATGCTCAAGGATAAGAATAGAAGAATTTAAAAGTATCAACATATAATATATATGATATACATCATAATTATATAAAATTGCTCCAAATCACTAATAATAACAGGAGAAATGCCGATCAGAATAAAATTCTGAAGTTTTATTTCACACCCAGAAAACTGTCAAAAATGACAAAAGATTGAAACAGTCAATTTTGGAAGGACTGTGGAATGACAGGTACAATAATACACTATTGATCCAAACATCCAGGAAAGCATTTCTGAACGATACTTTAAAAAATGACTGAAATAGACATATACCTTTCACCCAGAGATGAATACCTCTAAGGTTGTCCAAGATTATGTAACAGTACTAGTCCTAGTAGAACCATAGGTAGCCCAGATGGAGTCAGGTTGGCTGTGTGTGGACTGCAGTAATTGACAACTATATCAACCCTTACCTTTTCTCTACCGGCTACTGGATCATTTCCTTATTGATTCTCTAACCTGGTTCCTGTCATTTCCTCATAAATTATTAGAAATGAAAATCTTTCTCATGAATTAATTAGCTCTGAGTCCCCACTCAATTTCTAAATAAATGGGAGAAATTTCTGACAAGCTTTTGCTTCTCTCTCTTTCTCCCTTCTTCCCTCCTTCCATTTCTCTTCTCACCCCCGCAGTCTCATAGGATTTAACATCATTGTTATTATTCATGTGGTCTATTATGACAGTGAACAATAAAATGAAGATTTAAATGACTATTTCCAATGTGAGGGAGTAAAATTCATATATAGAGTTAACCTCTGTGCATTTCAAAAGCAAGGAAAAGAGGCGTAGAATGCTGCCAAAGTTCTCTCAGGAGGGTTATTAAATTTATTTCCCAGGTCGCTAATTCTCTAGACTGTTCTATCTGCTCAAATGCATCACCCATCTTGGATGACTGTACCCTGAGGCTTCCTCCCAAGCTAGCTCAAATTGATGAGTAGAAGAGATGGTAGGAAGAGAGAGACTAAGAACCTTATATGAACCAAAATTTCCTAGCCATGGTAGATATAAACTTTCAAGACAGGACCTGGGAAGAGAGAGAGATCTTAACTGTCTTATGTACTGTGCATCCTTGTTTTTATAAGGACATTCCTTATCCATTCATCTTCATATAAAGCCTCCATTTGGGGAGACCAATCTAGGTCTCCTATTATACAAACTAGTGCTTGCATCTCCTGGGAATTGTACCTATATCTAAGCATCAAGGGCATTCTCATTTCCTAGAAGGATAATTGTACTCTCCTGGATGGAGGGCTAAATGCCATCACTTTCCTTTTCTCACGGCACAAGTTTCAAACATTTAAGACAGGAACGATACTTGTCACTCTTTCCTTTGTCTTTCCAGTTGCCAGCAGATACAGGTAACTAATGCAAGGGCTAGAAACAGCTTGTGGTTCCTCAGAGTATTGTTTAAATGGGTTTGCTCCTTAGACATCTGTTGGGGTTGGCAGTAATTGAGCAGTCTACTGCCAGATTGCAGATAATACAGTATTAGATATTAGGAGAAGAGAGTCAAATGACTCAGATGTGACTTGGACTCAGTGACAAATATTGTCTTATGTATTCATCTTTCAACCTCCAGAAATACTGGAGTGCAGCAGAAAAATCACTGGACTTGGTGTCAGAAAGCTTGGTTGCATTCTCAGCTCTGCTGACTTACTGTTACCAAGACCATGGATAAGTGATTTCAGCTCTTGGAGTCTCAGCTATAGAATGAGCATCATAATATCCGCCCTTTGCCTCTCTCACAGGGTTTCTGTGAGGTTCAAGGGAGATAATTTAGGCAAAATTCTTTGCGACCATAAAGTTCCATAGAAATGTAAGGAAGGTGCAATTAAGACAGGGCAGCAACATCATCAAGGGGAAATGGCCCTCAGGTGTAGGAGGAAGAGAAATGTATTTGGAATCAGAAGACATGGGTTTGAACTCTTCCATTTGTAGTTTGTGTGAAGCTGACCACTGCTCTCTTCTCCTTGGGGTTCTTGTTATTGAACGGTATGGAAGATGTAGGGTTTAGACTGAACATTCTCTATGGTTATTTCGACCCTATGAATCACAGAAACAAAATTTTGAATAGCACATGGAAAAGAGTTTATCACAGCTTCTAGACTTAGTTGGTGAGTGGGTTCCCTTCTTTTGGGCTCCTTACAACTTCTGCTGCTCCTTAGGGATTTTCGGACCAATGAATCACCAGCATGAAGGGTACCAGCAATCGTATTTGGGGGTATTATCAGCCTTGATAGGCAGTTAGGTGGCATAGTGGAAAGAGTATCAGACCTGGAATTAGTATAAGACTCATATTCCTGAGTTCAAATCTGACCTCGGATACTTACTAGCTGTATGACCCTGGACAAGTAATTTAACCCTGTTTGCCTCAATTTCCTCATCTGTAAAATGATCTGGAAAAGGAGATTGCAAACCACTCCAGTATCTTTGCCAAGAAAATCTCAAATGGTGTCATGAAGAGTTGTACATGACTGAAAAGTGACTGAACAACAACAAATCAGTCTTGAGGTTTCTAATGTTGCAGCTCTAGCACTTATGAAACTTCCATTCCTACCTAATTACAACAAAGTTTTATCAGTGTGGAATTTGTTCACAGCCTCCACATTCCTTAAAATACATTGCCTTTTATTAATTAATCTGTATATACTGACCCTTCTTTCTGGCTACAAAGAAAGTCTGCATTTGGGTCATTTAGCAAAGAGCTTAACCTCAAGAGGTAAAATCTTGTTGATAACAAGGTTTGGCTCTGTGGCTGCTGGGCATTTTCAGTTGGCAAAGGCCAGAAGCTTTTCTCTTTTTCCTTTTTTGCAAGGCCATTCCAAGTCCCATTCCCATATTGCATCCCAAAGTTAAGGGATGCAATAATGAGGATGATGATGATGGCAACTCATTTAATATAATTGAACAAATGACAAACATTTGCTAGGTTCCTACAACAGATGAAGGAAAAATGTTCGATTGAGCTAGAGAGAAGGAGGGGAGAAACGCGTGTTTCCCTTTTCTCTTACCTCTCTCCTTCTCTTGGGAGCACACATATATAGTTAGAGGGGGTGGTTTATTTTTGCCTTTACCTTCCCAGCACCATGAACAGTGCCTGATACACAGTAAACACTTAATAAATGTGTCTTAATCAATTGATTGACTGTAGAGGCCATACCAATAGGGAAACTGAGACCCGATGAGAGTAAGTGAATTGCCCAAGGTCACATAGTAAGTATCAGGGTAGAATTTGCTCCCAGGTCCTCTGACTCAAGAGCAGAGCTTTTTTTTTTTAACCTTTCCTTGTATTCCTAGTGCTTAGCACAGGGCCTGGTACATGGTAAATAAATGCTAATTGATTAACTGACTTTCAATTCTACCATGATATTTCATTAAAACAAATAACCTTGCCCCTGTTTGTTCTCCTCTCTTCTCCTCTCCTCTTTTCTCCTCTCCTCCCCTCTCTGTCTCTCTCCATCTCTCTGTCTGTCTCTCTGTCTCTGTCTCTCTATCTCTGTCTCTCTTCTCTCTCTGTCTCTCTGTCTCTGTCTCTTCTCTCTCTGTCTCTGTCTCTGTCTGTTTCTCTATCTCAGTCTCTGTCTCTCTCTCCTGCATCCCAGGCTCAAGTCCTTGAGTTTGTACTTAATGCTGTTGTAGTGTTGAATATCATTCCCAAGGCTTCTGTATTCTAGTGTGTTATTTTCATGTATTGCTTCCTATAAGAGCTAGTTATGTAAATATTCTCCACTAAATGGAAAAGAGGCTTTGGGCCATTATTGCTGGTCTTACACTGACAGGGTCAGTCTTTCAAAGTCTTGGTTTAGTAGGTCAGGGAAGATACATTTTTCCTTACACTTATCTCCATGAGGATACCCAAGACACAGGCTGACACAAACTCTGACCTTACCTTCATGGAGATTACAATCTCATAAAAGATATATCATTCTTATAAATCACTTATCCTATTCTAACAATAGAATACGATACATGCATCTTCTTGTTTGGTCATTTTTGGTTGTGTCCATCTCTCCGGGACTCCATTTGGGGTTTTCTTGGCAAAGATACTAAAGTGGTTTGCCATTTCCTTCTCCAATTTATTTTACAGATGCGGAAATTGAGGCAGACAGGGTTAAGTAGCTTGCACAGGGTCCCACAGCTAGTAAGTGTCTGACGCCAGATTTGAATTCAGGAAGATCAGTCTTCTGGACTCCAGCCCTGTCACTCTAACTGCGGTGCCACCTAGTTGCCTTGATAAATGTGTAAGAAAGGTGCAAATGAAACCTTATGTTCTACTAAAGAAAGCTCATTTCTAACTGGTGAAATCAGAAGAAGCTTTATGGAGAAGGTATCATTTGAACTTGGTCCTAAAGGATGAGTAGGATTACAACAGGTAGAGCTGGGGGATAGGGGACTCCATGTGTAGGAAATGGGTCAGATCAAAAGCAGAGAGGTGGGAAAGAATGGGAGGTATACAAGGGACAGTAGTTAGTCCAGTTCTGAGTACAATGGTGGAAGAGAGGAATAATGAAAGAGAAGATTGAAGTGGTTGATGTCAATAGTCATTGTTGGTATTAGTGTAACAAATATGGCCTGGCCCTGAGTGATTCTGCATTGGACTTCACTTTGCAGGGTATTTAGGAGAAGGAGGCAGTATACACATCCTAAGTTGTTGTGGTATATCTTTTTTTTTTTTTAGAGGACAGAACTGAAGCATTTATTCAGACATTAGAAAACCGAATCCCAAAACCAGTAAGCCAAAGATATTCAGAAGACATAATAATGCTGAGAGTCACAACATCCTTCAGCCTCCCCACAAACCAACACAAGATCAATATCTACTCACAAACCTCTCTATCTCCTTGCCTGAGTGTCCTTTCTTTCCCATCATCTGGCTAGCTCTGGCCAGCTTCCTGTGGGCTCTGCTTCCCTTCAGCAAACTCCTTCCACCATAGGCTTCATGTGACTACATTTAGCCTATTAGGGGACAGATTTTATCTTCACAGCAGGGAAACTTCCTAAAAGGACATTATGAAAATGTTATATTTAGTTGACACACTGATCTTACTATTATGCCTCTGCCCTAAAGAAATCAATGAGAGAGGAATAAGTCCCTAAAATCGTTGGGGTATATCTTTACATTGGCACACACAGTTCTGTGGTTGAAGAAAGGTTACATGAAAGAATAGCAGGATAAAAGAGCCAGGCATGTGAGGGTGAGCACATTTTCTATGGGATTGGGATCTTCTTGAGCGAGGTCTCATCAGGGTATTGTGCTTTGTTGATTTCTCCACCTTCCAGGAATGATCTGTATGTGGTATGTGTACTCAGAGTGCCTTGTCAATCAGAGCTATGGATATTACATCAAAGGGGTGACCTGTTGACAATTCCTGCATCAAATTCAGCCAAATCCCATTGTGTATCTGACTATGGAATCTGAGACAATTTCCCTCATATGAGAGGAGTTGCCCCATGGTGGAGTGGGGATATGACCAAATGCCCGGCTAAATAGTTTGGACTTTATCCAGCAGGCAATGCAAATTTGAACAAGGATATGGCATGGTCCAAATTTGTTCATAAAAAAGATTGATCTGATAGAACTGCAAATAATAACTCATTTTAAGATTTACCAAGCTCTTTCTTCTCAACAATCTCTTGGAGTAGAAAGGGTAAGAATTATTTCCAATTTAGAGGTGAGGAAACAGTCCCAGAGAGGTGAAATAACTCTTCAGTGGTCACAAGGCTAGCAGTTAGAGTAGCCACTCGAATATAAACCTCCCAAGTTCAAATATATGATTTTTTTCTACTAAAGTCTTGAAGTGATTACATTTGTAATGGGGGAAGGACAGGTCTGGGAGGATCAGTCTTTGAGGCATGCATGGGTGTTTTTCTGCCTGGTTTCAGTTCAAGTGATCAAGTGGGAAAAGGGGGGAAAGGATCCAGTTTCTTAACATGATGACTCAGTGGCAGGTACTGTATGAGGACAGGAAATCTTCTAATTGGCCATGGAGGAACTAATGACTCAGCTATTGCTGAGCTGGACCTGAAAGTACATAAAAAGGGTCTCCCTGACCGTTGTTCAGAATTTTTCCTTCATGGTTCTAAGGAGACAGGACTCAGATGTCTGGAATTTCATGTGGAGATGTCCTTTCTCATCCCTCTTTGGCAAACAAAGAGTGAGTCTTCTTCCCTATAGCTGCCATATAGACATGAATATAAAATCCTCCTTCTCTTTCCCTTCCTTTTCTCTCAATCTCATTGAACACACACACACACACACACACACACACACACAGCTATACTTTACAAATTAATTGGTTAAGGCAGCATAAGTTTTATGTGAGCCAGATAGAGGACAAAGTGCAACCTGCATTTGGACCAATACAGTAATTTTTACTCCAAATTACTGGAAATTTGCATACATATCACAGCAATTAAGCTTGCTCATTAAGCAACTAGGCTACAGCTCTCCTACAGGTTTAATGCCTGGCTTCTTTTAAAGAGGTCATATCCCTTTTCAATTAAAAAGTCAAGCTTATCAGAACTTTAAAAGGTTTCTAAACAGAGTTTGGCCAACTTTCAAAAAGAATTTAAAAGCAGTTTCTCTGTAGATTTCTATGGAAATCCTGGGCATATTGAAGCAAAATAGAGGACAGTGTATTTTGGAAGGCAATTTTCCCCATATCATTCCTCCGAGTACCTGAAAGAGAACATTTATTTTGGCTGGTGGTGATCGAATTAAATCCACTTCCAAAACATCTCTTTTAGCTAGGATCTTCATTCTGGGTTCTCTGTATCAAGCCCATTGGTCTGTTCTAGAATCCTAGGCTCTTGAAAGACTTCTGGTTAAACCAACAGTCTTTGAATCCTCCTTCCACATTCCTATTTAATCACTGCTACCTGTCTATTCTACTGTCTATGGGAAAGAAAATGGAATATTGGAGATAGTATGGCATCTTGGCTGGAGCCCGGAACTTGAAAAGAAGTAGCATCTGAGAAACTAAGACCCCTGGGATTCTTGTCAGGGAGGAGTGAAGCTGGAGTTGTCCTGGATGTGGCCTGAGTAGGTGGGGAGGGTTACTCACTAACAACTGAGTCCCTTCCTCATGATGAAGGCTTCAACACAGGGCAGCATTGTAAGTCACTATATAAGTCAGCAGTGTGTCCAAGAGTCCAAGTCTAGTCTTCTAGCCAGAGAGAGGATTTCCTGAACAGCCTGTCTCATAGAGAGAGAGAACAGGATTTTGACACATGAGTCTTGGTGTTGGGAAGAGTAGCTTGGGCCAAGTGCCGTATGAAATTTTCTCTCCCCTCCCACCCACTCCTAAACTCACTGAGTACTTTTGGTGCCACAGAGGGGCCACACAGAGGTTCCCTTGCTCTCTTCCACTCCTAGGGGCTTTCTAGTGCACAAATTTTTCTCACACCCCTCTCTGGTGGATATTCTTATATTCTCTTCACCCTCTGGTTTAGGGGCAGTTAGACGATGCAGGATTACATGCAGGTACCATAAAATGCTAAAGTTCAGGCAGACGTGTTGATTCCTCAAATGGTCAGTTCCTCCAACATCCCCCCAAGCTTGTGTCTTGATCTGAATCTCTTCCTGCAATTGTCTTTTCCCCTTCATCATTCCCTTTGGATTTCAGTGCTTTGAACAAGCCCTGGTGCTGTCTTGACCTTTCGATCCTGTCTGCTCTGTTTCTGACCCAGTTCCTGCCCTTCTCCCCATTAGAAGTATATTGCTCTCCTCAGTCTCATTATTTGCCTATAAGGAAGTGTGATCCTGTTGATAGAGCATTTGGCTTAGACCCAAGACACTTGGGATTGAAGTTGGCCCCAGATGCTGTTTGTGTCATCATAAGCAAATAGCCTCTCAGAGTCTCTGTTTCATCATCTGTAAAATGGGGTAATGATGTTGTACCCCCCATCTCACAGGGTTGTGAGGCAAGCGCTTTTGTTAATCTTGACATTTTTTTTCATGCATGATTTGAGGTTTCACTTATGAAGGTGACCCCCACTGAAGAGACTCTTTTGACCAATGTTGATTGTCAGCTACTCTACAACTTGTATTCTTAGAAAAATTTGAGGATTGGGGTGGGGCCTGGAGATAAAATGACTTGTCTAGGGTCACACAATCAGTAGGTACCAGAAACAGGACTTGAACCCAGTTTTTCCTGACCCAGGCTTGCTCTCCATTTCACCACCCCGCCTTTCCCCATTCTTCTTGGACTCTCCCATGCACTTTTTAGCTTGACACTGTGAGTAAGGGGACAGAGAGATCCCTCCCTCTCCAGATTTGTCATTTCTTACATAAGGTCCCACAGCCACTTGTTTTTCTTTTACTTTTTATAATGAACTTCTGGGGGCTTTGGGGGTAGCAATTTCTCGGGTAATAGACTCAGGGACCTCTGTGACCTTAAAAGAGTCAATTTTGATCCAAAGAGAGCAAATGCCCTTGAAATTTTAGGCTGCCCTTCTCATTCCATAGTCACCCCATGGTCCATTGATTGGTCCTTCTTCTGATGGCCTCACCTTGACCCCAAAGTATATCCTCTAAGTTCTGGCCCATCATAGCAGAATCCAGCATCCAGGATGTCCTCAGCTCACAGAATCAGCAAGGCTGCTTCTGGATACGGTGAACTGGCAGAACCCTGGGCCTGATAACAATTCATGGGCAGCTGTGCAGAATGTGGCTGAGGGCTAGAATAGCTATACTGAGAGCTAGAAGGGACCCCAGAGACTGCTTAGTTCAACCCATTCATTTTAGAGACAAAGAAAATGAAGTCCTCAGAGGAGAACTGACTTGTCCAAGGTCACAGTGGCAGAATGCACTAACCAGCACACCAATGCTATCTCACCAAGCTGTGGCCTCTATGTCCAAGGACATGTTCTGGAGGCAGAGCAGTGATGACGGATCCAATCTTTTGGTCACACTGGCATATCTGAGTGAGAGTGGAGTCACAATGGATTCCTGCTCCTCTGCCCCTTCTCTCTCTCCTCCTTTTTCCCCCTCTCCCTTTCCTTTTCTCTTCTCTTTCTTTTCTCCCTTCCTTCTCTGTCCCTTTCCTCTGTCTCTTCCTCTTTCTGTCTCACTTTTTCCTTCTTTCTTTTCTTTTCTCTCTCTTCTCTCTTTCTCTCTATATCCCCATCAGTCTGTCTCTCCTGCTGTCTCCCTTTCCTTCCTTCCCTTTCTCTTTTCCTTTCTCTCTCTTTTCTCTTTCTCTTCTATGCCTTATTTCTGTCTCCATCAATCTGTCTTTCCCTCCCTCTGTCTGTTTTATTCCCTTTCCCCCTCTCTTTTCCCTTCTATTTTTTTTCTCCCTCTCCTCTGTTCTCTCTCTGTCTCTTCCCCTCTCTGTCTCTCTCTTTTCCTTTATCTCTCTCTTCTCTGTCTCCATCACTCTGTCTCTCCCTCTATCTCTGTTTCCCTTTCCTCCCTCCTTCTCTTTTTTCTTTTCTGTCTTTTTCTCTCTTCTCTTTCTCCATCCCTCTTTCTCCATCTTTCTATCTGTTTTCTCCTCCATCCTTCATTCTCTTTTTTCCTTTCTCTCTCTTTCCTCTCTCTTCTGTGTTTCTATCTCTGTCTCCATTACTTTGTCTTTGTCTGTTTCATTCCCTTTCTTTCCCTCCCTTCCTCTCTCTTTTCCCTTCTCTCTATTTCTTCTTTCTTCCTCTCCTCTCCTCTCTCTCTGCCTCTTACCCTTTCTGCATCTCTCTCTCCTTCCCTCTCTCTTTTCCTTTCTCTCTCTTTTTTCCTCTCTGTTTCCATTACTCTGTCTCTCCCTCTCTCCCTTCCTTCCCTCCCCCTCTTTTTTCTCTCTTCTCTCTCTCCCCATTCCTCTTTCTCTGTCTGTCTTCTCTCTTTCCTTTCCTACCTCTCTCTTTTCCCTTCTCTCTTTCTTCTTTTCCCATCTCCTCTCTTCTCACTCTTTCCCCTCCCTCCCTCTCTCCCCCATCTCTCTCCTCTTCTCTCTATTTCTCTTCCTTACCCTCTCTCCATCTTTCTTTTCTCTTCTCTCTCCTTCTCTTACCCTTGTCTACCCATCCCACCTTTTGTTTAACTTCATCATACTGTGAACTCAGTCCTAACTTAGGAACACCAGAACCAGCCTGAGAAAGAAGTTATCAATGAAGCCCTCCAGCTTCAGATGCCTATCCACAAATGCACAAAGTTCGGCCAGGATGCAAAGTGATGTAGAGTGTCTTCTTCAAAGAGGCAAAGCTGATCTTGTAGCTATCATTAATCTGGGCAAGGAGAAGGAAAGGAGGCCCCAGGTCCCTGTGGCATCTGCAAGTGAATAATTAAGAACTAACTATAAAACCTGCCAGCCACCTCACCCCACTGAGGGTTTGAGAAGAGTCATGACATGCTTTCTTTGAAAAATATTTTCATCTCCTTGGAAACAAATGGTGCATTTGTAACCTGGGGAAAGAGGGCTGCCTTCAAACACCAGGCAATAATACTATTTAAATCTCTGGCATTATTATTTTCACATTTTCCTTGGATATTTGGATTTTTATAGCTCTTATTCTAGGGTCACTGGTCCAGCAGGTGCTAACTACATACTAATTGATGGTGCTGCTGCTATTATTTGGCATTCTAATAGACCATTGCAGAGATCTGACATAAATAATGTTCATATAAACTAATCAATGAACCCAGTCACGGAATTAAATGTTGGCCCACATGCCCAGGGCCTAAAAGACATGCAATTCTCTTCGTGCAATGAGAAAAAGGTAAGATGGTTTGTCTTTAAGGCCCGTTACAGGCTCTAAAATTTTTTGACACTATGATTTTAAGTGCTGAAGGTGTAAGCTTAACTTGAAGAGCCCCAAAAGGCAGGACAAGGACCCCAGGACTGGAAATAAAAGGGAAGCACATTTCAGCTCATTATTAGCAGTCAGTTGCTCAGCAGTGGGACAAGCTGCCTCGGTTCACCCAGTAACACTTACATAAAATACTTCAAGGTTTATGAAGCACATTTCCCACAACACCCTTGTGAAGTATGTGGAGCTGGGATTACTGTGCCCTTTCTACAGATAAAGAGACTCAGGTACAGAGGGTTGAAGTAACTTGCTCATAGCTAGTGAGCACTTACATAGCTAGATTCCCACCTGGGCCTTGAGCCTTCAAATCCAGCACTCTTTCCACCACCTCATGCATCTACTATGTATAAGATACTGTCAGTCTACTGAAGTCTTACAGAATGTCCTGGAGAGCTGGTTAACAGTGATTTTGTTTAGTGAAAGCTGCGTCTTTCCCATCAAACCTGAGCCCTTTCCTCTTTTTGTAGGTGTATCTGCATGAGGTATCACAGTATCCTGACATTCAGTGCTTTCAGGACCTTGACTGAAAGGGACCTTAGAGAGAACATCTTGCTCAAATACTTTATTATATAGAAGATACTGAGACCCTGAAGGGTATGGTGACTGGCCCAAGGAGTTAGGGGCAAGCCTGGGACTAGAGAATCCAGATCTCCTCTCTGATTTCTGGTGTCCCTCCTGCTTTCCCTATCCCTTCTTTCACTGTAAGTAGGAACTGATTGGCTCAGCAAGGATGGCCAACTTTCCCATGGTGGATGTGGCTCTGTACAGATAACAAAAAACATTTGTATGAAAATGGAAACCTTGAGATGATCATTCATACATACTCTTAGATATGTCAATTTCTCTCTGGACCTTTGCGATCCAGAAGGCACAGATGGTGTCTCTGCTTTATAACTGAAGAATTTGAAACAGATAGTGGTCGTTTGAGGCAGCTGATGAGGAATTCTAGGAAATTTTCTTCGCTCTTCCCAAGTGGTAATGACCTTTCTCTTTGTATTATCATTATATATTTTGTAATATACTTATAATAGACTTATTTTGTAATATTCTTATATATGTATATGTGTCATGTCTCACTTTGACACTTGCTATTATATGACCTTGAGCAAATCATGTAACTTCTCAGAAGGTAAAGCTCTAATGTTATATTAACCCCCTAAGTTATGGGTTTTGCCATAAAGTGTGCCCCTCTAGATTGTAAACTCCATGGGGACAAGGATAATGTTATCAAAACTGAGCATTGTCCTTGATCCCTCCTGTGGATTTCTGTACCCCATGGGGTTAATCCATTTTCGTTAAAGTGAACTGAATGAGAAGCCTGGGCAAGCAATCAAGTTCTTTACTGCAATTCAGTGCTTTATCAACCAACCTACACCTTCTTTTTTCTTTTTAATCCCTCTTACTGGAGGCCAAGCTGTTGATATTCACAAGAGCAGCTTCTGCATTAATCCACCTGGAAATCAAATGCCACATGCTCTGATTTACCTGTGTAAATACTGGAACTTCCGCATGAAAACCAGGGTACATGAACACATACTTGGCAGGAAGTTTTAGATGAATTTAACCATTGAAACTCTGGCTGTGATATAGGAGGACGTGATCTAGCAACCAAAAAAATGCAGCCAACGGAAAGGGTTGGGTCATAGGAGGAACAGGATGAGGATGATGAGGTTCTCTTGCATTCATTTAGCCTTTTACACTTTTCAAAGTGACTTTACACCCAATAGCTTTCCAGTTGTCATTACCTCGGCTTATGACCTCAGTGCCGTCTTTAATTCTTCACTCACAGTTACCCCAAGTAGTCCAACTGTTGTAGAATCTTGCTGTTTCTGCCTTTATCCCTTCTTCATACATCTCCTCTCCCCTCAGACCCATTAACTCTAATTCAAAGCCTTTATAACCTCTCACCCGGACTGCAGTAATAATCTTCTAATTGGTCTCCCTGACTCACGCCTTCCTCACATCAATCCTTCCTCTATACAGCTGCCAAAGTGATTTTCCTGAAGTGGTCAATCATTTATTAAATAAATAATAAAACAAAAAATTAAATGACAAATAAATAAATGAATGAATAAAGTAATTAAATGCCTATTCTATGCAATAGAGGCAGCTGCTGGGGTTGCAAAGGTAGAATACTGTCCCTGCTATCTGGGAGCTTGCAGTCTCGTGGAGGAGACCACATGCGAACAACTGTGATCTGACCACGTCCCCATCTCTCTTCAATAAACTCCCGTGGCTTCCTATTACCTCTCAGGTTAAATGAAACGTTCTCTGGCATTTGAAGCCCTTCACACCCTAGTTCTTTCTTACCTTTCTAGTCTTCTTACTCTTTACTTCCATCCATGCATTTTGTGATTTAGCTAAGCTGGCATATTGGGTGCTTCTTGTATGTGATGCTCCATCTCCCACCTCCATGCCTTTACCTGGAGTGTTCTCCCTGCTCACCTTCAGTTCTACTTTCCCTTCAAGACTAAGATCAGAAGCCACCTTCTAAGGAAACCTTTGCTGGTCTACCCTATTACTGTCACCTTTTCTCTGAGATCATCTTCCACCTACTACTTGTGCCTTTCTCTGGATCTCCAGGGTTTAGCACAGTGTCTGGCTCTTGGAAGGCATTTAATTCAATGCTTGTTGGCTTGACTCGAGTACTTATTTATCTGTTATTTCCTCATTTAGAATGTGAGCTTCTAGATTACAGAGACTGTGTTTTTGTCTTTCTCTGTATCCCTAGTGCCTAACACAATGCCTGGCACAAAATACATGCTTACTGAATACTTGTTGACTGGCTGGCCAGAGGCAGCGCCATGTGGCAGGTAAATGCTTGGCTTAGGTCAGGATCACGTAGGTGTGACCTTCCTCAGATATTTACTAGCTGTATGACCTTGGAGGAGCCCCTGAACATCTCTGGGCCTGTTTCCTTGCTGTAAAATGAGGGGGCTGCATTTGATGACCCCTAATCTCTCTTTTTGTTGCTCAGTTGTATCTGACTCTTCGTGACCCCATTTAGGGTTTTCTTGGAAAAGATACTGGAGTGCTTTGCCATTTCCTCATTTTACAGATGAGGAAACTGAGGCAAACAGGGTTAAGTTATTTGGCCAGGGTCACACAGCTAGTAAGTGTCTGAGGCCACATTTGGACTCAGGGAGATGAGTCTTCCTAACTCTAGGCCTGGGGTTCTATCTACTGGGCCACCTGGCTTCTTAAGTCTCTTCTCACTCTATATCTGTGCTTCAGAGTTTATAGGCATGGCAGATATTATTTCTAGTTTAACCATGAAGCTGAAGCATGAAATTGAGGTTTGGTGATTTATTCAATGTCACAGTCAGTAAATAATGGAAAGAGAAGTCTGGGCTTTCCACTGTATCATGGACAAGTTCTTGTCTTCAAGGGGTGTAGAGTCTTTTTGCAGTCCCTATTCAACTAGGTGGCATAGTGGATATAGTGGTGGGCCTACAGTCTGGAAGACCTGAGTTCAAATGTGATCTCAGGCACTTACTAGCTGTGTGACCCTGGGCAAGTCACTTAACCCTGTTTGTTTCAATTTCTTCATTTGTCAAATGAGCAGAGAAGGAAATAGCAAAGCACTCCAGGATCTTGGCCAAGAAAACCCTAAATGGGGTCACAAAGTGTGGGACATGACTGAAAAATCACTGAACAACAAATCTGAACTAGGTTTCTCTCTTGGTTTGTCCTCTTCTCTTTTTCTTCAAAGATAAACTGTGTCATAGTTTTCTCTTTCTCATCCTCTTTCTAATTTTTCATTATATGCTGGTGATTAAATTTGCAATTAAACAGAAAATTTTAAAATAGAAATCAGAATGCATTAGAAATCAGATTTGTTATCTGAATGATTCAGATGCAGCTTTAGATCTAGAAAGGACTTCAGGAACAATCTAGCTCTCTTCTCCCTTCCTCCACCTTCTCCTAATTAGACTGGGGCTTTGGTCAGCCTGACATTCGGTAAATCTCTTTCTTTCTTTAGACCTCAGTTTTATTATCCAGAAAATAAAAGAGATGCCCCCTAAAGTCTGTTTTGGACCTATCATTCTTTGATTCTATGATTTTATCTGGGAGTCATTAATACTTTTGACCAGTGACATGATGGCAGTATTTTTAAGAAGATTCATTTGTCAAGAAGTATGAAAAATGGTTTTGGAGGGAGGAGAAGGAAAAATTTCAGGCAGGCTAATGACTAGATTTAATTGAAGTAATCAATTAATTAATCAACAAGCCTTTATTAAGGGCTCACTGTGCCAGGCACTGCCAATGCAAAGAAGGCAAAAACACAACTTAACCCTACCCTCAGGGAGCTTACCTGATAATGGGGACAGATAGCGGTGCATGATGGCTGCCCAATGGTAGCCCTAATTTTTGTCATGTGAACAGCCCCCATTCTTTTTTAATCATTAATTCCTTTGATGACAATTTTTTCTGGTTCTTTCCTGTACTTCCCTTCTTTGGGGGGGATGTTAATAATAACAATTATCTTTATTGGGGCTCTGGGATAGCCACTGCTCAACACAGAAGACACAACTTTCAAGTTGAGACTCCTTGGCTCAGACCCGTCATGTACCTCTCCAGTCCTGGCATGGCGGTGATGAGGGTCTCGACTAGGATGTTGGCAGTGAGAATAGGGACAGAAGGGCAATATTAAAAATGCCAATAATATCAATGAACAGAGGGGAAATTATTAAATTTGGTGACTGATGATATAAAGGATCAGGTGGGTGAGGTCGTGCACACACATTATGGATAACACCCAGGTCCCTTCATTATGCAATATAACATTTCCTTCCACCCCAGGGACACTTAGCTTTTTCCTATGAATAAGGCGGTGTGTGTAGTAGAAAGAGCACTGGACCAGGAGTTAGGAAGCCTGGGTTCTTATCCTGGATTTGCCAATATAAGAGCTGTGGGAGCTTGGGGAAGGCATTTCACGTCCATGTGCCTGTTTCCTTGTCCTTTTAAAAATTTTATTTATTTACTTTTGGTTTACAACATTCAATTCCACAATCCCTTGAGTTGTTTCCTTGTCTTTAAAATGAAAGATGAACTGGATGATCTTTATGGACCCTTCTGGTTCTAACACTCTGTGGTTCTAGAAGGAAAGGGGCATTTGTTGAACAATTATCACAAATGCTTTGGAAACTTAATTTAAATATCTTTTTTTTTAAAAGACCTGGAAAGATCCTGGAGATTATCTATGTACAATATTATGTTACAGATGAGGAAATGGAGGCCCATAGAACTAAAGTGACAGGCTCAAGGTCACGCAGCTAGTCAGAGCCAGAATGGAGGCTGCATAATGAGAATCTCCTTCCCCTCCCTCACTCCTCTTGGGTTCTTCCAACTGAACCATTCTATTTAATACAATGTCTAAGTCCCTGGAAGAAAGGAGTTATGGGTACTTTTAATACTGATCTCACCAGCAAATATCAAGGCTTTGCAACTCTTCTACAGAATAATTTGGGGAATTAGTCTTGAGAAGATTTTCATCCACGTTGCCAGGAGACCAATGGATGAATTAGATGAGTCATATGAAAAGCTTTAGAAGGCAGGGTAGCTAATTCTGTGCCTGCCTCTGATGCTGACTTCCAGTGTGGTCTTTGGAAACTGATTTAGCTTGCATGTGCTCCAGGCTGGTTGTACTAGCCCCCCGCAAGGCACATCATGGAAATAATAGTAATGACTGACATTTATGCGGCATTTTAATATTCTCAATATAGAGTATCTTCTTAAAGTCTCACAAGGAGCCCATGAGCAGGTGTGATCAGCCCCATTTTACACGTGAGGAATCTTAGTCTCAGCTGGGTTAAATGACTTGCCCTGTGTCACACAGATTGCGAATGTCAGAGGTGGGATTTGAATCCAGAGGTTTCTTGCTCTAAATCCATCACTCTCTCTACTATGCCTGGAACTTGCTGAGAATACAAGTCAATTGTAGGAGCCAAACATTTACAAAGTCACATAATCACAGAACTTAGTCAGCAAGGAGGTCAAAACCCATCAAGTACAATTCCTATTTGAACAAGAATTCTATCTACACCACAAGTTCTTGACTTGGGGCCCATGGACTTATTTTTAAAGCAAAATTTTGAAACTATTTGAATAAAAATGGTTTCCTTTGTTACCCATGTATTTTATTTTATACATTTAAAATACTGTTTTGAGAAGGGTCCATAGGATTTCCCAGGCTGCCAAAGAGGGTCCGTGAACAAAAAAAGGTTAAGAATCTCTGTTCTACAATCTATCATCTTTTCAACATTTCTTCTTTTGCTTGAAGACCTACTCTTGTGTGTGTGGGGGGGTGGAGTACACTACCTTATAAGTCATCCCAACTTTCCTCTGGATTTATTTGTTCTGTTTGGATTTATTGTTATGTAGTATTTTTTTTTACAATGATCCCAATTCTGTTTCTCTATAATTTCCACCCACTACTCCTCCTTCTGTACTTTGGAGTCAAATAGAAAAAAATCCAATACTTCTACATGGCAGATCTTCACATATTTCAATATGGCTCTCAGGTCTCTGACATTATGGTTATGTGACCCTGGGCAAGTCACTTAACCTTATAATGCTCTGGGCACCTCTCCAAGACTATAAATTGCAAAAAAGGTTACAACTTGTTAGTAGAGGGAGTTCCCTACACTGTCAAACTATTAGGCTCTGCCCACTAACTGTGGGTGCACTCTAAGGTTCTGTCCCAGGCCCTCTTCTCTTTCTCTGTCTTCCCTGATGATCTTATCAGGTCATTATTCAATGATCCCTTCTATGTGCATGATTCCCAGACCTATTTTCCCAGCCCTAGTTTCTCTACTGAATTCTAGTCCCACATCACTGTCTTTTAGACATCTCAACTATGTCCAACAGGCATCTTAAACCGAGCACATTCCAAACACAGTTCATCTTTCCCCTCCAGCCCTCTTGCTGTTGAGGGCATCACCATCCTCATGACCACCCAGGTTCTCAACCCCAGTGCCATCTCTACCTCCTCTTCTCACTCACTCCATATATCTAAGCTGTTGTTAGATCTTGGCACTTTTATATTCACGACATCTTTCATATACATTCCCTGCTTTCAACTCATTCAGGAGCCTAGTTCAAGCCCTAATAAACTCTCATGTGGGCTATTGAGGCAGATTTTCCTGCCTCAAATTTCTTTTTCAGTACAATCCACCTGCAGCCAAAGTAATTCTTCTAAAGCATAGGCCAGGGATGTGTTGGGAAAAGTTTAACAATTGACTCTCTAGGAAAAAAAGTTGTATATATGATATACTTGTAAGTTTAGTTTGCAATACTGACATTTTTCCATTGTTTTCTTAAGTTTAGACTGGCAGTCAACAGAACAATAAATTAGGCCAGCTGGCTGCCCCTCTGAATTTGAATCTTGTCTGATGCAGGAGGTCTTTCCTGCACCCCCAGGTGCGGATGGTTATCTTCTGTGTACAGTACATATATCATATACCATATGTGTACCTAGAATGTGTGTTCCATGAGGGAAGAGACTGGGTTTTGGCTTATTTTGCCTTTCTTATTATCCCAGTGATTGGAACATAGCAAATACTCAGCAAATACTTGTCTGACTGACTGACCATTGTGGTTTCTGCTCTGAATGTCTAAACAAACATTATAAATGCCAATAGACCAAGTTCTTCCCAGAGTGATTGGGTGATTTCTAAGAAGGAGAGAGTTTTTTGTTTTGCCAGAGAAAGATCTTCTTGGAATCTAGGCCAATCTTCTTTGATCTTTTAGTATCAGGCAGCTGTGTGGCACGGTGGGTAGAGCACCAGGCCTGGAGTCAGGAAGACTAAACTTCCTGAGATCAAACATGGCCTCAGGCACTTACTAGCTGTGTGACCCTGGGCAAGTCATTGAACCCTGTTTGCCTCAGTTTCCTCATCTGTAAAATGAGCTGGAGAAGGAAATGACAAAACACTCCAGTATCTTTGCCAAGAAAGCCCCAAATGGGTCACAAAGAGTCAGACGTGACTGAACAACAAATTATAAACCTTAAAGTTCTATATTAATGCTATCATCATCATCATTGTTTGTAATTGTGGGGGGATCCCTCACCTGTGGGATCCTAAAAAACTCCCCAGATGTGAGGTACTTTGTGGGTCAGATTATGCTCAAAATCATAACTCATAAGCCTCAATAATGTGTTTCCTTCTATAAACTGACTAGAGAATACATAGTTCAAAGCAAAACACATTTAATCTATTAGCATAGCAAAATAAATGAGCAGAAAGATACTTCTCCCAGACACGTTCAGTGGTGTGCACAGGGATACACTCATAGGTTATCTCAACATTGGTCAGATAACAAAAAGATGGTGGTGGTGGTGGTGGGGGAAGGGATGTATGGAGCTAATTCCTTGTCCTGCAGGAACTAAGCAAACATGATCTTTATTTTTCCCGTGTTTCCTTAATCAGAAACAATACAAACTTGTATAAATACTACTTATCTCTTGACAAAAGAGCAAAAGTCAGATCAATCAAGCATGATTCTGGAAATAGCCACAAGAAGCTGACAGATCCAAGGTCAAGGTTCTCTAGCCACTCAGAGAGATTCTAAGAGGAAACAGCAACCATGGTGACTGACTTTCAATAAGATTGACATTTAGTAAATTAAAAACACTCCCAAACCCTTCTTGCTTATGATAAAGATGGTTTGTCCACCCGATAAGTATAGCAAGCACCTATATTAAAAGGACCCATACGTTCACCATTGAAAGGATAATGAGACTATCATAGGTAAATACACAATTTAGACTATTTAAGTTGTTACCCAGACTTGAGTTACCAAGGTTCCCACCCATACTGAAATAAAATTTCAATTTTCTTTCATTCTGGTTAAGTGTTAAGAAGTACATTTATTTTCACAAAAGGCTATGGTGTTCCCATTATCTCTTGGAACAGATGAACTCTTTTGGTTGCTATGATTCTCACCATTTCCTGAGTTAGGAATATTTGAACTGGGTTGAATAGTTCATTATTTTTGCTGTGAAGTCAAGTCTGCAATGGACCTGTTCCGTTCCAGTGTCATCATCAATCAAGTGGAGAAGAAGGTCTCTTGGCAGACCTTGCCACAAAAACCTGGGGAGAGCTTTGGGTGACCTCAGCTTCAGAAGAAACCCTTAATGCATTTGCTCAGCATCAGTGGAGAACACCCAAGTGTCTTTGAACCCCAGGCTCAAATGGCTGTCAAAACTGGGGCCAGTGAGAGATTTGTTGAAACCATTAACATTATAGCTGCTTACATTTTAAAAAAAAATTGATTTGTTTATTTACTTTTAGTTTATAAGATTCAGTCCCACAACCCCTTGACTTTCAAATTTTCTCCCTTCCCTTTTCCTCCGCCCCCCCCCCCCCCCCGACTCTCCCCCCGGCGGCTTGCAATCAAGTATAGAATCTGCAAATACTTTCATATTGGACATTAGTCTGGTGGTACAGAAGGGTTGTAACCAATGGAGTGAACAATGGGAAAGAGGAAACAAAACCAAACATGGAAAAGAAGAGAGCATGTAGTTTGCTTGTCTCCATTTAAACTCTGTTCTTTCTAGATCTTTCTCTGAATGTAGACATCTCCTTCCATCCTGAGTCTTTTAGAGTTGTCTTATAACCTCGTGTTGCTGAGAAGAGTCCAGTTTATCAAAGGTGGTGATCACACATATGTTGTGTACAAATTTCTCCTGGTTCTGCTCTTCTCACTTAGCATCAATTTGTATAAACCTCTCCAGGTAAATATGAAATCCATCTGCTTCTCATTTCTTATGGCACAATAGTATTCCATTACATTCATATACCACAACTTATTTAGCCATTCCCCAATTGATGGGCATCCCCTTAATTTCCAATTTTTTGCCACCACAAAGAGAACTGCAATAAATATTTTTGTACATATGGGTCTTCTTCCCATTTCTATGATCTCTTTGGGATACAACCCTAGAAGTGGTATTACTGGGTCAAAGGGTATGCAATTATTTATAGCCCTTTGGGTATAGTTCCAGATTGCTCTCCAGAATGGTTGAATCAATTCACAACTACACCAACAATGCATTAGTGTTCCAATTTTTCCACATCCTCTCCTGCGTTTGTCATTTTCTTGTTTTGTCATCTTATAGCTGCTTACATTTAACTTTGTGGGTTTGCTTCTTGCAGAAATATTTCTGTGTATTCATGTAGCAAGCCCCACCTGGCCAGTGAGTGCACATTCCTTTTGAATATCACCTTAGGGAAAGGCAAAGAGGAAAGTCCCAGTTATCAGAGGGCAAGAAATTGAAGCCTGATGGCTAATTCAGGGCTCCGCCTGCTGGATAAGTTGTTTTCATTCTTCATCTTGGCTAAATTTCTCTTTTGGATGCTTATTAAGGCCAAAGATAGTGCAGTTTTGGAGCTTAAACTCATACGCTCCATATTTTGGAGTTGGGTGGGGGGTAGAATGGTGGGGAGGAGGGAGGGAGGAAAGGAGAGAGAGAGCAGTGATACAGACCTGGATGGAACAAACACCACTTGAGAATTTAGAAAATCTTATAGTTGGTATAGAAGCATTACCTGGATTCACCTAGGCTTTCTTTTAGAGTCCATATTTCTTTCTTCCCATATCTGATGTATTCAGCTCTATTTCTTCACTTGCTATGGGCAGACTTTTACATTCTATCTCTCATGTGCTAAATCCTTTTGTGCATGACTTGAGGTGGTCATCCAGTTGTGTGTGACCTCTTGTTCACTGTTCTCTTGTTTTAGGCCTCATCTTGAGAACAGAAATGGCAACCCTTCCTTCTAATGGTACTAATCACTATATCAACTATTTTTGCAAGAATTCCTTTGTAAGGTCTTAGATTTAGAGCAGACCATAGAGATCCATCTAGTTCAACCCCCTCCTTTTACAGATTAAGAAGCTGAGACCCAGGGTAGGTGACTTGCCCAAGGTCTCACAGGCAGTGAGTATCAGAAATGGGATTTGAAGCCACAGCTTTGTTTCCAGAGCCTGACATTCTTTCCACTGTCCCTCACTCTCTCTTTGTACTGCACTGTTCAGTGCTGGCGTCATGGATAACAAGATAAGGTGATTTAGAGAGGGAAGAGTTCTGGAATGGATGTGGAAAGGACGGTCAAGAAGAGGCCTTGCCGTCTGCTTTGCTGCTGCACCCTGCAGACTGTGGGACCATTCCCTCTGATTTGTAGCTGAAACCTTCCCTGTGTGGTTGTTGCCTGTATTTGAAGATGAGCTTGTTGAGACTGGGAATGTTGTGCTTTTTGTATCCTCCTCACTTAGTACAGGGAGGGGCAGCTAGGTAGCACTGTGGAGAGAGCGCCAGGCCTGGAGTCCAGAGGAACTGAGTTCAAATCCAGCCTCAGAAACTTACTAGTTGTATGACCCCAGGTAAGTCACTTAACCCTGTTTGCCTCATTTTCCTTATCTATAAAATGGGCTGGAGAAGGAAATGGCAAGCCACTCCAATGTCTCTGCCAAGAAAACCCCAAATGGGGTCACGAAGAATTGGACACAACTAAATAGCCATAAAAATTGCACATAGTAAACACTTTAACAAATTCTTTTTTCATTCATTCATCTAAAATATCATCTGGTTCAATCTTATTTTCCAGATGAGGAAACAGACTCACAGGTAGTAAACAGGAGAATTAGGACTAGATCCCAAATCTAAGGTTCTTTCAGGTATATCCATCCCTTCCAAGGAACTGCTTGTTGAATTTCCATTGTGTAGGGTCATAGCAGCGTGTCACAATGGATAAAGAGCTGATCTCAGCACTGGAGAGATCTGGGTTCAAATCCTGCCTCAGAATATTGGCTGGGTGAGCCTGGACAAAGAACGTGCCAGGGTTCTGGGCAAATCTCTAAGACTTTAGGTGCCAGAGAAGGACCCAAGTTGCCCTGGTAGAGGGCACTTTCCTCATCTAAGAGTTCTCTATAGCAGTGGAATCACAGGCCCCATGCCTTTCAGGTGGAGTAGAGACGAAGCTATCTACATAACTGGTTCAAAAACTGATTCTTAGGGGCGGGTAGGTGGCAGAGTGAATAGAGCACTGGCCCTGGAGTCAGGAGGAGCTGAATTCAAATCTGACCTCAGACACTTGACACTTACTAGCTGTGTGACCTTGAGCAAATCACTTAACCCCAATTGCCCTGCCTTCCCCCTCCAAAAAAAAAAAGATAAAAAGAACTGATTCCTAGTCTTTCCTGCATATGCAGGATTCTCCTTTGAGAATTGGGGAATGCTTTCTCTCATTCCTTTGACTCATTGTGTCTGGGAAAAGAGAAGAAGGATTCAGTTTAAACTAACTGTTAGTTCTTTCCAGTATTTCCAGGAACTGAAGCTATGTCAATACTTACTACAGGGAACAGATCTGGCAATGTGTGTGGTCCCATGGGGCCGGAAGTTGGGCTGTTATCTCCTTGCTTTACAGACAGAACTCCATAAGCTGCTTCTCCCCCCTGAGCCCAGTGAAGCATCCAGAGACCGGGCTGTGTGAGCTCCTCCCACAGAAACTTGTCTCCCTTAACTTTTCAAGGGGCTCAGTGTCTGGTTCATTGACTTCCTCTCCACTCACAACCCTGCTTTTTGTTCATCCTTGGGAGCTGTGATATACATATTAATGTCCCCTCAGACATCCTAGCCTCCCAGTTTACCAACCTCTTCAACTCCCATGACCTGTACCCACCTGTATCTTCACACAACCTCAGCTACACACAGATTATTCATCTTTTCCTCCCTCCCTCCCTTCCTTCTTTCCTTCCTTTCTTCCTTCCCTTCTCTCTCCCTCCCTCCCTTCCTCCCTTCCTTCCTCCCTTCCTTCCTTCCTCTCTCCCTCCCTCCCTCCCTTTCTTTCTTTCTTTCTTTCTTTCTTTCTTTCTTTCTTTCTTTCTTTCTTTTGCTAGCAGCTGGTAGACATGAGAAAGGCGTCTTGTAAAAGGTGGTGTTTAAACTGAATTAAAAAAAATAACATTTTATTTTTTCCCCAGTTACATGTTAAAACAATTTTTTTTACATTAAAAAAAAGTTTTGAGTTCCAGATTCTATCCCTCAGTCCCTCCCTTCCCCCCTTCCTGAGATGGTGAGCAATCTGAAATAGGTTATACACATGGAATCAAGTGAAATATTTCCGTATGAATCATTTTGTACAAGAACACTTGAGCAAAAAATAAAGTGATTAAGCATGCTTTAATCTGTATTCAGACAATATCAGTTCTTTCTCTGGAGGCAGATAGCATGTTTCATTATGAGTACTTTGGGATTGTCTTGGATCATTGTATTGCTGAGAATTAACTAAGTCATTTACAGTTCTTCATCTTAAAATATTGCTGTTACTGTGTACAGTGTTATCCTGGTTCTGCTCAGTTCGTTTTGGATCAGTTCATGTAAGTCGTGTAAGTCTTTCTGAAATCATCATGCTTGTCATTTCTTATAGCATGACAATATTCAATCACAATCATATACCAAAACTTCTTCAGCCATTCCCCAATTGATGGGTATCCCCTTGATTTCCAATTCTTAGCTGCCACAAAAAGAGCTACTATATATATTTTTGTACAAATAGGTCCTTTTCCCTTTTTTAAAAACGTCTTTGGGAATACAGACCTAGGAGCAGTACTGTTGGATCAATGGGTATTCACAGTTTTTCTTTAGCCCTTTGGGCATAGTTCTAAATTGCTTTCCAGAATGGTTGGATTAATTCACAACTCCACCAACAGTGCATTAGTGTCCCAATTTTACCACATCTTCACTTTCCCACATTTATCACTTTCCTTTTTTTTTTGTTATATTAGCCAATCTGATACATGTGAGGTGGTATCCCAGAGTTGTTTTAATTTGCATTTCTCTAATCAATAGTGATTTAGAACACTTTTTCATATACCTATAGCTAGCTTTGATTTCTTTGTCTGAAAACTGTCTGTTCCTATCCTTTGACCATTTATCAATTGGAGAATGACTTGTATGCTCACAAACTTGACTTAATTCACTACATATTTGAGAAATGAGGCTCTTATCAGAGATATTTGTTGTGATACCCTCACAGTTTTCTGTTTTCCTTCTAATTTTGATTGCATTGGTTTTGTTTGCACCAAAACTTTTAAATTTTATGTAATCAGAATGATCTTTATTACATTTTGTAATTCTCTCTATATCTTGTTTAGTACAAATTCTTTCCTCATCCACAGATTTGACAGGTTATCTATTCCATGTTCTCCTAATTTGCTTATGATATCACACTTTATGTGCAAATCATGTACCCATTTTGACCTTATACAGTGCGTGATGTTGGTCTATACTTTGTTTCTGCCATACTTTTTTCTAGTTTTCCCAGCAGTTTTTGTCAAATAATGAGTTTTGTTCCAAAAGCTTGGATCTTTGGGTTTATCATATGTTAACTAGATTACTGTGGTCATTTACTATAATAATGTAATCTAATCTATTATGTACCTAATGTATTCCACTGATTCACCACTCTATCTCTTAGCTTGTTCCAGATTGTTTTATAATACAATTTGAGATTTGATATGGCTATATCACCTTCCTTCACATTTTTTTCATTGATTCTCTTGATATCCTTGACCTTTTGTTCTTACAGATGAACTTTGTTATTATTTTTTCTAGTTCAATAAAATAATTTTCTGGTAGTTTGATTGCTATGGGACTGAATAAATAGATTAATTTAGACAGAATGGTCTTTTTATTATATTGGCTCAGCCTATGAGCAATTAATATTTTTCCAGTTGTTTAGATCTGCATTTATTTGTGTGAAATGTGTTTTGTAATTGTGTTGAACTGAACTTTGAAGGAATTCAGAGATTCTAAGAGGAGGAGGTGAGGGGAGAGGGCTTTCTAGGATTGGAAGACAGCCAGTGCAAAGGCTTGTATGAGGAACAGCAAGTGAATAGCTGGATCATAGAATGAGAAGTTGTTATTCAGTCATTTCAATTTATCCAGATCTTAGTGACCCCATATGGGTTTTTTTTTGCAAAGACACTGGAGTGGTTTCTTCAGCTCATTTTACAGATGAGGAAACTGAGGCAGACAAGGTTAAGTGACTTGCCCAAGGTCCCACAGCTAGTAAGTATCTGAGTCTGGATTTGAACTTAGCTATTCCTGACTCTAAGACTGGCACTTATCTTCTGCACTACCTAGGTGCCTCATCAATGAACAGGATATTATGCAAATAGACTTAGAGTCATGGAGTTACACGTATGCCATGATTCTTTAATGGTCTCTTTGTAAACCTCCTTTTAATACTTAATGTCTGTTCTATTCTCTTTGTCCCTTTCTGATCCTCCCATACATCTTCATGTTGCCATGTTCCTATACACTACTCTTCACTTTCAGCTAGGTGTTCTAAACTCCCACCCTCAGACTGCCATGCCATAGTATAAGTTTTGAAGGAACTAAAAACATGTAACTTGAAACAGAAAAGGCTTGAAGCTGAGTTATTTTCAAATATCTGAAGGGATGTCTCATAGAAAAGAGATTAAATGTGTTCATTTCAACTTCCAAGAACAGAACTACAAACATTTGAAGATGGAAGTTATAGGGACTTAACTTTTGACTCAATATATGAGAGAATTTAGCAGACAGAGCTGTCCAACAATACATTGGACTGCTCCAGGTATTAGTGAATCCCTTGTTTTTGGAGCTGTTTAAGTAGAGGTTGAATAATTACTTGAGGGCATTTTCCAAGAGGATTCCTGCTTCAGAGAGGAGGCTAGATCTGATGACTTCTAAGGTCCCTTCCAACTCTAAGACAATGTGGTTAGATGATTTTATGACTCTGTGTGTTAGTGTGAAGAAATGAGAAATGTGAAATAAAAACTTCCAATGTCATCTTAGACTGACACACTGAGGTTGCTGCTTTTTACTCCACCTAAGAAAATATATGTAGTTTATGATGCAACTAGACCTGTGAGGCCCCTCCCCCCAAGCCTCCAAGAACATTAAAGTTCTCTGAGGTCCTTCCTTTCTTCCTTCTTTCCTTCTTTTGTTTATTCATTCATCAAACATTGCTTAAGCATCCACTATGTTCATAGCACTGTGTTCGATTTCTACCATGGTTTTATTCCATAAGAAGCAACCATTCACCATTCATGAACCTCTTCATTTTCTAATGAAAAGAATCATTCTTTGGCATTGGGTTTCCCAGTTTGAGGAGGCTTTTCGTAATGTCAAGTCATTGTTGGCTGTGGAGTCTACGCTGATACATTGTGATAAACTAGTGATCATATTTGCTTCATCTTCACCTTAACTGTTGGACCTGTGCTCAGCCACAAAGTACCAAATAACCCCAAGGCACCAACTCTATTTCCCTTTTTTGTCATCTTTGTCAATTTACTGGATGTGAGGTGAAATCTTTGGTTTTCATTTCTCTTTATTATTGATTTGAAGCAATCTTTCACACGTTGTTACTACTTTGAAATTCTTTTGAAAACTGCTTATTCATATCCTTTGACTACTTATCCATCAGTGAATAACTCTTGGTCTTAAACATTTA
>CM053582.1:523338806-523367706 GCA_028627135.1 Pseudochirops cupreus | reverse complement strand
TTCCTTTCTTCTTTCTCTCAGTACACACAAAATATGTATAAAAGAAATATAAGATAAATCAAAATGGGTACATGTAAATACGTATATATAAAAGAAATGATAATAGTAGCTACCATTTATATAGCGATTTAAGGTTTGCAAAGTTCTTGACAAATATTACCTCAATTTATCTTCACAATAACCCTGGGAGGTAGGTGCTATTATTATCCCCATTTTCCAAATGAGGAAACTGAGACCAACAGAGGTTAAGTGACTTGCCCAGGGTCATACATCTAAGTATTTGGAGCTAATTTGAGGTCTTCCTGACACTAGGTCTAGTGTTCTATTCACTGCACCACCTAGAGGATATTGGACTGGCTTGACTTTATATGAGGTGATTGCTTTGACTCTGACTATTGCATTATGGGGACATTCCATAATACCACAAATCTATGAAGTTCTACTCTCTGTGAAACAACATGGTGTAGTGGAAAGGACTTTCTGAATAGAGGGTCCTTGAATTCTAATCAAGGCCCCACCACTGACTTGTGGTTTGCCTTTTGGCAAGATATCCAATCTGTGAGTCTATTTTCCCATCAGTAAAATGGGGAGATGATGATTGCCCCTTTTCTCTTCCAAGATGGTTGTAAGGATAAATGAAGTAAGAGATGGTTGGGTAAAAACTGTTATAAATGATGAGGTAAATGGAAATCAGTCCTAGAAAAGCTTCCAGAGCCAAAGAGACCATACAGAATCATGTGTTCAGAGGTTTCAGAAAGTTAGTGAGCATTTCATTAGTCTCTTTTTATTTCTACTGACCAGGCCAAAGAAAGAGCTTTCAGTCAAATGATCGCTCCACATCCAAAGACCCTTAAGTTTTAATATACAAATCTTTATTAATTTGCAAAGTACAACAAAGAATTCAGAAATTTTCAGGCAGAGAGTGCCACCTATTGTAAAGTCACAAATGTAGTCAGTCTCCCTAAGAATGTAATTGCTATCAACAATTGCTAATGGGCTCTGGCAACCCCTTTCTCTGCTCCACCCCTACCCTACTTTCAGCCCCCCTGCTCCCTGGAGCAGCTGATCTGGCCAATAAAATAGATCAGCTTAAATTTCTCAGGTCATGAAATTTAGCTTCCACTGATCTCTCAAGATTTCTAGATGAGGATGGTTTAAAAAAATACTGATGATAACTGAATCATAATGTTTCAAGTAGTTGTAATTATGTTCTGTTTTCATTCATTCTAATTAAATCCTTGTGATAACTTGCCTTGAATTAAATGGATATAAATCTATCGTTCAGATTCAAAACTTCCGGCTAGTTTCATGTGGATCTTTGCTTACCTGGGAGCTATCAAAGAGACTGTAGTATTGTGATTGTATTTAATACCAAATATCTATTGATTGAGTCTCTGAGACTTTCTTATTCAGCTTGACATACAGCCTGGGCTATGTTTTCTTGTGGAGGTTGTGCTGGGATGAAGGTGGACAGACTGACAGTCTATATGTGGGTAACATTTGGTTCCTCATGCCTGAAATACTAGCTTGAAAGGGTTGAAGATTTTGTAAAAAAAAACAAAGAAAATAGAAACTTTGTAAATAAAAGCTTATTGGGTATGACTTCCTAGTATTGACAACAAAGGTGTCCTATAATGTGTTGGTTTCCATCCTAATTCCCATCTCTGACATTTCTCTTCTATCTCTGGAAGCTTCAAGAGTCACTCCCCACCAGATTGAGCAGAGCTGTCTTGTAGTCTCCACTGGTATCTTCCTGGAAGAACGTCAAGAAAGTGAGAGTTACCAGAGTGATCAATCAATCCATGTTTATTAAGTGCTAGCCATGTGCAGAATAGCTAGGTACCACTAGGTGGCACAATGGATAGAGCACTAAACGGAATCAGGAAGAGTCATCTCCATGAGTTCAAATCTAGGCACAGACACTAGCTTTGTGACTCTGGGCAAGTCACTTAACCTTGTTTGGTCCAGTTCTTTATCTGTAAAATGAGCTGGAGAAGGAATGGAAAACCACCCCAGTGTCTTTGTCAAGGAAACTCCAAATACGGTCACAAAGAGTTAGACATGACTGAACAACAGAAGTAGAGTGATGTGTTAGGTGCTAGAGGAGATAGAAAAGTTAGGTAAGAGGTGTCTGTCCTCTTACCTACAGTCCATATATTAGTATTCATTCCCTCAGTGAAATTCTTAAACTGAACAATTTCAAGGCAAATAAATCCATTGTGATATGTAAAAAGTTTGAGAAAAATAGTTTCAGGGTAGTTAATTATTTTATTAGTAATGCTAACATATATTAATAAAAAGACAGTCATTTGACTATCTCTCTTAGACAAAAGATCCCTCACGGAATCCACCCAATACTTACATGCTCCTGGAAGAGCAGGTGTTTCATGAGGGTAGAAATTAACTTCGATTGGTTGACAATTAATGAGAAGAAGAAATATTATAATGAGAGGAGGGCTCATTCTAACGAGGAACTGGGGGACATGACTGGGATCACTCAGTTTTGGTCAAAGAGAATTATCTGTGTCCATATTACTTGTCTGACAAAAGGGAGAATCCACATTTTCTCAGACCTGTCTGAGTGAAACACAATGGACCAGAATCTATCAATTTACCTAGTTTTAGTTTTAGATCAGGTCTGAGTTCTTCTTTTCAATATTAGTCCTAAACTTATAAGTCTGCCTGAACAACCTACAGGGACTGAGATCTGAATGAGGAAGTAGAAAAAGGGGAAAACCTTGGTCTTAATTCAATAATTAGCTATTAAACACAAGAGGGAAATAATCATTTCTCTTACCACGATGGGAGAAGATGGATAAATAAACCTGATACTGTAGATGAAGGGGTCAGGGGAGGAGAAAGTAGTAGGAAGAGAGACTGTGTGCTGGGGTCAAACAGAAGAAAGTGGGTATATTTAACATCATAGAGAAAAAAAATCTTAAATGTCTCAATGCAGTCTGATCCTCCTTGGACAAAGAAGTCTAAGGGTTTGATCTCACGCTTCCTATAATTAGCCAAAGGCTTGTTTTGTTGATAGATATTTGTTACATGGTGCTCCTTGGCACCATCCTGCCCAGGAACTTCATAATGAGAAGTATCAGATTAACTTCAGAGGCTGCATTTCATTAAGTGAACGTTTAGCTCAAGAGAAAATTTCCTCCTTTCCATTCCATAATTTCTGACTCTGTCAAAAGAGAGCCAATAAATTAATAGGGATTAGATGGAATATTCAATTCTAACACCAAATTGACCTAACAGCTAGACAATAAAAGCTAATAGAATCAGCCTTCACTTGTCTATTGGTAAATAAAGGTCTGGTGGCCTTATTACCGTGAGGAACCACAGGGAGTTGAGGGAAGATAGAGAGGAATGAGGGAGCGAGACAGAGACAGGCAGAGATGACAGAGACACATAGATACATAGAGACAGATACAGAGACAAAGATACCCAGAGACAGAAACACCCAGAGAGGTAGGGAGAAAGAGACAGATAGATATTGAGACACAGAGAGAGGCAGAAACACACCCAGAGACAGAGAGAAACTGAGAAAAATAGACAGTGACACAGAGACCGAAACAGAGCAAGACTGAGACACATAAAGATAGAGAGAGGCAGAAACAGAGAGACAGAGACATATAGAAAGAGAGAAACAGAGACAAAGACAGACACAGATAAAGAGAAAGAGAGTGGAAGGGAGGAGAGAGACAGAGCGACAGAGAGAGAGAGACAGAGACAGAGACAGAGAGACAGAGACAGAGAGAGACAAAGAGAGACAGAGAGAGAGAGACAGAGACAGAGACAGACACAGAAACAGAGAGAGGGAGAGAGAGAGGGAGACAGACAAAGAGAGAGAGACAGAGACAGAAACAGAGAGAGAGAGAGGGAGAGAGAGAGAGAAAGAGAGAGAGAGAGAGAGAGAGAGAGAGAGAGAGAGAGAGAGAGAGAGAGAGAGAGAGAGAAAACCATTTATTCTTCAAAGCTTCTCCAAAGCAGGGCAATTAGGGAATAGAATCCAACTACAGAACCTGAGGGGAGAGATTTGTGTTATCTGATTTTTTTTTTTTTTGCTTTTTGGAGGGGGAGGGCAGGGCAATTGGGGTTAAGTGACTTGTCCAAAGTCTCACCGCTAGTAAGTGTTAAGTGTCTGAGGCCGACTTTGAACACCGATCCTCTAGGTGCTCTATTCACCGTGCCATTTAGCTGCCCTGTGTTCATGGAATTCTTATACTGGGGCTATTCTGGAGATTACATAGATGTTTGAAACAAGTGGTTTCTAACTGAGGAATGTTTGTTTTGTTTTCCTCTTTATTTCCATTAAAAAAAAATCTATAATTTTGTAAACTGCATGCTTGCAAGTGAGAAGTCAATTTCGGCATATTGTCTGAGGCTTCTTGGGTGGGGGTTATGAGTCAAGGGAGTGAGGAAATCCCGCAAAGTATACCTGGATTCTTCAGGTGGTGAATTAGTTTCTGGTTACTAAGGCTTAGATAACCAATATTTAAAAAAGAAGCAGGTGACTCGGCTAAACCAAAAAGCATGCTTTATTTATAAACCAAATAGAAAAATTCCTCCTCCCTAAAGGACTCCAACTCTAATACAGAGAATCTTTAATGTAGGCACCACACATGAACAGAAAGACCACCCACAAGATGGGGTAATGTCTTTTGTGTCCTAATTTGTCAGATGAAGAAGGGTTAGGAAAGCTGACTTGCTCTCTTGCTAGAATGGGTTTCACATTATTATACTGATACCCTCTACCCCTGATCCCAAGCACATACTCAGAGTGTTCAACAACAGCAACAACTCCGGGTGTCAATTACCAGTGAATCCCAGGTGTCCAAGGGCCTTTCAGAGGCTGTTCGATCATCACCACCATCAATTATCAGGGATACCCTAAATAGATGGAGCCTTTCTAACCTTATAGATGCCCAACTAATAGTTGCCAAATTCATTTAAAAGCAGCATGACATCAGTGGAAATCATACTGTACTCAACTCTTCCTTCAAATATCAGGGCTTCCGCTGTTAATGGAGTAACTTTAGTCAAATTGCTTTTCCACTCTGGGTCTCAGTGTCTGTATCTATAAAATGGAAGCATGGGTATTTTCACTGCCTAGCACATAGAATCATTGTGAAAAGGAAAATGCTTTATAAATAAATGTGAACTACTATCTATCGTTAGTTAAAGGCCATCTCCAGCAATGGCCCAATGAGTTTAGGTTGTGCTTAAAGACCTAGGTATTGTTTTCAACTCCCAATTAACTCGGTGTGCCCAGGCAAGTTAATTGGGGTCAAAGGCCTGGCATTTAGGTCATAGACATAAGCATTATTTCAGTTATATGAGGAAATGTCTGAAGTGATCCTTTTCCTTCTCTCCTCCCTCCTTTTTGTATATTTTCTTCAGCTCAGGGGATAAGAAAAAGGGGAAAGGGGAGATAATCATCACAAACTTCATCAGAGAATTAAAACTCATTCGAGATGCCTAAAGAAGGCTCATTAATCAAGACAGCAGAAGCTGACATTGTATATTAGAAGAAGGAGTCTTTATCTACAGAGATTTTCTCTGGGGATTTTGTTCATGTGATGAGCTGTTAGGTCCATTTCCAAGTGAGAGGGTTCATCTGTACGCTGGGGAAATGGATACGATTTTTTTTCATTCATTAATTCAGCAAGTAGTTGCTAAGTTTACTATTAAAAACTAAAGTTTAGAGTAACTATAGGTTAAATGTGTGCAAGTATGCCTGAGGAAGTTACAAAGGAGTATGTGTGTGTGTGTGTGTGTGTGTGTGTGTGTGTGTGTATGTATATGTATTTCAAATCAAAGTGGTTCAATAATAGTAATGGTAGCTCACCTTTATAATAGCACTTTCTATATGCCAGGCATTATACTAAGTGCTTTACAGTTATTTGATCCTTACAGTAATCTTGGGAGGAAGGTGCTATTATCATCTTCATTTTACAGATGAGGAAACTGAGGAAAAGAGAGGTTAGGTAACTTGCCCAGGGTCACACAGCTGGTAAGTATCTGAGGTCAGATTTGAACTTGGGTCTTCCTGATTCCAGGCCTAGCATTCTATCTACTGCACCACCAAGCTGCCCCTGGCTTAGGGGAAACCTCACTTAAATCTTCATGTACTAGCAGTGTTTGCTTGTTTTTGTCTTTTTTTTTTTTTTTTTTTTTACATTTCTGCTTAGTCAGAAGATTTTGAGCTCTGAACTCTCTCTCTCCAGGTGATGTAGGAAGGCTGTGGACTCAAAGGCCATTCATACTAAAGTATTAAGCTTTTGTGGGACTCAGCCTCACTTTAGAAGGGAATAATTTGATGAGTCCTGTCCAAGTATCTAAGTAAGAAGGATAAATTACAAGCCTGGACCAGCAGGATATAGGACCTTGGGTAAGGGATGCTTAACTCTCCTGGGGAGGAGGAAGGAGATCTAGATTGGGATGAGATTTTGGTCACCTTCTCTGTAAGTAAGATCAGCATGGCGTACTCTCCTGAAGGCTAAAGGAGTCTATAGAGGTTGTGCCTGTCCAGCACAGGGAAAAGCTTTTTAACAACTAGAGCTATCTAAAAAGGAAATGGGCTGTGTGGGGAATTAGGGGATGCCCCCTCACTTTAAACCTTCAAGTGAATGTCAAATGTCTCCTTACCCAGTAGACTGTGGAACTTTGCATTGCATTAGATTAGGGTTAAACCAGATGACCTGTGAGGTCCTTTCCAACTCTGAGATTCAGTGATTCTGTGTATGACACAGAGTCCCTGCTCCTGAGTGAGTTTAAATATGGGCAGTATAGAGAGGGAGAAGAGCTTCAATAAGGGGCCATCTCTGGTTGGTCTCCTCACTGCTAGAGCTCACAGTGATGGAAAAGAAGACCTTAAAACTAGAGCATGTGAATGAAATAAGCTACCTTGGAAGGCAGGGGTTTCCCCTCATTAGAAGCCTTCAGGTAAAAACTGGATGACCATCTATGGCGTCTATGACCAATTCAGAGGTTAATTCTGGTCTAGCTTTAGGAAAGACGACTTCTGAGATTCTTTCTGACTCTGAGATTTTATGATAACTAGACCCAGTGCTCTGATACATCCTTTTCCCTTGTTGAAATCTTCCTCTAATATACTTTGGCCAGTATTCTTCCAAGAGGGTCATGGAGGTCAGTCTTTTGGTTTTCCCAGTAGAGAATTCATAACTTGAGTGGCAAGTTCTATGATCAAAAATGGTAATAGTGTTGACCTGGTAAGGAGAAGCACATGGCTCAGCGACTTCTTTGCCAGATTCTCATGACCATTGTTTGTACTATAATGGAGATTTCTTGTAACTGGCTCTTAGAATTAAATCTCTTAGGACTCTGATATCTTATCACTGTCCCAAGGAAGATTTCCTATTTCATCTGAAAAAGATAGTGCTTGCTCTCATCTTTCAAAGGGTTATGTAAGTTCGTTTCTAAGACAAAATACTTTAGAAGATATTAATCTACATTCTAGTTTCTGACTGCTTCATCTCAGAATATAGTTGTACATATCTACATTTTAAAGTTCTTAAAGTAAAAGAGAATTGAATAATTTAGAAATCTTTTTGGACACAAATTCATATGCTAAAGACACATCAGTGGTTTTGAGGCAACCCAATCTAAATTCAGGGCACCTAGGTGGTGCAGTGGATAGAGTGCTGGGCCTGGAGTCAGAAAGACTAATCTTCCTGAGTGTAAAGGTGGCCTCAGACACTTACATACTAGCTATGTGATCCTGGGCAAGTCACTTAATTCTCTTTGCTTCAGTTTCCTCATCTGTACAATGAGCTGAAGAAGGAAATGGTAAACCACTCTGCCAAGAAAACCCTAAATGGATGAAGAGTCCGACATGACTCAACAATAATTGAATAACAACAATCTAAATGGACATTTCATTTACTTGTTCCTTATATAGTCCAAGCTAAATAAATTTTTCTCTAGGCACCAAAAGCAAATTTAAAAAATGTGGTTTTTTGACTTGTCTATTGATGGGAATTCCAAAGATACTCCATGAGTTCATTGAAAAGAATTTGGACATTGAGATGCTGCTATTACTTCAAGCCCTAAGGTTTAGTCAAAAGCCCTTTTGGGGGATGTTTTCACAGATGCCTGAAGTAAGTAGTAAAAATGAGGAGATATTTTGGAGGACTCTCCTATGGAAGAGGGATTGGTTCTTTGTGGTACCAGAAGGTGGAAGAATTTGATCTTTCACTGGGGGAGCAATAGGACTCAGAAGATTTTTGATCAGAGGTGTGATGTGACCATATCTGTGTGTATGAGAGCAGTAAATTTTGTGGGTAGAGGATAAATATTTACTCACCATGACCATGCTAGAAAGAGACTTCCCATACAACTTCTTAAATTCATTCTTGATGAGGTTTAAGTCGATTTCACTCCTTGAAACAATATTTCGGATCAGGGTCCCATCCCGAGTTCCTAATCCCTGCATTAAATAGTTATAAAATAGATATAACTTCTGCCCTTTTCAAAAGAGAGAGAAACTAATTAGGATTCCATTTAGTCTCTAGTTAATGAAACATTTCCATAAATGTTTTGAAATACAGGAATGAAATTCACTAATGTAATGTAAAGTATCACGATCCATGATTTTTTCTCCATTAAATGTGAACCCTTTTCTCTTTCTTGGAAGTAAAATTTTGAAGATTCTAATGGCTGTTAGTCGTGTGAGAAGCACAGATTAATCAAGGCCTGAGAACAATAAATGACATTTGAGGATACCTTTAACTTGTTATTTTATAAGTAAAACCTTCCTAATAAATCATCCAAGTTTAATTTGGGCCTGATGAAATACTGTCTGCTGGGGCTTGCGTCTATTTTTCTTACCATAGTCAAGCTTTTTTTTTCCTCCTGATTTCATCTTCTTAATTGCTGTTTCTCTTTCCTCACATTGTGATGTTAAAAATGGTGGTGTTACTGTCATTAATGAGAATAGATTGGTAGGGGACCATGTTCCATTTCACAACTCTTTATTATCTTTCTTTCAGTTTTGTCTACAAATGCTATTGAGGAGACCTGGTTTAGCCAGGTCTCAGACCACCCTTTTTGCATACTCATTTCCCCCTCAATGGCTTTTTGCTTTTTTATGAAATGATATGGCTTCTTTCTACCATACTTGTCAATGATGCATTGGAAATGAGCTGGAATCTAAACTAAGAATGTCCTTGCTAATTATGTTCTTCATCTAGGCAAAGAGATCACATGTTTTCTGACTGAGGTCGTTTGGGGGAGGTCTTATTGTGATGAATACTTTCATTCTGGTTAAGCTTCTCAAAGGGATAGTGATAATATCTTTGCTTTCATTTATTTCTGATGTTTCCGGGTCAGCAACTTTTAAAAATAAATTGGTTTGATGCTGTTAACTTAGTTATTCAACAAACAGTTATTAATTCCTCCCAGTTTAGAGTGCTCTGCTTACTGGTGGGAGAGGTGTAAAGTTTAAACAATACATGATTCTTGCCCTCATAGGGCTGAGAAGTCTAGCAAGGTAATAAGCCAAAAACACATACAACCATAACGCTCAAATGTTATGATAAATACACTAGAGAGTTAGAAAACAAAGTGCTATATAAACTCCACTAATTAAGGTCATTCCTTTTGGGGTTCAGAAAAGGTTTTCTGTGGAAGGTAGCATTTAAAATTCCTACAAAGGCTGAGTAGAAATTTTAAAAATAACTGGAGGAGGAAACAGCAAAGCACAAAGGCAAGAGTGCATGTATCATACTGAGGGGACGGAGAACAGACCCGTTTGGAAGTCGAGCGAGTGAGAGGAGCAAAAGGAGACAGAGCTGGAATGGTAGTGTCCAACTACTGAGAATCCTGAATGCTAGGCAGAAAAACCTGAACTTTACTTGGTGAGCCATATTATTTTTTGAACAGATTAGGATGTAACTTTAATGGGATTTAAGATCTTCCCAGTCTATTAATAGGCCTCACCTGGAGCTCATTAAGGGAAACTTGCTTAGGGGAGGCTTGCTTGTAGGAAGGCTTTCATACCTTTTGCTAATTTCTAACTAGGCACTGAGTCATGAGGGTTGTGATGCCTTCTGCCTCTGAGAAGTGCATATATACTCTGAGTTGTTATTTTGCTTTGGGGGCTCCCTTATGAGAAGGATCTTGTGATTCCCTGGTTGAGATTCTGAGTGGCTATATGTTCAGAGCTCCCCGCTTGCTCAGATGTAAAGGCTTTCTCTATCCAGGGATGTATGTAAAGTGTATAGTTGATTCAGGCACTCAGAGTCCTGTCTGTTGGTCTTTATTTCCTCTGCTTGTATTTTATCTGTATTTTTGTTGTATTTTTTTTCTGAATTTCAGGATGCTTACTTTCCCCTTGAATGTAATTAAAAAAGATTGCTGACCTCTTGAACAGCTTATCTTTCCTAGTAAAGCAGATCTAAGAACCTATGCCAGCAGCCATTCTAGGTATGGCAGTGTGGTCGCCAATACAAAGGGACATGTCAATATTGATATGCAAGAAATATTATGGTTAGGATGGATACAGAACAGAGAGGGGAGAACACTTATTAGGATCTTACAGCAACAATCTAGGTAGGTGATAATAAAGGCTTGCATGAGAATGGAGGTAGTGGGAATAGGGAATCGGGGACAAGTGTGAGAGATGTCAGAGAGGTGAAATCAATAAGACTTAGTAATTAATTGGCTAGGAGAGGTAAGAGAGAGAGAAGAATCAAAGATAATGTCAGAGTTGAAAACATGGGAGACCAGATGAACAGTGGTGCTCTACAAATGAATGGTCTGGGGAAAGCATTGGGGAGCAACACACATCCTTGCCCTTTTCCTTGGCCCTATAAGTTATAGGCAGTGGGGAAAAGGGAATTCATTGGGGAATTTTATAGGGGTATGGTAAATAGCAGAGTTTCTGTTAAAATGAGGAGGTGGAGGGTATATTTATTGAAAAGACTAAAGATATTGGGGAGTTCACTGAGAATTGAGAAGGAGTTTAAAAGGTCACAACATAAAGGTATAGTAGGAGACGGATATCCAACGTGGGTTGGAATTTAAGTTGAAATTCACTCAAGGGGAAACAAAGAGGCATATGGTAGATGTAAGTAGGCTCTAACAAAATTACCTTATATTTATTTTGTTGTTACTATATGAAAATATGCTCAACCCTCCCTCTCCATTTACCATTCCATGTCAGTTTCCTTAAGACAAAGACTGTTTCATTTTCAGCTTTATAATTTCACCCCTGCCCCAAAGCCTAACAAGTGCTAATAAATGTTTTTTGATCAATTAGCATTGGTTACCAACCAAGAGTCCAACCATGTTTACTCAAAATGTTTCCTTTGGAAATAAAAGAACTTTTGATAAATACAATTTAGTTGAAAGGAAGATTATTTTGTTGACTGAAGAGGCTCAAAGCTAAAAAAAACACAACACATCAAAAAACCAAACCCCAAACCAGAATGATAGTATTTGGTTTTCCCCATAAGACCCAGGAATAAGGCACTTTGAAGAGGTTGATAGGCTAAATTATTAGCATAGTGTCTTACCTTCAAGGAATAGTACAGTCTTTCTGCAAAGTAACTGTGAATGTTCCGGGTGCACTTCACTAGACAAAGGGAAAGGTTCTGTTAATACTTCAGAAGTGATAGGTGATATTGCCTAAGTGTGGAATTTGAATCTTCTATGAATATATGGCAACTGGGGCCCTCTCAGCTTGGCTTGCCCGTGATTCTGGTATTAATGGTTCCTTGCAGTATTTTAGCATCATGAAAAATATCAGTGATTGATTTCATGGACATAACTTCCAATAAGCAGTGTTGTTAAGTATGTTAACACTGGCCTTGATGACCTAAGTTGAGCTATCTTTAAAAAATGATTTCAAACAGTTTTCTCTTAGAAGATTGCTGCTATTGTAAAATGGGAGAGACTCGGTACATTGCTGGGAGGGTCCAGTGGGATTGTAGGCACCAGGGGTTACTGGATTTTCATTCAAGGTGTGTGGTGGCCCAGAGAATTTCAGGACCTTCACCTCAACCTGTGCAATTTATGGCAAACACAGAGCTGTGTGTGTGTGTGTTTTTTCCAACTCAGTGCATTATTTATTTTTTTAACATTAAAATACTTGAAAAATTCTTAACTTGTATCAGCATCTTTTGTTTTTATATCACCTTCATTTCCAAGCATATCCCTTCTCTTCCCACAAACCATCCCCCATCTCTAAGAATAAAAAAAGAGAAAAAAAATCTCAGTTCTCTGTATTTACTCTTATACATTCCTATTTATATAAATGTTGTCTCCTCCATCAGAAAGTATGCTCCTTGAGGGCAAGGACAGATCTTACTTTTTTTTTTGTACCCCCAGCTCTTAGAATAGTGCCAGGAACGTACATGTTTAATAAATTCTTGTGCTTGATTGAAATTGGATAGCACATGTAATACTGCACATCTCTGGTCCCTCAAAACATCAGTTTTTAAAAATGATATTTTTAATATCAGTGCATTTCAGAATATGTCATATAAAGTAGATAGTCATTGAGATTTAGAATGGGAAGAGAGCTTGGGGTCCATCTAGTCTAAATAGTTTGTGGCAGATTAAGGACTTGGACCTAATCATCTGACTCCAACTCTAGTGCAAAGTAATCCCAATTTCTCCCCTCTGATGTGAAGGTGTCACAGTACAGTGAAAGGGGCACTGGACTGAGCCAAGAAATTGAACGGCTCATTGGAAAGAAAGCTGGAACTGGAATTGTGCAAGTCTGAGTGCAAACCATCCTGCAAACACTAGTTGTGTGACCTTGAGCAAGAATTGATTTCTCAGTCTCAATTTCTTCATCTATGAAATGGGCATAATAATTGCCTCTACCTCCTAGGGCTGCTGTGAGGATCAAGTGAGATGTTTGTAGAATGTTTAGCACAGTATGTAGGTACTTAATAAATACTTCTTTCCCTCCTTCCTTCGACCAGCTCTGTGACCAACATCAGATAAATCCGTTCATCTCATGTGTAAGATTAGAAGACGTTTTGAAGGGTAGTCATGTGGAAGAGACATGAGATTTATTCCGTCTTGTCTCAGAGGGCAGAGGTTTGCATTTACTTATCTCTGTACAAGTTGAATGTAAGCCACTCAAGGGCAGGGACTTGTTTTGGTCTTAGTGCACCCAGTGTCTAGCACAGTGATTGGCAAATATAGATAGGGACTGGCCCTGTGATTTCATTGACACAGAGAATTCTCAGATGAGGAAATGTTCTCTACCACTGCAATCTGGCACCTTCTCTGCCACTTACAGCCATAGGGAGTTGCCTAGAGGCCTGAGAGATCAAATAATTTGTCCAGAATCGCCCAGCCAATATTTTTCAGAGGTGAGACTTGAACTCAGATGTGCCTGGACTCAAAGCACACTCTGTACCAGGCTTAATTGACTTGAATGTCAAGAGGCAGCCTCTGCCTAGAAGCCATAGTGGACGCGGACAATTATCGAGGACTCTTCTGAGGCCTTACCCACAGTGAGCATCGCCTCCTCCAGGGAGCCGTGGGTCTCACTCTTAATGCTGTCTTCGATGCTCTTGCCGGCAATTTTCTGGTACTCGTCAAACACTGTGTGGAAAGAATGGATCTTAGCTGGCCACAAGAATTTCTAAGGGAAAGAAGACTGCTACAGAGAAGTTTTCTGAGCCCAAAATCATAATCCATGGTCTAACAAAGGATTCCTCTTCTCCGTTTTGTGAAATTAATTATACAAAGGGGCTTACGAAAGTATAGAAATTTAATCATTTAGTTATAAACTTATTGAAAAGAATAATAATTGAATAGAAACACAAAATTCAACAGAAATGTCTGTCAATGAGTATAATGTCTATAGGCTACTCATTGTACATTATTCCCCTTTAACCCTGCTACTTTAAGTCTCTTTTCCCCTCTGAGGGTCAATTGCCTCAACTGTATAAAACACTAACACATGTGTAATACCTTCCTCACAAGACGGTTGTAAGGAAAGCGCTTTGTAAATGCTAAAGCAATATGTAAACGAGTGATATTATTAATTCAACTGTTCATACATCCATGATTTTAATTGTGTGACTGCTCCATTCACTGATGCCAATAGCCACCCATCTGCACTTTAGGAGATGGCCTTTCTTCTGGAGTTGTTGTGGCTGAAATAATTATCACTTGATAGGCAATCTCCTAGTGACACGCCTCTTCAAACTTACCTAGTCATACAGTCTATAGTTGTCTCTGTATTAAGAGCCTTCTAGCTGGCTGGGACTTGCTCCTTTGTCAACACCTTTGGGAACACAGGATCATCTCCATGCCACAGTGAAGCGTTAGAGGAGATTCAGCAGAGGGGGCAATAATTACTTTTGGTATCCCTGCCGGAGACATAATCCTGAGACTGAGGGACCCTAATTACGCTTCTGCCTGGCATCGCTTCTATTCTAATAGTTGAGCCACTTTGTTACAAGTAAAACAGGTAGGGTGGCTCAGTGGCTAGACCATTGGTGGTGCAGTTAGAAAGACATGAGTTCAAATCTAGCCTCCAACACTTACTATCTGTGTGACCCTGGGCAAGTCACTTGAAAATCACTCTCTTGCCCTTACTTTTCTCTTAATGAGGATAATAAAAATAGCACCTTCCTCTCAGAGCTGTTGTAAAGATAAAATGAAATAATATTTGTGAAGCCTTTGTAGACTTTAAAGTGTATGTAAATGCTAGCTATTATGATTATACTCCACTTAGATCAGTCCTTACAAGCCCTGGCTGATCCTTCTAGAGCAGTGGTTCTCAACCTTCCTAATGCCACGACCTTTTAATACTCTCTTGTGGGCATATCTGCATGTGGGCGGACCCGCCTGGAGACAGATAGAGGAGCGGTGTCTCAGTTCCTAAGACCATCAGAAATATGTGTTTTCCAATGGTCTTAGGCGACCCCTGTGACCCCTGTGAAAGGGTCATTAGACCCCCAAAGGGGTCGTGACCCACAGGTTGAGAACCACTGTTCTAGATAAACTAGCCCCCATGAAGATGGTCAACACTCTGTCTGTGCTCATTGGACTGTGGCCCCAGGTTGAGCCCTAAATCTCCTTCCAGTTGGACCTGCTCCAAATCTCTAGCATGGATTGGCAATGTCTCGGTAACTTCACTGGATCTAGAGGAGTCCCTGTATCTTAGGGGCACCAGCACTGACTAACATCAGTCAAGCAGACTTAACTCTGGATGACGAATGGGGAGAAGAGCTGGGAATTTTAATTCCATCATTCTAGGAATTCCAAGTGGGTAAAATAGTTCTAACCCATTCTCATGTAGACACTGGCCACACATAAGGAACCGAATACACCAGTTTCTGTTCGTTTTAGGTTCATCCTCCCTGATGTGGTTTGTGTGGGAAGTCAGATGTGACAAAGATTCAAGGTTTGGAAGCCATTTGTCCAGGGCCAAAGCAGGGATCACAGATAACTCTACGAAGGTTTAGTTAGCACAGTGCTGGGCACATAAAAGGCAGGGAAGAAATGCTTTTTGACTGACTATGGGAGTGTGAAAACACAACAAAGAATGCTCTGTACCTCTCATCAAGTGTGTGGCACTCCGGGTGCAAAGGATGGTGATAAATTTCATCTCATCAGTACCCCGTATCTTTTCTCCAGCTGCATAGAGGTCCTAATTGCAAAAACAACATTTATTGGCAATGTGTTTGAGTTAGCCCTGACAATATATACTTGTGAGAAAACCCAGAAACTGAAAAAGCAAAGTATTATGGTGGAGATCACTTGAGTCAGGATCAATGGAGGGAGAAACAGAAGTGATTTTGTTATGGGAGTCAATGTTCTGGAAATGCTTGTTTTGTTCTGTGAATTGAAAATAAAATAAAATTTTAAAAAGGATGGAGTGTTCTGCAGGTGGCTCCAATGGGGCAGCTTTTTAAAAGCGATCAGTGTAGATGCAGAGGGCACTCACTGGCCGACTTATGTTTTTAAAAACCATATCCAGGAGAGGGAAGCAAGAAGGGTGATAAATAATGTGTAATAAAGAATAGTTTTGTAAAAATGGCCCCAGGTGTGCTAACACTCTGAATGAGCTGAGATTGGTGATGAAGGCTAGGGACAGCAAAAGAGGCTGTTTTAAAGTATGTTGTTGTTCTGTCACTTGTCACATTTGACTCTTCATGAGAGAAAAATTTGAGGTCTTCTTGGCAAAGATACTGGAATGGTTTGCTCTTTCCTTCTCCAACTTATTTGATAGATAAGGAACTGAAGCAAACAGGGTTAAGTAACTTGGCCAGGGTCACACAGCTAGCAAATGTCTGAGGCTGGATTTGAACAACAAGGATGAGGGTTCCTGGTTCCAAGCCCAGTGCTCTATCCACTGCACCACCTAGCTGCCTTTTAATTTAAACTATGTTGGGAAAGATTAAAAAAAAGAACTAGGACTGCTTTTTGACTTGGAAAGGACAATGACAATAGATGACAGAAACAAGACAGAATAATTCCTCCTTTGTCTTTTCTTCTGCTTCCCTGTGCCCCCAAAAGCCTCGCTGCAGAGCCTTATTGTGGTTGCAGGTGACCCATTTTCTTTTTTCTTTTTTCTTTTTTCTTTTTTGGAGGGGGGAAGGTAGGGCAATTGGGGTTAAGTGACTTGCCCAAGGTCAGATGGCTAGTTTTTTGTGTTAAGTATCTGAGGCCAAATTTGAACTCAGGTCCTCCTGACTCCAGGGCCAGTGCTCTATTCACTGTGCCACCTAGCCACCCTGACCATTTTCTTAAAGGTCCTGCCATCAGTGTGCAAAGGAGGCAGTTTGTTGAATTGAGAAAAGCCTTGGACTGGCCATCAGAAGGCTTGGTCCTACCTAGCTCTTTGATTGGGCAAATCACTTCTCCTCAATCGGCCTCATCTATAAAATAAGAAAGTTGGATTTTGTGGTCTCTAAAAATTCCTTCCTCCTTTCATATTCTCTGGTTCTAAGGTTCTAAGCATAACAATAGAATATCTCTATGTATATTCTTTCAGACTGAGTCCCATGGAAATCTAAAATTATAATATTAAAGGACTAGATGCAGCCTGATGAAATAGCAGGCTGAACCTCAGAGTCACAAGACCTGAGTTCAAGTCCCACCTCTGAGGGGACACAATTGAGTTCTGTGACCTTGAGCAAGCTGTATAACCTCTCAGTGCTCCAAACGACTGTATAAAGATGTAGACCAGGTTTGGGTGGTCATTGGTAGAGGGATTTTACTGAATGGGAGTTTCCTTTAACAGTGAAATCACAGATAGGTCTAAATAAAAATTGGAACAAATCTGCCATTTATTTTCTGATAACTCACATATCCACTTGTTTAACTGATAAGAAAGAGACAGCTTTTCCACTTTCTTTCTCAAAGAATATCCCCGGCATGCACACATACATGTATACAGACACAGACACACATACCCTGGAAAACTGGAGCTATGCTAGAACCAGACCCCAGTGCAAATGGAACCCAAAGCATTCATTCAACTCCCTTTTATGTCTGATCAGTGTCTTTGTGAGTATGGGTTACAATGATGTTGTCTACTTGGAATTCTTGGGTTTAGATATCAGAATGAGATTATAGAAAATTTGCTCCCAATTGAGTGACAGAAGAGACCTCAACTGTAGACATTGAAGTGTTTATTTCAAAGTGTTAGGCTGAGTCTAGACGGGTAGGCTAGAGAGGCAATGACCTAGGACCCAATATACATGGGACAAGATAAGACACTTTGGAATAGTTATTTTTATAAATCCACATGTTTTGGGTGCCAGAAAATTCCTTTCTCTGCATCCCATAAGTATTTATTTTGTGATAACAGAATGATAGTTCAAATCCTCTAGGGAACAGTGATATGTAGGGGAACAAATTTCAAACTTTATTTATTGGGGACTTTATTTCTTTTATTTTTTCCCAAGAATTCCAAGTAGACAACATCATTGTAACCCATACTCACAAAGACACTGATCAGACATAAAAGGGAGTTGAACGCATCGGGTTCCATTTGCACTGGGGTCTGGTTCTAGCATAGCTCCAATTTTCCAGGACTTGGGTGAGAGGTGGTAGGTGTGTGTATGTGTGGGTGTGTGTATGTGTGTGTCTGTGTGTGTGTGTGGACATTTTTGTGTATGTGTGTATCTGTGTGCATGTATGTGTGCATGTGTGGACATTTTTGTGTATGTGTGTGTCTGTGTGCATTATGTGTGCATGTGTGGACATTTTTGTGTATGTGTGTATATGTGTGTCTATGTCTGTGTGCATGTAAGTGTGTATGTGTGTGTGTGAGGGCATTTTTAATGTCTAGGGAAGCAATGGTGGGGTTCATGAATATGTTGAATTAGATATCCTCTGAGGTCTCTCTGAGCTTACTTGGGCAAAAAAAGAATGATAAAAGCAGCCAGGAACTAATAAAATAAAATACTCAGAAGGTGGTTGAGAGGGAAACATAGATAAGTGGTATAGCTTTGGAACTAACATGTTAAATGTACTTACAAAAATTCAAGCTGTATGTAGTAGGGAATTGGATTTTTGTGTATAATCCTCTTTTTCTGTTTTTTTTTTGTATATCAAAATGCTCATATTTTCTGGTATTTAACAAGTTCAGAATAATAAAAATGTATTTAACAATTAAAAAATTTACCTGGGCATCTTGGAGTGCCAGTCCTGGGTCCACAAAACCACTTACATCATCTCTACTGCCCTGAGAGAAGAAAAAAAGTAGCTATTGAGAAGGCAATGGAATGTCCTCCCAGATCAGGTATGAGGCTGAGGCTGAATCTTGCATGCCTACCCTTGGCTGCCTGGTAGGGGCAAAATAGATCTGCACTGTTATTCCATCCCCTTGACATGAGAATCACCAAAGGTTTTCACTCTGCAGACCCATGTGACCCTGCTCTCCAATTCAGGGCTTTCTCAGGGAACCAGGGTTTTGGAACCTTGCATGATTGCCTTAGGGATCATCAGAAAAGCAAATCTGCTCTTACTTGCAGAAGGCAGACCAGGATTCTCTCCAGGTATCCACTCGTGTCTGATTTAATATCTTCTTCCAGGTTGGAACCATATTCTGTAAGGCAGAAACTCAGGAGGGTTAATAATATTGGTTCAAATTTATAGAGCACTTTAAAACATAAAAGCACTTTCCTTGTGATGAAATGACCCTGTGAGGTAGGCGTGCTTAGAGAAAATGCCAGATTTAGAAGGACTGGAGCCTACAGTTAGAGCAAAAAGAGCTTGCAGAAGTCATAGAGACTAATCCTTTCATTTTACAGATGGGGAAACTAAGGCTGAGAAATTAATTTGTCCAATATCACACAGCTAGTAAATGTCTGAGACAATATTTGAACAAGTCATTTTAAAGATAAGGAAACGACCCTACAGAGGTTTAGTGACTTGCTTAATGTTGCAAAACTAATAAGAAAAAGAAGCAGGATTTGAATTCAGCCCTTCTGATCCCAAATTTAAGTAGGCTGCAGTGTTGAATGTGTCGTACTGCTCATTACAGTATTGGTGGGCAGCAAAATCTTTATGGTCACATCATAGTGTGATAGAGAAAGCCTTTAATATGGCTTCACACACACATTTTCTCATATCCAGATGCAAAACCCATTGGATTCTCTACAAATGTGATTTTGGGCAGGTCACATGCCTCCTTTAGCCTTCAGTTTCTTAATCTGTAAAATGGGAGACTTAGATTAGATGGCCTTCAAGGTCCCTTCTGGCCCTAGCTCTATGATCTTATGACTATCAGGTTTCTAGAGCCAGATCTTTCTACTCCCACGTTGAGTCTGAGAGCATCTCTTGGGGAGCTCATCACCCTTTCTAATCTTGCACGGCCTGAAGACCATCACATCTGAGGCTCTTGGTCACAACCCTCCCTTCTCATCAAAATTGGTCTGTATGGCTCTATAGAGGCTACTTGTATTATCTTTCTGAATCCTATCAGGCAAGCTTTCCCTAAGATTTGTCTATGACTTTCATCTTTGTTCCTTTGCTTTACAGGACAATGGGGCAGGGAGCACTGGCTTTATCATTTGCACATGTTCCAAGCTTTTAGTTTGTATCTCAGTAAACAAGCTAGGTGGCTCAATGGATAGAGTGCTAGACTCAGAGTCAAGAAGACTTGAATTCAAATCTGGCCTCAGACACTTACAAGCTGTGTGACCTTGGGCAAGTCACTTAACCTCTGCTTGCCTTAATATACTGGAAAAGGAAATGGCGAACCACTCTAGTATCTTTGCAAAGAAAACCTCATGGACAGTATGGTCCCCTGGGTCATGAAGAGTTGGACACACCTGAACAACAACAAATACATTTCTTTGTAATCGATGTCTTAGTAATTCAAGGCAGTCATATTCCCTCTGCCTTGGTAGAGCATACCATTTTAACTCCCAATTTTTTTCCTTGTAGACAAATGAGAAAAATCAAATAAGCGTTGTAGGAAGAGCATTTAAAATACATAAATAACCTCTACCAGATATGAGATACGGTAATGAATATAAAAGACACTTGAGAGTCATTTGTAATTTACTTGGAAACATGTATTTCTGTGAAAAAAAAAAGAAAAATAGTCGTTGCAATATACGCATTGTTAACAAGGATATTGAGCTTAGATGATTTCTGAGGTTTCTTCCTATGCTTTCCTACTTATGGAAAACGTATGTCAGGAAGTTCTTCTGTTGCCAAGATTTTTTGCAAAGTTCCCAGGATCGGGAGGGCACTCCTGCTGCCTCCTTTTCTGGAGATGTTTTGAGATGATGTCTAGGACACTAGACAGTGTCTACCTGAGGTCATACAGGTCCTCACAGCCCCAAAGTGTCTTGTACTCTGACAGTGGATGGCTCCTCCATCTCGCCATAGCTTTGTCTCTATTGCTACTAAGCCTGCCAACTAGTGAATTCCCTTCAGTCATTGCCATATGAGATGCCAACAGCACAGCCACAATGATTCGTACCTTCCTCATAAGCTCTCATGATTTCCCTGAGTTGGGTTTTGGTCCGAGAGGCCAAGATTTCAATGATGACACCCTCTTTGGTTCCTATACCCTGGGAAGAGAAGAAATTCCACATAAGAGTAACTTCTAGCAAAGAGACATGTGAAAGCCATTAGTCAGATCATAAGGATAATGTAAGAGCCAGGTTTTTAATGGGACCATGGTAGAGTGCTGTGCATGAGTAGATTTCAATGAGTCAGAATTGCGTGTGTGTATCTGTATGTTTTCAAATTTAATGTGTTGCTTGGGTCTGGCAAATTAAAGTATGTTTTCTTTGCATTTATGTTAGCCACAATGTTGATAACTTTATTATGTATGCTGTTTGAAAACAAGAGAGGGGGGCAATCCTTCTATCTCATGGCAAACATTTACTAGATGCCTGTCATGGAAGATGTAGAAGGTTAAACATCTGTCTTCCTCATTGAGAGCCAAAGCCTGAGGCAAGGTCTGGATGGGCAGCATCTCGGCTATCACTTGACAGGTCTTTACCATTGCTTCAGTTACCTTCATGGCATCATGTAATTCCTTGGCTTCGTATTTGTATGGTGGGTACATGAGGGCTATGATGAGTCTCTCAAACTTGCCACTCAGTTCAGATTTCAAGGTCTCAGTCAGATCCTAGTGTTAAGAGAAAGTAAGAAGATGCTTCATTAGACACAATCTGGCTCATAGAAATGTCCTTGTCATTGCCAGTTTTTAGAAAAGAAACCATCAGGACCTTGCTAGCTCTCCCCCTTTCTGCTCTCTTCTCAGGCCCATATTGCCCAGATGCCTCTCCATTTCAGATGTTCTATTAAGGGGGAACATGGAGACATAGGGATCACTAATGCTAGCTAAGTAGAAGTGCCATTTCACTTCTAAATCTGTCAGCTAGGTTGGTGGCACTAAAGTTTTGCCATCTTGTGGCTCTACTCCAGTCCTGCTCAGTATTTCTTTGACCTCCTATGCCCTGCATTATTTCTCCATCCAGCAAATGTGAGTCAGCTTTTTTCTCTTACGGACCTCCATCAGTGGACAGTCCTGGATCGCTCCACAAAAGGAACTAGAGACTGTAGCAAATCAGAAAGGCAGGCAGGCAGAGAGGGAATGAATGTAGAGGGAGGCAGAATCAGGCCACTAAACCTTTTTGTACAGATGATGGTTTCTCACGACACCACCTCCAGAGCAGATATTTAGGGTGAGGCGGCTGGGTCGAGCAATGAACAAGAGGGCTAGACCTGGAGTTAGGGAGACCTGTGCTGGAATTCTGTCTCAAACACTCTCTGAGTGGCCCTGGTCAAGTCACTTAATTTTTCTTAGTTTCAGGTTCTTCATCTGTAAAATGGGAATAATAAGAGCATCTGTCCCTCAGGCTTGCATTATAAGGTACTTTGCAAACCTTAATATTCTATATCAATGTTAGTTATTATTAATTGCCTCCAGACCCTTGGAATTCCACTCAGTGGGATAAGACAGAGTCTTGTTGCTAGTTCGGGGGATCATTGGGATACATTGTCTGCTCTGAGTGTACTAGTGTGGGCATCTTCCCATTCTCTGCTTCAGCTGAGATAGACAATGAGAAACTCTTATTTTCTTCAAATCTGAGATAGGCCAACAGTGTAAACATTAACTAGAGTTTTTTAGACCAGGACACCTATCTGTAATTAGGGAGATTTAGTGAGAAGTTAAGTGACTCTTTACTTAGTGGTGGGGCTTGAATCCAGGTCCTCATATCTCTAAGGCTGGACCTCTAATGGGCAGCTAGGATGTGCAGGGGATAGATCACTGGCCCTGGAGTTGGGAGACCCTGGGTTCAAATCCAGCCTTTAGATATTTACTAGCTATGTGACCCTGAATAAGTCACTTAACCCTGTTTGCCTCAGTTTCCTCATCTATAAAATGAGCTGGAGAAGGAAATGGCAAACCACTCCAGCATCCTTGCAAAGAAAACCCCCAATGGAGTCACAGAGAGTCAGACATGACTGAAAGGTACCATACTGCCTTTGGGCCATTAGCTATATTAACAGAGTCCAAGATCATGAACTCTCCTAGCACATTCCTTCAGATAAAGGAGACTCTGTGTGATATGGATAGAGCAACATCCTCTCTGAGATTTCTGACCTATTTACTCCACTAGCCATAAATAAAAGTTTACATTTACATAGAACTTTGTGTACAATAACAATAGTTTTATTAGCTGCATTTATATAGAGCTTTCAGATTTGAGAAGAGTTTTACAATTATTATCTCATCTTATTTTTACATCAACCCTGGGAGTTTAATATCATTATTATCCCCCATTTTACAGATGAGGAAACCGAGGCATGCAGCGTCACAGAGATATTGAGTATCTGAGATCAGATTTGAACTCAGGTCTTCTTGAATTTAGGGGCAGAGCTAGTAAAGCAGTTACTGTTTCCATTTTATAGACTTAGAGCTGGAGGCTGTAGACATAATCATCTCTGACTTGGCTTCTCTTGTTCTAACACAGAGCTGTGCTACCCAAGTGGATAATCAAGCAATTTAGTATAATTAATAATAATAATAATAATAATAATAATAATATTTATATAGCACTTTAAGGTTTGCAAATATTGTTTTATTTGCTTCTCACAACAACCCTGGGAAGTAGATGCTATTATTATCCCCATTTTGCAGATTAGCCAACTGAGTCAAATGGAAGTTACATGACTTGCCCAAGGTCACACAGCAAGTAAGTGTCTGAGGCCATGTTTGGCCTTGGATCTCTCTGGACATCAAGTGCAGCACCAGCGCTGCCTTCCTGGGCTGGCAAGGGAAGTGAGATTGACAGGTTGGTGGCTGGTCAGGCCACGTGGTGCCTTCTTTACCTTTCCATACCGAGACTTGTACGCTTTGGCGATCTGTTGCCGCTGTGCGTTGCTCCTCTTGGTGAGGACATCAATGATGGCCTGCTCATTGGTTCCTGTTGAGGACACAAAGTTCGATTAACACAGGCAACCAATGTTTGGAAGTGGAGCCTCCTGTGCTAATGCTGTGCTGAGCAGCTGGATAACCTGTGAGACTTTCCCAGGTGCAAACACTCACATCTTTGCAGTCTTCTCAATAAATCACTCACCACTGACCAGTCTTTGGGAAGTTTATAAGCACAGCCTTGGACTCTGAGATGCAGAGCTGCAAGGACTGGACGATCCAATGAGCAATCCTTTAGAGTTCTGACACCACCTCCTGCATGGACAACTGGACGACTCCCCTACTAATACATATTGTACATATTTTTCCTATGCTTATAGACATCCACGTTGTCTCCTCTGATATAGCGGAAGCTCCTTGAGGTCTGAGGCTACTTCATTTTTGCCCTTATATTACTCTCACACTGACCACAGCACCTGGCAGAAGTAGGCACTTAATAAATAAATGCTTATTGATTGAATTATCCCCACATCTCCAATCATGGCTACTGCAAAATCAGCATGGAGTAGGCAGTACTGATGTTTAAAGACCTCCTTCAGACCTGCGTTACCCTCACATCAGGCAAGCAGAAAAGGTCCTTGGATCCATTAGAAATCGGTGTGCTATAGAAAGAAAATTGGTCTCAGAAGGAGAAGACCTACTCAGCTCTCCTCACTTACTAGTTGTGATTCAAAATAGGAATAATAATAGTCATACTGCCTATAGGATTCAAAACTAGGAAAGAACTTAGAGGTTATTTAGTTCAACCCTTTTGTTTTATAGATGAGGAAACCAGGAGGAAATGCCTTGCTCAAGAGTCACGCAGCCAGTTTAGGGTAGAGATGGGATTAGAACCTGTGTCTCCTAGTTCTCAGGCTACTGGTCTTTCCCTTGCACCAGGCTGTGACTCTTCTGCCTGTAAGGGTTATGAGGAAAGAGTCTTGCTGACCTTAAAGTGTCAGCTACTATCACCAGCCCTCACTCCTGAAATCACTATCTTCTGTGCTGTGAAGAAAGAGAGTTGAATTTGGAATTTGAATGAAGTCTCTAGCATGTAAGACAGTGGTTCTCAACCTGTGGGTCACGACCCCTTTGGGGGTTGAACGACCCTTTCACAGGGGTTACCTAAGACCATTGGAAAACACATATTTCCGATGGTCTTAGGAACCAAGACACCGCTTCTCTATCCATCTCCAGGCAGGTCTGCCCACATGCAGATACACCCACATACGAGTATTAAAGGGTTGCAGCATTAGGAAGGTTGAGAACCACTGATGTAAGACCTGTGTGAGTGTGGGTCACTTATGTCCTCTGAGCCTTGGTTTCCTCCTCTGTCACTTTGAGGTTTGGATCTATGATTCTACAATCACCTCAGACAAATGCCTTTCCCTTACTCAAAGGAGATGAGAAAAAAGACAGTCCAGATGAGTTTAGACCTGCCACAAATGCAAGGAATAATATGTCATTAAAGGGCAGAAAGCAAGATGAGCTGCCTGGAACTTGGCACTGTCCATCAAGCCTGCCTTGACCCAAGTTGTGCCAGACATGCCTATTTGCTTGCATGGAAGCCTTAGGAGATGGCCACAGCTAACCATTTCTACTCGTTTCTACCTTCAAAATGCTGGACTTAACACTATGGTGAATATATGTTGTGTATGTATAGGTATATATGTGTGTATATGTATACATGTGTATGTATATACATGTATAGATAAACATGAAAATACATGCATGTATATGCATATATAGGTGCATATGTATGGGTGTATATAGGTCTATATATGCACAGAGATGTGTATATATGTGTATGTATATGTGTATTGTGTATGTATGTATGTATAAGTATATATGTGTATAGATATATATGTGTATTGAGAGAAATGATTATTAATAACCAAAAATTTTGACTGAGAACTGGAAATCAAGGGGATGCCTATCAATTGAGGAATGGTTAAACAAGCTGTGGTATATGATTGTAATGGAATATTGTGCTGTAATGATTTTAGAAAAACCTGGAAAGACTTACATGAACTGATACAAATTGAAACGGATAGAACCGGGAGAACATTGTACACAGTAACAGCAACGTTGTTCAATGAAGAACTGTGAATGACTTAGTGATTTTCAACAATACAATGATCCAAGAAAATTCCAAAGGAATAATGATGAAGCATACTATCTGCCTCTAGAGAAAGAACTGATATTGATTGCATACAGACTGAAGCAGGCTATTTTTCACTTTCTTTCATTTTTTTCCTTTATTTGAGTCTTGTACAAAATGACTAATATGGAAATATTTTATGTGATTACACATGTTTAACCTGTATCTGATTATTTATATCTCAGGAGGGAAGAGGGGAGGGAAGGAAGGAAGGATAGAATTTGGAACTCAAAGCTTTAAAGAAAAATGTTTAAAAACCCAATAATTTGGGGAGATTCAGAGTTCTCTTCTTCTAAAGTTCTGATTTTAAAAAAGTAAAAAGTTCAGTCTCTTGAAGGGCATTACTGATAATGAGATTGAATTAATTTTCCTCAATTTTAGTCAGACCCCAACCAATCTTACAAGGAATTTAATTTAAGGGTAGGGAAGCCAATTATGTTCTGCTCAGGTTTGGGAGGGGATAAATTCTTTGATTAGATTGCTCAAAGCTGGGGGATGGTCTATGCATAGAAATAAGACTCTGTCCAAGGGTGACATGATGTCAGTCTCAGTCCCTCATTTTAATATAGTCCATTTCCTCTTGTGTTAACCAATCAAAGTTAATTGCTACTGCTCTTCCAAAAGAACATATAATCCCTAAATCTACCTCCATAGTGGACTTCAGGCCAAGAGAGACATTCAAATAACTATTTTTAACTTATACAGAAATTATGTTCTTGAATCTTTTTGTCACAGTACACACACACACACACACACACACGCATAAATCTATGTTTATATGTATACACAAACATAGATACCCCTCTTCCAATAAGTTTACATTAATCTTTCATTTGAATGCAACTTGACACAATAATTGTTGATTTGGTCAAAACCTGTGATTTTATTCTTATATTGAGCTCAAGAATGAGGAAACTCTTGATCAGTGCAGATCTATAACTGCACTGAAACTTCTAATCTTAGAAACTTGCCTAAAGACACTGAGAGACAAAGCTCCCCCAGCCAGTATCTGGAAAGGATGGATCCAAATCCACACCTTCCCACGTTCCTTGTCCAAGATTGGTTCTCCATTTATTATTCCCATGCTGCTTCTCTATACAATGATTATTTCTTTGAAAACAAATAAAAACACTTAAAATTACCTTAAAAGAATTTTTCAAAAGGAGGTCTGATCAGATTGACAACTTACCGATTCCCTTCATCGCTGTATACAATGTTTCAGCATCCGGGTCAGGGTTAAAGTGGGGGCTGCCCTTCACAGAGATGCTTTCTTGCTCAACCTGAGGGGGAAAAATAATCACTCCATCATCTCTGGTGACAACCAGACCAGCCCCACCATCAGAAACTATATCTTTGAGGCATTTGGTTCAGTATCTAGTATACCCAAGAGTATCTAATAAATAGAGAATCTGCAAGTAAGTCACAGTCACTTTGGGAGCATTCTCAAGGCTCCTTTCAGGAACCAAGAGAAGCCTTGAGTTAATTTTCCTTTCTTGCCTTTTCACTTAGAGGCTGCCTTTCATACTTAAATCAACAAAGATTTATTAAATACCTACTAAGTCAGTGGTTCTCAAGCTGTGGGTTATATTCAATTTGTGACAATGAAAATACATCCTGCATATCAGATAGATTCATAACAGTAGCAAAATTACAGTTATGAAGTAGCAACGAAAATAGTTTTATGGTTGGGGATCACCACAACATGAGGAGTTGTATTAAAGGGTTGCGGCATTAGGAAGGTTGAGAACCACTGCACTAAGCACTAGGCACCATGGCCAGGGGCTGGGGACAGAAAGATAAAAACAAACTGTTGCTTGCTCACAAGGAGTTTCTATTCTACTTACAGAGAGGGTTTCTGTCCCTTCATTCCTCCTTCATGTTCCTCCTCCAATCCCTCCATCACCATCTCCCTGCTCCTTTTGGTAATGGGCTTTCCCTTTGGATCTCATAGTGCTTGGTTCTGCAACTTTAATGAGCTTAGGAGCAATACCATGTATTATGGTTTGTGTCTTATCCCACTACTAGACTGAAAGTTTCCAGAAGACAGGGACCATGCCTTAGCCAAGCTTTGTAGCTCTTCCAGAGCATAACATACTGTGAAATTTATCTTAAGTACTTAATAAGTGTTTGTTGAATGAATGGTCTAAATACCAATTCCCTCCACACTTCATTTACCTTCTGGTCGATGAAATTATGCTCAAGGGAAGTGAATTGCTTAAGTACCAAGATAATAATAGAGGGAGCCAGATGGGCAGTGGATAAAAGCACTGGGCTTGGAATCAGTAAGACTTATCTTCATGAGTTCAAATCTGGCTTCAGACACTTACTAGCTGTGCAACCCTGGGCAAGTCACTTTTTACCTCAGTTTTCTCATCTGTAAAATGAGCTGGAGAAGGAAATGGCAGTATCTTTGTTGATAAAATTCCAAATGATGTCACAAAGAGTCAAACGACTCAAGAAGAAGAAGAAGAAGAAGAAAAAGAAGAAGAAGAAGAAGAAGAAGAAGAAGAAGAAGAAGAAGAAGAAGAAGAAGAAAAAGATGGAGGTGGAGAAGGAGGAGAAGGAGAAGAAGAAGAAGAGGAAGAAGAAGAAGAAGAAGAAGAAGAAGAAGAAGAAGAAGAAGAAGAAGAAGAAGAAGAAGAAGAAAAGATAATAATGGAAAGACCTGCCTACCTAAAGGTACAACTTGTTGAGTATGGTCTTAGCTCTTTGCATGTGGAGAGAAACATAGTGACCTTCCTTCAAGTGCCAACATGGAAAAAAGTTTCCCAGATAATCTCTGGTAGCATCTGTGGTTCAAGTTTGGGGAAGCATTTAAGGGGCTCAAAGAAATTCATTTGCAGCAAACA
>CM053582.1:523316871-523336871 GCA_028627135.1 Pseudochirops cupreus | reverse complement strand
AATATTTTTAATACATAAAATAAAAATACATAGAATTACAAAGGAAACCAATTACAGTAAAATAAAAATTTCAAAATTCTAAAAAAAAGTTCCTAGACCTGAGGCTAAGAATTCCTGCTTTTGATAAACAGAGTCAAGTCAGGGACTTGGAGGCCATATAGGACATTCAATTTCTCTTTATTTCCTGTTTCGCCCTTAACTACAGCAAAAAAATGAGCACAAGGTGACTGGGCAAGAGGGCGAGAATGGTTCAGTACAAATCCATCCCCACAACTAGAAAACCAGCTCCATTCTTACTTCTTTCAGTTAATGTGATAACCAATATAAAAAGCAGGATTATATGGTAAACCCTCTATTTTCTGTTTTCTTGGGAATTCAAGGAACCATTATTATATTCTACTGAAGCCATTTTCACACCAACATTTTATTGACTTACCCAAGCTTTCCACCAGGCCATGGTCTTCAGTCCAGTGCCCCTTTCCCTAGTGAAGTAGAGGAGAAAAACATGAAATGGCATTATCTAGACTATAGCTGTATACTTTTAGGATTATGGCACATGTGTAGGATACATAGAGGGACCCCCTCCACCCTCATTTCCACCCCTACCCCTTCTTTCAAACAACCTACCAGTAGGAAAAAATAAATCTCTCTCAAAGGAGTTGGTTTCTTTGGACTTCAGGGACACAGGATTGTAATCAGCTAACCAGCTCTACTCCTGTCTGGGATAGGCAGCTTCTTTCTATACTTCTCCCGGGGCCACACCCTTCAACCAGGCTGGGTCTGTTTCTTAGAAACTTCACTGCCAAATAATCGTCCCAGTTTGAAAAACCCACAGCTCTAAATCAGGTGATCAAACGTAGCAGCTATTGGGAAATGTTCCTGTTTAAAATGAGGCCCCAGAGAAGAAAGGGAGAGCTTTGTCTAAATGAGAGAGTTGCCTGAATGCAACCCCTTTGTGATAACAGAGAAGAAACTGCCACCCAAAGTGAAGTGACCAGAATTCACTTTTATAATTGGGCTGGTTCTGAAACCACATTTTGCTATTTTGTGAATGAGGGCTAGAAACAAATCCAAGTCTTACAGACAGAGCTGAACTGTGTTAGGAAGTAGCAAATACTTGTTTAGTACCTACCATATGCAGAACATTATAGTGTGGAGGGATTTAAAAGAAATGTAAAGATTTGGACCCGGTTCCTCAGGAGCTTTCAGTCGAGGGAGGGATGGTGGTGGAACCACATACAATCCATCAGTTGACATTATTATACACATGAAATAATGTGAAAAAAGTGTCAGCAATGTACTGATCAGTGCCGAGCAATGTATGGGTGGTGGAGTGGAAAGAATGCTGATTTTGGATTCAGAAGACTTAAGTCTGTTTCAGCTGGTTGTGTGACTGTAGGCAAATCATTCAACATTTTTGAGGCTTGGATTTGTCACCTACAGGATGCGAATAATGTTCTTTGCTCTGCTTACCTCATTGGGTTGTTTTGGATCAGATAATTTAAGAATACATAATGCGCTTTGCCCACTATAACCATGTAAGTTGTTATTAGCTAGTTTCTTAGGAATGGGATATTCTTGTTATTTTAATTTTCTGGTCAAATAAGATTTAACGACATTCCTCTCTTCTCTCAACCCATGTTTTAACCAACCCTTGTTGTTGCAAAAGCACACCCTCCACTGGGAATTTAGGGATCAGGCTGATATCAGGTTTATAGTCTTGATTCGAGAGTTAAGGTTGTGTTCAGCTTTCAGGCTTTCTCTCTACCTATAGAATATTTGTACAGCTTTTATTTGTGCCTTGGGGATATATAAAGAAGGGATCCTGATGCTTCTTTTTCCATAGATAGGGTTAGCTTATTCTTTTGGGGCTGGTGACAGGCAGACCATGAGGCAGGTTCCGAGCCTTCCCTGGTCTAGTGGTCTTTGTCCTTAGCAGCCTTCCCAGACCGATTTCTGTTTGTGTAGGGCAGAAAATAGATAAAGCATTTATTGTGTACTATGGGTCAGGCATTGTGCTAAGTACCAGTAATACACATACAAGCAAGCAAGATGGTCACTGTGTACAAGGCCACATTCTAATGAGGAAAGCCAACACATAAAGAGAAGATGGAAAGGGGAGTGGGGGTGAGGGTGGTGGTGACACGATGCAGCAATGGCCCCCAAATGGCATGGAGAACTGGTCCTAGGTGAGAAAAAATTAAAAAGGCTAAAGCTTACCCATCAGAACCCAACATCCCAGAAAGGGAGTCTAAAATTATTAGAGTAAGATTACAGAGTTCAAATCTTCATATTTAGCATCCTACTGGAGAAGGAAGGGTTAGACAGATAGTTTATGGGATGGGATGGAAGTCCTCTCAAAGTATCATGTTAGAACTGGAAGAAGACAGCTAGGAGATGCAGTAGATAGAGTGCCAGGCCTGGAGTCAGGAAGACTCATCTTCCTGAGTTCAAATCTGGTCACAGATATTTACTAACTGTGTGACCCTGAGCAAGTCACTTAAACTCTGTTTGCCTCAGTTTCCTTATCAGTAAAATGAACTGGAGAAGGAAATGGCAAACCACTCCAGTATCTCTGTCAAGAAAACCCTGGATGATACCACAAAGAATCAGACATGACTGACAACAACTGAACAAGAATAAGGAGCTATAAGGGGCTTTAGGGTTCATCTCGGGAACCTGCGGCTGCATGTGGCCCTTGGATTCAATCAAAGGACTACACTTGAGGACCTAGAGGGTCACATATGGCCTCGAGACCCCAAGTTCCCCACCCCTTATCTAGTCTGATTCAATTTTACAGAAGAGCAAATGAATTTCACAGAGGAAGGCTTTTTTCAGCTCATGAAACTGAAGCTTCTTTGAGTCTGGATCTTTTACATTCTTTAGGATCTGGGATAAGTAGCTTTCTTGAGGTCTCTTCCCTGAGAACCTCGATCTGTTGACTTGGCCTTTGGCAGCCATTTCCTCAGTAAAAGCCAACAATCCTTCCAGGACAGTCTTGGACAACTTTGCCTTAATTTCCTCACCCCCATCCCCTACTCCCCATATGAATATTTTGTTATTTTTTACCAGTAGAGACCCTAATCCGAGGGCATTTACTCACACTGACCCCTGTGAGCTCTCTCTTGGCAATTACTAAGTACCACAACACCTTCTGGGAACAGATTTTTCCCAATTCAACTCAATAAGCACTTATTAAGTGCTAAGCTGTAGGCCTGGCCTCTCAAGTAGCCTGGGTGGTGACTCAGCAACATTTATTTGCCCAGATGCAGAATCATTAATGCTAATGAGGTCCTTTGCCCTTCAAGTTCCATCATATGAGAAAATACCTTTCTCCTCCTAGTCAGGGGAGGATGGCTTTGCCTAGGGAGCTTCCCTTTACTAGGACTGCTTTGTGTGTCTCAAAACAGAATTCTGGAATATAAACCTCCTTATTTTGCAGTTAGCCTATTTGTGGTTCTGTTTAATTCAGCTGATTCCCTATTGGTGGATCCAGGACTAGATAGAAAGTCACGGTCTAATGAGATTTTTGACAAAAATTTCCTCCTTTGCTATGTTAGCCCTGAAAAATCAACATTTCTTTCTTTCTTTTTTTTTTCTGTATATGAAAACAAATGTTTGCAGGCCAAACCTAACATTCATTGCTCGGTGATTTATTTCTTTTATTTCATAGAGGCTAGAATGACAGTGGATAGAATGTTGGGCTTGGAGTCAGGAAGACTTGTGTTCAAATCTTGACTCATTTGTACCAGCTGTGTGACCAGGGGAAAGTCATTCATCTTCCCCGAGCCTTGTACAACTCCTTAGACTTAGCTATTTATCTGTATGAAAACAGATGCATTACTGTCTGTCTTTACTTATTTGTTGTCTCCCCATTAGAATGTGTGAGATCCTTGACAAGGGCTATCTTACTTAACTTTGCCTGTCTCCTTCCTTTAACATATTATTTTGCATCTATTAAGCACATAATAAATTCTTTTTCATTCCTTCATTCATAGACAGGTTGCAATCCGGCTTAGTTGAAGGTGCTTCCACACTGGCAGCTCCTTACTTTATATCTTTTCTTGTCACTCTGAGCAAAAGCAAGAATTTCTAAGTCTCCAAGGAATTTTTTTTTCAGTGTAAATGAGAGATTCTTCATCTTCATGTAATATTGTCAACCTTCTCTTCAGTTTGCCTAATTTTGACATTTATAAGACTATCACATTCCTGCCTAACGTTGCTTTGTGGAATTTATCAACATGACTTGGAATTCCATTTCGGGTTACCTGGGCACACACAAATAGAATTTCTGTTTGGCCAAAAAGACTTTGGACCATGGGAATAATTTCTGAATTCACTGATGTACTTATGACGCTGTTGCTGAGACCTCAAAAAAAAATTGGGAATTCATGCTTTTATAGTGCTTGTTTTAGAAGATAAGGATGTTTCTGAGTGATCTTTCTGAGATGCCTGCCATGTGCTCATTAACACTTCCCAATGTCTGAGAGAGGCTGCCATTTTTTTCTCTTTACTATTCCAAAAAAAATTCCACAGTTCTATTATTCAAAGAAACTTCATTTGCTCCTAAAACACTAAGACTGTGTGCTATATAAAGCATAGATCTGGCAAATTCATTTTCCTGAAATATGCTGGATATACTTCCTTTTACTTATGTACTGTCCTAACCATTTGGTTGACAGAGTCCTGGCCTGTTTCATGTCTTGTGATGCAGAGTAAAGTGTACTAGTCTTGAAATCAGAGGACCTGTGTTCAAATCCTGATTCTGACACTTAACTGTGTGATCTTGGACAAGTGGCTTCCCATTCTTAGTTCCTCATATGTAAAATTGTATAATTTATACAATGATAACAATAATATAGATAAATACACCTTTGAAAGCACTCTGATCAATGCAGTGATAACTCATGGCTTCAAAGAATCAAATGAAACATACCACTTACCTCCTGACAGAGAGGTGATGAAGTCAAAATGCAGAAAAAAAACATGTATTTCCAGACATGCCTAATGTGAGAATTTGCTTTGATGAACACTGCACCTATGTGTTGGAGATTTTATTTTTCAGGTTTGCTTTTCTGTTTGCTTAATTGGCCAAGCAATAGGAAGGACAGATTAATTTCAAAAATACTTGAGAATTTAAAAAATAAAAATAAAGATTTTTTAAAATATGTAAAATAAGGGGAATGTGTTGGATGACCTCTACAATCCCTTCAAGCTCTGAATCTCTGATCTAATAGTAATTTATGAAGCAATCTACAATCAGATTCACGGATTTGAAGAAAAACATTCCTATTAGTAATTTTAATCTACTGAGTTGACTCATTTGTTCTTGGTCAGCAGCATTATGGGTATAACTGAATTGCAATGGAAATATTTGCTTTAATTTTAGAAATTATCATGGCTTGAACTTTGCTGCTTGGCAAATCAATAGACTACTCACCTTGGAGTCCTTTGGACTCATTTGGAGTCATTTCGGACTTGTACTAGATAAGTAGGTTTCAGAGCCAAAGTTGTGCTTTGAAATTATTCCTTTTGATGTTTTGTTAGGGTTATGAAATAGCTTTATAATACCCACAAAGAGCCCAATATACAGATTTTGAGTTTTGTTACAGAGATTTCTAAGTACCAGATTATTTCCTGCACAAAAATGAATGACCTTGGAAATACATTTGAGACTTTTGTGTAATTTTTACTTTCTGAGTTGAGTGATTATTTGAGCAATAGCATCAAGAAAATATCCCTTTTCAAATTTTTTTTTTTTGGTTTTCATTCTTGCTTCAAAAAAAATTCACGCACTGAATCCTTATGGTATTCAGGCACAGATGCAAGTTTTTGGAATCTGAATATTCTTTTTTGGGGAGCGTGATCATACATTATTTTGTCTTACAAAGAGAACATGAGGAGAACAAAATAAAGATTTATTCAATTTGCAATATGTCAAACAACCGCAGTTTGTTAAACTTCCATTGGAAAGTTGCCTAGTAAACTAATAGTTTGTGAATAATTCCCATCATAGCTGGCTTCGAATTGGCCTTATTTATCCTGCCTGTGCTATACAATAAGACTTTATGTGGTCCTTTTAGGGTTTGCAAAGCTCTTTACATGTGTCATCTCATTTGATCCTCACAACCACCTTGGGAGGGAGGTGCTTAAAGATTAAGTGACTTGCCCATGGTTGAGTAGCTAAAAAATTAAGATTCAAAATCAGGTCTTCCTCACTCCAGGTCCAGTGCTCTCTCCTCTTCTTCATCTAGATCAGCAGTTCTCAACCTGTGGGTTATGTTCAATTTGTAACAATGAAAATACATCTTGGATATCAGATAGATTCATAAAGTAGCAAAATTACAGTTATGAAGTAGCCACAAAAATAATTTTATGGTTAGGGGTCACCACAACATGAGGAACTGTATTAAAGGGTCGCGGCATTAGGAAGGTTGAGAACCACTGATCTAGATGATTCTAACTAGGGATTCTAAGATGCAAAGATGAGGAAAGAGTGCATTTTCCCCAGGAATGGGGAAAAGTACATGGAAAAACATGGAGATGAATGTTACATATGAGGAACAGAAGAAAGTGGACCAGATCTGCTTGAATGTACAGTCTGTGAAGGGGAGTAATATACAATAAGTTTGGAAAGATAGGTTGGAGTCACATTTTAATGGTTTTAATTATAAATGGATTTATATTCTATCCTAAGGGCAATGGAGCAGCTGGGTCCCATGGTCACAACTCTCCTTTGGTGACTGGGCAGAGAATGGAATGAGATTTGATGCATTGAGATTTGAGGTGGACCGACCAGGTAGGAGCTCATTTTAATAGTCTCCGGGCAAAAAGTGATGACGACCTGAACTAGGGTGATGGAGAGAAGGGAACAGATATGAGAGATATTGTTGAGATACAATCAACAAGAAGGGGAAACAGATTGTCTATGGTGGGAGTGGAGTGGGGTGGGGGATGGTGAATGAAGAGTCGAGGATGTTTCTAAATTTGTGAACTTGAGTAACTGGAAGGATGATGGTGTCCTGTACAGAAATGGGGAAATTAAGAAGATGGGTGTGGTTTGGGGAAAGGAATAATGAGTTAATGTTTTGTTTTATTAAATTCTGTGCTGTCAGCTATCAATTAAGACATTATCTTTGATTTCTTGACATTTAGATGAACTTCAGATGCATCTGTGTTATACGCAGTGCATTCATTCACAGTTTTGTCAGCTATTAAAATCTGTGTTTGGCAATTGATTCCATGGAAGGAAAAAGATTATGATTTTTCGTTGGGGTTTAACTATTTGTGCCTGTGCCTCAACAGTCTTCCTTTTTCAGTTTCAACTTTTGTCTAAATTTTGCCCCTGAAAATAATTTAAATATCATTTTAAAATTGTAGTAATAGTAATCACAATTAGATATTTGTTTAATTTTTTGGGCCATAAAGGCTAATGCCGTTTCTTTCTTTTCACTTGCTTTGTAAATAATTGAGTGCGATGATTTTGGGGAATACAGTTGACCCCAAGTGAATACTTCTTCTTAGCTCCCATTGAAATTTGGAAAGATTTGGTGTCTCCAAGGATTCTGTGCATACTCAGAGCACTATTACATGACACATGACTTTGCACAGTCCATTCGAGTCCCATTGAATTCTTGTGCTTCTAGATGTTATCATAATCAGGGAGAGTGCAATTGAACTTTTGGAGTAGGAAGGCAGGAACTACCTTCATTTGCCTTAATGAGGACACTGATGCTTTTGCTTTAACTCTATACCTATTTACGAGGTGGAAAAACACCAGGTCTTACTATCTGCCTTGCCACTGACTCATAAGGTCCTGCCTTTATGTCCTACAGTCCCCTGGTACTGTCAGATGACCTACTGATATAACCTAAAGACCCCCGAACTTTGCCATCCACCCTACTACTGCACCCTTAGCACTTTGGGCCTTTGGTTTTTGGGCATCTGCCTTGTAGTGCCTCTCTTTTTCCTCTTCCTCCTCCTCCTCCTTCCCTTCCCCCTCCTCCTCCCCTCCTGGACCTTTTTGTATTCCCCTAGGTGTGTTTGTGTTAGGGAGCAGAGGATCCCCACAGCTAATGGGTGCTGGTACCTGGAGCTTCATTTGTCCAACTAGTTACATCCCTTATCTACTTATCTAATTGGTCAACTTATTTCTCTATATTTCTTACCTCTCTCTCCTCCCTGGCTTTGTCTGTTCCATGAATGAATTTTCCAAACTAGTGGCAGATTCAGAATTTTAACTTGCAACTTCTCTCTCCACTCTCCCCTCATATAGGATAAGGACTGAACTGGGAATGAAGGGAGCTGGGCAGAGGAGGTCTGGAGGAAGCTTGTCTCTGATGGGGAAAACTGGGGAGGAGGCGGTATTTTTTTTTTGGAGGGAGGAAGGAGGGCAATTGGGGTTAAGTGACTTGCCCAAGGTCACATGGCTAGTTTTTTTTTGTTTGTGTGTGTTAAGTGTCTGAGGTCAAATTTGAACTCAGGTCCTCCTGACTCCAGGGCTAGAGCTCTATTCACTGCACCACCTAGATTCCCATCAAGGTGGTATTTTTTTTTAATTAAATTATTTAGTTTTGAACATTCACTTCCATAAGTTTTAAATTTTCTCCCCTTCTCTCCTCCCTCCCTCCTTAAGATGGCATGCGCTCTGATAAGGACTCTACATATACATTTCTATTAAACACATTTTCACATTAGTCATGTTGCATAGAAGAATTATAACGAATGGGAACCCCCTCCCCCAAATAAAACAAAACAAAAAAGAAAATAGTCTCTTTTGTTCTGCATTCTGACTCCATAGTTCTTTCTCTGGATGAGGCTGGCATTTTCCATCATGCATCCTTTGGAATTGTTTTAGATCCTTGCATTGCTGAGAAGGGCTAAGTCTATCAAAATTAGTCCTTGCACAGTGTTGCTGTTACTGTGTACAGTGTTCTCCTGGTTCTGCTCCCTTCACTCAGCATCAGTTCATATAAGTCTTTCTAGGTTTCCCTGAAGTCTGCCTGCTTATCATTTCTTATAGCACAGTAGTATTCCATTACATTCATATACTACAACTTGTTTAGCCATTCCCCAATTGATGGGTATCCCCTTGATTTCCAGTTCTTGGCCACCACAAAAAGAGCTTCTATAAATATTTTGTACCTGTGGGTCATTTCCCCATTTTATGATCTCTTTGGGGTATAGCCCTAGCAGTTGTATTGCTGAGTCAAAGGGTGTGCACATTTTTATAGCCCTTTGGGCACAGTTCCAAATTGCTCTCTAGAATGGTTGGATCAGCTCACAACAGGGAGGTGGTATTTTAAAATGTCTGTAAATAATGGGAGAAAGGGCAAAAATTGGAAAAATGAGCAGAAGGGGTGGGAAAAGAATACTCATGACCTCAATTCTTGCCCTAAGGGACTGCCTTAGTCCTACAACATAAGCCCAGGGGAACTGAATGGATTTTATTGAGGTTTTAGGGGCACATGGGCAGCACAGAGAGAGGACCTTAGAAAGCCCATACTCTCCCTGGAAGCAATAGCTGACCATGAAGCTTTCACTGTAGTAACCCCAGCCTGTCTGGCTCTGCCTCGTTTACTCTCCTGCTATCCCATGAACCCTGTTGTCTTGGAACTGTATGACTTAACTCAATCTTTGATACAGTGGTGGATCCCACCAACCTTAACCTCTTGAAATTTACTACCATCTGACCCCTTACGTTCATCTTGTCTTGGCTCCCAGGACTTCCACTTATCATAATCTTGTATTGAAAGTCTCAGAGGTCATCTAATCTAACCCCATAGTAAGAACCACACAGACCTGCTACAGTATGGCAGCCTCAGCAAGTGGTCACCCCTCTTCTGCATGAAGGTCTCATGAGGCAAAGTGATGGGGAACCCACTATCTCTGCACATAACCCTTACCATACAAGCTCTTATTGACTACAGACAATATGGTATGGCTGGAAGGTTATTGGGCTTGGAATCATACTAAATTTGAGATAGAATCCCACGTCTGACATGTAGCAGTTCTGTGATCGAGGGCAAGTCCCTTCATCTCTCTGATCATTGGCTTCCCATTGGTAAAATAAGGGTAATACCTGTAGTATTGACTTCACAGGGTCGTCATAAAGATAAAGTGAGATAATAAGAGCCGATATTTGGATTTTTTTTTTTTTTGCTTTTTGGAGGGGGGAAGCCTGGGCAATTGGGGTTAAGTGACTTGCCCAAGGTCACATAGCTAGTAAGTGTTAAGTGTTGGAGGCCAGGTTTGAACTCAGGTCCTCCTGACTCCAGGGTTGGTGCTGTATTCACTGCACCACCTAGCTGCCCCAAGAGCTGATACTTGTATTGCGCCTTAAGGTTTGCAAAGTGATTTACATTCATCTCTCAACTGATTCTCATAACAGCCCTGGAGGTTAAGTGACTTGCCTAGGGTCACACAACTAGTAAGTGTCTGAGAGCAGATTTAAACTCAGGTCTTCCTGACTCCTGACCCTACCCTCTATCTACCAACAGCCCTCATATCACATTTGATTCTTACAACAGCCCTCTGTGATGGGTGCTCTTATATTTATTTTACAGATGAGGAAACAGAGACTTGGAGAAGTTAAGTGATCCTTCCATGGTCATACAATTGGCTAAGTATCAGAGGCTAGATTTGAACCCAGGTGTCTCCTGACTTCAGGTCCTGTACTCTTCCTACTACTTACCCTGTATCTTAGCTTTGTGAACCTTAAAGTATTATATAAGGTTCAATCATTATTAATAGGATTTTTTCTCTTATGTTGAGCCAAAATCTGTATTACTGGGTCATATCTGACTCTAAGCAACTTCCTTGACAGATAAAAACAAACAAAACCTTCCTTTCTGTATCTCTCTTTACCTATCTGTCTTTTCTTTTACTCTCCTTCTGATTAAAAATGTGACCTTGATCAAGGCGGAGAGTAAGCATAGTGCCAGTGATCAGGGATAGGGAGAGCCCTAAGATTTCCTTTAGCATAAAATACACAAGTGAGATTGTAGCTCCCAAAGGACCAGTGTCATTAAACTAAGAAATCCTTGAAAGTACCCAGAAGCCCCCTTCAGAAGCTTCACAAACATTCCCTTCTATACACTGGCAGAACTCTGAGGGCTGGGTCGTCACTAGTCACGTTGACTTTTGGCTTGCCACTGGACTCCAAGATTCTGGAGAAGAGAGTGAGGCTGATGACTCTGCACAGCCCTGCCTCACTTAAATCCAATTCATTTGCAAGTCAAGATATTGCCCTCCTGATGTCGTTGGTCTCATTCATGAACAAAGAACGAACCACAAGAAGAACTCTGAAGATGTCCTTCCCAGAGAGCCTAGTTCTTGGCTTGAGCTTTGGTTACCAGCTAAAAACATTTGCAGAGCCCTGCCTGCTTCACTCTTTAGAAAAACAAAAACAAAAATTGCTCATATCATGCCAGAAATATTTGAGATTTCTACCAGAAATGAATCACAGAACTTCCCATTCCCTTCTCCTAATTCTCCAACCAAGATAACCTTGTGCTTCATATGTCAATTATGGGATGTATTGGCAGACTGTACTCAATAAATGGCACATACCAAGATTTCTCCTTGAAAACAAGAATGTACATAGTTAGCAAAACTTAAGAATAAAATATGCCCCGACTATTTCAGGCACATTTTGGCTTAAATGTGGTATGGGGGAAAAGCCCCAGTTCTGATATCAATCAATCAATGACAAGGAAGGAAATATCCATTTATTAAGTACCTGCTGTATGCCAGGCATTGTGCTAAGAGCTTTATGAATATCTCATTTGACCCTCACAACAACCCTGGGAAGGGCTGTTGTTGTTCCCATTTAATAATGGAAGAAACTGAGGCTGAAGAGGTTAATTGACTTGCCCAGGGTCACACAGAGTATCTGAGGCTGTATTTGAAGTCAGGTCTTCCTGACTCTATTTACTGCACTACCCAGCTGCTGTATTAATCTATGTATTGGGTCTGGGAGATACCAATAAAATCAACGAAACTTCTTCTACTTATAAATTGTTGTTCAATCATTCAGTTGTGTTTGACTCTGTGTGACCCTGTGGATCTTATCTATGGGGTTTTCTTGGCAAAGACACTGGAATGGTTTGCTGTTTCCTTCTTCAGTAGATCAAGGTCAACAGAGGTTAAGTGATTTGCCCAGGGTCACACAGCTAGTAAGTGTCTGAGAGCAGATTTGAACCCAGGTCTTCCTGACTCCTGACCCGGCCCTCTATCCACTGAGCCACCTAACTACCAAAGTACTACAGAAATGTTTCTCAATATTATCCCCTCCACAAATACGTTGTTCCCTGACCCATAAGGAAAGTGAAGGATATCTCTGCTTGTGGATATACATAGGATTATCAGATTTTGCTGCCTTGCAGGTGAGCTCCTTCCCAACATGACTTCCTTCCTGGGTGACAGCCTTCCCAACAGTAGTGTTGACATCTCCTGGGGCTCTGTCATGCTCACAGGGCAAGGTGCCGGGGTTACTCCTCTCATAGGGACTGGTGTCTTATAGAGTTCTCTCCCTAAGCTTCGCTCCCCTTTCCAGCTCTACACTTGCTCTGGTGTCAGATTTGCTTCTTGTGACTCAATTTATTTCCTCCAGTCATTTCCCCCTGTCAGCCACAGGGGAAATGGAGGTAAGAAGTCCTAGATTTTTTGTTTGGTCCACTGATGCTTTGCATGTCTTCTCAGAACAGGAGTTTTTAACCTGGGGTCCATGAGAGTTAAAAAATTGATGACCATATGTCAATTATGTTGGTTTTCTTGTAATCCTATGCATTTTATTCTATGTGTTTAAATACATTATTCTGAGAAGTCCATAGGCCTTACCAGACTGCCAAAGTGGTCCAGGTCAAAAAAAAAAAGGTTAGGACCTGCTTTCTTAAAGGGAATACAGTGACTTTGCCCTTTCATCCATTCCAGGGCTATGGTTCATTGGGTTTGGTGACTTACTGCCCCCCTTTAAGGGACAAATCCTTTTCAGAACAAAGAGACCTAATCTGGCCCACTGAAAGCTGTTTCTTTGGTCCAGCCACCTCACTGATGATCCTTACCTTGAGGCCTCGTAGTATGCAAGCACTTGGAATGTAATCACATAGTAGTTAGAGTGCTCCTGGCCACAGTAAGTATCTTGCCAGCAGGCTGCCAACAATTGCCTGCATGTGGAACTACCTGCCAGCACACCCCTTCCCCACTCCCATCCCCAGCTTGGTGCCTCCTCCCCTGTCCTACTGTTTTTATGATCTGTTGTTTACTATTTCTCTAAATAAAGTTGGTTTTCTTTAAGCTGGGTCCACCCCAGCATAGCACAGTCTGTGTCTAGCTAACCATTAAACACCAAGAAAGTAATTGGAATTGCCCGGCTTGCCTCTCTCTTGCAATCTCTCTCTCAATCTCCCTCTCTCTCTCTCTCTTTCTCTCTGTCTCTCTCTGTCTTTATCTCTCTCTCAGTCTCTCTCTCTCTCTCTCTCAATCTCTGTCTCTGTCTCTGTCTGTCTCTCTCTCTCCCCATACCTTTTACTTTTAAATCACATTCATTTTCAAATATCCTCTTCCCCTTATTTGTGAACAAAGATTTAAAAAAACAAAAGTAGTTCAGTAAAACCAGCCAAGGCACAGATGGAGCCTGAAAGAGTGGGCAACGTTTCACACCTATAATCTCCCCACCTCTGCAAGGAAGGGAAGGAAGTTTGTTTTCTCCTTTCTTCTCTGGAACCCAGATCTGGAGCCCATTATAAATATACTACATTCAGCTTTGTTTCATCATTCTTTCTGGTCACATCATTTGTTGTTGCTGTTGTGCTGGTTTTTCCCTAGTTCTGTTCATTTAACTTTGCATCAGTTGATAGATATTATACCAAGCTTCTCTAAGATGACAACTTACATTCCAAACTGTCTCAAATGCATCAGACAAGGATTCTCACTCCTTTTGCCTATGCTGTGTAGGGGACCCAGAGCTCCTTTTCCTAGTGTAATAATAATAATAATAACAATTGTAATAATTCCTAGTACTTACATGGTGCTTTAAAGTTTGTGAAGGACTTTATAAATATTATCTCATTTTAACCTCCCAACAACTTTGTCTAAGAGGCAACTGGGTTTCTCAATGGATAGAGTGCTTGGAGTCAGGAAGACCAGCCTTAGCCACTTACCAGCTATGTGACCTTGGGCAAGTCACTTAACCTCCATTTGTCTCAGTTTTCTCATCTGTAAAATGGGGATAATAACAGCACCCACCTTCCAGGGTTGTTGTGAGGATAAAGCAAGATAAAATTTGTAAAGAACTTAGCACAGGCCTGTCACCTACTAGACCCTTAATAAATGCTTGCTTCCTTCTTCCCTTTGAAGACCTGACTCCAGGTCAGTAGTCCATCCATTATTGGGCCACCTACCCTTGTCCCCTGGCCCTCTATGTTGTAAAAACACAAGTGATCATCTGTTTCCTTCATGTTTATGTTCCGCTGTCTGTTTGTATTAACTTCTCACGTGTCTACATCAGCCTTATTTCTTTCAGATTCTTGTAAACACCTTTGAGGGAGAAGGGACCATGTTTGTGGAGGCTCAGTATACTTGCCTGGGACAATACCACAAGGCATTACGTATTTGTGTATGGAAGGAGAGATTAACATGACCAAATGAGATAATGTTTGTGAAACCCTTAGCACAATGCCTGCTATAGTAGGCTCTTACAAATACTTCTTCCTTTCCTCCTCTTTCCCATGTAGTAGAAAGAACATTGGGCCAAGTGTCAGAAGATTTAGTTCAAATCCCACCTTAGGAATTAGCTGGTATGTATGTCATTGAGTCTCTTTGTGGTCTCAGTTTTCTTTTTTTTTTGGAGGGCAGTTGGAGTTAAGTGACTTGCCCAAGGTCACACGGCTAGTTTTTGTCTTAAGTGTCTGAAGTCATATTTGAACTCAGGTCTTCCTAACTCCAGGGCTAGTGCTCTATTCACTGAGCCACCTAGCCGCCCCTGGTCTCAGTTTTCTAATCTGGAAAATAAGGAGGTGAGATTTCATGGCCTCTGGGCACCCTTCCAGTTCTAAACCTATGGTGTATGCTCCTGTGCTTCTGGTTCTGCCATTAACTGGCCATGGGACTTTATATAAGCCACTGAAATTCCCTGTGCCTTTCTTTTCTGACAGGATAAAAGCTGCCCTACCTACCTCACAAAAGGTTGTTGTGAAGATTATATAAGAAGAGGTTGGTAGTTAAACCTCATCAGAACTTTAATCAGCTTGAAAGGTTACTAATTAGCCATTTTACATTTCCCTTTAGGTTGGCAAGCATTCTGACACTTGCATGAGGTGAAATGGTAAGGGCTGGCCAGTCGTCTTTCTGGTGGCCTTTGTCTGGAATGAAAAAATTTCCCCTGCTATCAGCCAGTCTAACTCCAGATATGCCATTGGCCATTGGCCATTGACACCATTCAGTTCTGACCACAGATAGGATCTATGACCAAATCTTTAAAGTTACTGAAATAATGGTGTCCTCAGGACACATTACTCTCAGGGTGATTGTCCTCAGTCAGGAAAGCACAAAAAGAAAGCCAGGGACCCCCAGGCCCAAGTTTGCCCAGTTGTGTTCACAGTCCATGAGGAGAGCAGCAGAGGGTCACCCTGATATTGCAGGAGAGAAGAAGCATCTTTTTATACCCATTGCTGGAATTATGTCTTGTCACTCGGAGAGTAGCAGCCAAGAGGGTGTGGCCGGAAGCTGCCTCTATTATTTTTTTAAATAAAGAAGTCCACTCCCCTCCTACTACTGTGACTGGGTGTATGGAGTGTTCAGGAGGACTAGCACCTCTGCTGTGAGAGTATGCCACACCCTTTTCAGAGCCGCTCATTCACCTTGGGTGCCCACCTGACCCCAACTCTCACCTGTGGCTCCAAGAAACTGTAGCATGTGCAGCGGCCACACTCCTGCCCCCCAAACCATCTGGACAGATGGGCTGAACCAGGCTGAGGATAACCGACCAGCCTCAAACCTGTCAGTGTGTTACGGGGATGTCTGCTCCAAGCACTTCCCCTGGTAGAATGGGTGGATGACATCAATTTGTTTCAAGGGCCACAAAGGCAACAAAAGCAGGTGCCGTGGGGTCCTTAGAGCTTGGTCAGACATGGAAGACACCAACGTCATCCACTGTATCCTGAGCCATCACCAGTCATTCTCACTTTTGTCTTGCCACTAGACTTTGATGACTTAGGAAGAGAGAGTGAGGCTGACAACTTTGTGCAACTGCCTCACTTAAATCCAATTTACGCACAAGTCAAGACATCATCCTGTGATGTTATTGGTCCTCTTCAAAATGAAGAATGAGCAACAACTGTAACTGGGCAGGGGAATGACCAGAGGATCACTCAAGGCCTGTCACATCATACTGAAATGGCAAGTCCTTGCAGCAGTGGGTCACCATGTGGCTAGAAGCATCTCCAAAGCTGAGTACCTGGAAGCAAAAGATCAGGGCACATACTACACAACCCACTAGAAAGGGTGAGTCTGAGCATGACCTTGTTACATGATGATGACCTCAGAATTGTCCCATTTCTCTTCTGAGATGTTCACATCTCAAACCTGCAGTCCTCCCCACTCACAAAACGCTGCTCCCCTCAAGTTTGACTTGGAATGCTTTCCAGCTGGCACCTTCTCTTGTTGCTTACATGACCATACTCCATATGCCACCAGAGCCATAGCTACAGGAGGACAGTGAAGACTTTGCCCAGAGGGCCAGCTTCTGGGGGGAGCCACACTTCCTTCCCTTAGCAGTCTGCTGGCCTGTGGCCACCTTCCTGCTCAGTTGATAGTGATACCAACCCCCATTCCCTTGCCCAGCCCCATGTCATTACCTATAGGATTCTGTTCCTGCTATTTATCCCTCATTAGAGCCCTGCCCTCCTTCTCTGCCATACCTCCCTCTGCTTGGCTCCCTTGACACATTACCTTTTTCAGGCGCCTGGCTTAGTTTGGTAGTCATATTGCAATGGTATGGGCTGTACTCTTTAGGATATGGTCTGTCCCTTCTCCTTTAGTGACTGCATCCAACTAGGGCCAGGTACTGCTGTGCCTGGAGACCCATGCCATGCCTGTCATGGGAGAAACCCAACGTGAGCAGTGATGTGGGATCCTAAGGTCTTCCTGTCCACCAATTCATCTTCCCTATTCCTCAAATGAATGTTATGTTATGGATCTGAATGTTCCCAGTGGCAAGTTAACACTCTGTGTTCACTGCCAGCGACCAACATAGCTGTTTTTACCCTTGTTCTCTAGACTCACAGTCTGAGCTATGGGGTGGTACCTGCCCATGACTGAACACACAGTAGTGTTGTGCACATGATACAATTCCCAGGGAGGGTGGGTGGAATTTTATTTGACTGCCTTTTGGCCTACACTTGGATGGTTGGCAAATTAGTCTAATTTGTTTGCTGGCATGCTCTTGCTCCCAAGATTTGATCTCAAAGCACTCCAGAGGCAATATTTCTTAATTCTCACAACAGTCCTGGGAAGGACTGGACACTCCCTTTCTGAACACCCTCCTGCTCAGCCACCACCCAGCAGCTTCAGAGAGACGCTGGAGGGTGGTTGGTAGCTAAGCTGTTTTGAGCAGTTTCCATATGGCCCTACCGGGAAAGTGATTTGGTTTCCAGGGACAGGAAATTAAATGCAGATGCTAATGACTGTGCTTGATGCACAGACTGAGATAGTCTCAGACATCTACATTATGGTCCCTGCAGGAGATTATTGTGAGGATGGACTAAATGAAATGGGTATGCTTGCTCCAGCTAGCTGCAAAAGAAAAGAAAATAAACCAAAACCCCCCCACTCTCATGAAGCCATAGGAAAGGACATGGCTGTACTCACTAGGGATGAAATGCTTGGGAATATTATTGTTATTATTATAAAACTCATGGCTGGCCCTTCCTTTCCTTTCTCCTCTCCTTTTGGAACCCTTCTCTCTTCCCTCCTTCCTCCCTCTGCCCTCCCCCAAACACTTAACTATGCTCATGCTGCTCTTTGGGTATTCCCCAGGGCTCCTCCTTCCTTCTGCCCAACCTCCCTCAATCCCACTTCCTTTTCTCTCTTAATTATTTCCTATTTATCCCATATATAGCTTGTTTGTACAAATTTGTTTGCTTTTTGTCTCCTCCATTGGATTAAGAGCTCCTTGAGGATAGGAACTGTCATTTGTCTCTTTTTGTATTCCCAGTGCTTGATAAGATGCCTGGTATGTAGCCTAATAAGTGTTTTTGATGGGCTGACTGACTGATGCTGCTCCCAAGCCGGTGCACCCTAGGCAGCAATCCAACTAGGTACCTGTCACCTACTTATCATTGTTGCACCCAAATCAAACCTTACATCACTGTGTTAACAAATAAAAATTTGATGGACGTTATAACATTTAAAAATTATATATTTACTGTTAGTTTACAACATTCGGTTCCACAATCCCTTGATTTCCAAGTTTTCTCCCTTTCCCTTTCCTCTCCCCTCCCGTCCACGCCATGATGGCAAGCAAACTGATAGAGGATCTACAAATGCCTTCACAATAAACATTAGTCAAGTCGTAAAGAAGAATTATATACAGACATTATAACATTTTTAACCGCAAGCAGTGAAATACTAATGGTAGACTTAGAGGCATATCCTTAAGGCAAATATTTGTTGAGACAAGGGCTTCATTGGTGACCGTTCTCATCCCTACATAACCAGTACTGCCTACTGCAGCTACTAACCCTGAATCCTGCTAACAGGTTCCTCTCTTTTAACATAAAATAAAGAACATTTTTAGGTACAGAGACGTGGAGCCTTCTTTCCTGGAGATCTCTCAGTGTAGAATAAGAAGCCAGACCTTTGAGCGAGGACAAAAGCTGTCCTGTCCAAGTGACAGGGATGCAGCTAACTAGAAAGCCTTGGAGCTTTCATCCCCATTCGCTTTGGGCTCACTAATTTTTTATGCATAATATTTTCTTTGAAAAAGCCTTTCCTTGATTTTCTACCCACTGATTTCTTTCTTTCCATTCATTATCAAACTTCTCCAGAGAATATCTACGGAAATCCAACAAAAATAAACTTCAGAAGCACTAACTCTGTACCACTGAGGAGGCATTATAGTGCACAGAGTGCTGGGTCTGGAGTCAGGAAGACCTGAGTTTAAATCTGGTCTCAGACACTTGCCAGCTGTGTGACCCTAGGCAAGTCACTTCACTCTGCCTCAATTTCCTCATCTGTAAAATGAGCCGGAGAAGGAAATGGCAAGCCACCCTAATATCTTTGCCAAGAAAACCCCCAACAAGGGTTATGAAGAGTCAGATACAACTGAAATGAGCCAGCTACTACGCTAAGTGTTAGAGATTTTAAAAAAAGTACATAGTCCCTGCCCTCAGGGAGTTTTTGTCAGAATTGAAATCTCCACCTTTTGACACTAATTTTTTCCTAATTTCCTGTAGTCTGGCTTCTAACTCTTCTATTCTGCTGAAGTCACTCCTTTGAAAATCATCCATTAACCTCCTATGGGCCAAACTCAGAACCACAGAATCTCAGAATTGGAAGAGATCTCACAGACTATACTTTTTGTCCATCCTCATTTTCATTGGCCTCCTCATAACACCTGACATTGTTGGTTACCCATTACCTTTTGGAAACTGTTGTTTCTCATGGCTTCCTTTATACTTTACTGTCAAGGTTCTTCTCCTAATTCTCTGACTACTCCTTCTCCATCTCTTCTACAGGTTCATTTTCTGCTTCCCCTCTCCCTCTCCCCTGCCAAGATGGAGACATACCTCAGTTGCTCAATAATTTCTAGAAATTCAGAGAGGTCAGATTTATGGAGTAGGGAAGACTTTATGACCAAAGAGGAGTTAGAGAGCATTATAAAACGCAAAATGGATAATCTTGATTGCATTAAATTGAAAAATTTCTGTACAAAGCCAATGGAACCAAGATTAAGAGGGAAGTGGGAAATTGGGAAAGAATTTTTACCACCAGTGTCTCTG
>CM053582.1:523291267-523316371 GCA_028627135.1 Pseudochirops cupreus | reverse complement strand
ACAGAGAGACACAGAGAGACACAGAGAGACAGAGAGACAGAGAGACAGAGAGACAGAGACAGAGAGACAGAGAGAGAGTTAGTTATTCTTCAGGCTATTATGGAGGGAATAAAGGATGAAGGTGCATTATTTGTTTGGGAATAAGTGTCAGGACAGGTTTTTCTATTTGCTTTGCTCTATAATTCTATGCCAGTGAAGTATTTCACTATTTCAAGACATGTTTCTTATCTGGTCCATTATCATGGTAGCAAATTGGATATATAAAATGTCTGATATCCAAGATATTATGGTAGAGATTCAAATATATGAGAACAAGAACTATTCCTCAACAGATAAATAGTCAAAGGATATGAACAGATAGTTCTCAAAAAATTTCAAGCTATCAACTACCATATGAAAAAAATGCTCCAAACTATCAAAAATTAGATGAGTGCAACTTAAAACAATTCTGAGATTCTCCCTTATTACACACACTGGATTGGCAAAAATAGCAAAATAGGAAAATGACAATTGTTGGAGGGTTTGCAGGAAACTAGGCACACTAATACACGTTGGTGGAACCATGAATTGGTCCAGCTATTTTGGAAAACAGTTGACTCATCAGTATAACAACTATAGTTATTTACCAAAAGATTAAAAAAAAAGAGGAAAAGGGCCCACATATACAATGATATTTATAGTATTTCTTTTTATTAAAGCAAAGAGCTGGAAATGAGTGGGGTGACCATCAATTGGAGAATGACTGAATACATTATGACAAATGAATGTAGTAGAATATCATTGCACTATAAGACATAATGAAAAGCATGATTTCAGAGAAACAAGGAACACATATGAATTGAAGAGTGAAATTAGCAGAATCTGGAAAACATTTTATACAATAATATCAACACTATACGTTAAAAACAACTTTGAAAGACAATAATTTTGATCAGTGCAATGGCCAACCATAATTCTGGAGGATAGAGGATGCAGCATGTTACCCACATCCTGAAAGAAAGGTGTTGGATTCAAAGTGCAGAATGAGATAAATATTTTTGGATGTATATAACATGGTGATTTATTTTGTTTGAATATTTACATTTATTTAAAGGATTTAAAAATTTAGAATTACTGATAGTGTTTAATAAAAGGAAAGAAAAGAGTTGTTGAAGCATTTAGAAATTGCACAGGAGAGAACAGAACAAAGATTAGAAGGAAGCACAGATAAAGCATGTAGCTTTAATAGTTACACATCTAATTGTGTGTATGTTAGGGAAAGGAGTATTATATTCTTATGGGAAAAAAAACTGTTCATAATAGAGATTTGAGGTTTTGTGTATAATCCTTGTTAATTTCTACTTTGTATATGGCAATACATATCTTTGTGTTTGTTAAATTCAGAATTTTTTTTAAAAGGGGAAAAAACCCTGTTTATCTAGAGCTGCATTTGACCAAAAATGTTCCCAGGTGCAGTTGGGTGGTGAAGTGAATAGAATGCTTGACCTGGAGTATAGAAGACTCATTATCCTGAATTCAAATATAGCCTCAGATACTTACTAGCTGTGTGACCCTGGGCAAGTCACTTAACCCTGTTTGCCTCAGCCTGTCATCTGTAAAATGAGCTGGGGAAGGAAAAGGCAAACCACTGCAGTATCTTTGCCAAGAAAACCCCAAATGGGGTCACAGCGAGTTGGACATGACTGAAAATGACTTAGTAACACATTTCCAATTTCAAATTGGGCTGGTGGCTTGAGCCAGATGATATTATTATAATTATCTGGAAAAGCACTTCCCTGAAGACAAGTACTTATGAAATCCAGAGATGAGTGTTACAAAGAGCTTCCATCATAACAGCTAGAGGAAGTAAATAGAGCAAGTGTTATTATCCCTATTTATATAAGAAAACTGAGTCTCAGAGACTTGGTCACACAAGTATTAAGCATCCAAGCCTGAGATTTGAACCCAGATTTCCTAGCTCCAAATTCAATACTGTACCACCTAGGAAATTTGACAACAGAAAAATTTACATAAGCTATATATTTATTGTAAGGATTTAAAAAATAATTTCAAGGAGGGAGGGTCCGGAAAGATATTTTATTATTTTTCTCTTGTATCCCTCACAACACCCAGCGCAGGTTGGGGAAATAATGGAGCTCTATAAGTACTTATGGATTGATGGGTTGGGTTCCCATCTATGTCCATAGCTTCACTGGTGTGGTTGGGTCAGGCGAGGCAATGGTTATTGTGAAGAACTTTTTTTTTTTTTTGCAAAACTTAAAGATACATGAGTCATTCTTCTTCTTTTCTTCTATTTCCCCCATTTATTTATACAAATGTCATGCAATCAATCAGAATTCTATGAGATTCTAAGTCACTCTGAGTGACCCTGGAATAAGTCTAAATGGCTTCTATTAATTTAACTGGATAATTTCCTATGATTGGAGGCTTTTATTGCTCACTTATGCTCCTTTCTAGCCATACACATACTCAGAAGTTCAAAAAAGGAAGCTTGCCTTCAGGCCTGTAGATGAATCAGGAGGCATGGTAGTCTGGTCTATGACTGCACTGATGAGGCAGGGCATGGGAATTCACACAACAGCCTCCAAACATTGAGGAGGCAAGATTGGATCAGACAAATTGTCGTTTTCCCAATAATCCTGGTAGCCTGCCCCCTGGTCCTGTGCAAACTGTTTTTGGTTGGATTCACTCTGGGTTCCAGCTTCCTATGTCTGTCTCTGCTCCTCAGACTTTAACTCCCTTAAAATCTTACTTCCCAACCTGGTCTGGCCTTTGGTTTACATTTGCTCTCCATCTTGACCCTCCTCCTGTTGCTCCTGGGAGGGATTTTCTCTCACTTCCCGTCATGGCTCTAAATCATTAAGCTTTTCATACTTCAGGAACTGAATCTTGCATTGCCTTTCCTGACCCAACCACACCAGTGAAGCTATGGACATAGATGGAAACCCAAACCATCAACCTGTAAGTACTTACAGAGCCCATGATTTCCCCAACCTGTGCTGGGTGTTGTGAGGGATACAAAAGCAAAATAAGATATAGTCCATGCCCTATAAGGAATTTATAGTCTAGTTGGGGAGACAACATTTATACAACAACAAAAAAAAGGTGGTGCAATGGATGAAGCATTAGACTTGAACCTGACTTACTAGCTGTGTGACCCTGGGCAAGTCACTTAGCTACTGCCTGCCTCAGTTTCCTTATAATACCTACCTCCCCGGGTAGTTGTGAGGATCAAACAAGATAATATTTGAAAACCTTAGAATGATATAGAAATATTTACTACTATTATTATTATTATACTAAATTGCCTGGTTCTCCCCTTGGGTAGCAGAGCTCTGTGTTAGAACAAAAGAAGCCAAGTCAGATACCGTTTATCCCACAGCCTCCCCCTCTGAGTCTTTTGCCAGGTGTAGACCAGGGAGAGAACCTGGAATAAATCATTGAAGTCAGGGCTGTCCTGGGTCCTCTTATTACAGACCTTCTGTTATACATTACAATCCAGTGTTCTGGGAACTTAGTTTAGCTAAACATATGTGGAATGTGGGACAATATCAAATGAGCAGACTAAATAGAGAACCTGGAAATATGAGATCTCTATGTCCTCACTGAAGGCTTGAGTGAGGTTACTGGAGAGGGAGAGAGATGGACTGTGGATAAGGGGTAGATGAGTCAATTAATAGGGCAATGACCAATTCAATTCACTTCAACAAACATTAATTAAATGCCTATTGATGTTTTAGGCTCTATGGATACAAAACCAAAGCAGGCCCTGGCAGTAGCACAGAGTAGGCTCTATATGAATGCTTTCCTCTTTCCCTTAATGTGATTTTTTTCTGGCATATTATTATGGCTAGTGGACTTGTACATGGGGACCTGGTATCAATTTGCTAAGATACTAAATATAGAGATTTTCCTCAGATTTCTGTGTGAAGACTTGAGTTAAAGGCAGTATGAAAGTTCCCCAAACTGTGACCTGGGACCTCCATTCCAAGGCCTTTCTAACACAAATGTAACCAACAGTCCAACCAGTTGTGGACCTTCTCAGACTTGAGAATAGATCATGGAGACTTTTGAAGGTATCCACCTCTCTGGCTTGATTTTGCCCCTATCCAGTTACAAAACTGTGACCTTTTAAAGGTAAGTCAGGTTTAGGTATTCAGTAGCTCAACAGGCTAACAGACACTGGCAAAGAGTAGTACTGAAGCATTAAATATTTAATCAGGGCAGAAATGAATAGTCAACAATTGAAATTAATCTCAGTCCATATATCTCCAGTTTAGGATCCCATTCTCCTTCCCCACCCCCAGGCCCATCCCTACTGACCACCCTTCTTTCAGAACAGTTTGGGATTTGAACACTTCCATATTAGAGTTGTGAGTTTGGAGGCACTTGAGCACCAGGGATTCATATAAGATAGGCAGATGTGGCTAGATGAAATTACAATTAGGTGAATTCTGAAGGAGCTAAATGGACAGACTCAAAGATGGGTGATTAATAGGGCAATGCGTCTATCCTTAGTCCTGTTCTATTCAATGCTTTCATTACTGACGTAGGTAAAGGCATAGAAGGCACACTTATCAGACTGATGGATGACACGAAGCTGGGAAGGAGCAGATATGTTGATCAGAATCAGGATACAAAAAGATCTCATTAAGTTAGAATTCTGGGTCACATTGAATATGATGAAACTGAATAGACAAAGTCTTATACTTGGACTCAAAACTCAACTACACAAAATAGACTAGGAGAGGCTGCTTAGACAATGGTTCAATTGTAAAAAGACCTATAAGAATCAGCAATTTCACACGGTAGTCAACATTTTTTCTTAAAGTAAGAAAGGATCTCTGAGGATCTTTAATCCTGACGTTTCATTTTGTAAATCAGGAAACTGAGGGCAAGAGTGGGGAAGGATTTGAACTCAAGTCCTCTGACTGTTCTTCTGTGCAATCTTTAGTCCTTCATCTCTTTCCGGGCATGTCATACACTTGATTTTCTTGGTACTTTTCATACAGAGCAACAAACATTAGTAATGTAATCATATGTTTCCTGTTGAGTTGTTTTTCAATTGTGTCAAACTCTTTGTGAACCCATTTGCGGTATTTTTGGCAAAGATACTTTTCCCTTAGGGGAAGAGAATTCATTTCCTCCTCCAGCTCATTTTCCAGTTGATGAATGGAGACAAACAGGGTGAAGTACTTGCCCAGGGTCACACAGCTAGTAAGTGTCTAAGGATAGATTTAAACTCATGATGATGACCCTTCTTGACTCCAGGCCCAGCACTCTCCACTGTGCCACCCAGCTGCCCCATACTTTCACAGAATTAAAACAGACATTAATTTATGTCTTGTAGTTATTTGCTTGTAGCATTAAGAGACTAAGGATATTTGTTAGAGAAAACGGTTCCAGCAATTTCATTATTGGCTTATTAGTACAGGACTCATTTTAATTTACTATAATTATTAAGCTTTATTGCTCATGGTTATTGCCCATAGGACTAAGTTTGAATTCCTTAGCTTGGCATTCAATATACAGAGATAAAACACTGTGTGTCAGGAATAGTGCTAAGGGCTGGGCACAGAAATACAAGCAAGCAAGACAGCTCCTTGCTCTCAAAGAGCTTATATTCTAATAGAGGAAGGACAATTATTAAAGGGGATCCAGAAACAGGGAAAGTACCCATACCTGGCAAGCGTGGAAACTTCTTACTGTCAATCTATGTAAAGCTTAGGTTCCAGAGAAACTAGTTTACTTCTGATTCCTCAGAAACGTTTGTTCAGTCCTTTCTCCCTACCCCATACCTTCCCCCTGAAATTCTAACCATCCTTCAAGACCCCCTTCAAATGCCACCATCTCCATGGAGATACCCAGATCCTTCCAATATGAAGTATTCTCTCTCTCCCTCTCAATTCCTATAGTCTTTATTAGATACACTACTTGTATTTGCCATTTAGGCATCATGGTCTAGTTTCAAGCTGTATATTGGTGAGAGGAAATGCTAAGCTGAGGATTTTCCCAATATATGACCTTTAGCTTCTTCTCAGTCAGTTGATAACTATTTTGTTTTAAAAACAAAAAATAAAAAACAAGCAAACCTTCCTGTTTTTTCTTTCTCTTTTGACTCAGATGAGAAATCTTGGACTATTTCATTATATAAATACCCTAGTAATGATGACAGTAGCATTCATGGGGTGCTTCAAGGTTTAGGAAATACTTTATAAGTATCTCATAATATCAATCCCCTATATAAATATCTCATTTAATTCTCATAACAACCCTGTGAGAGAATGCTTTTGTTATACTCTCTTAAAATTATTATGCCCATTTTATAGTTGAAGAAACTGTAACTGAGATAAATTAAGTGATTTGTCTAAGACCATATGGTATGAACTCAAGTCATCCAGACTGTAAATCCAGCAATCCATCACACTACTGCATGATCTAGTTTTTCCCAGACAGTCCTTAGGGGAAGAGATTCTTTTTTCATTAAAAGGATATTAATGAATATATGGCTATTAATGCTATACAGCAAGGACCTGGGATTCCACAGCTGGAGCTGAAGGGCACCTCAGGGACTCTCTATTCAAGTTGTGGTTGAAGAAGAATCTTGAGAGTGCACCTGTCAATAGTACATCTCATCCAGCCTCCTATTGGAAACCTCTAAAGAAGGCGCCTCCCTCTCCTCTTTTTGCCTCCCAGGCATGTCATTTCATCTTGGGCTTTCTCTAATTGTTAGGAAGACTTTCCTGATACCAAGCCCAAATTTGCTTCTGGGACCTGCTGTCAGAGAGGCCATGGAGAGGGTACTGGGTTAAAATCTTGCCTCTTGTGTTGTTGGAGAGAGTTAGGGCAGGATAGATTTCCACCTTGATAAGACTAACATCAGGCAGTAGGAAGAGGATCTTCTTTATGGCACCAGAAGAACTCTCTGAATCTTATCACTTTCTAGAACCCTAGGTTGAAATTCCCAAGAGAGGCCTGAGGAGGTCTTCCTTCTATGGGAGTGACATATGGCTAGTGAATGGGAGAACATGCCCAGGACAATTAAATAGTTGAGAACCCCTTACATTTAACACATTACTTTCCTTATATTAGTCCTGCAGGATACAAAGATTAGAATCTCCTTCATCTTATGCTTACATAAGCTTACAAGGAAGGAGCTTACAATCTAAAATGGGGGTACCAGTGTTGTCTTCTGCCTAGGGATTTAACTAGGATTTTTCGTACCTGGGACAAGTACCCAAACAAGCTCCATGAAAAACACCCTGAGACTGGGGGTAGACGGAGGGCACTACCCAGTGTGGGGACTTAGAGAGGTCTGAGCACTGGCCTCTGAGAATGAAGGCCATGGAGATTGTGCCAGGCTTCCACTGGGGAGGTTGCCTTTTTCTATCACTAGAAGTCTGGTAACTTTATAATTTTACCGAATCCTAGGATATTAACTCCTAAATTTAGAGCATCTAATCTCCCATTTTAGAGATGAGGAAAGAAGACCAAGAGAGGTTAAATGATTGCCCAAAGTTCCATAGACAGCCATTAGCAGGAGCGAGACTGGGAACTGGACCCTCTTTCCACAGTATCACTGATAATAGAGAGCCAATGTCAGTGGTTTCTAAGCATCTAAGAAGTCTGATTCCTAGAGGCTAAGGGTGAAGTGACTGGATAGCTGCTTATGGGGAGGGGGTGGAAAGAGGCCTTGAAACCACCTTTCCCTCTCTCCAAAGCTGAAGGGGACCTTTGGGACCATCAAACTCCTCTCGTGCCACACCCAGAGCGCCTGCTGCGTTACAGGTGCTGTGCCAAGTACCTTGCGGGTATTATCTCATTTGATCCTCACAAAAACTCTGTGAGGGAGATGCCATTGTTATCCCCATTTTGCAGTTGAGGAAACTGAGGTAGAGAGAGGTTAAGTGACCTGTCCCCGACTCTCCAAACTAGTACGTGTGTGAGGTGGGACTTGAATTCAGGTTTTTGACTCCAGGCCTAGCACCTTATCCACTCTACCATCCAGCTGCCTCAAACCCCATAGAAGAAGGTGATTCAACCAGAGTCACAAAGAACCAACTGCATAGACTCAGACTATTCAGTCAGAAGGGCCACCTTGCCTAATGCCTTGTGACTGAGGAGCAAACAGGAGCCTAGTGTTAGTATCAGAGCAGAGACTAGAACCATCTTTTCTGACTTCCAGTCCAGAGTCCTTTAAACTGAATTATTGAAATCTGGCCTTACTCAGGGGCAGTCCCTGGTTTCATAACTTAGGACAAACAACTAGGCAAGGAAGGAAGGCCTTGTTGACACTTCCTGGGCCCAAATTCCTCCCCTCCTACCCTAGGCTCCTCTTAAAGACCACGTGTGAGAAGCCTGGAAGAGCGAACCTTTGAGGGAAGAGAAAGGCTCCCTGTCTGGGGAAGACAGAGGCTTCTTCAGGAAGGCATGGCCTCTCAGCAGAGCTGAAGCACAGCCTCCCTTTCCTGGACTTGCCTTCCCTGAGGAAGCCCTTCTTAATGATCTGATTATGGACAGGGGGATGCTTTCCAGTCTGTGCCAGGTCCCTGGGCATCCTGGCATTTGCATTTTCCCTGGTCCCCATAGTGGATTTGCTGGAGATTTGTGAATGAAATTGGTTAAGTGCACTGATATCAAACCTGAAGGAAATCACTCACTAGGCCAAGACCAGCCTAGGATTGGGCTCCCTTCCCTCTTCCTAGATTGGACCAGAGCTCAGTCCTGTAAATCTACCTCTCCCCCCTCTTTTTTTCCTGAGGAAACACTGCCAGGTCAAGATATCCAGTCCATTTCTATCTTCACTGTAGTACTTCCCTCTGAGATAACCTTCCATCTACTATGTACATGGTGATCTTGTCTCCAGATAGCGATTTAAAAGTTGCCTCACTCATCAAAATGGCAGATCCTGGATGGCAGGGACTGTTTTTACCTTTCTTCATATCATCATCTCATAACAGTATCTGGCATATAGTGAGGGATTAACAAATGCTTGTTCACCAGTTCCCATTCCAGTTCCACCCAACCACCCGGCTCCATCTTTACTTCCTTCCTTAAAGGGATGTAAGTGTTATTAGTGGTACTTTACATTTTCTGCCCTGGAGTAAACCCCATTGGCTGTACCCTGGCTAAGGCCTTGCTTTTGCTCATTTCATGTCACATCCTGATTCCTTTTGGTATTGATCCTGGGGAAAAGGTGGACAGTGGAGAGATAAGGGTTATAAGTCTCTTTTCAAGGCATGGTATCTTGTTGCATTTCACAAAAAGAACTAATCTGAGCATAGCAATAACATGTAGCCCACAATAGAAGTGATCATTTGTCATATAAGTCAGCCGTTAGTAAACCAACCATACGTACAGAGAAGGCTCCAAAGCAACCAGGCAACATTTGATCTGGGGCCAGCTGTCTGGATCCCAAGGACAGATGAGTCACAGAGAAGAGTTAGTGCCGGGTTGGTCAGAGTGACTGAGAAGGTCTTAACAATTGAGCACTGCCCTTCAAGCCCAAAAAAGAAAACAAACAGACCTGCTGGACGCCATGAGAATTTGTTGGGTCTGGCAACCCTCTAGTGGCCAGTGTGGATAATAACAGGAGGTGAAACCGGCTGGGGAAATTCTCTTTGAAGTAGAGATGGGTTTCAGATCCAAGGTGAGAAGCTTGTCCTTAGAATGATGCTGTAGAACACTTTCCAAGTCACGTGCACACAGGATCCCTAGAGAGCAACCCATTGATGACGAATACCTCTCTGCTTTTGAACCCTAAAAGATGCTGGTGTTACTATAGACCAATAATTACCTGCCTTTGTATTAATATAGACGACTGGTACAGTGATCTCATACAGTTGAGGAGAGTCCAACCTGTCTGTTATTCATAGAATTAGATAATGTTAGCCCTGGAAAGGTCCTTTTAAGTCATCCAGTCCTAATCCCCCATATTACAGATGGGCAAATTGAGGTTCAAGAGAAATTAAAGAGCATGACCAAGCCTACATGGCCAAGGAAGAGTTTAAACCTGAACTCAGTTCTTCTGATTTCTAATGCACAGTATTTTGAACAGAACTAGCTCAGGCAAGTTCAGTGATTCTAAGTTGAAATTTGAATGCAATGAAATAGTTGTAGACCATCAAAATGCAAGAAAAGATAAATTGTTACTTCCTTCTTCCTCCTTATTCACCTTTGCAATGCTCAACTAGGTCAGAAAGGTCACCTTGAAGGACAGTGGAAATTCTGCTAAAACCTCTGACACCAACTGTCCATAGACTAGGACTTTAAAGCCTCAATTAGAAAGGAAGCCAAAATGATGTAACCAAGAACAGATTCCCTCAGCCCCTTAAAGGGAAACCAGCCTGGCCTCCACAAAATAGATATGCTTCCTCCTACCAAACACAAAATCACAGAATTTCAGAGGTTACCTGATTCAGTTCATAGCTTAACAACATTCTTCTCTATGACGATATTTCTGGCAAGTGATCATCTAACCCCTGAAGACTTCCAGAGAAGGGAAACCTACTACCTCCCAAACAACGCTGGACAAAAATATCTTAAGCCATAAGCTTCTTGTAAGCTTTTAAAGTACTAAGCATGCCAGGTTTTGGGTTGATTTCTTTTTTTTTTTTGGTCCATCAAATTCACTTGATCTCAAGTGTGCTATGGTGGAGGTTGAGTGCCACATTTTTTCCTCTGGGAGAGGAGATCAAGTGATTTCTGAATGAGGAGGTTAGGAACTCTTTTCCACCCTGTTATGTTGAGTGGTTTGTATCAGTTGAACCTTTCTAAGAACTGGGGTTAGAATAATGTCTTTACTTTTGTCTTCTTCCTATTTCTACATAGTTGCTAGTTTGCTCATTTTTTTGAGGGGGCCTGGATTTGCTGTGATTGTACCCAGTGTCTTGCTTTCAACTTTCTCCTTTCTCCTAATTTGTTATTAATCTTGACCATTGTTCTGACTAATCAATGGTCTGATTATGAAAAGACTGATTCTAAAATTACTCCTTTATTGGTAACTGATCATTTTCTGTTGTTAAGTTATAGTCAAATGTTCATTTTGTGTGATATTGTTCAAAACTAATCACACCTGGGACTCTCTGCATCTTTTATTTTTTAAAGAAAGTTTCGCAATATACATGTAGGACTTTGGAATAGTCCATGAACCTTAGGTCCTATTTCATTTCTTGATTCCCAAACCATATTTTCCAAAGATTAAAAAAACTCTTCTGCTTTTCTCACCTTTCCATTAAAATAATTGATTATAAAGATTTATATTGATTTAGTTTAGAGGCTTTTGTAAAAGTCTTTACACTCAGACTACTTGAATGGATTTGAGATCTCACTAAGGAAGGAGTCTCTGATAACATTACAGATTGCAACCTGTCCATCTGATTTGCTGGAGACCTTCCTCGTGTTCTCTTAACAACACCAGGGGGCAAATGGAGCATTCAGGGGATCCGCCTGTACTCACTCTCACCATGAGACCAACCTATCTTCTCTTCTTATCATAGAATTCCATGATATCTCTTCTTCCTGTTCTTCTTCAGCTCCTTTTTGGCTGCCATATTGCAGCCTATTTATCTCTGCTGGTGCCTCAGCATTTTTCTCAGGGTGACATCCATTTTTAATTCTTTGGTTGATGGCTTGCTGCCATGCAGCAATCCTACTTGGTATGAGAAGATAGGGTTTTGTTTTCATTGGATACCTGGGGATCATTAAAGGGGCTTTACACTTTCCCAAAGGCAATCTAGTCTGTTCTTTTCTTCCTGTTAAACTCAGGCTTAACTCATTATCCAGCTGTCAATCTTGAGTATACATACTCATGGGTAAACTCTTCAGATCATCTATCCAAATGGATGATGTAATATGAAAAATAGACACTCTGCTCCTCTCCCCAATTCTTATAGTGCCTTTCCTCTCTTATTTATACCCTATTTATCCGGTATTTAGCTTGTTTGTGCATTTTCCTTTGCTTGTTGTGTCCTCCATTAGATTGTAAGCTCCTTGAGGGCAGAGATTGTCTTTTTACTCTTTTTTGTATCCTTAGCACAGTGCCTAGTATACAGTAGGGACTTAATATTGACTCTTTATCCACTTGGTCTTTCCTGTGTGGATGGCTAGACCAAAGTCCTTTGAGCAATTATAGATCTCTTCCAGGACACCCTGAAAAGTTCCAGGGTGATTGGTACAACAACGTCCACAAACAGAAGCATCTGGAGAACCTCACCATACACAGGGAATTCCTCTTCAACTTGGAAGCACAGGGAATTCCTCTTCAACTTGGATGATTGTCTGGATTTCCTCCATCATAATGGTGGACAATCTGGCTCCTTATTCTATTCTTTGTCTGATGTTTATCACAAAAGGGTTGTTGAACAAGACTATTTCTGTTGTTGTGTATCGCTTGAGGAATATTAAATGACTTTGATGTATGGATGAAGACATCTTGTAAAAGACTGGGTAAGGCAGCATATGTTTTACAGACTCAAATAAAAATCATATGATCAACAATACATACAGTATAATTTCATATTCTCTTCATTTTTTTGTTAATTGTGGAATGTTAAAGACACAATCCATTTTTGAATATTGTTTGTAAAAACCTTCTTTTCCCTTTAAATGATCTCATCAAGGATGCCTTCAATTAAAACTATCCAAAAGTAGACTACCTCATGGCTAAGTAAGCATGGAAAATCTAGCAATGAAACAGATCCTATGTTTTTGTAGGAGCTACATATTTGCCCCCACTCCCAATTTCAAAATCACAAGATCTCAGAGTATATCGGGGATCCCAGAAGTTACCAAGTCTAACCTGGACCTTAACAGGAATATTCTCTACATTATCCCTGACAACCCAGACTCCATTTGAAGGTTTCCTTTGTTGGGGAACCCACTCCCTCTAAGACAGCCCATTGCACCTTTGAATAACCCTAATTGTTAGGAATTTTTCTCTTAAATGGAGGTGAAATCTTCCAGTCTTCAACTTCTACCCATTAGTCCTAATGCTAATTAGGAGAATAAATCTAATGCCTTTCCTACATGGCAACTCACGTGGAACCTACTTGGGAACAGCTTTCATGTCTTCTCTGTCTTAGCTTCTCTAGGCTGCACATCCCATGTTCTTTTGATTGATCTTTGTGTGGCGTGGTCTCTAGCTGTCTCATCAATCCACCTGTCTTCTTTTGGGTGTGCTCAGGTCAATTAATGTTCTTCTGAAATTGTGGCATCTGGAATCGGACGTAATACAACAACCTACCTCCGATTTCAAGATTCTGGCGGCCAGGTATAGTATAGATCAGCCAGCAGAATCTCAGACATTTTGAGGCAGTCAGAAAACTCGATCAGTGGCTTGCCTTGTAAAGACAAACCACATTTGGAAGTTGTGTTTGAGGAAGGATACTATCAGGAAAGGCCTCATTGTCAGAGACAGAGTCTTCTGCTTGCAGTTTCATCATGTGACATTTACCCTCTTTGTTCTGGACTTTATGTCTCCTAATGCATCTCAAATCTAGCTAGTTTATTTTTTTCTTCTTAGCTGTTGAACCTTGTTGAGCTCATCTTCATTTCATCCTGACTAAATGAATATTGCAAAATATCATTTAGGGAGTAGCTTAAATATCAACCAGATATATAATTACCAACTCTTCCGTTGAACAAGTCTTGGAATATACATTCCTGAATTGCTGGGAGGTGGCACACACATTGTGTAGCCCAAAGGTACATACCAGGTACTCAAATTACTTGTAGTAGTTTTGAAATACATTAAAAAAATTTTTCCCGGGGGAAATATTTATCAAATGATATCTCTTCCCTCCCATTTTCCAGATGAGGAAAGTAAGTAAGTAGTAGTCAGGCAGGCAGAACCAGGCTATGAGCCCAGGTCCTCTGTGTTTATATCTGTGTCTCAAATGATCTCTGTGTCTCAAATGATCTCTGTGTCCTTTAGGGCTGTCCACTCCAGTGCTACTGGAAAGTAAGGGGAGCTAGGGAGTGTCAGGTAGGAAGTTTTGGGGTAATTGCCCACCCCGGCTCATAGCAGATTTTTCTCATTGGTGACTGAGTGAAGAAGTGCCCTAGTGAGGAGGTACCTAATCGCCTAATCAATCATCTAATAAACCTCTCTCCTATATGCTAGACATTGTGCTCAGTCCTGGGAAACAAAGACAAAAATGAAAGTCCCTGCCCTCAAGGAGCTTTTGCTCTAGCAGAGGGAGGAACAATAGGAGGAAATAGCACGTGCACAGATCAGTACGTTACCATACATTGCTATTACTATTACTCATAGATCTAGAGCAAGAAGGTCATTAGTCCAACTCCCTCTTTTACATAGAAGGAAGCTGAGGTATTGAGACATTAATAGCTAGCATTTAATAATAGCCATTTACTTTAATGAGTCTAGATTACTTCACATATGTACATGAGGTGCTATTATTAGCCCCATTTTAAGAAACTAAGTCTCATAGGGGTTAATTTTCTTGTCCAGGGTCACATAGTGAATAATTATCTGAGGCAATATTCAATTCAATTTAATTCAATAAACATTTATTAAGCGCCTACTGTGTGCTGGACACTGTGCTAAGTGCCGGGGATACAAGAAGAGGCAAAAGACAGTCCCTTGCCCTCAAGGAGCTTGCAATCATCCATTTGAACTCAGGTCTCCCTGACTCTAAGTTTAGCTAGAGCTATATCCACTGTGCCAACAAGCTTCCTCCGAAGTGTGGTTACTGATAAATGAAGGTTAAATGCTTTGACCAAGGTCACCCAGGCAGTGAATCACAGAGGCAGGATCTGAACCCAGATCCTCTCATTCTAGAACCAATGTTTTTTTCTTTCTATACTATACTTCCTCCCATCTGCATCTGGGGCCATCACCAGTCATCTTGACCTGTCTTGCCACTGGACTCCGATGACTCTGGAGGAGAGAGTGAGGCTGATGACTTTGCACTGTCCTGCCTCACTTAAATCCAGTTCACGAGGAAGTCAAGACCTTACCTCCTAATGTCATTGGTCCTCTTTGAGAACAAAGGATCAACAACAATGACAACAACCTGCCTCCCATTTCAAGATCTGGCAGCCAGGTATACTATCAAGTAGCCAACAGAATCTCAGACACTTTGACGCAATCAGAAAACCCGATCAGTGGCTTTGTAAAGACAAAGTACATTTGGAAGTTGTGTGTGGGGAAGGGTAGTATCAGGAAAGGCCTCATGTTGGAGACAGAAGCTGAGTTAAGCTTTGAAGTGAAACAGGGATTCCAAGAGGAGAAGGAGAGAGAACTCTCCAGGCAAGGGGGAACAAGAGAGAAGGTCCTCCAGTTGAAATTATGGGTGAATTAAGAGGCTGTTTGAGAAACCTCTCCTATTGTGTCAACCAGCTCCTCCCCAAAGACCTGGTCATCGAGAAACTCAAGTAATGAGAGAGAAGTGTGGAAAGAGTCTATCACCATCCTGTTCATTTCCCTCCCTTTCTGTGATCTCCCCTGCCCCTGAACAGGGCAGTTTGATGGGAACCTAGAGTCTCCTTTTTCCCCCTACCTTGACAATTTTAAAGATGGTGCCTACCCTTAATATGGAGACTTTGATATCTTAAGGAGGACAGAGCCAAGGGAACATCTTCAATGGAGCACAAGAGTCCCTTGAGAATCGATCAGTTCAGTCCTACAAACAATTCAGCTTGTATCTATTGAGTACCTGCTACAATATGTACAAAGCACAATGTCAAGGAGCTAACATTCTGCTGAGGGGAAGTGCTACCTTCACTTCAGCCTCTACTCCAGATCCAGAATCTTGTGAACTCTGCTCCTAGAATCCCTTGGATCCTGACAGGTAAGATTTTGCCTTATCTTGCCCTGAGTCAGGCTTCCACCTTACTTCCCATCCATTTCTAAGCCATGCCACCCATGTGTCCCTACCCTACCCCCAGCTTCCCAATTCCCTTTTGTGAATTGTCTTCCTCCATAAGGAAGTTCTTTGAAAGCAGGAATTGGTTTGCTTGTTTGTTTTCACTTGCATGCCCAACACTTAGTACATTGCCTGGTATAGAGTAAGCATTTAATAAATGCTTTATCATCCTTGTACAATGTATATATACTATATATGTATATGAATTATACCTAAATCGTACCTGAATTATATCTAAATTAATTAAATTTTAATAAATTAAAATAATAAAATTATATTTTAAATAGATACAAATTGATTTCAGGGGTGAGAAGTACTAATGAATGGGGGAATTGGGAAAAGCCTCTTATAGGAACTAGGGATTTCAAGAGATGAGGTGAAGGAGAGGGTCCCAGGTAATGAGGGGCAGCCTGTATGAAAGCCCTGAGGCAGGAGATGGTATGTCATGTGCAAGAATACCATCAAGGCAGGTCCTGTATTTTGGTCTGAAAAGTTCTATGGTTTCTCTTGGAGGGTTTGAGGTTTTTGTCCCAACTTTGCAACAACACCAACATGCACTTCTTGACTTTCCACAGCAGGGGGCGTGCCACTGCCATAAATTGCTGTCTGCCCAGCTGCTGGAAATGAATGAAGTTAGGAAGCTGGATGAAAACAGGGCTTTAGCCTCTACATCTGGTTAAGTCCCGATGGGTCAGAAAATTCCTCTGGTGAGTCTCTCAAGCTAGTTGAGTGCTCCAGCCGTAGGCAGGGCTAGTGAACTTTGCTAAGGTATTTTTGCAAATGTGGAAGTGTCCCATTTGGGTCTGGAGCCCAGTGCCTAGCTTGCTGCTTCAGGGCAGCCCACCCTCCTTTGGGATAGAGCAGGAAAGGGGCTGGGGACACGGATGTCTTCAGACTGAACAGCAACTTGTGTGCTGGTTGAGACAGAGCTGCAATCCCTGCTCATTGGACAGCCTCCAACAGGGTTTTGGGTGGGGGATGAGGTTGTTGACTAGGTCAATTTCAAAGCCAGTCTATTACCAGGGAGAATCATTTAGAGTGGACCAGAGATGAGGAGCTGAGCCATGGCTATTGAAAACGGAAATCCAGAAATGGTCATCTGGGGACTGGAGGGAGAGTCTAGAGCAGGGGAGTCTTAACCCTTTTCTTGTCATGGATCCCTTTTGCAGTGTAGAGAAGAACCCCTCCTCAGAATAATATTTTTATTTTTATAAAATGTATTATTTCAACATTGAATTAAAAATTCCAAGTTTTGAATTCTCTCCCTCCTTCCCATCTCTTCCCTACCCACTGTGAAGGCAAGAAATATGATATCAATTATACATGTGAAATCATGCAAAACATACTTCCCTATTAGCCATACGGCAAAAAAGGCAAGAAAAATAATGTAATGCTTTGATCTGTCTTCAGATTTCATCAGTTCTCTCTCTGAAGGTGGATAGCATTTTTTATCTCATGTCCTTTGAAATTGTCTTGTATCATTGTATTGATCAGAATGGCTAAGTCTTTCACAGTTGATCATTGTACAATATTGCTGTTACTGTGTATAGGATAGTGTTTTTAAATATTTGGAAATACAGTTTCAGCCACAGATTAGTGAAAATATAAGTGTAATTGTTTTCCCATTTAAGTTCACAAACTCTCTGAGATCTATCTGTGGACTTTTTGAGGATCTGGGACCCCAGGTTAGGAACCACAGTTCTAGAAATTTGAAGGAATTAGTGACAAGGGGGAGAACAGGATGTGGGAACTTCTCAGGAGGTCTTCAATAACTGTTCACTCATGAATGATATGTGGGTTGTTATTACAGGTTTATGTCAAAGATGCTTACTCAGACTTCTGGGTCCTGTTGGTCTCACAGCCACAGGGTCTGGAGAAATGGGGTCTTTTAACAAGGAAGGAGCTTTTCCCTCCCTGTTTTTTTTTAATCACTCAATTGATGTTTCCTAGAATGACATTCTTTCATGGGTACAGAGTATAGTACAGTGGAAAGAGCACTGGCTTAGGAGTAGGAGGGTTTGGGTTCAAATTGTACCTGTGAGACCTTGTGCAAACCTTCCTGGACCTCTGTTTCCTCACATGTAAAATGAAGAGTTTGAACTAGGTGGCTTCTGAAGTCTCTTCCTGAAAGGTGTAGTAGAAAGAGGACTGGATTTGAACTCTGAGGGCTCTGTGATTTCATAACCAGTGTGACTTTGGGTAACTTACTCAATGTTTCTGGACCACTTTAAAGTGAGGGGTTTGGACTAGCTGACATTGAAGGCCCTTTTCAGCTCTAAATCCATGAGCCTTCATGATGAACCAATAACAACCTGCAGAAGGACTCCATTTGTCCACTCAAAAATGTGTCCAGTTCCATGTTCCAACATGCTCAGGTGGTCCCACTACTGAAAAAGGCTTCCTTTGACCTCTTTGGACTGTCTACATTTTGTCCTATGTCTCTCTTCACCTTCTCTGCCAAATTTCCTGAAAAATTTGCCTAGGCTGACTGACTTTATTTCCTTAGTAGTCAGTCTCTCATCAACTAATTGCAGCTGGACTTCTACTTCCACAATCTGACTGAGATCACTCCCTCTATGAGCTCACCAATGTTCTCTTGGGGCAACTCCCCCTTTTGTTCTTCATCAGATTTGTTACTGTTGGTGTATTCAGAATTTAATTCTTGGGAGTTTCTCATCCCTCCTGACTAGATTCACACTGTAGAATTTTACATCATGGAATTCTATCTATCCTATCACTTCCCAGCCATTACCAAGGCACCCCCACACTGCTCCCCATCCCTTTGCCGTGTGTGTGTGTGTGTGTGTGTGTGTGTGTGTATCAATACATTGCTCTCCAGTCCCCCTTTTTAACTATCCTGTGTCTTGTTCACGCATAGGACTCTTCAACAGTCGTGTGTCAATCATCGTCCTACCCCACCAGGTCTCAGTGATACTTAGGATGTCAGATTTCCCTCCTTATATTAAAATCTTCTATTTGCCTTGCTTGTTACCTATACCCTGTGAACTTCTATATTGACATTAATGGCCACATGTATACATATACACATTTAAGTAACTAATATATGCATATGTAGAGACATACATGTAACCCATATATTTGCGCACATGTATATTTCTATATGTAAACAAATGTATATATACATATATGTGTGTATACATACATTTCTCTCTAGATACATGAACACACATATCTACATCTATATTTAAAACCTTTAGGATGTGGGGAAGTGAGTAAAAGGAAGTACCAAGCATGGGAATGAAGGGTGTACTCTGGATGGATATGTACATCAAAAGCAGAATTTTGTTAAAACAAAATTCACTGGTGGGTAATGGGGAGAATCAATTGCCTATATACAGTGGGAGATGCACTTTTTGAGATAATGTCCTCATTTCCATTTTGCTCATTCAAATCCACTGAATTGGAAGAGATGTGTGGTAGGATATTTTGACTGGTAGAATGGTTCAATGAGTAGTCTAAAAGTTAGAAATGAGCCAGGATGCAATGTTGGGATCTGGGGAGCTATTGGGTTACAATATTTCTTAAAGTAATAGGTAGATGGTCCTTCCTCTATGATATCACACTCCTGATGTCATTGGTCCTCTTCAAGAATGAAGGATGGACAACAACAACAAAAAGTTATTACTATCCCCCTTTTACATCTAGGGAAACTGAGGCTCAGAGAACTTGTGACTCACTTATTGTCACACAGTTTATGTCAAAGACAGCCTGGGTTCCTGACTCCTGGTCCATCATCCTATCTACCACACTATGCTGCCTCTGGTGGAAAGAGCACTGAGTTCAGAGATGGGTTAGACTTGGGTTCAAATGGAAGTTCCGTTAGGTACTGGTTGTGTGACCCAGGGAAATTTACTCCATTTCTATGGACCTTAGGGCTGCCATCTCTAAAATGGGAAATACTAATAATGTTTGCACTACTTATTTTGTGAGCTTGTTGTGAGGAAAGTACTTAAAACCCCCCTCATCTTCCTTCTCATGAAAATCTGCTTTTCTTTTTTTGGAGGGCAATTGGGGTTAAGTGACTTGCCAAAAGTCACATGGCTAGTAAGTGTGTTAGGTGTCTGAGGCTAGATTTGAACTCAGGTACTCCTGACTCCAGGGCTGGTGTTCTATTTACTGCGGCACTTAGCCTCTCCTCTCCTCATGAAAATCTGTACTTTGCCCCCTGCACTGTGGGCCCAGATAGGTTTATCTTGCCCAGACCAGATCCCTCTAGACTTCCCAGGCATTTCCAATCCATGCAGTTGCATGTGACCATGCCACCTCTTCTAGCTTCCATTGACAAGCTCTCTTCCCCTGCCCCCAAATTAGTATGGAAGCTCCTTGAGGGCAAAGGACGGTCTTGTTTTCTTATATTTGTACCTTTAATACTCTACACAATGCCTCACCCATAGAAAGCACTTAATAAGCACCTTTGCATCCATCCATTCATTGTATAAATGGGAATTATTATTTTATTATTCCTATTGTTATGATAACACTGGGTTTTGGGGTGTGTGTGTGTGTGTGTGTGTGTGTGTGTGTGTGTGTGTGTGTGTGTGTGTGTGTTGGAACCAGTTGTCTGGCAATCTCCTTCCCTGGAGGCTGGTTTTGTGAGTCATGGCCTAGCCTCAAAGCTCTCAGCCTTCCGGAGTCTTCCAGACACTGCAATGGCTGAGCCTGAGAATGCAGATTGTATAGCCTTCATTGGCCTCGTAGAAGGATGGAAGGCATTTTTTTCTTCTCCCTCCCACTCCCCAGTCCTGGCCAATTCTCCTGTAGGATATTTACTTTAAGAGTGAAGGTAGAGTGAAGGGAAGGAAACATCTGAATGTTTAGAAGCACAGAGAGACTGCTCCATCTGGACACCCCTTCAGTGTCTGAATTTTCTGGAAAGCAGAACCCAAGCCTGATGCTAAAAAAGGAGGCTGCGCTTCAGTTTCTGTAGGCCCATAGAAAAGCAATTCCTCTCTCAAGGCATCCACTGGTGTTTCTGTCCTCTGGGTCATCTGCACTGGAGCATTGTTTGTTTGATGTCATAATGTGAATACTCTCCCCTGTTCTCTTCCCTCCCTTTGCCTGCTCCCTGTACCCCCCAGCCTCCTAACCCAAGCCCTAACACTAGCCAAAGAAAACAAGACTGGTCAGGAAGTAGCGATGAGGGTGATGAGTCAGGAAGAGGACCAGAGCCAGAGTGATGCCATTGCTGACAAAGTCATCTTGGGAGGAAGATGGGGCTGTCCCAGAGGGTTGTAGAAGGAGGCCCAAGGAGATTCGTTAGGACTGGACGAATGTATTGGGATTAAAAGGTGGGCAGATGAGAGTAGGATTTCATAAAAGTGGAAAGATCTGGTAAGAGAGGAAGTCATTGTGGCATGGTGGAGAGGGCACTGCCTGGAGGGAGAAGACAAATCTGCCTCTAATACTCACCACCTTTGTGATCTTGGGTCTCAGTTTCCCCATCTGCAAAATGATGAGGTTGGACTAGATGGCCTCTGAGGTCCTTCCCAGATCCAGAGGGATGCTCCTTTGAGCTTTCCTTGATGACCCATCAGATTTGATGGCATTCCATAAGAACTTTCATCTGCTAGTTCCTTTTTCTCTTCCTGGGTCAAGGTTTGAGCCACTGTGGTGGATGGCTACCTCAGGCATTAGTATATCACCAGTGCTCATGGTGAGAATAATGAGAGCTCACATTTATTGAAAGGCAGCTAGGTGGTACATAGAATGCCTGGCCTGGAGTCAGGGAGACTCATCTCCCTGAGTTCCAATCTGGCCTCAAGCTCTTACTAGCTGTGTGACCCTGGGCAAGTCACTTTACCCTATAACATGAACAGGAGAAGGAAATGGGCAAACCAGTCCAATATCTTCACCAAGAAAACCCTAAATGAGGTCACAAAGAATCAGACATGACCGAAATTACTGGATAACAACATAAAGGTCAGCAAAGTGGTTGATCATCATCTCATGTGATCCTTGCAGTGGGGTTGTGGGATGGCAGCAGGGGCTAGTGGCAAGTGAGTTGGTCTTGGAATCAGGAAGAACCTGGGTTCAAATCCTGCCTCTGACACAGCCAGTAGGTTGTGTGACCCCAGGCAAGACACTTGACCCACTCCAGTGCCCCTCAGGCAACTCTTTAAGATTATATGTAGCAGAGCAGATGACAGTCTGCAAGGGTAGAGGGAGTTTTCCAAAAGGAACGGGAGTTCCTTTTAGTAATGAAAATGCAGGTTGTTTAAAAAAAGCAGCAGCAGCAAATTTAGCTGTAAGAACTCATCATAACGGTAACGCTTAGATAGCACTTTACAATTTGCTAAGTCCTTTACACATTTTATCTTAATTCTGTCCTAACAATTACACTGAGAGGTAGATGCTATTATTACCCCCATTTTACAGATGAGGAATGTGAACCAAAAAGAGTCTGGATGACTCATCCAAGGTCACTCAGCTGGTGTCTGAAGCAAAATTTGAACTCAGATCTTCATGACTCCAGATTGAGAGAAAGAGAGAGAGACAGAGAGACAGAGGCAAAGAGACAGAGGCAGAGAGACAGAGAGACAGAGACAGAGAGACAGAGAATCAGAGAGACAGAGAGATAGAGACAGAGAGAGAGACAGAGACAAAGAGAGAGATAGAGACAGAGAGACACAGAGAGAGAGACTGTTGGACATGGTCTTTTGGGCAAAAGGAGAAAGTGGCCAAGGCTGGAAGTGCAAACACGAACAGTATGGGGAGTTTCCAGATTATAGTCTCACTGGGTGAATTCCTTTGGCTTCTAGGGTTCATTTCAGTTGGCCACCCAAGGACATGGATCTTGTGTTTGTGTGTTCCTGGAAGATCAGGCTCCTGGGATTCTGCTGGCCTCATCTGGCCCAATGCATGGGATCACTGGAATGGAGACCAGAGCAGCACAACCAATCACCCAGGCTTTGCTATCAGCCACATACCCACACTACCCTTGCCAAGGCATTTCCTGTCTCCCAAGGCAGAGGGAGGGAGAATTCTAAGAGAGGAGACCAGGTTTCTGTCATTGTCATTCCATGATTCCATGGCCTCCTGGATCATCCAAAGCCTTGGTCCCAGGGAGTGGCTCTAGGCCCAGGATCACAGAACTGGACAGGACCTTTAATCTTGTCTAATCAATATCCTCATTCACCTTACAGATGAAGAAACAGAGACCTAGACAGTGGAAGCAATCCACCCCTCATGCCAGTAGTTACTAGCAGAGAGGTCCTCCCTTTCCAAGCCAAAGCTCTTTCCATAATACCATGCTGCCTTTTCTTCTTTCCCTTCTTTCTGCAATTTTAACTAATAGGAAACTTCCTTTGTCCACTCTGATTCGTGTTGTCACATGCATTACTTCTCTCATCCTGCCCCATCTCATCCCTCTCTGCTCATGCTATTTTCCAGGCCTGAACATGTCCTTTCCATTCTGTGATTGGATCCATTCTAGGCCTCCTTCCGCTCATGTAGGAGAGACCCACCCAATCTTTTTTTCTGGGGCTACTTTTTATTTTTTCAAAGCTGTCAGATTACCTAAAGTTCAGGGAGGGAAGGAGGACAATATTGACCCTAAAATCCCTGGTGAGCAGAGAGTACTACTGATGGTAAAGTCTCCTGACTGGAAAATCCCTGCCAATCACAATAGTGTCAGTGATAGGGAGCTAAGGAGGATCAATGTGGGTCAATTTTTGATTTGGGAATCTATCAGGTAACTCTCTCAGATTACCGATAGAGACTGATCTACAGATTGGAGGGGGGATGTTGGTGTAGACGTGACAGAGAATTTTATCTCAATCCATTTTTGGATCAGTGATTTATCCTCTAAGTAGACACATCTGGACATAGCTGTAGTCTAACCCAAATTATGGATATTTATTTCAGTAAGAAAACACTTTTATTATCCCAGAACTTACAAAACAATAATTATAGCAAGCATCTTAATGCTTTAAGATTTGCAAAGTAATTTACATGTCATCTCATTTCTTAATCTTTGAAATAACCCTGGGAGATAGGTGATATTTTCATCCCCTTTTTACAGATAGAGAGACTGAGGCTTAGAGAGGTTAGCAACTTGCCCAGGATCACACAGCTAGTAAGAGTCTAAGGCAGGATTCAAATCCAAGTCTTGCTGACTCCAAATCCAGAACTCTATTCATTTTGTCACTTTATTGCCTCTAAGCACAGATTGGACATGTGTGTAAACTGTTTCAGGTTATGTCTTTGTCTGTCTTCTATGATTCCAAATGTTAGCTATGTCTTTCTCTTAGTCAACCCACAGATTTTCATGGAAGTAGCTGCCATCAAACAAACCTTATTTGGTTCTATTCCCACTTGGCCACTGATTGGTAGGTATAAGTCTACGTGTGGGTCAACTGAGCCTAGCAGAGTGCATGAAAACCACTGACTTGATTGAGGTTGGAGAATGTTAAAGGAACTCGAAGAAGGCCGTCAGTGTGTTGGGTGTAGCTCAGTGGAGGCTTTGTGGAAAGGTGTGGGTGAGGATGAGAAGGATCCAGATCAGGGTGGGAAGGGGGAAGGAGTCCCAAGCAGCACATCAATCATCAAATACTTATGAAGCACAGTTTTTATTCCAGGCACTGTGCTAAGCTCTGAGGACACACAGAAAGAGCTAAGGCGGCCCTGCTCTCCAAGTCTGGGAGCCATTAAAGCATCGTCTGTGTTTGGTTGTTGTTAGAGCTGATTATGAAGTCCTTTGTCTTATGTGTTATGCCATAGTATATATGGAGAGGAGCTACGGTGTAGTGCATAGAGAGCTGGCCTAGGAAGACCTGCGTTCAAAGTTCTCCCTCTGCCTGGTACAGGCTGACTGTGGGATGCTGGGCAAGTCACAGCCTCTCAGTGGTTCAGGCCAAGCTCTAAGCCCTTACATATTAATATCCATGGCAAAGTTAAAAAGGAGCAGAGATCTAGGTGCCACCTTGGATTGCTAAAGGGAATTTCCTCACCTGGAAGTTCTCTACACCAATGAAACCACAGGCCTAGACCCTCCTACATACACTCTGACTACACACATACATATACAACACATATATACAAATATATACGTACATCCATCCATCCATCCATCTATCCATCCATCCATCCATCCATCTATCCATCCATCCATCCTTCCATCTATCTATCCATCTATCCGTCTATCTATCTATCTATCTATCTATCTATCTATCTATCTATCTATCTACCTATCTATCTG
>CM053582.1:523278817-523290767 GCA_028627135.1 Pseudochirops cupreus | reverse complement strand
CTGTGATTAAGTCCTGGGTATACAAAAAAGGTAAAACCCTTCAAGAAGCTTACATTCTAAGATGGGAGTTGGGGAAATATGCAAAGCAAATCACTTTTTTGTCTATGTGATTTGCATCCTTCTCAAAGGACTTGAGATGACTTAAATGTTCTTACTTCAAAATGAGATGTCATACCCAAGAGTATATTTGTACATCGGAATTGCCCATAGGTGATTGTGATGATGATTTTTGCAGCAAACACACATGTAGTAATCTCATAGACTTTTGAAATGGAAGGAACTCTAGAGAGCATTTAGATCCAGTCTTTTCATTTTCTGGATGAGAGATCTGAGATCATGGCAGACTAGATCCATAGGATCATAGATTTAGATTTGGAAGGTTCCTTGAGAAATGATCTTGTCCAAAGCTTCATTTTTCATATGAGACTACTTGGTGGGGGGGCAGGGGTACAGAGAGGGGGTGATGTTTTGCTCAAGGTTGCAGAGACAACAGATAGCAGATAAAGGGGTGGAATCTAGGCCCCCTCAATGCCAAATTTTTCTTTCTTTCTACTATGCTTTTTTCCTTCATTCTGTAGCAACATGTATATAGGAGTGTAAATCATTTTGGACAAAGCTAGAGAAATGACTTAGTGCATCTCATGTTAATCGGATTCTCTGCATTCGACCATATTTCAGGTCCTTGACAAGGCAGCCATCTCTTCCTTTGATATTCTCCCACTCAGAAACACATCTAGCTGACCAGCCTAGCAGACCATGATGCAACTGAATGTTTCTGGAGGTTTCCATAGTAACTGCTAATACTGTGGTTGCTGTGGTCACAGCACCAGATGTCTCAGATCCCCAAAATGATTATGCAGTTGAACGTTTATAACATTCCCAGGCTAAGGCTAGTCTATGATTGAGGACTACGTCTATCCCAAATCCTGCTGAACTGGAAGAAGTGAGAATGAAAAATCTCAAGAAGACAGAAACTGGGGGTGGGTGGGTGTCACATATATTCATTCAATGAACGTTTAAGGAATACTTACTACATACAAGACCCTATGGGAGGGGTGCTGAGAGACGTGAAGATGTATAAGAAATAGTCCTTGATTTTAGGGAATTTGCAAACTAGATGAGTGAACAAAACACACATGAAAAGTTAAATAAAAATGTTGGCAGTAGCTCAGGCATTGTCTTGGGTCTCATCATCTCTGTTGGTGAGGACTTAGTTAAGGCATCTCTTGGAAAAGGTAGGAATTCCTTGTCTTGTTTATGGTACCCCATTGATACTACATTGAGGATAATTGATTCCAAGCCAGTTCAGGCATCTGGTCTATATCTTCCACCTTTAGCCTAAATCAGAGACAGAGGGCCACAGAAAGATAGAGAATAAAAACTTAGAGATAAGACAGAAGCATGTTGACACTACTCATTCCTTTAGAGAAAATATTCTGTAGCCATATAGCCAGTCCAGAGAACCATGTACTCTAGAGAACCATTCTACCCCAGGGATGGTAGCTGTTGGAGATCCATAGTGAGGACTCATAGCCCGAGGACACTGACCCAGTCAGGGAGGTAATCAGTTATGGCAGTGGGTCACTGAAGAAATGACCAGACTATCCAGCCAGTGATGAATGACATATGATGCCAAGACAATAGGAAAGGAAGTCACTTGAGTAGACAGTGGATGACTTGTGGTGGAGGACATATGACATACACTTGTAATGAAACCCAAAGGATGTGGTCTGTTACAAAGAGGTGTCTCATCCATACATTAAGACTTTTAAGGATTTCTTAGAAGATGTAGCAACACATATAAACCTGTTCAATGATCCTCTTATAATAAGAATTTGGCTTTCATCAAACTTCAGTGTAAATCATTCTTTTAGGGATTTGTTTTGCTTTTTTTTTCTTTCTTTTTTTTTTTTTAACAAGGATGTACTTCCCAAACCAAATGGAAAATGGCAGTCTGGTGAAATCTATGAACTCCTTCTCACAAAAAATTTTAAAAAGTCACAGCTGAAAGAAATGTTTAATTTCAGTTAGAGGCTAGTGAAAATTAAAAATGTGATTTTTCTTCCCTTCCAAGTTTCAAATCTATCCACAGACACACCCCTGGTTAAGAATCCTATTCTAGGGAGAGAAAATGGAGGTGGGATGAGAAATAACCCTGAATCACATCAATAATATCTGTCTTCAGTTTCCTCGGACAAGTGAAGATTTGTCACTTTGCCGTCATTTTTAGCCTGGCTTCTTTTGAACTTCTGTGTTAAGGCTTAATTCTTTTTTTTTATGTTCTTCATATTTTTTATTTATTTTAGTTTACATCATTCATTTCCACGAGATTTTGAGTTACAAATTTTCTCCCCATCTTTCCCCTACTCACCGCCCCAAAACAGCCATCCCATTATATAACCCCTCTCCCAATCTATTCTCTCCTATGTCCTCCCCCATCACCCCTCTGACTTTCCGGTAGGGCAGGATGGATCTCCCTACCACAACTTAAGGCTTAATTCTTATGATGAATGTTATATTTCATTCCCACTCCAATGTGATTTAAAATGAAATAATAATTTAAAAAACCCAACGTTCCAGGAGTTAATTCTTAAACAGGTTTATTGCTGGCTTTTAATCAGTAAGAATATGTTACATTGCAATATTGGATTTCAGATACACTTTCCCACATTTTATTGTGGTGCTATTGCCGCAGAGTTTCACAGAAATGAATGGCAGACACACGTCACATTCAATGGTTATACGGATCTAACGTGGAAACAGTTAACTTCAGAAAAGCGGTACATGTAACTTTCCTTTCAGACCAATGACATTCCGTAAATCACTTTCTATTCCCTTCAAAAGTCCCAAACTTTAAAACAACAGCCCTTTTCTTCAAATGTTCAGCCTGACATCCCACTCTCATTCCTTTTTTCTCTTGAGAATTTATTCTTCTTTCTTGAAATGATCCACACAATAAACTTTCCCCCTTAACCCTAAAAGACCAAGCTTTCCTAGCTGTCTTTTTCAAGCATTAAATGAATGGATCTTCTGGATTTTCTATTTCTACTGTGCTAGGCATTACTTATAAGCATAGACTGATATAAACTAAGAATATTAGAACATACCATGGTCTTCCCCATCCCCCATGCCTTTCCCATAACTGCGGAGGATCTGGAACATGCCGCTTTAGACTATACTGGATTTTGCCTGCATGCATGGTATGCTGAGCCACCTGTAAGCCATCCACCATAAGCCCCTTGTAATAAATTACTCTAACTGTCCAGCAGTAAAGCAAAAATGCTCTGTTCCTCCATGTAAAAAAAATTATTAATATTTACAGAAAGGGGGAAGGGTTGCTTTTTATAAAAACCAAAACCAACCCCCCCCCCCCAAACTCCAAAGTTAGCAATCACATTCTATGAAGAATAACAGGAAATAAGGCATAGGGATGATTTTTCTTTTTTAAAGACAGTGCAACTGCTATGGGTATGGGTTACGGCTTGTTATCAGAACCCACCAGGTAGGTTCCTTACCATTCAGGTGGGGAGCTCCCCTCAACAAAAATACATTCATGCTCCAATACCCACCAGCAAATGCTCTGACTACAGGGTAAGGGATGCCTTGGAATGTTAAATCCCACACTGTTCTACCAGCTGAATCTTCAAGGGGCATCTATGGCTCCCTTCCATTTTGAGAAGAAGAAACCAAAGCTCAGAAAAGTGCCATGTCAGGATCAGAAGGCAAGCTGGAGGGAACCCAGGCCTCCAGGTCCAGAGGCTGATACTTTGTCTGTTAACTCAGTCTATCTGCCTCTGTGATTATCATTTGGGTGTGGGGTCTGAGGAGAGCATTTGTTTTGATATGTACCTGAAAAACCTGGTCCACATTCTGGAAGGGCTTCAGGGCACATTCAACTTTAGAAGTACTTTAAAACAAACCTCTAATTTGTCCAGACAACTTTGAGTGTGGACTAAAAATTCTTAGCTGGCATTAATCCCATGATTGGTCCCTTGAAGAAACCAAAGGAAATGCAAGAGTAATGAAAAGTCCTGATTTTAAGAAGCTAGAGTGAAATCCCTGTAACTAGGCAAATTCAAAGGCAAAGCAGGTGTACAGGGGAGGGTAGTTTATAGGAACATAGATCTAGGCCTGGAAGGGGTTTCAGAAGCCATGTAGGCCAACTCAGATGAAGGACCTGAGGCGCAGAGAGGCTCACTTTCCCAAGGTCACATAGGTAGGAAGCACCAGAGGGGACTCCAGAACCAACGTTCATGTCACTGTACCAAGAATCGTGACGCAATGAGCAAAGCTTTTTTTTTATGTAATAACCAAGTTGCTCTGACATCCTGGAACTCTGATTGGGGTCTCTTTCCTCCTCTCCTAAACTCCCCCCTGCCCACTTCAGGGATCCAGCAACGTGGAGACGATCATGTTTCCGAAGCTTACAACCCACAGTCCCTCAGTCCTGTTAATGTTCCATTACTTTGCATTTAGCTAGCACCTTTTCTCTAAGGGATCCAATGTCCTGTACAAGCAAGCCCTCCTTTAAAGGAGAATAATTCTCACAAGACTGTGAGGCAGGTTGGTAGGTAGATTAGACTTATGTAACTATGCAGGGGAAGGTGAGGGAAGGGAAAGAGGGAGATGATAGGAACCCAATCAGTGCAGGTTTTGGTTGAATATTGAAGCGGGTAGAGGGAAAAGGAAGAAGCATTTATTAAGTGCCAACTGTGTGCTAAGCACGCCAAGTGCCTTGCAAATATTATCTCATTTGAGCATAATGCACAAAGAGTCAATCCCATTTAGCCAAGCCTTGAGCTTTGGACATAGAAGGATGTGGTAGTGGTGACAAGGAGAGAAGAAAGAAGACAAAGAGAAGAGAATCTTGAGTCCCATTGTAAGGATGGATTATTACGCTGCAAGTGGGGATTTCCATTGGAAATAATGACTCACAGACATGGTTGCTTGAAGGCATGAAGTCAGTTTGTCCTAGATGCCCCTGCCAATAGCACGTGCATGTACATTATATACATACCATACCAGCAAAACATAAAAAAAGAAAAAACGGGGACATCATTATCATTTCTAACAACTAAACAACGAACACAAACAATGCTGCCTAAAAACACACATAAAAAACAAAACCAAACACATTCAGATTTGTACTTTGCCCTGCAGAGAAACTCCTTCTGATATGGTATAAATATAATATACGAGACTAGGAAGTTTAATTTATCAAGATTCATTCGGGATGGCAGGATGCAGCTCATTTGTGGTTTTCCCTTCCTGGACCACTCCTGAGTCTCTGCATGCAACCCCTCGTCAGAAAATTTTGGCATATTTGTATGCATGGGGCAACACCAGGCACACTCCCCCTTACACACATGCACACTTATGAGGGTCATGTGCTGAGATAGAACTATCCTTTCCCAGAAAGCCTGCTTTCTTTGAAGATGGCCCATCACAAAAGTCAAGGAAAAGCCTTGCTTCTTTCTTTTTCATTAACTACCACCAATGGAACTGCAAATGATTGTGGATTGAAGCCAGATTGGATCAAAGTAGAAACCTTGGATGTGATTTAGAGCATCTGAATGAATATCTCTGTAACTGGAGAGAGGGCAGAAGCAATGCCATCCAATTCACCTTACAGGGGGGCATGTTGCCCCATACCATACGAAGAGTTCTTGATCATGCCAATAGAAACTGGGCATGTGGAATAATGGAGCAGAGTGGGTCAATGGGACTGACTTAAAAAGATTTGGGGAGAGAAGAATTCTCTTTGTGTGAAGGAAAAAATGTTTGTTTCATTCACAGCTCAAAGAACTGTTCTGACCCTTCCAAGGAAAGCAGACTCTGCAATTTGTGAATGCTCTATTCTGGAATTGTGAATAATGAGGAAGCAGGAGTGGATGAGTCATCCAGGTATATAAATGACTTAATTGGGTGTATATAGGGACGTAGGTATCCACATATACATCAGGGCAGATACCTGGATTTATCTACTCATAAATCCACTCATTGTATGTGATATATAAAAAATATTTCATATAGTAAATTGACACGTGGTATTTTTTTTTTTGCTGACCAGCAACAAATTCCAATATTTTTCAGGTGTAAACCAAGACTCAATAAATATGTTGAATTCGGCAAAGAACTCGGTTTTGTCAATCTTGGTTCCTCTGGAGCTTTAAAAGTCAGGCTGAGGAGGTGGGCGGGATGGTGGGGGTCCTGGAGGCAGCCGTGTTGGAGGGGGAACAGGAGGCAGCTGCCTGGAAGGAGGCTGCAGAGATGTTGGAGGAGGAGGAGGGCCCCGGGGGGCATTGTTGAGGGGGACGCTCTCGTGGCTGGGAGGGGGTCTTGGTGGCTGTTTGAAGGAAGTTGGTTTGCCATCAGATTTTACTCGTGTGAAGTTGATGCACCTTCCCTATTGAGGAGAGAAAAAACCATTAATTAATGAAAACCAATTAGGAATTCATTGCTACAGTGGGAATGTGAGTGTCTCACTGGAATGGTTCCCAACCTGTGGGTCCTGTTTTCCTGCAGCAGGAGCAAGAAGATCTCAGTTCAAATCCTCTTTCAGACACATGTTGGCTGTGAGACCAAGGGCAAATTATTTAACCTAAAAACTATGACTTAGAATTGAGTGGTTGTTCTACACTGGTAGAGTGAATTTCCACACTGGGAAATGAAGAATGGAAGTTCTTTGAGGATAGAGATTATTTCATTTTTCTCTTTGTCTCTCTATCACCTAGTTCAGGGTCTGGCATATAAGAGGGAATTAATGAATACTTTTTGAAATGAATCAAATTGAGAATTCCATATATTGATGAAATCAAAATACATCAAACAGATCACCATGTTCTTGAAAAAAATCCTCAGCTTTGGCCACTCCCCCTAGTACATTTTCAAGAGCTTTTCCATAAACAAAATGGCACTTCATGCCTGGTTTGGAACCCTGAGCCAAAGTTGCACACCTGTAGAACAATAATCATTATAATTATGGTCGACATTTACGTGAAACTTGGAGGTTTACAAAATACTTTATACAGATGACCGAGTTTGAAACTCGGGACAATCCTGTAGGGTGAATATTCATGTTGACGGAGCTGTCAAAAGGAAGAAAGATGGAAACCATGAACTCCAGGCGCTCCAGATTTCCTTCTCAGTGAGGCAGAGTGGAAAGAAGGTTGGCCTTGGGGTCAGGAAGACCTCAGTTTAATTCCTGCCTAGGACACTTACTGGCTTAGTACCCCAGGGCAAGTCACTTAGCCCCAATTGCCTCCAAAGAGAAAAGAAAAGAAAAAAATCCCCTTACATTCAATAAATGCAGGGTTTGGTTTTTATTTTTTTTTTTTAGCCTTTTTTGGTGTCATGGGCTCCTTTGGCAGCCTGGTGAAGCCTATGCTCTCCTTCTCTGAATGAAGTTTTGGAATAATTGAAGTAAGTGCTAAATTTCAGTTAGAGACTGGTGAAAATAAAATATGGCATGTTTTTCCCATCCAAGTTCATGAATGCCCTGCCCTGGACTCTTATCTATGGACCCGTTAGGGGTCTATGGACCCCAGTTGTGTTCCTGATTGAGATCAATGAATGAGTTATTAAGTATTAATTAAGAGCTTACTGTGTTCCTGGCCCTGTGCAAAGCACTGGGGATACAAAGAGAGGTACATTTAGAAGCAGTGAAATGATGCGGTGGTGAGAGCCTTGGACTTGGAGGCAGGAAGACCTGAGTTCAAATCCAGCCTCGGACACTTACTAACCACCTGTGCTAAACAAGTCACTGAATTGCTGACTACATCAGTTTCTTCATCTATAAAATGGGGATAAAAATAGCATCGACCCTTCAGGGTTGTTGTGAGGATCAAATGAGATGCTTGCAAAGTGCTCTGTAAACCTCAAAGTGTTATTGTAAATGTTAGTTACCATTAGATGACTGTCCCCTTCCTCAAGGAAAATGGGGGGGGGGGAAATGCAGACAGTAATAATGATAGCAGCCAACATTTACCCAGCACCTAAATGGGCCAGACCCTCTGTGAAGAGCTTTATAATCTGATTATCACTGGATTATCTCGAGAACCCTGGGCTGAAGGAACTATTATCTATTTTACAGATGAGGAAACTGAGGCCAACAGCCCTGTTTGGGGTCACATAGCTAGCTAGTATCTGCCAATAATGAACAGAAGAGATAAATACAGTGTAAATGGAAGGTAATCCCAGAGTGAGGGCCCTAGCAATGGGAGAGCCTGGGAAATACCTGCAGATGGTAGGATTTGAACTTAAGGCCTGAAGGAAGCCAGGAGGTGGGGGTCAGGAGGTGCAGCCTTCCAGGCTCAGGCAATAATGAATCCGATCCTTTGGCAGATTTCTTGTCTGTACAAGGCCCTGGCTCGTGACTCCCTGATCATCCTATCTGGTGTCTAGACCTTCCTTCCCTCTGGGTCAAGGTTACCTCAGTGGCGTGACTCTTGGTGACCACTGCTCCTCTTCTCTGAGTCAGCCAGGCCTTCATTTTCAGATGAAAGCTCTGGGATTACTGTTGGAAGAATCAAGAGTGATCTGCCACTGGTTGCTGGGGCTAACTGCAGTGTCCTTCATCTTTTCAAAGCCTGCTTCCTTTCTGATTTCCTCCCATCACTAACTCCCTTCCTTCTGCCTCCATGGCTGGGCCTTGGCAGCTTGTCCTGTGCCAGGTCCAGACTTAAAACGAAGATTCAGTTTATATCTTACTGATTCCTCTCAAGGTTTCATGGTAAGTAGCTGTGGTCTAGAGAGTTTGGGTTTCTTCAGCTACAAACTTGCCTCCACAAGCAATTTTTCTTTTTCTTTTTTTCCTGCTACATCTCTGAAAACTATTAATTATGCTAATAAAAGGGCAGCTGGAGTCCAGTCCAGCAAAGTTAGGCCTTACCCCGAGTTCAGCCCCAACCAGGGGCCAGTCCCATCTGTATGTTCCTTTGGCCACATAGGGAAGAAATCACTTTTCTTCTTCCACTTCAGCCCTGGGAAATGGGCCCCACACCTGCTGGGGAGAGAGGCTCCCCAGTCCTTCTATAAACAAGCCTTAGGACCACTGTGCTATGAACAGAGGGGTAAATCCATCTGCTGTCAGCAATCAGGAGGGGGAGCAGGGGCCAGCAACAGTAGACCCTCTCCCAGTTTTTCTATATGGGGTTCATGGGGTGGGATAAGGAAAGGTAGAGGATACACACAGGAAGGGAAAACATGTCCAGTGTCTGCATTTGACCTCTAGGGTGTGCTTCGGGAATCCATGGTGAGGCTGAACCTCTTAGCTCCAGACTGCGGCCAATGTCAGAACAAGGAATAAACAGTTATTACGCTGCGATGTTTCCTCTGTGGTAACAAAATGGCTAAGTAGCACATTCTCCATTCAAGTGGCAGACAGACTCCAACTCTAACCCAAACCACACTTGGAGGAGAAAACCCAAAAAACCAACAACAAAAAAACTAAACCTATGGTGGTAGTCACTTGAGTTTTCATCCCTGGAGACTAAAGAAGCTGGTCTCTGAGATATGTATTAGCTCTTCCTCGTGAGGAGGGAGTTTGACTGAAGGTTAAATGAGTTAGATCCTCATGATTCCTGAATGTCCTACCCAGCCAAATGGTTCCAAATGACTACGGTTCAAGAAAGTCTTGGTCAGTCTCTTGCTCAAAAAGCCTCAATGGCTCCCCATTGCTACTTGGATAAAATAGTAGCTTGTAAGTTTGCCATTTAAAGCCCTTCACAATTTGGCCTTATGTTCTTTGCAGACATTTCACATTACTCCCTCTGAAGCACTCTATCTTCTAGACAAAATGGCCTTCCCAAAAGACACTGTTCTATGTACACATTCCCTCTTTCCTTTCTCCTAGAATTCTCTTCACCTCTGCACAAGAGACTCCTGGAGTCTCCTGAGTTTGAGTCCTGAATCACCAACTGCCTTTTGGAAGCCTCGAACTAGGTATCCCATAAACACCTCAAGCCAAACAGAACTCTTCCCCTCAGCCTCTCAGACCACCTAACTCAAGAATGGCTTCCTTCAACAGGCCTTTCCTAATTCTGTTGTTAGTGCCTCCCTTCCCCATCCATTCATTGTGTATTTTCTCTCTTTCTCTCTCTCCATCCATCCATCCACCCATCTATCTATCTATCTATCTATCTATCTATCTATCTATCTATCTATCTATTTATCGATCTCCTTTATTTACTGATCTAGGAGTGTGTTGTGTCCCCCTAGTACTAGGGTTCTTAAACTGTGGTCTGTGAACTTGTTTAAAAAAAATTTTTGGAGCTATTTCAATACATTTAGCTTATTAAGATTTATTAAGCCCCATTTCTATGGAGTCGGGTCAAGAAGACTTGAGTTTGGATTCTGTCTCATATACTTATAAGCTGTGTGACTCTGGTAAGTAATTTGATCTCTCTCAGGCCCAATCTGTAAATGGGGATAATCTGTAAAATGGCAGCTAACTCCCAGGATTGTTGTATCAGATAAGATAATATATTTAAAGCACTTTGCAAACTTTAAAATGCTAGCTATCGTAAGTTCCTTGGATGCACAGACTTGTGTTTTTTTCTCTGTATGCTTGGCATCTCTCATAGTACCTGAAATATAGTAAGAATTTAATAAATGCTTAGAGAATTAATTAAGTCACAAATGTAGTTGGCCTCAGTTTCCTCAACTGAAAAATGACAAGGTTGGTTTAGGTGACATCAAAAATTCAATCAAGCTCTAAAAATGTCTATAATTTTGATTCTAACTCCATAGAGATCAGAGAACTTTGGAGATGGTCTTCTAAATGATTTCACAATTGCTGCCAAAAATTAGGGCAAGCTAAGGGCCAGGAGCCAGATCACCTGTTTTTAGCTCTGGCTTCACCTTAGCTCTTCTGTTCAGATAAATCGACTCAAGGGCATCTTTACCATTTCCTGGCATAAGAGAAAGAAGTCAAAGGTTAAATGAAATATCACTAAAAGTGAGAGCAAACAAGAGGGGAAAACAGGGAGGCCTGGTGAGAATCCTGTCAGGTGCCCCAGAATCCAACAGGTGAATGGGTCTGGCCTCAGATGAACAGATCTGGGAAAGACCTTATCAGGGGTCAACACCAGTTGTCTAGACCTGTGTCTTGCTCCTGGACTCCTATTACTCTGGAGGAGAGAGTGAGGCTGGTGACTTGGCACATCTCTGCCTCACTCAACTCCAATTCATTTGGCAAGTCAAGACATCACCTTCATGATGTCATTAGTCTTCTTGAAGGATGAACATCAACAACAGGTCCCAGGCCAAGCCAGAGCCCTCTGGTTGCTTAGTTTTTTTTAAAATTAAATTGATTTGTTTATTTACTTTTAGTTTACAAGATTCAGTTCCAGAATCCCTTGAGTTTCAAATTTTCTCTCCTCCCTTTCCCCCTACCCCCATGGCGGCATGTAATCAAGTATAGGATCTGCAAATACTTTCACATTGTACAATAGTCTGGTTGTGTAGAAGGGTTGTAACCAATGAGTGATCACTGGGAAAGAAGAAACAAAACTAAACATGGAAAAGAACTATAGCATCTAGATTGCTTCAGTCTCCATTTAAACTCTGTTCTTTCTAGCTCTTCCTCTGAATGTAGATATCTCCTTCCATCCTGAGACTTGTAGAGTTGTCTTATAAGTGTGCATTGCTGAGAAGAGTCCAGTTTATCAAAGTTGGTCATCACACATACAATGTGTCTGTGATTGTGTACAAATTTTTCCTGGTTCTGCTCTTCTCATTTAGCATCAGTGTGTATAAGCCTATCCAAGTAAATATGAAGCCCATCTCCCCATTTCTTATAGCACAATAGTATTCCATTACATTCATATACCACAACTTGTTTAGCCATTCTCTAATTGATGGGCATCCCCTTAATTTCCAGTTTTTTGCCGCCACAAAGAGAGCTGCAATAAATACTTTTGTACATATGGGTCCTTTTCCCACTTCTATG
>CM053582.1:523223443-523278717 GCA_028627135.1 Pseudochirops cupreus | reverse complement strand
ACCCCAAAAGTGGCATTACTGGGTCAGAGAGTATGCAATTATTTATAGCCTTTTGGGCACAGTACCAGATTGCTCTCCAGAATGGTTAAATCAGTTCACAACTCCACCAACAATGCATTAGTGTTCCAATTTTCCCACATCCTCTCCAGCATTTGTCATTTTCCCGTTTTGTCATCTTAGCCAATCTGAGTGGTGAGACGTTGTACCTCAAAGTTGTTTTGATTTGCATTTCTTGAATCGATAGTGATTTAGAGTTTTTTTTCATATGCCTATAGATATCTTTAATTTCTACCTCTGAAAATTGCCTGTTCATATCCTTTGACCATTTATCAATTGGGGAATGATTTGTGTTCTTATAGATTTTACTTAATTCCCTGTATATTTTAGAAATGAGGCCTTTATCAGAGACACTGGTGGTAAAAATTATTTCCCATTTTCCCACTTCCCTCCTAGTCTTGGTTACATTGGCTTTGTTTGTACAGAAACTTTTCAATTTAATGTAATCAAGATTATCTATTTTGCATTTTATACTGCTCTCCAACTCTTCTTTGGTCATAAAGTCTTTCCTACTCCATACATCTGACAGGTAAACTATTCCTTGCTTCTCCAGATAACTTATAATATCAGCCTTTATACCTAGATCGTGCACCCATTTGGACTTGACTTTGGTGTACGGCATTAGATGATGGTCTATGCCCAGTTTCTGCCATACTATATTCCAATTTTCCCAGCAGTTTTTGTCAAATAGTGAGTTCTTATCCTCAAAACTGGAGTCTTTGGGCCTATCAAACAGTATATTACTATAATCGTTGACTACTGAGTCTTTTGTACCCAGTCTATTCCATTGATCCACTGCTCTATTCCTCAGCCAGTATCAAGTAGTTTTGATGACTGCTGCTTTATGATACAGATTAAAGCCTGGTACCGCTAGGCCACCTTCCCTAGCATTTCTTTTCATTAATTGCCTTTGCTTATCTTTGCTTACCAACCCCAGGTTTATCTCTTTCGAAGGGGAGGTTTTTTTCTGTTCTGACACCTGAGCTCTCTCTGGAATCCTCCTCCTTCTCTTTTCCTGCCCCAGCACCTTGGTTATAGTAGGCACTTAATACCCATTTGCTGGGTTAGACTGGATCAGATTCTTGTGTAAATTAAACCACTGTGTAAGTTCTCTGGGGGACCTCAACCTTTTATGTCTCATCTCTAATGATGCCAAGAAAAAGACTTTTCCTTGTTAAAGAAACTTCAAGCATGACCACCAGGTGGTGGAGCTATGGAGTGGGGGCAGGAGTTGCTCCTTGCAGGCCTTCTGGAGTCCCAGCACTTAATAGGGTACTTGCCACTAAACAGCTGGATGCTACCAGATGCGCTGTATGTTGGTGAAAGTTTTGTAATAAACCATCACTCATCAAAAAACCAAAACAAAACAGTTCACACACATTGTATTTGTGCTGCAAAGGGTCATGATTTTCTGAAGGACACCTACAAATTAGTGACGAAACCAGCTACCTACCTCAAAAACTTCACAGAATGCATGGGTACAAAATCACAGCTCATTGTGACTGATCCAAAGACCTCAAACTGAGAGCCTACTGTCTCACCAGGTCCTGCTTTCCTCCTCTGGGGGAGCTAGCATCACTGAGAAACCAGCTGACCTGAGTCCTTTCAGCAAAGCCCCCAAACCAAGCAAGTTTTGATAAGCCAGGGCAGGCCCTTGAAATGACTGACTCCTTGTTAAACCTCTTCCTGCTCTCCTTGTCCAGAGAGAAGCCCAAGACACCCTTGAGCTTTAGGTACCAACTGGCTCTACTAGTAAGCCTGGCAACATTTCCTTTGGTTCTTCAGACTACCTCCCATGCAGCCTTTCCCAGCTATAAACAAGCTTTAAGAATGGGAAAAGTGCCTTAGAAAAGGGAAGCCTTTTCTCTTGCCTGACTCCCCGGAGATGAACTTTGGTAGAATGTGATTAAGGGGGCATCTTGCTGGTATCTTATTTGGCATCTTATTTTACACAATAGCGTCCTAAAAAGTTGCCTATCCATCTAATGTTTCCTTCCGGGGTCAGCTTACTATTTAAAGCAATTCTATAATGAGAAACAAAGAACAACACAGCATTTATTTGTTTGGTAAACATGAACTTTCCAGCAGTGAGAAAAGTGCTGAATTTTAGAATCAAAGAATCTGAATTTGAATCTCGGCTCTGTTACTTATCCCTAGGTGACCTTGGGCAAATTGCCCTCAGTTTCCCCTGGACTGGAAGACCTCCAAGATCCCTTTCAGCTATGATCTTATGAACATGTTGATGTAACAGATTTGCTTAAAAGAGGGGTACATTTAGTCATGTAATAAAAGTTTTCCCTCAAATAATGGGGGTAAAGGGGAGGGCCCTGATACAAGCATCAATGGACCATAGATTAGAAGGGAACTTTAGGTATCTAGCACAATCCTCTCTCTCTTTACAGATGGAAGAACTGAGTGTCTTGAACAAAGGCACACTGTACCTCACTGCTGTGGAATACCAGTCTTCCCTAGGGCCTGCCATTTTCTGTTCTTATTTCTTCTTCCCCTCTGGTATCCTTAGTACCTATGTCCTGGGCATAGGAAAGAACATAAGCTCCTTGAGGCCCAGTCTATTTCATTTCTGTCTTTGTATACCTAGCACCTCATGCAGGGCCTGACCTGGAACAGGCTCTTAATAAATGCTTCTTGATTGACTGACTGAGGTGAGGCCTACCCACGCCCTACGTCTGGCTAGGGGGATCACAAAGGATCCAGACCCAAACTCTCTCTCAGTGATTTGTTTTCTAATTCCACATCTGGGAGGAAACTTTCCTGCTGATGCATCCTATCAGCTCTTACCTCTCTGTAAAGCAATCATGGGGATAAGGAGAAAGCCCTACATAAAGCGGGGATGATCTCAAAAGCATTTAGAAGAACTGCAGGTAGCAGTGGCCACCCAATGATTGGCAAGATACCCAGCTGGACTGGACAGATGCTTGGTGCCAAGAAAAATCACTCTTTCTGGACCATGCCAGGCACAACAGAATCTCTGGGTAGATTTCAAGCTCTTTCCTTCTGTGTGCCAGCTCTAGTTCTCCTGCCATTCCCTTCCCTTCCTCTTAATTCTACTTCCTCTCCATCTGCAGAACCCCAAGCTCCACCTATATTTGTGCTCCATAATCATTTGTCTAAATGACTTTCCTTTGGTTATAGATTCAGGTCAACCTGAGGCAGCTGACAGCTCCTTCTACCATTTTGACTCTCAGTCCAGTGAGGAATTTCAAAGGGCATACATCTAGTTTGGTTTCTGAACTAGTCTAATGGAGCCAGCTGGATATAGAATGATGTTTGCTCATGAAGAAGTAAAGCCACTCAACAACCTCTTGATTACAAAGACAAATTGCTCGATGGAGACCCATGAAACAAACTCTCCCAGGTGTAAGCATGTGTGTGTGTGTGTGTGTGTGTGTGTGTGTGTGTGTGTATAAAAATGCCAAAGCTAACCCACCTGGTGTAAAACCAACCAACAACAACAACAAAAAAACCAAACCAAATCCAACCTATGAATGGAAAAAAGAGACATAAAGAGAGGCAGATACTGGATTTAAATCCAATGAAAGGTTGACTTAGCAAGCATTTATTAACTACTTATTACTGTGCAAAGCACTCTGCTGCATCAAAAAAAAAAAGAAGGAAAAATGGTCCCTGTACTCAAAGAGATTACATTTTACTGGGGCGGGGAGGAGGGATAAAGCAAAAACAGGTAATAGAAGATGACTGGTGGAAAGAGAGTTTTAGCAAATGTGGATTATGAAATCCTATAGGATGTGGCACCTGAGCTAGACTTTGAAGGAAGCTAAGGATTCTAAAAAGCCAAAGGAAGGAGAGAATACATTCCAGGCTCAAGAAGCTTGTGGGGCTTTCTACTGTCTCTGGATAAAGCACAGACTTCTCTGGCTGGAGTTGAAAACCCTTCAGGACCTGGCTCCAGTCTTGCTTTCCAGGTTGATTACACATCACTCCCCATTACTCACTTGACCTCCAGCTAAATTGGCTTACTTGTCATTCCCCAGAGAGAACATTCCATCTATTCCCTCCTCTGCCTCAAATGTAGCCTCTTATCTCTGCCTCTTGGAACGGCTGCTAACTCCCTTCAAGGGTTCGTTTAAGTGAGGTGCCCTTTAAGAGGATTTTCCTGAATAGTTGCTAACTCCCCGATCTCTCCCAGTCACTTTGTTTAAACACATACATATATATATATATATGTATATAAGTATATATATGTAATATGCATGCATATGTGTATATAGGTATATATATTGTGTGTGTATGTATATGTATGTGTATATGTATATACACACATATGTATGTATATGTGTTTTATATTTATTTACTTCTCTGTGAATATATATCATTCTCCTCCTCCTCCTCTCCCCCTTACTCATTGTAGGTAAGGAATATCTCCCTTTTGTATTTGTGTTTCCAGAACCCAAACCTTGCTTGACATGTATCTTAATTATTACTTACTGATTAATGGTCCAGTTTGATTGGAATAAAGAGTACTGAAAGGAGATTAATGGGGGGTATGTTGGAACCATTTATGAAAGGCTTAAATGACAGGTTAAAGAGTTAATATTAAATCCCAGAGGCAATAGAGATTCATTGAAGATTCTTGAGCTGAGGAATAACACAGTCAGAGCTGTCTCTTGAGAAGATGAGTTTGGAGGCTGTGTGGAGGTTGGATTAGAGAGGGGAGGGGCTGGAAGCACAAAGACCCCTATGGAGGTCGCCTCCTGAGTCTAAACAAGAAGTGGTGAGGGTCTGAACTGGGGTGGCAGCTGTGGGAATGGAGAGAAGGGTTTGTATGAATGAGATGGAGAGGGCCCTGAATGTGGAGTCAGGAAGTCGTTAGATGTTTTTCAGTCCTGTCTGAATCTTTGTGAACCCATCTAGGATTTTTGTGGCAAAGATACTGCAGTGGTTTGTCACCTGCTTCTCCTTGGGTTCAAATTCGGCCTCACACACTCTCTAGCTGTGTGACCAGGGGCTTGTCACTTAACCTCTGTCTGCCTCAGTTTCCTCATCTGTAAAATGATCTAGAGAAGGAAATGGCAAACCACTCCAGCATCTTTGCCAAGAAAATCCCAAATGAGGTCACACAGAATCAGATATGGCTGAAAAAGGACAGAAAAACAAATTCCTTTTCCACATCCATAATTTTTTACTAGACCTATGATGTCATTGGTATGAAGAACACCAGGTAAGGAACATTCCTTCCAAATGCAGGTCAGCTCCTTTGTAACTTAGACAACTTTCTGGAACACTGATAATGTCGTGTGTCAGGGGTCACAGAGACAGGGAGGGGGCTTGAATGCAGGTCTTTCTGCCTCTAATGCCACTTATTGTTCAAGTTGCTTCTCTTCCCAATGTTACTCAGAAACAATCATTGATTAGTTCCTACGGGTTATAATGAAGGTTGCAATTTGAGCCCAGGGCCCTCCTATTCCAAACTCACAATGTGTTGTCTATGTCTACACACACACACACACACACACACACACACACACACATGCACATGCACATGTACATGCACATACACATACACACGTATGTATGTACACACCTGCCCATACATTAACAATATTTGTATTTTTGTACGGCGCTCCCTAAGACTGCACGCCCTTAGTGGAGAGTTTTCTTTGTGTATTTTCTGTCCCAGAGGCACCCAACAAAAACCTTAACCTTATCTACTAAATAAGGAAGGGGGAATACCAGGTTTCTTTTACTTCTCCAAAACTTAAAAATTAGTTTCCCTTTCTGCTGGACTTACCTGGGAAACTTCTAAGTTTTGGGATGTTTCCTTGTGGTTAAAATAATCTCTAAAAAGTCGTATTTCCCAAAATTTTATGTGCTCTCTATTTAAAATATCTCATAGTTAAAAGACAGCTATAATTGCTTCAAAGGGAAGACAGTAAGAATTTATTAAACACATACTTTATGCCAGGCACTGTCCTAATTGCTTTGCAAACATTTCATTGGATCATTACAACCACCCTGAGAAGTAGGTGTGATTATTATCTCTATTTTATGGTTGGCAAACCTGAGGCAGACAGAGGTTAAGTGACTTGCCCAGGGTCACACAGCTAGGACGAGTCTAGGGCTGGATTTGAACTCAGGTCTTTCTGATTCCAGGTGCAGGGCTATTGGTCTACTGGGTTGGCCACCTAGCTGCCTCAGACGGGATTAAAAGAGAACTGCTCTGTCTTCCATATGTTGAATATACCTTCAAAATCTCCCTACCAAACATTTAAACACAAGTGAAAGTGTGAGATAGTACACAGATTTCCAGCTGGAAGGGATCTCTGGGGCCATCTATTCCAACCCCTTTGTTTCCCAGATGAGGAAACTGAGACCGCAGGGTTAAGGAGTTTACCCAAGGTCACACAGGTAGTAAAGGTCAGAAGCAAGATCTGAATTCAAGTTCCCTGACTTTAGAGTCTGTTCTCTTCCACTCCCCTCCGCTCCCCCCCACCCCATCCATAGAGAGCAATAACATCTCTCACCGTATCATGCCAGTTGCTGATTCTCCATCTAAAGTTGGTAACAAGAGCCAGCTTCCAGTCCAACAACAGCTGCTCTGTCCATATCCAATTCTCTCTGGTTTCATTATGACTTCCACTAACAAAGCCCTCTGCCAGGCAGTCCCAGGCACCCCTGTCATTCACCGTCTAACTCCAAGGGAGCTGTGCACCCCACGGAGTTATGCCCCTACTCTTCAGCTCAGGTCAGCAGGAGATTTTATGAGACATGCTTTTCTTTCCCCATGTTGACTTTCTGCTCTCTGTCATCTCTTGTCATATCATTCTCCCCACTGGCTTTATATGAACAAATGTTGAAAATTCCACCTCCCACCCTGCCCTATCTTGGCCCAGACCCTTGGCAACAGCTTGAATCTGAGCCCACCAAACCCCAGAGTCCCTGATTAACACCACAGTCTAGGCCAGGGGCTCTTAACTTAGGGATTGTAAGTAGATTTCAGCAGGGTCTTGGATTTGGATGGAAAAGAATTAAATCTTCTAACTGAAATTTAACACTCCCTCAAATTAGGAATGCAGGTAAAAAACAGTATTCTAAGAAGAGACACCTAGGCTTTACTAGACATAGAAGGTGTTTGTCACAAATGTTAATAAAAATGTTAAGAACACTTGCCTGTGGCCTCGAGGCCGCAGGTTCCCCTCTCCTGCCCTAGGCAGAGATCTGAGTTCAAGGGCTGAGCTAAGAGACTGAAGAGGCTTTAAGTCTGTTCCCAAGGCTGTGTGGACATGCCCCTGGATTAGCTGTGTCTGGATTGAGGCGGGTGGTTTGGCGGTCAGAGCTCTGGACGTGGAGTCAGGAGAATCCTCCCTCCCATACTTACATACTTGGTTAGATGGCCCCTTCCAGTCTACATTACTGACTTTGGCCCTTATTTTAAAATGTTTTCAGAATATGAAATGAAAAAAAAATTAGGATGGTTTATTCTGAGTCAAAGCAATTTCTTACCCATTTTTTCTGCCTTCTTTTACTGAAGGATATAGCTGGGTGAATTGTTTTAATTTTTCTCTGCCTCAGTTTCCATATCTGTAAAATGAGGGGTTTGGACTCTGTATCCTCCAAGTTTCTATTCAGCTCTAAACCTATGAACTCTGACCAATAATTATTCCCCCTCCCTCTATCTAAGGGGATTCCAGTCAAACGAATTATGCTGGGAAAGAGACAGACCACAAAGATTCAGACCACAATCAGTCCAATTGGACTATGTTTTAGTACTATCACTACTGCCATCTTGTGACCTGGGGTAAAATGAACCCAAGTCTCAGTTTCCTCATCTGAGAAAATGGGCATTATTTCTGACATGGTGGTTGTGGGAAGCAGATGGGACCACACTTCAGTGGAAGTGTTCTGAGAACTAGGTGCTGTGAAAATGGAATATCATGTTCTCCCACTGTGTTGTCAGACAATCTTTTAGTAAAAGGAGGCAGAAAAATGGGCAGGATCAGTATAAAGTTAAACCATCCCAGTGATTGTCATTCCATTTCATATTCTGAAAACATTTAAAAATGAGAGCTGTGGTCAATAATAGAGATGACAAATCACAGACGGACCTCAGAAACCATCTAATCAAAACCCTCCCTCCCATCTCCATTTTACAGATGGAGAAACTGAGTCACAGCAAGGTTAAGTGACTTGCTCCATAGTTTCAGAGGTAGGGTTTGAACTCAGGTCTTCTTGATGCCAGGTGCAGCACTTTAATACAACACGTCACCATCTTTCTGATTCTGTTTGTATTGGGTTCCCCTTAACATTCCCTAACAATTCCCAGCACCTAGCACAATGCCTGGTATACACTAAGCACTCAATAAATGCTTGTTGACTTGACTTGATGCCTCTTTTTTTTATAGGTAAGGGGACTGAGTTTCAGAGATATTAAATTTCTTCTTTTTTTCTTTTTAGATATACTATCCTTACTGTGTAAATAATATAAGCTGATCTGCCGGTGTTTACCTTCTTTCTTTCTGTGTGTGTATGAGTGCCCCTAAGGCTCTCTAAAGTACAGCTGTCTAGCCTAGTCATTAAATCCCTAATCCTTGGAGAATTTTGTGAGCAATCCTTCACTCTCAATACAGGACTTTAATCCCTCCTTGAGTGAGGCTGCCTAGTCACCGTCTCCACACAGGAGCCAAACATTGCTTTCCAAATGCAGTTACCCTCCATTCACCAGCCCTTGAACTGGGACCAGAGCGGCTGTGCATCTACATTTGCCAAAAAGCTGCCTGTGCCGCCAAGCTCCACGCTGGCTTCCCTCTCCACACAACGTGGCTCATCAAAGCCATCTCTGCTTTCCCTGGAACGGCCCTCAGTACCATGCAGCACCAGGGCTGGAAGTGAGCATGTTCCCCTTGGCCTTGACTCCATCTCTCCTCCCCCTGGTGCTGCGGTGACGTCTGCACAGATCCCAGGCTACCCTGCAAGGGGCTGTTCAAATCACGCAAAGAGATCAGATGCGGGCTTTCTAGGGGCTGGATTTACTTTTGCGTGTTTCTTAAAGGACTACAATTAATGGCTGGCTTATCCTCCTTAGAGTCTGTATTTCCAAGATTTTCCAGTTTGCTTTGTTAACTGAGGCGAAAAGCAGTGGAGTCTTGTTTTCTGCTTTAGTTTGTTTTAAAGGTGAACAGTCTGAGAGCAAAAACAAAACCCTATTCAATGATCCTTCCTCTCCATTAGATCTATAATATTCAATACGTTATAAGATCCTAGATTTTGAGCTGTCCCTCACATATTTCTCTGAGATACAAATTGACTTCCGAGCCTCACTTTCTGTATCTGTGAAGCAAGGATCAAATATAAACTGCTCTATTTGGTGTTTAAAGTTCTTCACAAACTGGGTTCATCCTCCCTTTCCAGCTTTCCTTGTCCCTCATCTGTGAAATAGGGATCAAATCAAAGTGCTCTGGCTGGTATTTAAAGCTCTTTACAACCTGGCCCTGGGCTACCTTTAGACTGAGCCTTATTAATCTCCTTCATGAACAAGTCAAGCCAGTCTTACCGGCTGATCTTCAAACATCAGTCTGTTGTCCTGCTCTTCTAGCATGTACTTCCTCCTCAGCTTGGCCTCTCAGGAGTCCTGGTTTGGGTGAAGATTCAGCTCAAGCCCTGCCTTCTGCAGGAGGCCTTTCTTGGTCCTCCCCCGTCAGGGGCCCTTAGCCCTTTCTGTGCATGCTCTGGCTCCCTTTGGCAGGCTAATGAAGCTAACAAGCCCTTCTTGGAATTTGTTGTTGATGCTGGTCAGTGGTATCTCACTTTTGGTAACCCCAGGGACCCTAGCATGCCCCTTCTCAGAATAAGAATTTTAAATATATGAACTAAAAGATAGGATTGCAAAGGAAACCAATTATATTGGAATACAGTTAGCAAAGTATTTAAAAAATAAGTTTACAGACCCCAGGTTAAGAATCTTTGCTAGGTGCTGGTGCCTTCTCCCCCTGGTTACCTTTTTATATGCTTTATATGTATTTTGTGTGAACATATTATATATATGTACACACATGTATGTTATATATTATACACACATGCCAATGTGCGGGCAGGTGTGTATTACACACATGTATGCAGTGCATGTACACACCAAACAATGTATACTACACAACTATATCATATATGAACACATAAGTGTAGAGTACATGTATCACACACATGTGTAGTATATGCACACATATGTCTGTATTATTCACAGTAGGTATATGTTTGTATATTATATTATTATATCATATATACATGTGTTTTGGGTATGTGTGTATGTATATATTATATACACACATGTATGTATGTGTATATATGTTGTGTGTGAGTGTGTGTGCATGTGAGTGTGTGTGTGTGTGTGTATGTGCATGCTGCCTTCCCCATTAGACTGAAGGCAAAGTCTTTGAAGACAAAGACTCTTTCACTTCTGTCTTTGCATCCCTAGTACATAATAGGTAGATGCTTATTGGCCATTGATCAATGGGATGATAATAGCACCCACTCCCAGGGTTTTTATGAGGATCAGATGAGATAACGTGCATAAAGTAAGTGCTCTACAAACCTCAGAATGCTAAATACAGGTCAGCTGTTATTATCACTGGCTTAATTACAACAGTTCCCATTTCAACAGTGCTCAAGTCACAAAGTGCTTTACTCATTGGATCCTCTCAGCAACCCAAGAAGAAGGGAGCTCCAGCTTTATTATTCTTGTTTTACAAATGAGGAGCCTGACCTGAGCCTCCCAGAGCTTGCGTACCTCCCAGTATCCCATAAACAGTGACTGAAGGGTCCTGGACACTGCAGGCCAGTGGCCTGTCCTGGACAGCTACGGGTCCGGAAAATACCTTTGGTTAGGAGAGAATTCAACCACGCTGCCCCTACTTTGTAGCTGGGACAGCAAAATTCCCCAGATAATATAATGCAATGTTAAGTATGTCTGCTTGTTCTCTTTATCCTCCAGGGTTTCTCAAAGCAGGGAACTTGGCCTCCACAGGAATTTGGGCAGATTTCTGATGGGGTCACAGACACTGATCCATAGAGCTCTGGAGGGTGAGGGGCAGGAACCCGAAACTACAAACTCCAGGAATGGAATGAAATATTATCTTTCTCAGACTACTCTGTTTTCTTTCTTCCTCCCCTCCTCCCCCACCCCCAACTCCCACCACTCCGGCAGCCTTTATGATCTGTTGTCATGCCAAGAGGGAAAACTATGTTCTCTCTCCCTCTCTCTCCCCCCCCCTCTCTCTTTCTCTCTCTCTCTCTCTCTCCCTCTCTCTCTTTCTCTTTCTCTCTCCTCTTTCTCTTTCCCTCTCCCCCTCTTTCTCTTTCTTCTCTCTTTCTTTTCTCTCTTCTCTCCCTCTCTCTTCTCCCTTCTCTCTGTCTCTCTCTCTCCTCCTTTGCCCCTTTCCTCCCGCCCCTTTCTCTCTCTCTCCCTCCCTCCCATGAGGCAGGAGGGTCATGAAACTTTGGAAAGTGCTGATATATTTGCTTCACTCTGGCCTTTCCCTCTAGAATAGTATGCATTTTATCAAGTCATATACCAACTGGCTGACATCTTGATTCCATAGGAAGGCTTGGTACTCACTTCTACTGGGATATTTTCAAGTTGAATAGATTACATAGGATGAGGGACCAGTATAGCTTTTAATTTATTAGCCTTAATCTCCTTGTTTTGACTTTTTTTTTCACTTCTTCTTCCATGGATATGGATTTTACTAACAGGTTTATTTCACTGAAGGCAGAGAATTTAATTTTGGCCAATTAGGAAAAGTCGTTTTATTTGGCAATGTGGAAATGATAATAACCTTAGGAGAACGTATGCTTATATTTGCAACAGTAAGAAAATGAAACACTTGACATAAAAATTAGACATGTACCCTAGAATTTAGTCAGTCTCTCAACAAACATTTATTAAGCACACAGTTAAACAAAAAGTATAGTATTATGGTCAAAGACTATAAAAGGTAATGTAGCCCACCAGGAATTAGAGATTCTTAAAAGATGGAATTCTTGACTATAAAAGAATAGATCATGAAAAAAGAAGAAAAGGGAGAGATCAAAAGAAAGGGGTATAGCTGCACAGGGAACTCTCTGATGAACTCCTGGAAGCTTCAAAAGACATCTATACATTGTGTATACTATCTGTTCAAATATGCTGGCTCAGACCTCCCTTGAAGGTGGATTTTCCTGGACACTTTTTGAGTACAAATGGCCACACCTGCTCCATTCCTCTCTGAGGTTTCAATGGCATTGCCTTTCTCTCCAAGATGAGAAACATCTTTAAAACTTATTTTGGCTACCATAATCAAAACACGACATTTATACGTCATTCTATTGTAGAGCTAATCATTGTCCACATGTTTCTCATTATCAACACTATAACCCAGTGAGGAAGTATAGTAGGATTATATTATTATTCATTTTTTCAGATGGGTAAACTGAAGCTTAGAAAAGTTGAGTGATTTGCCCTCATGGCCAGGCAGAGGCTGAACACTGACTCAACACATATTTATTGAGTTCTTACTAAATTTCTTTAGGTAGGAGGGCCACCATCTGATGTGGACTTTGAGGACTAGGCTAAGGGTTGCAGTGGGTGGGAACAGAGTATGGTTACCAAGGTGGTAGCATGTGGGTCATGTTTGGGAACTAACAAGGACTGTAATGCTTACGAAAGACTAAAGTAGGAGGTAAGAGTAATTATTGTCTGCTATCTTAATACCTTCCCCAGTAAGAAGTTACTGGAAGTGGTGGCTAGGTGGCATAGTAAATAGAGCACTGGCCCCGGAGTCAGGAGGACCTGAGATCAAATCTGACCTCAGACACTTAACACAAAAGTAGCCATGTGACCTTGGCCAAGTTACTTAACCCCAATTGCCCTACCTTCCCCCCTCCAAAAAAAGAAAAAAAAAGAGATTAAAAAAAGAAGTTACTGAAAACAAATTTAGAGGTTGTCCATTCCAGCTCCCTTATTTTAATGGATGGAAAAACTGAGATTTGGAGAGGTTAAGTGGTTTGCTCAAGGTCACACAGAAAGTAAGTGATTGAGCCAAGACTTGAACTTGGGTCTTTGTCTGCAAAGGCAATATTTCCCACCACACCACACTACCTCCAACATCAATGGGTCTGGCCTGATGTGTAGTTCTATCATAGAGATAAACCCTAGAGATCTGAGGCCATACAGTTGGCAAATAGACCTAAGATTTGAGCACAGGTCCTCTGACTTCAAATACTATGGTATTTTCCTCCATCATAATGCTACAACAGAATCTAAGTTATTCTTCAAAGTGGGGTGATGTCCCAACTTTGGGGGGATTTGAAAAGAGAATCTAGATCTCATTGATGAAATCTTGGTAAACTAACTGCTTCCAGCAGTTGGAGAAGGGAAACGGGTAAAGGGGAGAATTTCATTTTATAAAAACTTTAAGTAAACAAGACTAGTGCTGCTGAAAAAAAATGTGGTCTTTTTTTAGCTGAGGTTTTTGGTCAACCAAGCCTTTCAGAATTTCCTGTGATATTATATGCTGAAGTGGAGAAATCAATGGATTTGCTGAAACAAGCAACTAAACAAGGATTTTGGAGGCATCACTCATCTCAACACCAAACTAAAAATGATTTCGCTTTCTGAACTTCTTTTGCACTTCAGACCGTGAACATTTTTGGCCGATAATGAGAAAAAAGAGAAGTTTAGAAACAAATTATCACTGACATAGGAGAAGAAAGGGCAAGGTTATATTTCTATTTTTTCCAAGTTACTTATACCTTTTCTGTTTTGGTTTTCCATTCAACAGAATGAGGACGACATCCTGGAGGCTGTGAAGGCTAATAAGATTAAGCACCATTTATGGCATGGAATTTCTTTCAACTCAAAGAGCATTTATTAAGTGGGTGTGGGCTCCACTGCTGATCCCTACGCATGATCATTCTTCCCACTGAACATATGTATATTTGAGTAAGACAGAATTCAAGGCTTGTGGAGAGAATGTTCTTATGTTCGGTTTGTTGAAATATCATTCAATGCTTTTGCTTTATCCTGAGTGTATCATCTGAATGATTAGTAAAAGTGAATACAACATTAGGGCTCTTGAGCTATAGAATTCTGACCCTCGAGAAGCAGCTAGAACCTAAGCTAATTTTCTGGGAGCCTGAAGGTAAGGAGGGCCCTGGCTTCTACTACTTTCTCGGAAGAATTACTAAATAGGATATTTATTATCAATGGTCCAAAGGTGTGGCAAGAAGGACTTTTATTTCTGAGGAATGAGGTGTCCAAGACTGATATCTACTGCACTTATGGTCAATGCATCAGACAACTGCTTCAATATTCTAATGGCCCATTTCTCTGATTCTGTAGTTGAATGTTGCTATGGCTAAACGATTCATCAGCCTGTAGGCACTCTGGCGACGAGCTCCTACAAACTCATCCAGGCTGGTGTTTGGATGGCAGACACATCCAGCAGTAAGCCCACATTAAAGGGGTTTCCAGGTGGGTAGAACTTGCCAGGGCTTATGCTCAACTGACAGTCTTTGAGGATGCTGGGTCACCTTGCCATGACAATACATCAGAGCAGGACCTTAGGAACGGCAGGCAGCATTAAAAGTGGGGCTAACTGTCTCAGATAAGGAATAGTAATCCTGCTGTGGGGCAGCTAGGTGGCACAATGGATAGAATGCTGGCCCTGGAGTCAGGAGGATCTGAATTCAAGCCCGCTCTCAGATGCTCTAGCTGTGTGACCCTAAGCAAGTCCCTTAACCCTGTTTGCCTCAGTTTCTCCATTTGTAAAATGAGCTGGAGAAGGAAATGGCAAACCACTCTAGTATCTCTGCCAAGAATACCCCAAATGGGGTCATGAAGGGTTGGACGTGACTGTAATGACTCAACAACAATACTGCTGTAGCCATTGGGATAGGGGCAAGTTCATGCAAGTCTCCTGGAACCAAAATTTTGTCTTGCTCATATAGAAACAAACGTGCTCATCCTCCCTTCAGTAATCTCAGCTTTTTCCTTTTAAAACACCTTAATAACTCTTTCAGAAAGTGCATGAGAATAGCTTCACTATTCATCAGGGTAACTACCCTCTGGCTCAGTGTCTCTCTAAGCAACACCAACTGGCAAAACGTTGGGATGAAAGAGTTAACTTCACAGGACTGTAGATTTAGTGGAGAAAGATCTCAGATGTCACCCAGTCTAGCCCTTTTCATTTTACAGATGAGGAACTGAGGCCCAGAGAGGGTGAGTGGCTTGGCCAAAGTCTGTGACCCAAGTTCTCTGGCTCCAAATCTAGCATCCTGTCCACCGTATCACTTAGTGCTGGCTCCATTCTCTGCCTTTATTGAGGACCTTGTTTCCATTCCTGTCATGCCTACCACTTTATGGTGAAATTTGAATTGAAGAATTATGGTAAAACTTTTTTCCAACAAAAAAGTCTCTTGCATCTAATACTTAAGATGTTACAGTGGCTGCTGGCTCATTTCTGTTTAGAGTCCACAAGCAAGAATTGTGATGGCCTCACCTGAGATAGTCTGTGCTTTACCTACCTTTGCTCATGAACAAGAGAACTCTAGATGGGAGACTTGTTTACACAGAGACAACTATTTACTGCTCTGCTGATCAGGAGGTGGGAATAGAATATCCCACAAATTACTACTTCATTTAAAATGATGGTAGCCTGAGGAGGGTGTCTGCTTCCTCCTCATAGTCCCTCACTGTCTGACCCCTGAGGCTAGAAGCGGGTATAGCTGGTATTCTGACCACAGACCCCTACAAAGACAAGGCTAATGATCAGTCTTCTCAGAAACTTGATTTAATTAGGGTTTCAGGAAACATCGAGGCCCACATCTTCTCTTACCTCATCAATGCTTTCCATATTCCATCGGTCTTATCTCTCTTAACACCAATATACCCCATAGTCTACTGACAAAACTCCCTCAACTGGAGTGGAATAGGTTTTGTAGATGGAGCCAATCAAGAGTCACTCTAAAACTATCTCTAAAACTCAAAAACCATTCTGCATAGAGCCTGGGATGGCCCCAAACTGCCATTTTGGCTTTGCCAATTACAGTAGACAAATAATTTTATTTCCCTACATTTTATGTTTTTGATAAATATCTGAGTCTGAGGACCAACTACTTATCAATGAGTTAGATGAGGCAAGGCTATTATCCTTATTTAATTAGAAGATGACTCAAAGTTAAGAGGGACAGTTAACATCAGGGATGATCAATCACTCAATATTTATGCACTACACGGGTCACTGGCAATGCAAAGAAAAAGAATGAAACAATCCTTGCGCACAAGGAGCTTAAAATCTAATGGGGAGGCAATGAGCACAAGTTCAATGGGTGTCAATAGTGTGACACGACAGTCCCAAATGCTAGTGCCATATCGTGTGTGGTTTGTCCTCCATTCTCGAAGAGGACCATGGCATCAGGAAGAGGATGACATGACTTGCAGCTGAATTTGATTTGAGTGACGCAGGACTGTGCAAGGTCACTAGCCTCAGTTTCTCTTCTAGAGCCATCTGGAATCTAGTTAGATATTGATCAGGATGACTGGAGATGGCTCAGGATATATCAAATTAATGGAAAGCAATGTCCAGAACAAAGGATTTGAGTGTCCCACTGTACTTCACTGTGATCAGACCACATCTGGAATACTGTGTCCATTTTAGGAAGGACAATCGACAATCTAGCATATCCAAAGTAAGGCACCCGGGATGACAGGTAACTTGGGACCAGGACAGAGAAAGTTTGGAGAAACTCAAACCTGGAGAAGAGAGGATTTGTAAGTAGAAGGGAAAAGGGAGTTCTCCTTAAGTATTTGAAGGGCTCTCGTTAGGAGACCGATCATACCACTATTGCTTAGCCCCAGAGTGGCCCAACTATAAAAAAATGGGCAGAGGTTGCTGAGAATGAGTGAGTTAGCCTCTAAGAAAATCTGGATAGGATAGAGCATAGGGGTAAAGTCCCAAGACTTTATGTGTTGCCTCAGATGGGCACTATCATTGGTAGACTGGGCTGCCTATGGTAGCTAGTTCTTAATAGTTGGTATATCACTATGTACTTTGAAAAAATCAGAATCTCTTGGCTATTTATTAATTTTCACAATACTTGTGATTTGATCAGTATAGGGATGTCCAAGTGAGGAAACTCCCTCTACCAGTGCAGGTTACCATCTTTTCTGAGAGTTTCCAAAGGCACTAAGAGACCTCCAAAAAGTCACATGACCTGCATGTGACAGAGGCTAGACTTCAAGTTAAAAACCCAAGTTTTCCTGACTCTGAGGTTGATTTTCTACCCACTACAACACACTGCCTTTTAGCAATTATTCTCCTCATGTTAAGGAATGGAAGCAAGGGTCATATGAAATGACAAGGGATAGATCTAGAAATACAACCTAAGCTGTATGATGAATCGGTATATCACAACAACTATGGATGTAGACACATTCCTTTGCGTGATCTGGATTAATGGCATATAATCTACAATAAAAAGACGCTTTATTTTTTTTTCCCAAAACATTTTCTCAACCTTGCTATTCTCATGGATTCTATTACATCCTCAAGATTCCCTCTTCTACATGTTGGAAAACAGACAATACCAAGAACCCCAAGAAGTGGTAGTTAGTATTTTTAAAACTTAAAAACTAAAAAACCCCGTATTTAAAAACTGAATCGTCAAGTGCCCTAATCTCTCTCTCTTTCTCTCTCTCTCTCTCTCACACACACACACACACACACATACATATACATACATGTGTATATATATGTATATATACATACACACATACATACATATGTATATATTTGTGGGGGTAGGGGGCAGTTCTGTGTGATTTCATTGGTAAAGAGAACTCTCAGGAAACTTCTATCCAAGCAGAGTAGAACCTGTCCTGAATCTTCTAAGCCTTAAAGGCAGGTAGGGGCTCTTAATCATGGGGCCCTTGGATAGATTTTTGGGGAGGTGTTCTTATGAACTTAGATGGGAAACTATATCTTAATTTTCATAAAATTTCACTGAAATTGAGCACTTCTTCCAATTATTTAAAGACATTATTCTAAGAAGTAGGCTCTAGATGTCACCAAAGTGGTTTATGAAGCAAAAAAGATTAAGAAACTCCGGGAAGTAGTGGATGGAACTCTAGACTTGTAGTCAGGAAGATGTGAATTTGAATTCTGCTTTAGATACTTATTAGCTGAGCAAAGTCACTCAGCCTCATTTTCCTCATCTATAAACTGGATCTAATAATAGTACCTACCTCATAGGGTTGTTGTGAGGGTCAAACGAGATAACGTTTGCAAACTGATCCAACCATTTTGGAGAGTAATCTGGAATTATGTCCAAAGAGTTGTTAAGCTACCTTTGACCCAGCAATACCACTGCTAGGTCTATTTCCAAAGATGATTAGGGAAGAGAAAACAAACCTATAGGTTCTAAAATATTTATAGCAGCTTTTTCTGTGGTGGCAAAGAAATGGAAATTGCAGGGATGCCCATCAATTGGGGGATGAATGAACAAGTTGTAGTATATGATTGTGATGGAATATTATTGTGCTATAAGAAATGATGAGCAATTGGACTTCAGAAAAACCTGGAAAGACTTGCATGAGATAATGAAGAGCCAAATGAGCAGAACCAAGAAAACATTGTATATAGTAACAGCAGTGTTGTTTTAAGAACGACTGAGTAAATAAGTTATTTCGACTATTATACATACCCAAGTTAACTTTTATAAAGGACATATGAAGAAAGATGCTGTCTTTATCCAGAGAAAGGATAAAGAGAAGTATGTATAGAATAATTTTATACATGTATATCTATTTGTGTTTAATGGTGGCTATCTCTAGGGTGCAGAAGGGAAGGAAAAAAGGGGAAAAAAGAAAAATAAATTTACATTTGTTGTACATTTAAAAGGAATAGCAAGTTGTACATTCATGCACGATCATCTTCTTTGATTATGCTATGTTATAGAAATGCTTGTTTTATCCCACAAATTAAAGATGAAATAAATAAAAAAAAATTCCTGGCAAATCTTAAAGTGCTATCTAAATCTTAGCTATTATTACTGTTATTATTATGATTGAAAGGCTGCTATGGCATACTAGATAGAGAACTGAATTTGGATCCAGGAAGACCTGAGTTCAAGTTCTTTTTCTGACATAAAATGACTGTGTGATCCTGGAAATGTCACAGTCTCTTAGTGTCTAAGGCAGTGGTTCTCAACCTGCCGGGACCCTTTAATACTCCTATGTGGGTGTGTCTGCATGTGGGCAGACCCGTCTGGAGACGGGTAGAGGAGGTTCCTAAGACCATCAGAAATATGTATTTTCTGATGGTCTTAGGTGACCCCTGTGACTTCTGTGAAAGACTCGTTCGACCCCAAAGGGGTCACGATCCACAGGTTGAGAACTGCTGATCTAAGGCAACTTTCTAATCCTATATATTGCTCAGAAGGTGCTGACTTTCATTGATAGACGAAGTTTTCTCACTTGTATAAGTGAAATCACAGGTCTAGTCCATCTTGCTATCATCATTCATCATCATCATCATCATCTTTATTGTTATTATAGCATTGCCTGGGGCATTGAGAGGTTAAGTGGCTTACTACAGTCAGCCAGTATGTGTCAGAGGCAATACTTGAACCCAGATGCTCTGGGGTTCTACCTTCCCAACTCTGAGGCTGCCATTCTACACATGATTCCAGGCTGCCTCTAAAATTCATATATCATAATAATATCTTGGGCCTAAAAGCCCAAAGAACTTTCTTCCAAAGAGCTCAAACTTCTTGATTAAACATATTTCCATTTGTCCATCTGCTAATTTGGGATGGATTAGCTGAGACTCAAAGGTCTAAGTGATGATCGATACCACAAAACATAATAGGGTAGAGCACAGAAACCAGCACCATTGATTCCCAACCCAAGGTCCTATGCACTGGTCCATATAATTTCCCTCTTTGTAATCTCAGCTTCAAGTAATTACTTTTGGGAAAACAGAATGATTTGGGATCATTTATTGCTTCCTTTTCAACCTTTGCCAACTCAAGCTAATTTTGTTGGCCACAAAAGAGGACTGGCTTCTAATACTGCTTGACAATAAGACCTTTTCTGTCCTCTTGCCTTGATGAACATTTGATTCGTTGACTTTGCCCTCTATTTAGCTTGCCCTGTTTTAATTAATCTCAGTCTTGTTCTTTTTTTGTCTTTCCCTTTACCACCCAGGAGCACTTTACATGTGAGTAACTGAGTATCCTTGTTTTGAAATGTTTTGGGGCTGCCCTGACCACAGTGGTGGCATTGTGTCGTGGGTGACAGAAATCTACCAGCAGCGCCAGGGAAAGTCATGGGATGAAATCAGATTCTATAATGTAACTTCTATCAAAATACAGCTGGGACTAAAGGGCCCATTCAAGGACCCAGAGGCAGATCTAAAAAGTCAATATGAAGCCTGAGGCCCAGCTGCCCAAGGAATCCCCATTCAGGGAAACCAGTAAAAAGACTGGTGCCAGTGGTGTTCATCTTTCAATTTCTGAACTGGAATGATGCAGAAACTTTTGCTCTATCCCATGCATAATCCAAACTCTTACCCACCCTTCCCAGATACTACGTAGAATATATGTGATTTATCGCTAGCTTTGCTAATTTTCAGAGATATGTAGCCAGAGGAAAATAGAAGTTTTATCATAGAATCAGGACTAGAAGTAGCCTCAAGTGATCAATTAATTCAACTTTCTCTCACTAGGCAGAGCAGCATCTGATATACCGATGCATAATAGACTGAGTATAGGCTGTTTTTTTAAAAGAAAAAATGTATACATAGATGCAGATATATTGAAAAATAACACTGGTTATAAGCAGTACTCAGATTTCATAATATTCAGATTTGACTATTAAGCTTTGCCTCCATTCAAATCAATATGATAAATTCTGCCAGATTAGATGCATACCTCTCTTTTTTCAAATGGCCTGATCACAATGAAACATCACTAATACTGAGAGGCCTTTCTAAATGGAGAAACTTTGCCTGGTGCCTTTAATTCAATTCAATAGAAGTTCATTAAGCATCTCCCATATGCCTGACAGTCTAAGTGAAGGGGTGAGGAACCTGTGACCTCAAGGTACACGTGGCCCTCTAGATCCTCAAGTGCCACTCTTTGACTGAATCCAAACTTCACAGAAGAAATCCCCTTAATAAAAGGATTTGTTCTGCAAAACTTAGACTCAGTCAAAAGGCTGTATTCTAGGACCTAGCAGGCCACATATGACCCTGAGGCCCCAGGTTCCCCACCCCTGCTCTAAGCTGTTCTTACTCCCAGCTCCAAGGCTGGTTATTTAAAGATGCTCATTTCAGATTATGGCAGTCATCTGATGATCAGTTCCCATATTGGGATTTCATATCAGAGTTTGTAATGTGTAGCAAGGAACACATCACAGAGATTTGATCTTAGTTCAGAATTATCAGGAGACAATGGAACAAAGAGGTCACACTACTTTCCAGAGAAAGGTGCTGATTGCTCACTCAATTTCCTTTGGATTCATGCCAAGCTAATTAGGGAAACTGAGGAATGGCTGACTTGCATTTTAACTTTCCTACAGGATATAACTTTTTAGATTAGCCACACTGTCTCATTCTAGCATTGGAGGGATGTGTACTTGCCTTGGGAAGTAATAGCATAAATGAGTTCCAACATAATGATTACCATCTAAGCCAGCAGTTCTCAGCCTGTGGGTTATGTTCAATTTAAATACATCCTGCATATCAGATATTTACATTACGATTCATAACAGTAGCAAAATTACAGTTATGAAGTAGCAATGAAAATAATTTTATGGTTGAGGGTCACCACAACATGAGGAACTGTATTAAAGGGTTGCGGCATTAGGAAGGTTGAATACCACTGATCTAAGATATCATAACCAAAAAGGAAGGAACTCATCATTGTTCATTGGTGACAGATCCTTATAACTGGTGATGGAGTAGCTTTCAGAAGCGAAAACTGAGTAGTTGCAATTAGCTCTGTAAATATACTACACAAAATAACTTTTGTGATTGTTCTCCAGGTAATGATTCTGAGTGCCCACAAGGCTGATTTTTGATGTTAATTAAATATTTAAATGGAAAATGTTAAATTTCCCTTCATATTCAAGTCAATTTTGGGTTTAACAGATGAATGAGTTCTTGTCCCACATCTCTAACTGCCTCCACTTGGAAATCCCATAGGCATCTCAAACTGAACATGTCCAAACAGAACTAATTATCTTTCTCCTTAAACCCACTGCATCCTCCATACTTCCCTGCTTCTGTGGTGGGTGTCACCACTCTTTTGGTCAGCCAGAAATTATCCTCATTTCTTCATTGTCAGTCACCACCTACATCCCATTTATCAAATCTTGCTGATTTTTATCTCTATAAGAGCTTGTGCATTTATCACCTCTTTACCCTTAATATCACCCCCATAATTCAGGCCATTGCCCCTCATCTGGAGTGTAGCTTCATAACTGGTTTTCCTGCTGCCAGTCTCTCCTTTCTCCAATCCACGATAGCTATCAAACTGATACTTCATGGGTAAGTAGGACCATGTTACGCCTCCAATTAAGAAGCTTCACTGGCTCCCCTTTGCTTCTAGGTAAACCATAAGTTCCTTTGTTTGGCATTAACTCTTCACAATCTGATGCAAGATTAACTTTCTAGACTGAGTATGCATGACTCGCCATGTTGTGCACTCTACATCCCAACGAATGACTCGCCACAATGTACTCTACATTCCATCAAAACTCACCCATCAGTTGTTGTCCATACAGGAGGAAGGTCGTTTTGTACAAACGGTGCCTGTGCCTGGAACGTTCTCCCTCCTAACCTCCACTCCTTTGAACCCGAACTGCCTCCAAGGCTGAGCTCAACTGTCACCTTCCCAAGAATCACTTTCTCATTCTCACATGTCTTATTGCTTCGGTCTCAGCAAACCCTACCCCTGTGACTAACTTGTGTTTATTTTGTATTTATTCATTTGTAAACAGGGGCAGCTAGGTGGCACAGTGGATAGAGTTCTGGGCTTGAAATCAGGAAGACTTATTGTCATGAGTTCAAATCCAGCCTCAGACACTTACTAACTGTGTCACCCTGGGGAAGTCACTTAACCCTGTTTGCCTCAATTTCCTCATCTGTAAAATGAGCTGGAGAAGGAAATGGCAAACTACTCTAGTATCTTTGTCAAGAAAACCCCAAAATGGGGCCACAAAGGGTCAGACACGACTAAAACAACTGAACCAAAAAAATTTTGTAAATGTTGTTTTCCCGCAGAATTTCAATTCAGTAAGGGCAGAAACTGGCTTGTTTTTAAAATTGGTATTCCCAGTGCTTAGGACAGTGCATGGTGCATTTGTTGTTTAGTCACGTTGAACTCTTCATGCCCCTGTCGACTTGTTCATGGGGCTTTCTTGGCAAAGCTACTGAAGTGATTTGCTATTTTCTTCCCCAGTATATCCCCATTTTTAGTTGAGAAACTGAGGCCAATGGGGATTAAGTGACTTGCCCAGAGTCACACAGCTAGTAAGTGTCTGAGGCCAGATTTGAACTCAGATCTTCATGATTCCAGGCCCAGTGTTCTATCTATTGCACCACCTAGTTGCGTGGTGTATAACTGGTGCTTAATAAAGGTTTGAATTGGATTAAATTTCTTTCAGCTGTACTGCAAGTAACAGAAGAACACCACTGAACAGTAGTGGCTACAGGATACCAAGGCAGGAATGATTTCAAAAGGAAGACCTTGTTATTATAGCTTTCCGTTATAAATCTTCTATATGGATTTTCCATAGACTAATGCAGAAGGATTTTTTTTTGGGGGGGTAGATAATTGGAGTTAAATGACTTGTCCAGGGTCACACAGGCTGGATTTGAACTCAAGTCCTTCTGACTCTAGGGCCTGTGTTCTAACCACTGTGCAACCTCGCTGCCCCAAAAGATTCTTAAAGGAATAAGAAAAAGACAGTACTGGCCAGAAAAGTGCCATGAGATCACACTTATGATATCTTACCTTTTCTCCTGGCTGGGGTCTCATAAGTGACACTTGATCATAGCCTTGTCGAACCAATGCCCACAAAGCATCCAGTTTGCCCTAAGAAAAAAGTCACATGCTGTTACTTTTCGGCATTTGTAGATTTTAAATCATGACTTAGGTAGCTTTCTCATAATTCTTCTGTGCGGCACTGATCAGGTTTACAAATTAAGCTTTATCCCTTATACCAGTACTTGTCTGCCAAAGACCATGACTCATCTCAGATGAGATATATTTTGTGTGTGGGGACTTGGGATCAAGATCAAGATTTAAAGTCAAGGCTGTTGGTGAGAGATAAAAAATTTTTAGAGAAAGGGGGTGCCTATGAAGGAAATGAAGAGTTTGAGATCCCACAGATAAGGGGAAGATTAAAGATTACAGGTCATGAAGGGAAAGGAAGTGATCATTTATAAGAGGATCATGATTCTCAGGTGAAAGTTAACGTCTGTGGCCATCTACTCTAATGCCTTCATTTTCATATGAGCAAACTGAGACTCAAAGTCACATAGACAGTGAATGACAGGGATAGGATTAAAACTTAGGTCTTCTGACTTCAAATTGAGCATCACGTAGACTGAAATGGAGTTAGGTCCCCCCACAATAGTTCCTCTGATTGACTGAGGTGCCCAAATGCAAGACATTTGGGAAGTGATGACAAAGGCCTGTTCAGCCTGAATTGGGTACAATTGTTTGGGAATCAAACCCTGATCACTCCCAACTCTTAGACACCCTGTGGTGATCCACATGATGAGACTTTAGGATATCACTTCTGCTTCTGCTGTCTCCTCAGGACAGCACTGTTTAGATGCTAGAAGTAGGCTATTGAAGGCCAAGGCAAGTGAAGAAGCATTTATCCTACCAGAGTTGGTCATGTTATTATTTCATCGCAAGATTCTGTCCTAGGATGTACTCACCGAAGAACATCCCTCTACCATGTAGGCCACCTTCTCATGTTGGTGAGTTTCTCTGGGAGCCTCCACTTTGGGAATGGGACCAGGTCAGTCATGCTTTATTCCCCCCTGATCTGTGCTGTTGACTCTCTGGACTTTGTCACTGTGCCCTTTCATGAAAATATTTCCTTCTTAAAACCTCCCTGCTCCTTTTAGTTCTCCCTCTGTGCATTGTCTTACCCCCTCAGAAGGTAAGTTTCTTGAGGGCAGGGACTAGCTTTATTTTTGTATTTGTATCTGCAGTGCTCAGCACAGTATCTGGCACTAAACAAATACTTGTTGCTTTGTTGTTTTTCCTCCCCTGGTTATATCAGAGACCTTTGGGAGAGACCATGGTATTTTTTTGGACACAAACTGCATTATCTCCTATCTGTGGGCATGGGGGTCCTCCATGTTTCTTTCATCCTACTTGATTCCGAAGAAAATGTCTCCTTTCTCTATGTGCAGAGATATGTAGCAGCCCTACAACCACAGTTGTATATTTTATGAGTGATGCATCTCTGGTTTTCATCATCCCTGTGTCTTTCCTGACCAAAACACCCTTTGCTGGTCAGCATTCCCCTATACAGGTCTCTTCCCATTTAGAATGTAAACTCCTTGAGGGCAAGCCTATCTTGTTTTTGTCTGTGTAACCTTAGCACTTAGCATAGGATCTGACACAAAGAGTGTTCAATGTGTCTTTTCATTCATTCATCTACAGAAGTACAAGAGCTGATGGTGAGCACTCCCATTCTTTGGCATCAATTTTCCGGGCTTCTGAATGACTTTGCTCCTATGCATTGTGGACACACAAGAGACTGTGAATTCTTTTTCTGGCTTATGAGTACCTTGAGGGCAAGGACTTTATATCTCTACTACTTAGTCATAGTACACAATCAGTATAGTCAACACACAGTCAATACACAATGAATATTTCAAAATTAGAATTGACATCCATCAGAATCTGAATAAGGCACTTGATACAATTCTTCAGCTGCACGTTACTGATCCTTTGGAGAAGATACGGTCTTGGACCAAAGACAAAGTTGCTGTTGTTTTTATGGCTGGGGAAAGAACAAGTCAACCTGACGGAGTTTTGAGTATATTAATGACAAGCTAATGAGAGAATATTCAGTTCACAATGGAGGTGGCATGGTATAAAGGGAGGAGCATTGGTTCTGAAGGCCCAAGTTTGGGTCCTACCTTTATCTCTTACTGTATGATTTGGTAAAATAATTTAATCTTTCTGGGTCTCAGATTCCTCATCTGTGATATGAGGGTCTTGGACTAGATGACCCCAGTGCCTTTTTTGGTTGAAAAGCTGTGATCCAAGATTAAGTTCATAAACTGTTGGACCTGTGTGACCCCTCCATAATCATGCACCCAACCCATCCATGTCTCACCTTGATGGGAGTGTACCATTTTCTCTGTGAAGGAAGCTCTTTCCTACTGTGCTTCTTTGGCTTAGGCTCCCACGGCTCAAATTCTTGCTCTGGTAATTTAATGACAGCGTTTTTGGGCTTTTCCAGTTTAGCCCCTTCCTCTGTTGAACCTTTGTCTCCCCATCTCACCTGAGCACAAGAACAAAAGAAAAAAAAAAGGAACTTGTTTGAAAAAGTTGCCAGCCTTAATTCTCTTTCACATGGTTGCTCACAATCTTCTGGGCCTTCTCCTCCCCACCCCCTTTGACTGGAAACTTGAGGAACTACTTGTTTGAGTTCTTTGAATTTTGCCAAATCGGTTTTCAAATGGATGAGATAGACTTGGGATTTTTCCTTTCCATTTTTCAGTCTGAGTGAGGACAGGCCTGGTGTGTCTGTGACTCAGTATTTCCTTATTTGTCAACGTGTTGGTCCAGTGGTTTGAAATCCAAGACATTCCCTAACCTGATGACATCATCTTTATAATCTTTCTCACGAGGAAGGTCTTGGAATTTAATAGATGTGAACCAGCCCCCAACTTTCAGAAATTCCAGGCAGTCTGCTAGAGGTCCTATTGACTTCACAAAAGAAATCCACTTAAATCACTGACTAGACCCTGAGCTATCTTTTTTTGACACCACAAATTAAAGATACTGAAGGTGCTAAAAATTTGTTCTTACCCTCCCTCCACCCCAGTTCCCAATTAATGACGTCAAACACCCAGTACATCTAATTAATAAAAGCAGTAAATAAGATTCATCTTATCTCCCTCGTGAGTTCTGGCTCTTATTTCCCCTGTTCAATCTCAGTTATGGTTATTGAACAGGGTAGTAAACTCCTCTTACCTCCATTCTCTTAATGCCTCCAACTCCTCGGCCACCATAATAAGAGGCGTCCACCGTTGGCCACTTTTTCTTGGGCAATCCATCTTCTTCATCTGAGTCCTAGTCAAGCCAAGTCATCAAGCATTTATTAGGTGCCTATCAAGGTCAGGGACTGTGCTATGCCCTGGAGATACAAATAAACAGGGCAGTCCCTGCTCACAAGGAGCTCACAGTCTAATGGGGACACAGAAAAGAGATGTACAAGATAAATTGGAGGCCTAGGAAGGCAAATACCATCTCTATACTCGCCAGGGGCTTGCCAGGTGATCCGGACTATCTCCGTTGATGCCAAGCCCCATAGCGTCTCCAGATTGCTTGGCCTCAGCATGCTGTATTTACATGCTAACAGCAAATAAAACCCTATTGTTTTCACAGCTGTGGCTCTTCCCTGAGAAGCCTGCAAGCATCATGGCGTCCCCTCTTTTTCTCCCTCCGGGCCGCCTTTATTTATATCAACTCCGCATAAAAGATTCATGGGCATAGTTTGCTTGGGAGGGCACAGACGGCCACACCGTAGGAATGAATTGTGCATGAGACAGGCTACTGCCTTGTAGCAGAACAAGTGAGACAGCAAGCTCACTCAATGAAATCATTGATTAGCTGTGAGAACGAGGGACAGGAGCCCTCATTCATAGTGATGTTCTTGGGGCAACTGTGTGCAGTCATTCCAACAGCAGGACATTGCTTACTGAACTTTCAAAGTCCTTATTTAATTCACTGGGCAGTTTAGAAGTTGCCTAATATAGGCAGATCAAGAATTAGCAATTTGATAGGAAAAGCACAGGATTTGGTTTGGTTTGGGAGATGTATGGGAAGTATCAGGAAAATCTTGTTCAATTCTAAGTATTATCAAAGCCTCTGACTCTGTTGGCCTTCTATCCCTTCCAAGATTAACTTGCCCCTTTGTCCAGAAATTAAAAAAAAAATAAATGTAGGCTAAATGCTACATGCTGCTAAATTTAGAGTTAATAATACTTACTGCTGGTGGGGGTGGAGGGGGTGGTGGTTCCTTAATTACCTGGAATAGATACAAAAACAGAGTTTAAAGTGGGCTTCATGGGCGTCCTCTTGGCGTCCTCTTAGCCTGCTGTGGCAGGCAGGAAATAAAGAGACTTTTCCCTGAACTGACTCATTTATATGCATTAAAAGAAATATTTGCCACTTATTACTTCTGGGGTATCCAACCTCGTTAACTGTTATTCACTGCAAAGTAGTGGAAATAACTTGTGGAAATAAATACCACCCTCAGTGTTAGTTCAGAGAAGACACTGACACCCTTCCCTTTTGTTTGAGGCTCAGGAAGTTTAAGTGACTGGTCCAAGGACATATAGTTAGCAAGTACAGGGACTAAGCTTTGAATCCACATCTCTTAAGTTTTATTTTTGGTTAGCAACAAGAGACACAACAAAAACCAACCCCACTCGGAGAAATATATATTTTTAAAAGATACTCTCCATTAAGTTTACATGTCTGGGTTATAAGCTACTTTGCTCAGAAACTTTCGTGCCTTATTAATGTTAGAAAAGAGATGGATTTTTGTTATCAAGAAAGATCACAACTATAATCCTCCCCCCACCCCCATATGTGTGTGTGTGTCTATGTCTACTTCTACGTGAACATTCTTCCCCATATCGTGTTCTATAAGAAACACTGGTTTCTCCCAAATTATATCAAACATATGATATGTTAGCTACAATACAGGTAAAATGGACTATTGTGGGCTGGCCTAGGAATCTAGTCTTCACTCACGGTGCTATTTCTATTTATTCTAGAGAGGGTAGTGAGAAATGTTAGGGTTATGTCTCAGCAATCCCTCTCTGTTTAGCTCACATATCTGCCTGCCCTCATCACTGAGGGGACTAAGAGGACTGCATGGGAGGGGAAGAAGAGGGAGGAGAGAGATGCTAAATAGTAGAAAAGCTAGGTTCTCATCCATCACTCAGCCTCTACACCTGCATCTATGTATGTATCTAAGGACCAAGAAGGTGACAAATGATTACTTACCACTGTGCAGCAAAGAGGCCAGAACCACCAGAGAAGGGCCAGGGCCAGTAACAGAAACAGAACCAACAGGGCAATGAAGAGAATCGTTCCACTGAGCTGCAAACAAAGGAAACGTCCAGATCACTTCCCCGATTGTCGAAAGGTCCAAGGCAGGAGTTGTCACAGATTGAGACCAAAGGCACAACAGATAGAGTGATGGGTCCTCTCAGCTTCATTTAATATCACGGTTCATCAATAGGATGTCAGGGATTACCATAATTTCCATCATCAGAGGGGATGTTAGAAATTCCTCATTTAAAAAATTTTTTTCTGTAATAAGCAGCTCAACTATACCTGATTAAACACTAAAATAAGTCTATTTTATTACAATATCATCCCAGAAGCAACTAGACAGTCACTGAATTCATTTAGGTCTAATAATCCTAACCCTGACTCCTTCATCCCCATGGAATTCTAGTCAGCCAATTAAAAAATCTGGCAGGCTCAGGCTCATTAGTATGGCAAAAGTGAGATTTCTTTTGGAGATTGATATAACTTTAAGGAGGCTACTGACACACAATGAGGGAAGGGTATTATATTGATAATTATAACAATAATGAGCACTTCCATAGTGCTTTAGGGTTAATGAAGCAGGTTTGCCTCAAAAACCCTCTAAGATACATATTCTCATTTTACAAATAAGGAAACAAAGATTCAGAGGTACAATGATTTGTCTAAGGTCATGCAGCTATTAAGCATTGGCAGAGAGATTAAAATTCAGGTCTCTTGTTTCTATATTCAGTACTTCTTCCACTGAGAAACTAAGTGACTTGCCCAGGGTCACATAGTTAGCACCTGAGGCAGGTTTTGAGCCAAGGCCTTCTTGACTCCAAGCCCAGTGTCCTCCTCACTGAACTACATGGCCTTATCAATTTTAGGGTTGCAGTTGAAAGGAACCTTGGAAGTCATTTAGTCTAATTCTCCACTCCGTGTAGGAATATTAGGCCCCCTTCCCCCCATGGTAAACATCTACATGTTCCAAGAACGAAAAACAGAAAAATATGAGAGAGAATGAAGAAGAGGAGGGGGAAAAACCCACACTTGATGGAGAGATTAAGTGGATCTTGAATATGAAAGCTAGTGGAGAATGCGGGAAAGGAATCACAAGGTTCATTTTGCGCCAAGTTAAAACAAAAACACAAAGATTTAGAAATCAGTCGGTTGGATTCCGTTAAAAAAAGTGCAAAAATAATTTGTAAAAAGTTATGGGAAGCTAATTTTGCTCATGGGCAGGGATGTGCAGGGACAAGCGATCATGGAGTCATACCCAAATACTTTCCCTTAGATGGAGAAGATTAAGTAAATAGAAGTTAAGACTGTGCAAGTTGGTACCAGAATCGAGAAAAAAAGCTAATTGAGCAGATGCAGTACTCCCTCCTCATGCATGCCTCTTCTTCCTTTCCAAATTCTCCTTACACTGAAAGCACACATAATCCTGATTTTAAGTGTTTGCAGAAAGGGTTGAGTCTCTACCACCTGGTACCCAAGTGATGCCCTTTTGGGTATCAGATTCATGGAAGAAATGATATGAAAGGGGGCTTTAGCCTCTATCTGTTAACTGTGAATTTGATGGAATAAGACAATGAGCTTCAAAGAGCATGAGAGAAGAGAGAAAACTTACTGCAGCTGTCACGAGAGAACCAGGTGAGAGCTAGAGCTGGGGAGCCAAAGAGGAGAAAACAGGAGAAGAAAAGGAAACTGCAGAAATCTGCAAAATGAGAAGGAAAGTGCTTACTGCAACAAGACTGAACAGGCTTGGAACACACCTGGATTCACAGGAGCCCCGGCTTGATCCTCTTATTGAGTGAGTTGATTAAGTGCTGAACTGTCAGACAGCTGAAGGCCCAGGCATTCGGGATGTAGAACCAAGGTACCAAGTGGGTGGGGCCAGTGTGTCCAATTTCACCTCTCCCCTGGGACCATAGTGCACTAAACCTTTATCTGTCAAGGTGCCCCATCACTCATGCTCTGGGAAGAAGCCATATCAATGGTCCTTCCTTGTTGAGAGTAATTTATAAAAGGTTTCTTGAGGTCATGGCTCCATAGAGCCTTGGTTCTACCTTTCTCTCTCACAATCAACAACACTCATCCCTACTAGGAACCTGATTGAAAATTATCATTATATTTTGCACAAATGACCCTGTGTCCAATCATTAATTTAAAAAAATTCCTGTACGTCAATTGCTATTTTTCTTTTTCTTTCTTTCTTTCTTTTTTTTTTTTTCATTCAGGGTTGAGCAACTTGCCCAGGGTCACCTAGCTAGGAAGTGTCTGAGGTCAGATTTGAACTCAGGTCTTCCTGCCACCAGGCTTGGCACTCTACCCACTGTACCACCTAGATACCCCACATCAATTGCTCTTGCAATTGAAAGCAATTTAGCCCAACACCAAAACCTCTCCCCTTTGTCACCTACTCTCAAGCCAGCCTTATTTCTTCTTGGATAGTACTTTTCAGGATGGAGAGGTAGAAGGCTGGGAAAGGAAAGAACTTGACCCTGTTCAGGTTGGCTCATTTTCATGCATTTATTCCATTAAAAGAGCTTTCATCAGATGTAACAATAGGATAGGAGGAGGCTTGTGGCTTTAGCCACGAGGCTCACTCCAAAGATAATACCTTAGGATGGTGTCCTAGCCTAAGAGGGAAGGTACACCATTTATTAGAAAGCATATTGGAGGAGTTTGTCATACTGTTGCTGGCTCTGGCACAGGCTCCTTAGTGACTGCTACAGGATTGTAGATGATCAGTTTAGGGCTGTCATATTAAACAGGGATTAGACTTAGGGACATGTGAGAGCTATAAGGGACCTCAGAAGCCATTGATTCCACCCCTCATTTTCTGAATGAGGAAATGAATGAGTCAACTTTCCAAAGTCACAAAGATAATAAGTGACAAAACTGGGATTTGAACACAGGTCCCAAGACTGTAAATCTTATGTTGCTTCCAGGTTTTTTTTTTTTGGCTGTGTCTTAGTTTCTACACTTCATTTCCTTCTTCTAGCTGGGGGTGGGGTAGAGTGGGTAATACTCTTTACAACTAAGAAAGAAACACTCTAAAAAGAAAAATGAACCTGTCTCAGTGGCCTTTCTGGATTGATTTACTCTGGCCCACGGGATCATATCCTTCATACTTACGCATTTGGTGCTAGTGATACTGACTGAGCTGGAGATGAAGGTGAGTCCCTTGTTCATGCTGACTTGGAGAAAAACCACTCTAGAGCACAAAGAGAGAAAATCAACATAAACGGTGGCATATGCATATTCCCATGGTTCCCATGAGATCACTCTCTTGCCAGCTTTGTTAAAGACTGAGCTGTGGTGGCAGGTGTTCAGTTCACCACAAGTCAGCTGACTGTACAGAACTGAAGGACATCTTTATTATTATTAATTTATAATACATTTTTGGTTACCTGTGTTTAGACCACATCCAATCACTGGGAAAGTAGATCTCTGGCATTGTAGGAAAGGCATTCAGAGAAGGCTCATAGACAATTCTGCCAAGATACTACCTTTGCTTTCTTTATTGCTCTGTACCTGCTTCTTCCTCTAGGGCACTGATCAGGACTATTTTATATTTCAAAAGGCATCATTGATGTTCAGTTGAGATTCAGCATGGGATATTGGAGAAAGTGCTGACCTGAGAGTCAGGAAGAGGCCTGACTCACACACACTGGCCATATGACCATGAATGGGCAAGTTACTTAACCTTCCAGTGACCCCAAGACTATAGGAAACAGAGGAGAACATTTCCACAGTGGGAGTAGATCAGAGTTTGGATTAAAAAAAATAAACAAACAAAAAATTCAATCTGCTTCCATGGAATTATACCAAACCAGTGGTGGCATAAACTCATATAAATATTTATATCTATGTAATAGGAGAAAATGGCAGAAGAATAAAATAGTGTTTAATGTTTTTCTAGACTCATCTTTTAGAGATATTTTGCTTTTTTCTGCTTTTTTTTGGAGGGGGGAAGGCTGGGCAATTGGGGTCAAGTGACTTGCCCAAGGTTACACAGCTAGTAAGTATCTGAGGTTGGATTTGAACTCAGGTCCTCCTGACTCCAGGACTGGTGCTTTATTCACTGCGCCACCTAGCAGCCCCCTTTTAGAGATATTTTAAGGACTAATAAATTAGTCTTTCCAATTTAGGCTTCTCAGGAGAAAGACTTACCAAATTTGGAACATTATTCTCAATGTGGTAATTATTATTTCTGTATCCTAAATTCTACGTACTTAAGTATAACAAAGATTAACCTTCCTGTTTGTATACATTCAACAAATTAAAACTTGACAAAGATTTGTTAAGACTCTACTACTTGGATCTCTGGAGATCAGATGGAATTTCTGCCTTCAAGGAGCAAACAATCCAGTGGGGAAGGTGAGACAGTTGCATGAAGAACTATCCTACAAGCAGACAAGTATAAAGGAAATATTCACCCAAAATGCTATGAGAAATCCGAGGAGGGAGCAATCACTTCTGGTGGGGGGTACCTGAATTGCTGAGTTGATATTTAACTGTTTTTCATTTTGAATACAGATTTTTGGCAGAAAGAGGTCAGGGCTGAGTGTGTGGGAGGGACATGTCCAAAAGATGGCCCTATCAAAGGTGGGAAGGGCAGAAGAGAACAGGACAGTAAGCAGAGCCGTTGGGACTTAGAATGGGTGAAGGGAAATCATGCAAAATAAGGTTGAGAAGGTTCCATTGTTACTTACTGTCCAATCTCATCTAGCTTTGGTGCAGGACAAAATAAGTATGTATCTTGCACAACTGTTGGTTTTTCATCTAAAACAAAATCACAGAGAATAAAAAAAAATTATAAGAAGCCTGCTTAGGACAGTCCTCGGGAGGGCAGCACAGTTGAAAGGTCAAAGTGGAGGGGCAGGTCTTTCATTCTATTCCCAGCTTCCTAATGGGTCCATTGGATAATTTAAATAAATCTTGGCCACCTGCAGCTTGAATTCAGTGTTTAGGTGCGAATAATTGTGATTCCTATAAGGTTCACAAATGAGGTAGAGGAAGTGAGTTAAAAGAAGCAATGGGAAAGCAATGAAACAGGTCAGGAGACCTGGATTCGAATCTATTTCTGCCACTAATTAGTTGTGTTGCTTTGAGCATCTCACTTGACCTCCCTGGAACTCAGTTTCTTCATCTGTAAAATGAGCAACTGGAATATAGTAAAGCCCCTTCTAGTTTTAAAAGTCTACTGGTCTATGAGAATTGCACTAAATGATTTAGATTTTAGTCTCTTAACTATTGTGAAAATATTATATAATTTTTGAGTTGGGAAGGACCTTGGAAGTCATAATCCAGTTGTATCCAAACAATTATCCCATCTGTAACACCTCTGACAAATGGGCATTGCAGCCTATGCTTGAAGACGTCCAGCAAGAGGAAAACCATTATCTCCTAAAGCAATGCACTTTTAGGTATCGCTGAGTGTTGAAAAGTTCCTCTTTTTTCATTTTATTAAGTTTTTTTCACTGTATTTTTATTTTCAGTTCCAAATTCTCTCTTACCTTCCATCCCTCCCCCACACATTGGGAAGGCAAGAAATATGATATCCATTATACTAAGTTATGCAAAAAGTATTTCTTCATTAGCCATGCTCCAAAAATAAAGGGAAAAAACAAGAAAAATAAAGAGAAAAATGTTTTAATCTGTACTCTCTGTTCATGAGTTCTTTATCTAGAGGTGGATAATGTTTTACATCATAGGTCCTTTGGAATTGTGGTAGATCATTGTATTGATCAGAGTAGCTAAGTTATTCACAGTTGATCATTGTACAATACAGCTGTTATTGTATACATTGTTTTTCTGGTTCTGCTCACTTCACTTTGCATCAGTTCATATAAATCTTTCCAAGATTTTCTGAAACGATTCCCTTCATCATTTCTTACATTATAATAGTAGTCTATCACATTCATACACCACTTGTTTAGTCATTCCCCAATTGATGGGCATCCCCCAAGTTTCCAATACTTTACCACCACAAAAAGAGCTGCTATAAATATTTTCTCATGCATAGGTCATTTCCCTTTTTCTTTAATCTCCTTGGGACACATACCTAGCTGTAGTATTGCTGGGTCAAAGGGTATACACAGTTTTATAGCCCTTTGAGAATAATTCCAAATCATTCTCCAGAATGCTTAGATCAGTTCACAACTCTACCAGCAGTGCATCAGTGTTCCTATTTTCCCATGTTCCCTTTAGCATTTGTTATTTTCCTTTTTTTTGCCATCTTTGCCAATATAATGGGTGTGGAGTAGCACCCCAGAGTTGTTTTAATTTGCATTTATCCAATTATTAGTAATGTAGGGCATTTTTCATATGACTACTGATAGCTTTGACTTCTTCCTCTGAAATTGTCTGTTCATATCCTTTGACTATTTTATCAATTGCCTTTTTTCATTAAAAAAATTTTATTGATATGTTTCATTTGTTCATCACCAATATTTACCCTGGAGAGCTCTCTTGTAATAAATGAAAACAATTACAAAAAACTAACAAAGTGAGGATCTCATGTAAAAGTGCACGCAACATTCCATGCCTATGGCCCTTGCCTTTGCATTTTAAATTATTTTTTAGCTGAACAGGAATCTATCTTCTCATCCACGTCCCATTGAAAAAAAAGGTAAAAGAAAAACACATTCCTTGTCACAAACATGCACAATCCAGTAAAACAAATTCCCTCATTGTCTATGTTTGAACTGTCTCATTCTGTACCCTAAATCCATCACCTTTCTGTCACGAGCTGTTTCATCATCAGTCTTCTGGAATCATGGTTGATCAGAGTTCCTGTAGAGCCTTCAAAGTGGTTTTTTTCTTTACAGTGTTGTTATTGTATAAATGGTTCTGCCAATTTTATTCTATGCCAGTTTATGAAAGTTCAGAACTCTTAATTTTTACAATATTGGTGTAATAGAAGTTCGTTATTCTAACAAGTATACAGAGCCAGGGTGATACAGTGGCAAGAATGCTGGGTTTAGTCAGGTTTGAATCCTGACTCTAGTAGGAGGCAGCCTAAAATGAGGATGTTTGACTAGATAGTCTCTGAGATCCTTTCCTGTTGTGGATCTATGATACCTTGATAGACATTGCTGCTAGTCCAAGAGGAACAAAAGCATCTCTCTGTATGTATAGCCCTTCAAATATGTGAATCCAGCTTTGGACACTATCCAGCTTATCAGTGAATTTACTATTTTTATTAACTTCAATATTGTAAAAATTAGTACTAAATTCTTTCCTCCAGGACCAGAAAAGAGGGAGGATGTTCTTGGAATTTGACACATTTGACTCCTTCTAAAATACAAGACATAAAATAATGATGATAGCTAGCATTAATATAGAATTTTTGAGGACTGAAACATGCCTTTAGAATATCTTATTTGATCATCATAACCATCTTGGGAACCATTATTATCCCCATTTTACAGGGGAGAAAACTGAGGACAAGTGACTTGCCCAGGATCACACGGCTAATAAATGTCTGAGGGCAGATTTGAACTCAGGTCTCCCTGACTCCAGGCCATCTGGCTGCCTCAGTAGCTGAATACTTCAAAGAGAATAAACACAAAATACTCTGAATCATTGGCTGACAGTGAACAGAATCAAGAAACCTAGATTCAAGGCACACTCCATCTGTTGTAACTTCCCTGTGCCTCCATTTCCATTTCCATAAAACAGAGACGACAACTTCCCCTTACCCACATCATGGAGATGTTTCAAGAAAAAAAAAATCAAAATGAAACCTATGCAAAAAAATGAAAAAGAAGCCTCTCTCTGCAAAGTACTGTAGCTCATCAGAAGAAGGTGCCACATGCATAGCTATAAATAACACTGCCCCAGTTAGTAATCCAGGCATGCTTGCTCCCTCTAACTTCTGATCTTACCAAAGAACATGGGTCCTCAGAAATGTCAGCCCTTTAACAATAAAAGTCTGCCCATGATGGAGCCAGTTTGAGTTTATGGAGTTTACTTTACTAAAGCTAAATGTCAAGACTCTTCTTGATTCCAAGTCTGGGGTTCTATTCAATATGCCACTTTGCCTTAAAGCTTGCTCTGTGGCCCATATGGGGAACAAATCCCTGACACTGGCATTATTAATAGCACGTTCTGACCAACGGAGCTAACTCACAAATCTCCAGTATAGTAGCCAGTCTGTGGAGGCTGAATGATGAGGATTGCTATGGGAGATCCCTGCACTCAGGAAGAGGCTGGACTAGATGACCCTGAAGGTTTCTTTCAACTCTAATTGTCTATTATTCTGTGACTGGACAAGAAAGCTAGTGGAAGGTGTCACCAGAAGTGACCAATGTAGATGGCCAAAATATACTCTGGTTACATTGACTACATAACTTCCAAATATCTTCTTCTGTTTAGACCTAGCTGGGGGGGACTTGGGACATACTGTTTCCTCTCTCCTCATTTCTATTTCCTCTTCTGGAAACAATATTTGATGAGCAAACTCCTGTCTCATAGCACAAGAAACAGCAGGTTAAGCAGCAATCCATGACACCCGCATGGTTTAATGGCTAGAATCCTGGACGTAGAGTCAGAGAAATGTGGGTTTAAATCCTGCCTCAGATACTAGGAATGTCAACTAGGCCATCACTTCATCTCCTCATCTGTAAAGGGAAGGGGTCAGGTCTGATGGCTTCTAGCTCAAAATCAAGGCACATATGCTGGCAGTAAAAGGCAAATAGTACTATGTTCAGAGAAACAAGAAACAATTTTTAAACTAAGAGCATGGGCTCTTAGGGAAGAGACAAAACAAAGGAGAGATCCTAGATAATTCTAAAAAATGATCTGGATCCTATTCTGGACCAAGCTGGCCTCAGTCAATAGGAAGCTTGCGCAGGCATTCAAGGAGAGAAGTATTGTCCATGTTGTGTATACGAGGGGACGCTTTCCCCCAAACACACACTGGTATGTAGGAAATGCACTTGGACAGAGGAATGGTGACATGCAAATAGAGTCCAGGCCTGGCGGTCTGTGCCATCTCCTCCGCCAGGATAAACACACTTTTCTGGGAAATGTACAAATGAAATTGGAATAGACTCAGGCCCCCAATGGCGACTAACAGTTTATAGATATTTAAACCAGCCAGACCTGGGAGAGAAGTAATGACTCAGAATACAGTCGTATTTTCTCTCTGTGGTGAAGTCTGTGATGGAGAGAGGGGTCAGAGTGACCATTCTGAAAATGAACCCCTCTTGTTCAGTACTAGATCAGAGATGAACTTGAAGGCAGAGATCCATCATTCCCTTGCCAAATGGGTAAAACTTCTTTTAGAAACAGCCCCTGCCTGGGGACAAAAAAAGCATGGTCTCTGTGACTGATGCCACCCTTGGCTTCTCTGCTGGGATTCCAGAGGGGCCAATTCATGCTTTTTGCTGCAGTGCCTCCTTTGATGAATTCCTGGGAACTGGCCCGGAGCCAGACCCTTGTTTCACAGCCCATTGATTGGGCAGCCAGCTTAGAACAGAGCTTTGGGATTGCTCCTGTCCTGAGTTGAACTTAGATAGTCAGGACAACAGTTGTGACCTCTGCTCTGTGGAATCATGAGGCCCTAAAGTCCAAGTGGTGAGAAAAGAGCAGGCTTTGAGAAAGGGTAGAGAAGCAGCTTTGTGGACTTAAAAATCCCTGTGGGCAATCTTCTAGATACCAGTTCAGCTTAATGAGTACTCAGCTAGGTGATGAGGAGACCAAAAGGAAACAGTCCCTGCCCTCTGGAAGCTTACAATCGAGTGGGACAATGGAGGATGTGGAAGAAAAGAAAAGGGTACATGACGTCTTGGGGAGGGGGGACACACTGTGTTGAGGAAGGAGAAGGAGAGGGAGGGAGAGAAAATGTAGAACTCAAAATCTTATAGAAGTGAATGTTGAAAACTAAAAATAAGCAAAGAAAGAAAAGGGCATGTCCTAGACCAGAGGTTCCCCACCTGGGGTACTCATGTCCCCAGGGGGTTACAAGAAACTCATCAAGGGGCACTGGAAATATCTGGTATTATTCTATCAAAATCAATCTCTTTATTTTATTTCTTAATGTATATGCATGGGAACTGCAGAAGCTACTGACTTTCACAATGAACAGAGGGTGCAGTAAGGTTTCCTGAGAGCCAAGGGTTACGGGTTGAAAAGCCTGTTCTGTACTGATTTTTTCTTTAGTTCATCAAGTATCATGACTGTATTGGTCTCTAAAGTTCAGAAAGAGATAGCTGGGCACCAATGAGTCCTAGGAGATGATTTATTTTAGTGATCCAAAGCCACTGACAAGATTTAAAAGAAGGACAGTTGAAACAGTGCCCAAAAGAGGGTACGGGGAATTAGCTAAGTAATATATTCTCTAAATAGAGGTGGTTTGGCCTGGTGGAGAGAGACCTGGCTTTGGGGTTGGAAAGGCCTGGGCTCAAGCCTAGTCTCTGACATGTACTAGCTGTGTGATCAGCAGAGATATCACTTAACCCTCTCTCAGTTCCAGGTATCTCTGTAACACTGAAAATTACTGTAAAGTACTCTGCATTGGTGGAGGGAGTATTCCATATGGGGATGAAAATTCCATACAGGGTGGAGGGAGAACTGAGAGTCTTATACAAGGATGAAATCATAGATCTGTCCTATAGTCTCTAAGATGATTACGGAGTAATAGCTTGAGGATGTCTAAAGTCATGCATCTTTTTACAGTATGTACAAGTCTCTCCAATATAGTGTAATTTTTCCATCTGAGAATGGAGCCAGACAATCTCATTCTCCTATTTATCTCTATGGGATACAATAAGAACGAGTGAGCTCACATTTTTAAACTGTTAGACTCACAGACTCTTAGAGAGGAAAAGGAATTCAAGAGATTCTCTAACCCAGGGGTTGGCAAACTATGGCCTGAGAGCCCATCTCTGCCTGTTTTTACATTTTTGTATGACCCTCGAGCTAAGAACAGTTAGTTTGCTGGCAGTCCAAGAACAAACAGCAAGATGCTATGTGAGAACCCCAGGTGTCCTGACTCACATTCAATGCTCTTTCTATGGCTTTTATGGAGATGTGACTCAGAGGCAGCCAAATGTCTACTTACTAATGGTAACGGTGTCATTGATCTTAAAGCTGCACAGAACTTGGTCGATATTCCGCGCATGATAGAAGCCATTGCCTCGAACCACCACTTGGAAGGACTCTGTAAAGACAAAAATTCAAAAGGACACAAGAGAAATGATTGGGCTCCATTTTCCATCTGACTTTGCCTTGCAAGGGGTTCCTCCCCTCAAACTAGCCCCCAGGACTTCTAATTAGCAGCTGCTGTTCTTGAGTCAGTATCTTCACACTGGGCCAAATCCTCATCCGGTGTAACTGTGGGAATCTTGGACTGAAATCTGGCCTTAGTGCCATTAGCAAAAGGCATTTTAAAAAAGTGTCTGTTTCTGCAAGGGTCCGGGCTAGGCAGCATATATTGTTTGGAAGCAATATTGTGAACAGGGAACCCTCTTGTTCTGCTGCTGCCGGTCCTTTTATCAGTAGTGATCTCTGGTTTCTATGGGGCTCATGGGAGTTGTGTCTTATCCTGTTGCCTAACTTTCTCTCCCTTATTTTTGTTGGGAGTTGTAGGCAAGGGTAAGGTTCTAATACTTTAAATCCCACATAAACTCTTAAGAACAAAGGGGTAAATGGAGCAGGAAGTGGTTTTTTCAATTGGAGTTTCTTGGCTTAAGGAATTTGAACCTCTAATCCCGAAATTTGGCTTAGAGTGGATTATTTTCTTCTTCTTGGTGAGCTGAAAAACAATAAAAATGCTCCCCCTGACCAGTTCTATCGGTCACTTGATCAGAGGACAGAGGTCTTTGCTATCATGTTCACTTATGACTAAGGTGATAGAACCAAGATTCTTGACAATACCATGAAATCATTTGCCCCGAATGGCTGAACAATTTGTAGCATATCAGAGTAATGGATGACTACTGTATTATAAGCAACAATGAATGAGGAATTCAGAGAAATGTAGGAAGACTTGTATGAATTGATGTAGAGTGAAGCAAACAACCAGGAAATCAGTATACACAATGACTACAACAATGTAAACAAAGAGAACACCAAACCAAAACTGGACACTATATATGCAACACCATATAAATCTTGAAGCCAGAAAAGAGCTAACAAAATGCTCTTCCTTCCTTTTCTTGGAGAAGTAGGGCTTTTATCGGTGCAGAATGTGCATATACTATCTGATCAGGTCTCTGTTTTGGCTTTTACTTGATTGTTGTACTTGTTGCTAGAGAAGGCTCGATGATGTGGTAGGGACGTTTAAAAATGAGTCACAAAAATCAAAGGTGTCAGTAAAACGTGAGTGAAGGTCGTTGGTCAAATACTCCATAGTTGTAGTACTCTCCTTCATTAAATGGGCAGCTAGATGGCTCAGTGGATGGAATTCTGTGCCCATGCCTAGAATGTTCTCCCTCTTCACCTCCACTCCTCTGAACCCAAGTTTCCTCCAAGGCTGAGTTCAAATGTCACCTTCCTTTCTTAATTCTCACACGTCTTATCGCTTCAGTCTCAGCAAACCCTATCCCTCATGACTAAACAGGGACAGCTAGGTGGCACAATGGAGAGAGTACTGGACTTAAAAGCAGGAAAATTCATCTCCCTGAGTTCAAATCTGGCCTCAGACACTTATTAGCTGTGTGACCCTGGGGAAGTCACTTTACCCTGTTTGCCTCAGTTCCTCATCTGTAAAGTGAGCTGGAGAAGGAAATGGTAAACTCCAGTATTTTTGCCAAGAAAACCCTAAATAGGGTCAGCTAGGAATTGGATGCAGCTGAAATGACTGAATGACTTCATTAAATAAAGTTCATGTATATATTACATATATTCATACCAAGAAGAATGTTTCATAGTCATAACACATACTTCAGCCAGCCAATTTTGGGCCCAAGTTATCTAGGAATTTGTGAGGAACTGTTTTCTTCTCTGGTTAGGAGTCCTGAATATAAAATAAGGGGAAACACATTATTACACCAAGGTTTTCTTACCCCAGCTTGGTGTGAGGCTGGGAGGTGCTATGATAAGAATTAAGAACTAAAATGGGTTTCTGACTTCAACTCAGAAGAAAGTTGAACTTGAGGAATTAGAGGAAGCACTATCAGAGGGAGGACTTCAAAGAGCATGTGTGATCTGAACCTGGCTATCTATTACCTTTTCTGGTACAACCTGGCAGAGGGGAAATAGCTTGTAGATTTTGGCAGAAAAAACTACAGTCCTGCCTTGCAGGGTAGAGGCTTAATAACCATAGCATCTTGAGTGGATGGTGGACATAATGTTAGGTGGTGCTGAAGACAGTAAGGTAGCAGAAGACCAGTTAGAATGAAGATGTGATACCCACTGGGGGATAGCCTAGAGAGACACCCAATAGGAAGCTTGCTCAGTAGAGAGCTGTCATGACAAGATCACCAGAAAACATGGGCAGTTCTTCAACATTGCAGGCACAAGCTGCACCTTTATGTGTAAACCCTGGCATATACATGATTACTGAATGTGCTACATATGTTCCCAATCTGTATAAGCCTCATGTGTGATCCCTATGGACATTATTCATTCATTCAACTGAGGGTGTATATATTTATGAGAAAAGTTTATGGGAGTTAAGAGGAGAAGAGTCCTCTTGTCACATTATGCTATTTCATTCAATGCCTTTATTATGAGCTAAGTCTGTCCTCTGGCTGACTAGTGAACACAAACTTACTGTGAGTTTATATGAGCCATTGTTTGGAGAGGATTCTGCAAAGGTGCCTAGAATCTGGGGTAGCTACTGTGGGGAGCTCCTGTGTGAGGAAGATGCTATACATTCACAAGCTTGTAGCCTGTTTCATTTCACCTCTTCCTCCACCTGAGGGTATCATGGAGAATTTGAGCTGCTCTGTGGTATTTTGTGGGCATTTTGCCCACAGTCCAAACTGGGCAATGAACCCGGGGTGGAAAGAAAGCACATTTACACAGGGCAATCTGCTGAGGTTAAGACTAGTTACATATACAGACTCCCATAGCAACCCCAGAAATTCGCCTAGAACTGTCTCCAAGCTATGCCCATATCCCATTTTCTCTTGACAGAAGAGCTCTTCTAATTTACAAAAAATGATTAATAGAACCTATTGTGATGGCTTTCTCCTTCCCTTCTACCTTAAAACCTTTCTGTGTATTCCCCATCTTTTATTCTTTCTCTCTTGTTTCAGAAGATGAAGAAGTCTTGCTAAGGCTTTGTTCCCATTACCTCTCCTAGAGCTTACTCTATTCATTAACTATGTTTTCTCTTCTCTTCTCAGTCTCTCCTTTAATGAGTTCAGTTTTGGACATGTTGAGTTTAAGATCTCTATGGGACATATCATTCAAGATGTCCAATAGGCAGTTGGAGACGTGAGCAGGAAATAGGTTAGGGTTAGACCAGTAGATCTGACTTGTCAATGCATGCCTACAGCATATGGAGAAAGATCATTTGGAATGTAGGCATGTTATCAGCATATGAACAATTTTAAAGACATTCTCTGAAAGAGATATAGCTGCAGCTATTCTAATACTTTTGTTCCTTAAGACCATTTTTAAGCTTATAGGATGATGTTTAATGTAGAAAGGACCCTTAGGGGCCATCCAGTCCAACACACAGGTCACAGAAGTTAAGGGACATATCCAAAGTCACATAGATAGTAAATTGCAAAGCTGGTAATCAGCCCCAAGCCCTGTGGTTCCAAATATAGCTTTCTTTCCCCTTTATCATCCTGACTCATACAAGTAACTCTCTTGCTAACATTGACTTACATAGAATACATGTGCTGCTTTTTACCAGTTCAATTCCTCTTTTGTAGATATTATCTGTATATAGTAATGTAACTAACTCTGGGATCTGGGATATGTAAATAATAGGCTTTTAAATAATAATAATAATGTTTGAAAAAGTGAATGAAATTTTTGTGAGTCAGTGAAAATCACAGCCTGGGAGTGGTTAAGTTGCTGGTGAAGGAGCCTCTATAAAGTGACAGATCCCAAATTGTTCCCTTATTTTTATAAATAGAGAACCCAGTATCATGCTGATTAATTCCATTGTTAAGACTGGACAATCGGGACACTGTGTGTGTAGTCTTGTAAGGCCAGATTGTGGAACACTGAGCGTCACTAGCAGGAACATAGTCTTTCCAGGCATTTTACTGTGGAAATGGTGCTGGGCTAATGCAATCGTGTTATGACACTCTCTTGTTTACCTCAAGTGTATCCCTGTACCAAAAAAATCCATCTGTTACTGCAATTCTGCTGGCTTCATAATTGACTTCTCTCCCATATTCAAAGCTTTCTTATAGGGAGGGTGTGGCTGCTGTAAGGTTGAAAGGGACTTAGGCAAACAATTACTGCCAAAATCTGTTAGTAGGTCATGTTCAACACATTATTCAAAACAACTCCCTATAAGAGAGGATGACATTATTGTTTTGGAAATAATCTACAGACCATGAGAAGAGACCTGGCTTCCATCTTAGAATTCCAAATTGGAAACTACTGTGGATAACTGGAGTGAGAAATTACCTCCTAACCAGGCTGAATTTGAGTTTTCTTCAGTAATAGTAAAGAGGTCTACATTAAGTCTTGTACAGTAACAGGACACTCTTATTAAGACATAATTTGAACTTGTCAGGAAAGATACAGGGTGACAGTATAAAACCCCACAGACACTCCTGGAAGGGGAGTGGAAGGGCTTAGCAGAAACTTCTCTGTGAAGGAGAGATTCCGAGCACAAAGGAAAGGGTATGGGAACCATAGGAAGGATGAAGGTCTTGGAAGTTGGTTGGGATGAATGTCATTTTGTTTTCAAAGCCTGGTGAAAGTGTAATCTAGTTGCAGAGCAGACATGCAGGCACTGGCTTATTTTTGTCACTGTATCCTTAGTGACATAGCAGGCTCAATCAATAATGGCTGATTTATTGACTGACACTGTATATAGTATATGTATGTATATAGTATATGGGAAAAGATTGGATTGTTTGTGTTAGTAAGGGGGCAGAGTAATGGACTTGGAATCAAGAAGACCTGTGTTTAAATTTTGCCTCAGTCACTTACTAGCTGTGTGACCCTGGGTTAGTCACTGAACTTTTCAGAATCTCAGTCTCTTTAGCCAAAACATGGGGATAATAATAGCACCTATTCCACAGTACTGTTGTGAGAACCAAATCAGACAATGCATGTAAAACATTTTGCAAACCTTACAACAGTAAATAAATGATTGCTATCACTTTTTTTAAAGTACAGGCTGAATTAGATCATTGAGGTTTGGTAATTCTATGATTTACCAAAAATTAGGCCAAATGAATTTTAAAGATTAATTAATAGTAATTTCATTATGTCTGTAGCCAAACAATATCATACTGTGTAGGGAAAGTATATTTTCCCCATCGTGTCATAATAATCTAGAGGACCTATAATGAAGTGAATTAAGAGAGCCCGTGCAAAGATGTTCGTGTAAGAACTTGTCTAATGAACAGCTTGTTCAGATTAGAGCACTAAATAAAAATGTGATGCCGATAATTTAGTGTACCTTTAATAGCAAATGAATGAATAATCTGCGTGGGAGAAAGAAGGGTAAGGGCAGAGCACATGGGTCAGGACTATGACTGAATCTTGAATTGCATTTGTGCCTGGCACATAGTAGGTTCTTTGGCAAATATTGATTGATTGAATAAATGGAAAAGAGCCTGGAGAATCAGGGATAATCGGAATCACATCAATCATACTTTTCCCACTCCCTGGTTGTTTTCCCATTCAGTTTCCGTTTTGATGTAGTTATTTTAGTTTAGTTATTAATTAAACTAATTTTGGTTTAGTTATTATCTACTTTGGCCTTTGACTTCCTCCCTTAGAGTCTCCATTTCTCACTCATCTGGCCTTCTGCAGGCAGCCCTGAGCTGGGTAGTTTTCTTCTTCTATGTGTTGTCTTCTTCCGTTAGATTGTGAGCTCCTTCAGGAAAGGAACTGTCTTATGTCCTTTTTTTTTAATATTCCAAAGGGTTATCATAGGACCTGGCACATAGTAGGTACTTAATAAAAGACTATTGACTTGAGTAACTGACTCCATGAGGCATGGAACCCAGCAGTTGCAACTGGGCATGGCTAGTAGCCATAGGCAGACTTTGACTACAAAAAACATATAAAAATCATACCTTAGGCCTTTCCTTTCTTGATATTAGAAAAACAAAAGGCATTATTGTTGTCACATAAATATTTACTGAGCATCTTTCACAGATAGGGCACTATGCTGGTGCCCCTAACACTGGGGAGAAATCTACCACTTTCTGACTTCATTTTCCCACTAATGCCACCACCATTTAGCCAGTCTCAAATAATCAAAACCATGCTGCTACTTCTGCTTTTTTCCCCTCATTAGCTGTTCATAGCCAATCAGTTACTAAGTCTTATCAATTATACTTCTACATTTATATTGGGCAGTTGAATGATGCAGTGGATCGAACGCCAGGCCTCCCCCACCTGGTGAGCTTTTAGTGTGGGAAGTAGGTGGTGTGGTAGATAGAGTGCTCAGCCTCAAGTCAGGAAGACATCTTTCTGAGTTCAAATCTGGCCTCAGAAACTCACTAGCTGTGTGATCTTGGACAAGTCACTTCATCCTGTTTGCCTCTATAAAAGGAATCTGAGAGAGAAATGACAGACTACTCCAATATCTTTGCCAAGAAAACCCCAAATGGGGTCACAAAGAGTAAGACAGGACTGAAATGACTGAACAACAACATTTATATTTAAAGTTGGCAAAACACTGTGTGTGTGTGTGTGTGTGTGTGTGTGCGTGTGCGTGTGTGTAATCTTGTTTGATGCTCACAATAGCCCTGTCAGGTGGTGCTGCTATTATCCCCATTTTAAAGTTAAGGAAACTGAGGATCAGAGAAGTTCTGTGACTAGTCCAAGGTCTCACAGCCAGAGCATGACTGATACAGTACTGCTTCAATGATGAGCCTGTGTTTAGTCCCAGGTCTCTATGAATGAAGGCTACAATGGGCTACTTCTCATCCTGATAAATAACCCTGGTCTCCTTTTTCTTTTGTTACCCTTTCTCCTTCTTTACTCTATCCCTTTTATACCTCTCTAATTTCCCATTCAGTAAGCTAATCTCATTCAGTTGTTGTTTTGACTAAATCAATGGACAGAATGGTGTGGATGACCAAAAGGCTTATTCCTCTCAGGTGGTAGAACCTGAATGAATTCACAACTGGGTGAAAGGGTGTGGATGGAGTTTTGGAGCAGGGGACAGCCATGGAGCTGTCTACTCCGTTTCTCCTCTGCTAACTCTCCATGGCTCCTAAACCTCAGAATAAAAAAAAAGTGTGGAAGGCAGACCGAGACTCACAAACGAAGTCATCCACCAGGGAGTAAAATAGCGCCCAGAGGAAGCATTTCTTGAGCTGTGGTGGCTTCCTGACCTGCCTCCCTATACAACATACCTTGTCTGCACCCTCACAAGGGGGTCTATTCCCTATAGGACTCAATAAAAACAATGAGTTATCACCAAGTGACTTGGTGCCCCTCACAGTGCTAATTCAAAGATGGAATTTGGCTGGACTTTAACAGGGGTCAGGCAATGAGGCTAGTCTGAAAAGAGGTGTTGTGAGAGTTTGGAAGCTAACCAAACAGAATTTTCAATTAATTTAATAATAGAGCGCAGCAATGGATGAGAATAATACTAGAAAATCTATACTCTTGTGTTGCCAAAACATAGAATTACAAACCACCACACACTGCCATGTTATATGTATGTATGTATTTTTGTAGGTATACACACATATGCATGTATATATATATATATATATATATATATATATATATATATATATATATATATATATATATATTTGTAGTAAAATCAAAGGGTGACTATACCTCAATCTGGTGAACAGGTAATAAGTAGGGAGAAGAATAGAAATTTTCCATAAGGAGTTTTTGTATCTTAGAATCATAGATCAGATGGGATTTCAAGGGCCATCTAATCTATTACACAGTCTCTGGGCAGTATACCATATGTGCATCCTTGATTGTAGGATTTTTTCCTCAATTCAATTCAACAAAAAAAATTAAACACCTACTATGTGCAATCAATAAGTGCCTACTATATGTTGGTCACTGAGCTAGCTGCTGGGGGTTCAAAGGCACAAATGAAAAAATTCTTGTCCTTAAGGAGTTTGCAATCTATTGAAAGAGATGACATGTAAACTGTAAGAAACTATACACAAAGCAAACACCAGCTAATTGGGGAGTGTAGGGAAGAAGGATATTAGCAGCTGGCAGCAAGCAGGGCACCACGGAAGGCTTCATGTAGAAGGTGGCCCTTCAGCTAAGTTTCTATAGAAAGCTGGGAGGTGAGAGAATGCATTCCAGGCATGGGGCACAGCCAGTGCACAATCAGTGCAGTGTCTTTGCCAAGCAAATCCCAAATGGAGTTATGAAGAGTCAGGCCGTGACTGAAAGTGCCTGAACAACAGAATTGTCTGAAATTGTCAGAGCTTTCTGAATTTCAGAATTATCTTAAAGTACAATCAGCCACTTTTAGAGGAATTATAGTCACCATGACTGGCAATCATCAAGCAGAGGTTGGATTGTCACTTGTCCAGGATATTGCTGAGAGGATTCTGGTTCAGGTATTGACTAGCCTAGAGCATCTCTAAAGTTTCTTTCAACCCCGAGATTCTGCCTCCCTGCACAGAGTAGGTACTGAAGAATTATTTATTGAATAAAGGGATGAATTCAAATAACAGACTGCAACCAGATTTCATTTTCTTCATACTCCTCTTCTAGGAGAAAAAAGGGAAGCCACAAATCAGAGACTGAGTCACAAAACAAACTCAGAGGGGATGTTCTGAGGTCTTTATAAATTCAGCCCAAACTCTTCCACCTGTAATTATCTCTGGTCATGGACAACAAATACTCATGTACACAATAATGACCCAGGGAAGATCTGTAACATCTCGGGTCATCAAAGAAAGGAATGCCAATTAAGCCAAGAACCTTGATCCGTCCTGGCTTCTAGTGTCCCAGATCCACCACTAATTCGCAGGGTGACTCTGGATGATCACTTCATCTCTCAACCTTATTTCCCCCACCTACGAAATGAAGACAGAGTAAACTAGAAGATGTCAGGTCCTTTCTAGCCCCAAACGCACACCAGTTTGGGAATTCTACTGCGTTTTGGACAGATTTGCAACAGAGATGAAATCAAAAGGTATTTCTCTACCATGACCAAGTAACAGAAAATTTCTCATCATTCTGATTAATCAAGATTTAACTGTAATAAAAATGCGGGGAAATTCTATCAATATGAATATTTCCCCCCATACTCTGCTCCTCTCTTCCCCCTTACACAAATCATTCTCCTCCTTTCTCTGCCTTCCCCCTCCCCTCCGGCCCACTCTACATCATCAGATGTTCTTGTCCATTAATTTATCCTAGCTGATGGATGCTTGAAATGGCTAATTCTATCTAATTTGGGGTCCTGGCTCTGGCCTCATTCTTTTCTTCCTGAGTTACTGTCAGACTGTACGTTGCGGCTTTTTGACAAGCCAGCAAAGGGAAAAAGGTCAGCAGTGAAATCGCTGGGCAGAGCTGGCAGCGAGACGGCGGGTTGGAGCTGGTGCGCCCAAGTTCCTCTGTCGGCTCCGCTTGTGTGACTCTGATGAGAAGCTGACAGCTTGCATCCTCACCTGGGATTTGACATGGCTGCCTGGATGCTACATCCCAGCAAAACCTTTCCATTACATCTGTGTCCCTCGAGCATAATCAAAACAATGTCAAAGAGGAAGTCTCACCCTCTGCCGCACCCTGATAGCCTATTTCTAGGCAGTGTGCCTTGGTCACTTTCAATCACCAGAAGCAGATGAAGCCTCCAATGTTTTCTCCCCTTCCACCACCGAGCACCACAGATTTATGGGGTCAGAAAACATGAGGTGTCACAGAGCTCTCATCAGCCGTCAAACCACTGGCTCTGTCAGCTGAAGCTCTGTAAATGACTTCCTGTAAAAACCCCAAATGCAAGTCTGAGGCTGAATAGATGCTAACAGAAATGACATTCCCAACAGTGGGAAGAATTTACGCAGTGATTTTGATCACAGTGGCAGAAAGACTGGTGGAATAACATCGGTAGGGTTAGTGATCAGCGTTAATAAAATAATGGCCAGAAGAAGATCGTGCCCATAGGAAATAGGGGGCAAAGTAGAGGGGGTGATAAAGCTAATAAATAAAAAAACTATACTTAGCAGGCAGTGGGACCTAACAGAGCATTTATTCTGACTAATGACGTCTGTACTTTTAAACTTCAGCAGGAGATTATAGGGGCAGGTAGGTGGTGAGGTAGATACAACACTGTGCTTGGAATCAGGAAGATCTGAGTTCAAATTCAGCCACAGGCACTTAATAGCTGTATGACTGTGGTCAAGTCACTTAATCCCAGTTTCTTCATCTGCAAAATGAGCTTTGCCAAGAAGACTCCACGGACAGCACTGACATGCTGAGGTCCATATGGGGGAGGAGGGGAGTCACAAAGAGTCAGACAGAACTGAATGACTGAATAACAAGTAGTTTATAATTAACAAACATGTATGTGACTTCCAAAACAGAACCCAGCCCAAACTCATAAAGAAACCTTATCCCTTCCCTAATATGGGGTCTGAGAATGTGTTTACAAAATTAATAAATGTATTTCAATGTCATTGGTTGTCTTTATAACCTTATGTAAATGTCTAAGAGTGGATTTGAACTCAGACCTTTCTGACCCCAGGCCTGGTACTCTATCCATTGTACCACCTAGATAGCATGCTCAGTGTCAGAGATACAAAATGGAAAAAAAGGACCAGTCCCTGCTCTTATGGAGCTCACAGGACCTGGAAAGGAAAGAAAAAGAGAGAACTGCATTTAGGGTATATGCAGTTCTTTTGTCTTTTCATCAAGTTAAAAGTACTTTTCTCTTCTACTCCATCTTCTTCCGGGTCTCTCATCTAAGTCTGCTCCTCTAAAGATACTTAATAAATGATCCAAAATTTGAAAAGGTGCACACACATGATCCAGGGAATCTGTTTTCATAGCATTCTATTGTGGGTCTCTCTTCTCTCTCCTAGCCTGGAATGCCCTACCCTTTCACCTCTGCCAGTCTCTGAGATTCAGCTCAAGCACCATTTTCTGTATATGGCCTTTCTTGCTCCCTTCAAATGCTCCTATCTTTTCTACCCCATGCAGTCAAAGGGCTGCATTTGAGGACCTAGAAGGTTGCATGTGGCCTTGAGGCCACAGGTTCCCCACCCCTATCTTAGGGTTTCTTCCTCTATTTCTAATCAACTCTTAAAGTACTATTAGCCACCTGTCTGGGGACCCAACCAAACACTAAAATTTCTTGCAAATATCATGCTGATTTCTTTTTAATTTTTAGGGATAGGTACCAGATCTGTGATTTCATTAGCAGAGGGAACCCAAGACAAAGGAAACTCTCTCTACCAATGTAGACTGGCAACTTCTTATCAACTCGGAGTGTTAGAGTCCTGTTGCCCAAGGCCACCCAGCCAGCATGTTTCAGAAGCAGGACTCTACCCACTATGCCTAACTGCCTCTTTCTTTTATAAACATCTTTCTATAATAACATAGGACCCAGAGATTTCCCGGATGCAATCTCTTCCCTAGAAACATGATGGGAAGGAATCAGGACATGAGAACAGCACTGAATTCAGCCCAAAGAGGCTAGAACCCAGCAAAATTCTGAATGATAGAATCCATCCTTCCTGGATCCTTCCTTTTTTCTTCCTAATACACCCTCTCCCTGTTTTTTCCCTCGAGTTTATTCCCTGGATCCTCCCACCTGTTTCCCAAAAGCATGAACTAGACACAACAAGTCCTTAAGCAGATTTTCGTGGCAAGAATTAATCACAGAATGTTAGAAAGCAGCTAGTCCAACCCCTTCATTCTGCATATGAAGAAACTGGAAACTGAAAAGAAAGAAATCTTTTATAGTGATTACAGCACTGCCCTTCCATACTAAATATGCCTCTCTTTTCAAACATCCTCAATAGCTTTTCAACAGAACTTCTTTCTCAGCATGCTCCTTCAAAACATCTTCACCAAAATGGGACAAGATATTGTTGCCAGGCCATGGTCATATCACTAGGGGACAGTTTATGAGTTGGATTCAGAATACCTATCACAGATCACATAAATCCCCCATAGCATGCTTTAATAAACTCTGATTATTATTTTTCTAACATACCAGTTCCACTGAAGAGAGATATTCTAAATGTCTGGTCTATTCAGATCTTCTACTCCTTTTACCATAGCCGTAGCCAAATTTCACCATGAAGGTTGGTTGGTCTTACACATTTTAAGAACATGTCAGTTCAAAACAACTCTAAATAGGCTGATTCTGAGCCCACACAACTTTAGAGCAAACTGCTGATAATGCTAACACTTCTGTACCATCCTGTTAGATCCAAAAGAACACAGGTAGAGGCTGGGGCAGAGCAGAAGGAATCCAAAACAGGCATGCTGAGTGAACTCAACATAAACAGCATTTAATGACTGTGGATACCTCAGGAGGCACATTCTTTTACCAAGTTAAGGAAATGCCCTTTCTGCCTGGCATGCAAAAGACTAGTGCAAAAGGGAAAGAATGGACACTAATCTTGCCAGTTATTGGCTTGAACTATGACACTCTCCTACAACCAGAAGCTTGGTGTAGCTTTCCTCAATTGGATTCTTGACCATAAGGGTCACAAAGTGCTTTCTCTATGTAATGGGGGCACTAGCCAATGAAGGCCCAGTCCTTAGGCCAAGCACAGTATTCTCTGCCTGCCGCCTATTCAATCTGTGGAGGCTTGATAGCCTTGTTCTGGCCACAAGTGACTGAGGGGTTAATATGGTGTGGAAAAGAATTTTCTAATTAACTTCAGAGCCAGAAAAGGTTTGAGAAGTATCTCTCTTTCTTGGAAGCTTTTATGCAATGAAGATTGTTTTGTACTGCTGGGGATAAGGGGATGGGAAGAGGAAGCCCTATCTCTCATCAGGCTGCTATGTGTTCATGAACACATGGTACCTTTGTTTCATCTTTCCTGATCTTAGGCAACTGAGTATTTTGGGGTTCAAGTGCCCAGGAAACCAGTGAGACTGGCAGAACCAAAGGAATTGAAGAGGTCCTGCCAATAACCAGGGCAGGAGTAGCAGCAGTAGCTGAATCTAGTGAGGAGTAATCCCTGAGGAGATGCCTGACTTACCCAGGTTTGCAGTGGGTTCACTTGAGGGATGATTTTTTTTTAAATTAATGGAATAAAACAAACATTTCCATAACAGTACAATGAAAAAAGATGATTGCACATGAAACTGCAAATCTACTATGCACAACTTGCTATTCTTTTCAAATATACAACAAAATTATCATGTAAATTTCTTAATCATCCTATACCTACTTCTCTTTATCAGTTCTTTCTCTGGATGCAGACAGCAACTTTCTTCATATGTCCTTTATAGTTAATTTGGGCAGTTATAATAGTCAAAATAACTTATTCACTCAAAGTCATTCAATACTGCTATTACTATATACAATGTTCTCTTGGTTCTGCTGATTTCATTCTTCATTATTTCATTTAAGTCTTTCCAGGTTTTTCTGAAATCATCCTGCTTATCGTTTCTTATAGCACAATGGTATTTTATCACAATCATATACCACAACTAGTTCGGCCATTTCCCAATTGATGGGCATTCCTGCAATTTCCAATTCTTTGCTACCACAAAGAGAGCTGCTATAAACATTTTAGAGCATGTAGGTTCTTTTCCTTTTCCCTAATTATCTTCAGAAATAGGCCAAGTAGTGGTATTGCTGGTCAAAGGGTAAAAGTAGTTTAATAATTCTTGGCATAATTTCAGATTGCTCTCCAAAATGGTTGAATCAGTTCACAATTCCACCAACAATGAATTAGTGCCCCAATTTTTCCCCATCCCCTTCGACATTTGTTAATCTCTCCTTCTATCATTTTAGTCAATCTGGTAGGTATAAAATGATATCTCAAGGTTGTTTAATTTGACTTTCTCTAATGGGGGATGCTTTTTGTAACTTCTGTCCTTGCTATAACTTCCCAGGAAATATCTTTTTGTAAGAGATAATTGATAAGTAATTGGTTAATCAGTATTGACATTGAAGATGAGTACTCATGAATAACAGTAATAATAATAATAATATATAGCAGTCATAATCATATTAGAACATCCCAGCCCTTCAGACTTACCCAATGATAGAACCCTGAGGAGAGAAATAGTGAGTTGAGGACCCAATTCATTAGTGGGAGTGGGAGTAGAAACTGGAAGAATGAGCTCAGAGAAATTGCTACAAACATATCATCTCATTTAATCCTTGCAACAACCCTATGAGAGATATACTACAGGTCTTATTATCCCCATTTACATTTGAAGCAACTAAGGCTTGGAGATAAAATGACTTGGTAGGAGTTATATAACTATAGCAGGGCAGAATTTGTATCCAAATTTCTGCTGGCTTCTACTCTGATGCTGTTCCCATTATAATGCTCTGTAACTGATATCCTAAGAGATGGAAAAAAGATTGGAAAGAGGAGGATCAATTCTCTCAACTCTTCAACCCACATAATCACTGTTACCTTATCATGAAGTAGATAAAGAAATCACAGCAGTACCACCTCAGGCTCTTTCATGACAAACAGAGCAAAAACACTAAACTCGCTCCCCCCCCCCCCCCAACGTCTTTTCACTTATCTCTCATCAGGCAGTAGAGTGGGCAGTAAAGGACACCAGATAGCCAGAGAAGGCTCTTTCCCTTTACTATCTGTGTGACCTTAGATAATTTCCTTAACCTCTCCCAGCTTGTTTTATCTATA
>CM053582.1:523165467-523222943 GCA_028627135.1 Pseudochirops cupreus | reverse complement strand
TGTGACCTTAGATAATTTCCTTAACCTCTCCCAGCTTGTTTTATCTATAAAATGGAGATAATCATATTTGCACTATATATCCTACAAGGTTGATATGAAGACCAAATGGGATAATGGGCACTAAACACTTTATAATCATCAAGTACTTGAGTTATGTGTTAAATTATTGTTGTTGTTGTGACTACCCAATCACCCACGAAGTTACCACATATTATATGCATTGATTTATAGTATTTTTGCTCTATAGTAATCTATACAGCCTCAATGATACCAACTCACCTCCTGCACATACACTAGAAGGCTCCACGGCTAAGATTTCAATGCAGGATTTCTTCAGGATCTAGAAAGCAAATAGGTGGAAACATAAAACAGTTAGAGCCATAACTAGGAATTACTGGGTCCAGGGCAATCACCTAAATCAGACCCAGAGCAAGCAGGGAGAAGCAAGTCATTAGCTATGAGGGCTTGAGGCACTGCCCAGCACCCTCTATTGGGGAGAAATCCTAAGATGGTTGCTGAATGTTGAGGGGAGGAGAGGGACAACGTAAAGAAACCTCTCTCATCTCATCATCTGGTAACTTCCTATTTTAATGAATTTTTCTTGCTAACTAGTTCCTAGGTTCTCATTTCTCTTTTGCTGAAGGTTTGCAGAGCTGTCAGGACTTTTCAAATGCAATATCCTGGGGTAAAGGCGTATAACCTCACGTTGGTCATGCCTCTGAAAAGGGGGATTCATTTTTTTTAAAGTAAGGAAAAAGCCTACCATCTTTACTCATCTCATACTCACAGAGTCAATGACGCCTCTAAGGGCATGAAATCCACCCATAACAGGGAACACATGGTCAATGCTATCAGCAATGGTTGAAAGCTGCAAAGAGAAGAACAATGAGTCAAAAGAAAAATTAGAAGGTGAATGTCCAAGTGTTGGTGGAGATTCATACTTCTCAGTATTAATTATTAAAAGCTATATCTTTTTTTCCTATCAATACCCAATAGATCGCTCTTATAGATATTGTTTATTTTAGCCTCACCCCCAATAGTAAGGTTTTTTTTAAAAAAATTACTCAAATTTTTATCAACTGAACAAATTCCCTTCCTCCGAATCCTTATGGATTTGGGGTTTGTCCAGCTTGGCTGAAGCCAAGGAAACTGAAGTATAAATGAATGGCTGGTATACCGCTATTCTAGGTGATGGTTAATGGAGAAGAAATCAGGGCTTGGAGACTGAGGCTTGAAGATGAGCCTCCCTAAGAGGGGCATGGAGATCCTTGATGAGAATATAGGAAGGGCTGTAAAGAAAGGATGTTTTCTCAGCCCTGAAGATTCAGGAAGGAAAGGAGATCTAATACAAAATCAAGGGACATGAACAAAGGTGGTTAGTACCAAGAATCATGTGGGAAAAGCTAGTTAGGGAATTTTAGAGGGCAGAGCCCTGGAAAATCCAGATGAATTAGTGATTTAGCTAACTAATGAGAATAGTTTAAACTTCTGGCATGGAAGGACCTTGGTCCACTAGAAACTTCAGAGTCTCTTCAAAAGTCTGCCTCTCTTTCTCCCTGAGTATGACTTATAAGGAAGAGTGAGCTGAGCTATAATGAATCCAGGGAGAGTCTAGAGGAGGCTACTCCTTTGTCAAAATAGAGTTGCATGAGACTGCTTCCCTACACATTATTATGACTGTATATCATTTGCAAGTAAGCAAGTGTTTATGGAATGCCTACTATATACTAGGCACTGTGCCAAATATTAGATAGAGATTCAGTGACAAAATCAAAATAAAACCCGTCTTCAAGAAGTTTATATTCTAACAGGGGGGACCACACACACACACACACACACACACACACACACACACACACACACATTTACAAAATACATACAAGGCTGCTATGTAAAGACACTAACCATTGGGCAACCAGTAAAGGCCTAATTGTGTGAGCCAAGTCTTAGCTTCTCTTTGCCCTGGTTTCTTTCTCTGTAAAGTAGATATGTATAATAGCATCTACCTCACAGGGTTATTGTGAGGATCAAATGAGATATTGTATGCAAGATGCTTGACAAACTTCAAATCACTACCTGAAGTAGTTGCTGGTGTTACTGTCATTGTTATCATTATTTTAGGGCAGCTGGGTTCCTGAGAAGTTGGGAAATAAAAGACTGCAACAAAGAGAACCCAAGGTTGGATGGCCATTTGATGGAGATGTTTTAAAAGGGATTCCTATCCAAGTTAGGGTTGGACTAACAGGCCACTGACATTTCTTGTAACCAGGAGTATGTTGGTAGATGTTTAATAACTGGATTAAAAATATATATATATATATATAGAGAGAGAGAGAGAGTATATTTTTTATTTTAATCTGTATTACTATTTTTAATCTATATTACTAATATTTTCTCCAAGACTTTACATTTAGACCAGCACTTCTTAAACTGTGGGTCATGAAAAATTTGGCCACCGTAAAAGGTTTCTGAATGTGCAAGGACCAAAAATTAATTAAAAATGAAACATGTAACGAATCTGAGGTGTTTCTGGCAGCACTTGCCTGTGTTTTATCTTCCAATTTCACCGTGGCCTTGGTTCTGAACACAAAGCATGCACACTTTGTACTGTGCATGCCCTCAGGACACAGAATGCCAACAAAAGCTGCCAAAAGCTGAAAAGGGGTCGCAAGTGGAAAAAGCTTAAGAAGCCTTGGTTTTGGCAATCAAAAAAATAATAAGCCCTGACAATGAATTATATTAATTTCTTCTATATGTGTGTGTATGCATATATATATAAAATATGAATTTGCTAATTTCTAAGATGTAAATGCTTACACTAAAATGTAATAATAATTAAATTTAATAATAATAACAACAAAATTTAATAATAGTAATTGAGCTAACTCTAGCCCAATCCTGACTGTAACTATGAGACTTTGGGACTTATTGAAGCATCTACTTGCTTTCATGTCTCTTTAGAAAGAGTTAATGAAGTTTCCAACAGTTCCTAACTTACTCCTGAGGAATTATGGATCACCCTTTTGTACTTCAAGTTCTTACCAACTTTCTTAGAATGAAGAAATCTAGTATTTTTAAAATTAAAAGTATGAATGCTACAATGCAGTAGCCATTGGTTCTGCTGCCTGAGCATCTGGACCAACAATGGAGCACTCAAGGACTTTTGTTTCATGTTACCTGTGTCTCATTGAAATCTTTTACTCCCACGCAGTAGACAATAGCCCCAAAAGCTCTGGCTCTGTCTGCCTGAATGAAAGAAATAATTGAGTTTGAAGCTCAAGAAGGAAGTTTAAACAATATTTGAAGCTCAAAAAAGTGTAATGAATTGGATGAAAATGCTATGGGAGGGGGGAAATAAGACTTACTTCTTTCTCTGCAAAATAAAATTGTTCCTCTTGCAGTTCTCCATCAGTCAGAGCAATGATGACACTGGCAGTATGGATACCTGTGAACAGTGAAATGACCGGGGTTACATCAGCACAGGAGTAGAATTAGGCATTTTTGCAGTGAGTTAAGTACCACAAGCCATGCATAGGGCAAGTGGCATGAAGGGTGCCTCAGATGGCTGTGGAAGGTGATGCACCCACCCAAAGTTGGGAGACAGAGACTCTGGGACAGCAGCCCAAGGTCACTGATAGGGAAGTTAATATGTGCAAGCGGAGAACAGGAGCTCACCATCTGAAAGCTTCCTATTTTAACTAATTATTTTTGTGAACTAGGTGATAAATTCTGTTGTTTTTATGCTACTGAAGGATTGTGAGTGCTGTTAGCACTCTTTAAATATGGCACCCTCAGAAACAGCCCTATTCACTCCACCCCAGTTCTGGTTCTGGTCACACAGTAGCATAAGATTTACATCAGGGGTGGGGAACCTATGGCCTCGAGGTCACATGTGGCCCCCTAGGTCCTCAAGTACAATTCTTTGACTGAATTGTTTGGCTGCACTTGAGGACCTAGAGAGCCACATGTGGCCTCAAGGTCAAAGGTCCCCCATCTGATACACCAATCTTCTATTAGCAGTTAAGAAACATTCTGTCTACAGAGAACAAAACATTGGTGATGCCAGTTGAAGTGACTAGAGGGAGTCTTAGTTTATTTCTGTTTTCAAATGAAATTTTGGTTTGTTTACTTGGTGTGACAATCTGATCATTTGTCACAAAATGTTATGCACTAGAGATTTAATGGTGGGAGCAAAACCTTATAGGTAAAGCAGCTCATTACCATTGTTTTTGTTGTTAAATCTGTACTGGGAAGAGAATATGAAATCCTGTCAGTCATAAGGGTTTGGCTTCCCAGGAGCAACCTAGTTCAAGCTCCTTATTTTACAGAGAAAGCACTTTAGCTTATGGAGTTTAATTGCTCAAGTTCATAAAGCTAGGAAGCATCTCGAGCCAGGATTTGGACCCAGGTTCTCTGACATCAGAGCCAATGTTTTTCCCCCAAGTACCCTACTCGCCAAGCTGCATTGTAAAATACTTCATTCAAATTTCTACAATGACTGATTCTATTTATGTAGTTCCTCCCCAGTACTTCCTTCAGAATTAGAATCTGCTTCCTGTATTTAGGGATGACATACTCTTTTGAGCTGTCCAAGGAAATCAGGAAAAAAAACCCAGATATAATCTTGTATGGAATCATTTGCTTAATTAACTTATCTAAGACATTGAGGGCATGTCCAGACTTCAATATCAGTTAAGTCCCCTTCTCTACTCCCAACTGCAATTTTTTTTAATCTTTCAAATGCTGTTACTAGTATAGTCTAAAATTAAGGGGACCATTGATTCTGACAGTTTTCTTTTAATATGATCTTGCTCTTTACATTATGTGGATGGCACAGCCATAAACACTTAAGGTCAACAGAATTCAAAAGGTGGAAATGCTTTATGAATGGAGAGATAGGAATGCATCTGTTGCAGCTGGGAACCAATTAAAAAAAAAATCAAAACTGGCTATTGTCAACTGAATTCCTGTGTTTAATTCACTTTTTTTTTCCCCCCTCCTTTGGCACTGCTTAACCAGAGCTCCAAGGCAGGGAAATAATATCTTCCAGGAAATGAGAACAATGATAACAAAACACACAGGTATCCTACCTCCATAGTTCTCATGGTAAATCTGCTCATTTGCCTACAAAAAAAAAAAAAAGAAGAAGAAGAAATATTTTAGGTCTTCAATTAAATCCAGCAAAAGCAATAAAAGCAGAATTTGTGACCCATGATGAAATCCCCCAGGTCCTGCAATCTCTACCCTTTCAAATCCTTTATGCATGAATGTGTCTCCTCCGGGCACTTCATACCGAAGGACCTCTAGACCCCGACGTATTGCTTCTCTGAAATTAAAAAAAAAATTAAGATTTTTAAAAAAATGTTTCTCTTCTGATCCTGAAGCATTACAGAAAAAAAGTGTTACCCCAAACCACTCGAACAGGAACTATCAAATGGTTCTGGTCTAGTAGGCCTTTTTTTTTTTAAACTGGCTGCATTGTTTTCAAAGAAGAGTTTTGTTCTTGGCCCCTAGTCAGTCCACCACTGCCACCACAGTAAAGGGGGATGGAGAGAGGAGGCAAGGGTGAAGGACAGAGAGGAGCTCTAAATTGGAGGACCTAATTTGATTTTTCTGTCATACACAGATGGGTTATTTTGTTCTATGAAGACGTCTTTGGGAGTCCACCGTGCTGGATCCAGTGTAGGGAGTGCAGACCTTCAAAGAACAGTGTTTCATTCTCTGCCCTGTGACCATAAACAATGACCAAGTACATATGTTCTATATTGTTGATTTTTTTCTCTGTTTTTTGGAGGGGGGAGGGCAGGGCAATTGGGGTTAAATCACAAGGTCACACAGCTAGTAAGTGTTAAGTGTCTGAGGTCATATTTGAACTCAGGTCCTCCTGACTCCAGGGCTGGTGCTCTCTTCACTGAGCCACCTAGCCATCCCTTGTTGATTATTTCTAAAGGCAGCCGGTGGCACAGTGGATGGAGCCCTGGGCCTGCAGGTCTAGAAGACCTGAGTTCAAATGCAGCCCCTGACATTTACTGGCTCTATGTCTCAGGGCAGGTAACTCAAGCTCTCTGTGCCTCAGTTCCCCCTCTGCTGTAAAGTGGGGATAATAATAGCACCTACCTCTCATGGCTGTTGTGAGGGTTCGGAGAGATATTGGTAAAAGGGCCTATCATGTAGAAGGCACTATAATGAATGCTAATTATTGTCATTATTCTTATAAGTGCTTATTCCCTTCCTTTCTTAATGTTGTATTTTCATTGCAACTCAGCTGAAAGGACCAGGTTTGAAAAAAACATTTTTTAAATTTACCAAGTATCTACTAGGTACCAGGTGCTGTGTTCTGGGCAATAGGTAAGAAAAGATAAAAAAAAAAACCCCAAACGAACCCCAAAAAACTACGTTCTGTGTCCTTTTCTTATTTCTCTCTTCCTGTTCCACTGTTCTCCTCCCATCCTTACCCCATAACCACTCTTTCTGCTTATTTTATCTTCCACCCCAGGAGCCTGAGGTTCTTCAGCATTATGCCTCTCCCTCACTCAGATTTGTGCTATAAAGCCATACAAATCTCTGGACAGGGTGTTTTTTAGCTCTCTTGATTACAAATATTCTTCTTTTTTCTAAGTCACCAAAAGTTGGAAAAACAGAACTTTCTTGTAAAATATAAGTACCATTTAGCAACAATTCTTGGGTTGTTAGCAGTAACATAAACTTAGTCAGCTGCTATTAAAAGCATATGGGCTGTAAAGGCCAGTGATGATCTGGGCCAACACAGTTGGCATATATGAAGACTACTCAATGAGCAGATTGAGACATACGCTGGGGCTGTCTGCCAGCCAAGGCAAAGTAGAGGCGTGTGCAGTTATCTAGGGAAAAGGCAAAGTCATGCAATGGAAAATCCAGTGGACCTCCAACACTTACTATTTGCGTGTCCTGGGGCCCACACTGCCCCTCTGTCAATGTAGGGGGTAGGATCAGATTATGATCAGATGTTTAAGGTCCTTTGGAGCGCTAAATCTATGATTCCAAAATTCCTCCCAATTTTCAGTCCTATGGGCCTATGAATTTGGGTCAATATGGATGAATAATATGGACCATCCAGGCTCTCAGGGCTGACTGGTTTTACCTTTAGGTACCATAGAGAGATTGCATGAAGTGGGAAATCACCTCTTTTAGATTCTCTCTTTCTATGGAGGGTACCACCATGTGTCCAGTCTCTGAAGATGCCAATCTCCTTTTCATTCTCAACTTTTTCCCTCTCCCTCACATTTCACATCTAATCAATTATCAAGTATTTTCAATTTTTAACTCTGAGGTATATTTCCCATCTTGTCTCTCCACTCACCACCCTTGTGTAGCATCTCATCACATGTAGCCCCCTGCTTTGTCTTCACCAGCTTTCTCTTCTCTCCAATCCCCTTCCCTCCCCCAACAGCTTCCAAAGTGATCTTCCTAATTCATAGATCTGACCATGTCACTCCTCTATTCAGGAAACTGCACTGGCTGCCTCTTTCCTCTAGGAAAAATACAAATTCCTCCATTTAGCTTTTAAAGCTCTTTACAATCTGACTTCAGCCTGTCTTTCCTGACTTATTCTAACAGCCAGTGATGCTTAGGGCCAACACAGTTGGCATAAGCAAAAAATACTCAGTGAACAACATGTTACTCTCTTCCACACACTCAACGTTGTAACTGATCTGTTTGCTGTTCCCTGCACACTACATCTCCAGTTTCCAAGTCTTTGCATAGGCTGTGTCCCTTAGCACAAAATTCACTCCTTCCTCACTCTGCGTGTTAGAACCCCTTGTATGTGTCAAAGCTCAGCTCAAGTACCATCTCCTCTAGGAAGCATCAATAGCTAGCATCATCCCCCAGAAATCACTTCATATATATTTTGTATTTAATTATCTATGTACATGCTTTCTACAGTCACCACCTATGGAATATAAGCTACTTAAAGGCAAGGAGTTTTCTGTTTTAATCTTTGTATTACTAAGGCTTAACACAGTGACTGGCATATAGTAAATACTTTAAAATGTTTCTTTAATTTAATATATGAGGGAAAGCCCCTCAGACAACAACTATCAAAACAAATACTGATTATGCTTTTGGGATCTAGTTATGGACTTTATCTCGAAGGGGTAAAGCATTCTCAGTCAAATACCTTGGCTAGGATGAGTTTACCATTTGCCTGTCAGAGAGAATGTCCTATGGAGATGGAGATGGGGATGGAGATGGGGATGGAGATGGGGATGGAGATGGGGATGGAGATGGGGATGGAGATGGAGATGGGGATGGAGATGGGGATGGAGATGGGGATGGAGATGGGGATGGAGATGGAGATGGGTCCTAGGATTGGGAAGTTTTGATTGGTTGTGAAGGGAAGAATGAAGGAAAGACTTGGATCATGAGACTTCACTGCTCAACCTGATGGGGACATTGGCAGTCTAGGAGGATATAAAATAGGAGGTGAGAGGTGCTGAAGACAAATTTTATCTGTTTCTCAACTCTGCCCAGAGCTAAGTCAACCCTATGTTCTTCTGCCATATCTCATTAATATCTAGATTCTACTTCTCATCAGTTGCAGACTTTTTATCCTGAGCTATCTGGATAATTTTCTCAGTTCTCCAGCTGAATCTCTCCCGTGTAGACATGGCCAAGGACATCATGAACCTGGGAGGGGAGTACTTGCCTATCTTCTGTCAACTTCATGATGGTTGTTCCCTTAGAGGAGAAGACGATGAAAGACATCCGCAACATTGGGCTAGAAAGGGAATAAAATATTTTGTACAATAAAATTATGTTTGGTACATTTCACAGAAAAGAAAAATTACTACCACTTCTACCTCTGATATTCACTTCTTCGAAATGATCAATAATAGGATATATAAAAGGGATGTAACTCATTTTTTTCTTGGCCTCTTCCATTTTGGTTCCAGATAAAGGATAATAGGTCCAGATAAAGGTCCTTACAAAGTTGCTCTCCCCTCTACCTACCTTTCCACCCTCCACCCCCTCAAGTAATTTTGGCAGTGAGAACAGACTATCCTGGGCCTTAGTACACTAGACTCAGGGTGAATTGGTCTCAGAAAAGAGGTCAGGATGACATCTTTCTCTGGACGCTATCTTTCACCACCACCACCACCACGACTATTGCAAGTAACAATACTCAAGTGCTCTCTAATAATCATAGAAATTTAAATGAATTCTCTAAGGGATGAATCTAGTTCATTTTTGCTACCTACCCCTCCTTCTGGCCTTCTCCCCCCACTCTCCATACCCCTTTACCTTCTAGGCTCAGTACCACCTAAAGGACAAGTCAGTCTATGTAATACTCATAAATGTTAGCTCCAAAGAGATAGAAAATCTGATTTCAATTTTGAAAAACTGTACCTTATGAATTTTTCAGCCAGACTTTCAACAAAGGAATAAATTTCTATCCAGTGATGTCTCACGCTGCCTGACCTAAAGAAAAACAATGGTTAATTAGACGATCCAGAAACCATTGATTTAATAAATTCCACTTTGTTCTTTTGCCATGGCAGTGTCCTTAACTTTAATAACTTTCTAAGAGGTTAACACTTACTAGCTGTGTGACCTTGGGCAAGTCATTTAACCCCAATCGTCCCTCCAAAAAAGCAAAAAATAAAAAAAATAACTTTCTAAGAGGAGAAATGAATCACAGAATTACTTGAATTACAGTTGAAATGAGTTTTAGAGACCATTTAGTTCAACCCTCTTGGTTTACTGATGAGAAAACTGAGCCTAGAGAGATGAAGTTACTTTCTTAAGGGCACAAAGGTAATATGCAGTAGAGATTTGAACTCAGATCCTCTGACCTAGTGATCTTTCTACTCAATGATGCTGCAAGATCATAGGGACCTTGCTTCTAAAAGGCCAAAAGAGGTTGGTCCCTTCCTCAGAAACCTCAGTGGTATTTACTCCATGATGTTCTTAACGAATGATCTCTGTGACTGTATCTATCTCCGGAGTTGGTATAATAAAGAAAGTAGCCTGGACCAGTTGGCTCCATAGTCTTTTCTAGGAAGCACTGTTGATGGGGGATAGATGGGCTGTGGATTGGGGATAGAGCTTCTCTATCACCATTCACCTCTTTCTTCCTTCAATAGCCAGAATAATACCACCTTAGCCTCTTCACTTCTCCACTGGTAGATTCTTTATCCCACTTGGCAAATACATAGACTATATGCTGGGGTCATGTATGTACTGTGATATTGAGTGAGAAGTCTGAAGAGCATTATCAATGCTTTTGACATTCTGTTATCTTTCCTGTTCATGTTGATAATCCTATTGGCATCCGGATAATGTTTTTACATAGTCACCAAGTTTTCTAATCCATGATGACATCCCACCCTCAAGTCATTACTGAGATGGTGGTAATTATCCCCATTTTCCAGATGAGGAAACTGAGGCAGAGAGCTTAAGACACTTGTCTCAAATCATGAAGCTAGAACTCGAACTCAGTCTCCTAACTACCAGCCCAGTGAATTAGTAAACAAGTTTCTTCCAATCCTTTTCCAGCCATGACACTCATGCAAACTTGCCAGGATCTACATGTGGATATTACCTTGATCTTTATTGATAATCACTCATTTTCTCTCAGAGATTGTATGCTCCTTGAGGGTAATGACTACATCATATTCATCTCTGTTATCCCCCCCTCCCTTGAGCCCAAGACAGGGCACATAGTAGGACCTTAATAAATACTTATAAAATGAATAAATGGATACTTTAGGAAAGCCTCAACCACACTCCCCTTCATTTGCTCCTCTCCACATATTTCCTCCACAACCTCCTCACCGACTCTTTCCTTGCCCTCTCCCCTCTCCAATTCTGAAACCATGAACTATGATCAAATTAACTCCACTATTATACCTTGATAGGATTTCTCAAGCCATACCCCTGTAGCCCCACTTACCATCTCAGTAACTTTCTGGACCAAAGTGTCCCCACCTGGCCACCACTCCCTTATATGTATACTGTGTCTCCAATTGCAACGTTAGCTCATTGAGTGTAAGGACAATCTTTGGTTTCCCAAGGCTTAACACAGTGCTTAGCACATAGTAAGCTATTAATAAATGCTTTTTCATTCATTCCATTCATTAAGCTGTGTATTTGTAAATATAAGATATATGAACACACATATTTGGAGCAGTTAGGTACTGAAGTGAATAGAGCATTGGACTGGATGTCAGAAAGATCAGAACTTAAATGTGACCTCAGACACTTACTAACTGTGTGGCCCTGAGCAAATCACTTAACCTCTGCCTGGGTAAAACTGGAAAAGGAAATGACAAAGCACTCCACTCTCTTTGCCAAGAAAATCCCATGGATGGTTGGTTCACGGGGTCCTGAAGAGTTGGACACAAATGAACAACATCATCCATATACACACAAGTAAATACACATATTTGTACTTTGGGGACCCATGATTTCATTCATGTAGGAACTACTAGTGTGAAAACTACCTCTACCAGAGCAGACTGCCAACTTTTTAGAGCTGCCTCGGACAGTGAGCAATCGAGACAATTATCTTTGATCACACAGTTGGTGTATATCAGAGTCAAAACTTGAAATCAGGTCTTCTTAACCACTAGGTCAGGTCTCTATATGCTATCCCATAGTGCTTTACACTAATATATACTACTTTCTATACATTCGACCCTAAACACAACACTGTACTTTACAAGGATTATTAATCTCATCATGCAGATGAAATTTCTTGTTCAGTTGTTTCAGTCATGTCTGATTCTTTGTGACTCCATTTGGAGTTTTCTTGGCAAAGATACTGAAGTGGTTTGCCATTTCCTTCTCCAGGTTATTGTATAGATGAGGAAACTGAGGCAAATAGGGCTAAGTGACTTGCCCAGGATCACACAACTAGTAAGTATCTGAGGCCAGATTTGAACTCAGGTCTTCTTGACTCCAGGGCCAGTACTCTATCCTCCATGCCACCTGGCTGCCCCAAACTAAGGCTAAGAGAAGTTTCAGTAATTTGCCCGAGGTCATCCAGCTAAGAAGTGTCTGAATCAGAATGATATAGTGACTATGTCCAGCATTTTATCCACTAGGTCACAGAGTCTTTACACACAATAGCCAACTTTGCTTCTTTTTTTGTCATAATTATTTCTCTTTAAAATTTTCCAGCTTAAAATTGGCAAATGGTAGTAAGGGAACCCAGGATGTCTAAGTTTGTTATGGACTTTCCACCAAAGCTGTCCTAGAAAAGTGATTGGCAAAGTTTCCTGTTTCTTTTGTTTAATATATCCTGAACGCCTATCAGTGGATTTAAATTGAACTCAACAAAGATTCACTAAGTGCTTGGCAAAATAAAAGCTGACATTTACATATAATTTCATGGTTTTCTAAAGTCATAGGACCACAGATTTAGAGTTGGAAGGAACTTTAGAGGGTCAGCTAGTCCAACCCTTTTATTTTACAAATGAGGAAACTGAGGCACAGTTCCATTAGGAGACTTGCCCAAGGTCACACAGCTAAAGTACTCAAGGCAGGATGTGATGAGTCAAGTCTTACTGATTCCAAGTCCAAAGCCCTTCCCACGACTCATGCTGCCTTTCATCAGTGGAGCCTCACAACAGCCCTCTAAAGTAGATGCTGCAAATATTACTGTCCCCATCTTCTAGATGAAGAATTGAGGTGATTCATCTAAGGGCATTTATGTAAGGAACAGGGCTGGATGCTGATTCTATATTAAGCAATATGACTCTACCCTTTTAAGAGCTTACATTTCAAAGTACTTGAAACACCCATCAATACACTGGTCAGATACGGTGCTTAATATTAGTTCCTTTGTTTGAACACAATTTATTTTTCTTTTCTGCTCTCTTCCCTTCCCTACTGCCCTGTAAAAGACTTGAAGTGGAACCACACAGAGGAAAGTAAACATCAAATACAGATGATAGGAAAAGCCAAGATCTTTATCCCTTTCATCCTAACTTAATGCTCTAGGAAAGTGGGACAGGCATTGAGGAACATCTTGCATGCCGTATGGCAGATGTATGCAATATGGCGGAACTGGGGAAGTCGAATGTGTGAGTGAAGGTCAGTTGGGGATAGTACCAAGTTCTTGACTGGAAGAAAGGTACCCAAACTGGCCACAGTGCTGAAGAATAAAAAGGAAGTCGGGGGATGTGATGGAGCAGTGAAAGGAACTGGGGATGTTTTAACCCAGAAGAGAGAAGACCCAGTAGGGACAAGATTATCTTGCCTTGAGAGTATCATAACGTGAACAAGAGACTAGATTCAATCTGTAGAGTTCCCAGGGGACGTTAGGCCCAATATGGAGAAATTATAGGAAGACAACTCACTTATGATGATGAACTTTCTACCAACAACAGTTAATTGGATATAGGATGGGCCCCATCATGGAGTAGTGACCTCCCCATCACTGAAACTCTCCCAGAAGGAGAATATCCATCAAGGTTCTTATAATGGCATTCTTGCATTGAGTGGGAGGTTGCACTAAATGACCTTGAGTCTCTTCTAGCCCTGAGATCCTGTTAAAAGTGATGTCAAATACAATTGTCTTTCTGTTCTTTGTATGTGGAAAGTTCATGTTTACTAAAGTTCATTAGAATTTTTCTTCATCCTAAAAATAAAAGATTTCACGAAATTATGAAAAGATGACTTTGGCAAAGATCGTTTTAATACCTCTGAGATAACTGTGGTACCCAAAACAAGACAAAAGGTCCAGAGAAGATGAGGCTGGGCAAACAATAAGAAAGAACATCTCCATATAATAAGTTTGATTTTTCTTTTAGGAACAGATCCCATGAGTTTGGTGCCAGATCCTTTCTTCCTTTGTGTTCACCTAGACTGAGCTCTAGAGTTGGAATCTCATGCCGTACTATAGAACCTCATCATAACATGACTTGAAACTACATCATTTTGGATATTAGTGCTGTGTACGGGGAAAAGTCCTGAACTGGGAACCAGAGGATTTGGGGGGGGGGGTCTAATCTTAGCTCTGCACAAGTGGGAACTTGGGCAAGTCATTTTCCTCTCTGAGTCTTGCTTTCCTCATCTGTAAAATGGAGAAATTGAAATAAATGACTAATACATCATTAAAAATTTTGACTCCTTGAATCACACACAGTAACCCTCTCCAATCTGAATTCCAACCTTATTACTCAATTGAAACTGCTCTCTCCAAAGTCACCAGCAATATTTTAACTACCAAATCTAATAGGCCATTCTTTATCCTCAGCCTCCTTGACTGAGAGAGGGAGAGAAAGAGACAAAGAGACAGAGCTAGACATAGAGAGAAACTGAGGCATTGTGACAGACAGACAGACAGAGGCACACACATACAGAGAAATGAGAGAGAGAAAGAAATGAGAGAGAGACAGAGAGACAGAGACAGAGAGAGACAGAGACAGAGTGAGAGACAGAGAGACAGAGAGACAGAGAGAGAGAGAGAGAGGGAAAGAGAGGGAGAGAGAGAGAGAAACTAGAATACTGGTTACCAAATTTGTTTACAGACAAAAGGGCTGGCCTAGGAGGGAGGCATTTACATTTTCTCCTTACCCTAGAAGGTCTGCGCTAAGTACTCATTCTAATGAATAGGCCTGGGTTTCCTTATTCCAGCAGCCAGTGTGATTGTATAAGTGGTAAATTGGGGATAGAGTCTCCCTATCACCATTCACCATTTTCCTCCTTCAATAGCTGGAACAACAACATCCTAGCCCCTCCACATCTCCATCTATAGATTCTTCATCCCACTTGGCTCATCCACTCAGACTGATGGTGGAGACAGGATGAGCATATACATGACAGCCAGTGAATGAGAAGTGCCAGATTGCTTAAGAACAAAAACAGAATAAAGTCTTTTGTTGTTATTGTTGTAGACCTAGGATCTCAATGGTGTAGGAATTCTGGTGAGGAATCTCCCTCCACCAATGTAGGTTGCCAACTAGTGTGTAGGTTTTTGGCTTAGAGAGTTGCTGGGTGGCAGGGAGAGGCTAAGTCACTTGCCTGTGGTCACACAGCTAGCATGCGTCAAAGGCAGGATTTGAACTGTCATCCTTCTGTTTACAAGCTCTCTGTCTACTCTCTTGGTTGAACAATACAGATACTAATTCACTTTTGTTTAGCCCTTTTAGATATATAAAAGGTTTTCCCTACAACAACCCTGGGAGGTAGGTAGTGCAAGTATTTATTATCTTCATTTTGTAATGAAGTAAAAGAGTTTGCCAAGAGTCACACAGCTGCTTATAATAATAGCTGACATTTATACAGAGTTTGAAAGTTTAATAGAAATAACAAACAGCATTATGTGCCACTTTAATGTTTCCAAAGAACTTTACATATATTGTCTCATATGATCCTTACAATAACTCTGTGAGGGAAGTCCTATTTCTACCCCCATTGTACAGATAAGGAAACTGAGGCACAGTGAAAGTGAGTGACTTGCCCACAGTGATACAGCTCATAAGTATTTGAGGCAGGATTTGAATTGTGGTCTTCCTGACTCCCAGGACAGTGACCTATCCACACTGCCCCTTTGCATACATGATCTCATTTTGATCTTCACAGTAAACCTGGAAGGTAATCAAGCTCAGATCTCCTGTCTCTATGAGTGGTAGTCTTAAGCATAGAGCAACATGGACCCTCCATGGGTGCCATTAACTACTTGCCTCATGAGTCTGGGACCACAAAAGTAGCACCACCCCTAGGCTTTTCCATTCCACCCCATACCTCATCGACCAGTCCAGTAGTACTACTTTCAGATTATGGCCTGCTTATGGTTAAGCCTAAGCTTTGAGGATAGAACCTGAGCCCGAATTTTTAACAGCAGCTCATGGGGGAGGATTCACCATATGACCCACTTTCTTGGATTGGATGTGAAATGCCAAGCCTTTTTTTCGGAACATCTGGATTGCTTTTTCCCCCTCCCCCAAAGGCTGATGCAGTGCCAAATAAGGCCCTGGCGTGAATCACGAGCCAATGAAGTATATACCACATGAAGGAGGGCAAATGAACAAACAGAAAACCCGACAGTGGTTAGAATCCAGCAGAATAAGTGTTTCTACAACTGAATGATTGCCTTGGCTGATCCACACAACAAAGGCCAACAAGGAGGCAGAATTCTTGCTTCCATACCCATGAGCCAATAGCAAGAAGTCCAATTCTAGCTTCAAATTCTCTAAAACAATGACATGACTCTTCCTCAGGAGTTTTCCCTACTATGAAACCACCAGGAAAATCCAGAGCATTCAAGACCCATCATTTGGAATGCAACAGAAAATCCATTGATGTATAAGATTTTGGGCAGAGTTGGTTAGGGGCCTGTACTCTGTCATTCTACAGAGGGGAGAATGTAGCTTCAGGGGAAGGATTCCAAGGCTGGATTGCCTTGGGTTCCCTGGCTAGCTTTCCTCACCCAATAAGACAATGTCTCAAAACGCATCCGCTTTGGATCCATTTCTGCTAGTCAACATTTATTAAGCTTCTACTAAACTCAAGACATTGTACTAGGCATTAGGGGTATGAAGAGGCGGCTAGCAGGTCCAGTGGATATAGCACTGAGCCTGGACTCAGGAGATCTGAATTCAAATCCACCTTCAGACAATTGCTAGCAAGCAAGTCGTCCTGTGCAAGTGACTTAACCACTCTTAAAATTTAGTTTCTTAATCTATAAAATGGAGATAAATAATAGCACCTCCTCTCAGACTGGTTTGGAGGATAAAATGAGATAATATTTGTAAAAGGGCTTTGCTATCCTTGAAGTATTACATAAATGCTTTTGTTCAGTTGTTTCAGACTCTTTGTGACCCCACGTGGGGTTTTCTTGTCAGAGATATTGGAGTGTTTGCTATTTCCTTCCCCAGATCACTTTACAGATGAGGAAAGGGAGGAAAACAGAATTCCAGGGTCACACAACCAGTAAGTGTCTGAGGCAGGATTTGAACTCAGGAAGGTGAGTTTTCCTGACTCCAGGCCTGGTGCTCTATCCACTGCACCACCCAGCTGCCCATATGAATGCTAGCTATTATCATTGGAAAGATAATGAGGAGAAGGAAAAGAACAGACTATATCCTCAAGAATCTTCAATACTCTTTGGAGGATTACAGCATATACAAAATTCAGGTCTTTTGATAAGGGGGAGAACATGTACAACTCAGGGAGATCAGGGAGGGCCGCTGAGCTGAGCCTTAAAGGAAGGCCAGGCTTCTTGGAGGCAGAGGGGAGGAAGAAGCCCATGTTGGACAAAAGAGACAGTTTATGCAAAGAGAAGAAAATAGGAGATGAAATACTGAGTTCCAGGGACAGTTAGTTGGTCAGTTTGGCTGCAACATAGAGTGTGCAAAGGGGGATCATGTGAAGTAAGACAAGTAAAGTAAAAAAAGGCTGGTGACAGTTTGTGGGCATCCTTCAATGCCCTGCTAAGAAATTTCTATCTTCTCCTAGAGGCAAGGAGGAAGCTACTAAAGGGGAGCGCCATGGCCAAATCAATCTTGCAGAAAGATTGTTTTGGGGGGGCGGCTAGGTGGCACAGTGAATAGAGTACTGGCTCTGGAGTCAGGAGGACCTGAGTTCAAATCTGGTGTCAGACACTTAAAAATAACTAACTGTGTGACCTTGGGCAAGTCACTTAACCCTAATTGCCCTGCCTTCCCCCCTCCAAAAAGCAGAAAAAGAAAGATTATTTTGCCAGTTGTGTTGACAATGGATTAGAGAAGAAATAGATGTGGATCAGGGAGGCAGTTGAGTATAGAAAGAGTACTAGCTCTGGAGTCAAGAGTTCATGGGTTCAGATCCCACTTATGATTTACTACCAGCATGGCCTTGGCCAACCATTTACATCGTAGGACTCAGTCTCCTCATCTTGAAAATGAAGGGGCTGGACTAGGTGTCCTGAGGTCTCTTCTAGCTAGCCATATAGTATTACAGTCCGAGTAGGTAGTGATGGAGGCCATGTGAGTGGAGGAGAAGCAGATGAATCCAAAAGATGTGGGGAAAGACTCAATGAGACGATGAGAAATGGAGGAGAAGAGGGAAAGGTCAGGGATGACTGAGAAGATGGAGGCTCAGAAAGAGCTACCTGGAGGATAGAATACCAGCAACATGATTTGGAAATAGACAAGAAAACTGTGATGGATTTTTAATGTTGTGAGATAAGGAGCTTGTGTCTTTATAATATAGGCAATAGGTAGTTACTGACTATTTGAGAAAGAGAGGGACATGGTCAGACTTGTGCTTTAGGAAGACTTGGGTAGCTATGTGAAGCATGAATTGGAGAGCAAAGAAACTGGAATCAGGAGGTCAATTAGTAGATTTTAGAAATTAACTAATACAAGAAGTAATGAGGACTAGAACTAAAGTGGTGATTGGATGAATAGGGAATAAAGAGAATAAATGTGGAGACATTTTGGAGGTAGAAATCAATGTCTTGTTAACTGATTAACTATGGCAGTGGTTCTCAATCTGTGGATTATGTTCAATTTGTAACAATGAAAATACATCCCGCATGTCAGATAGATTCATAACAGTAGCAAAATTACAGTTATGAAGTAGCAACGAAAATAATTTTATGGTTGGGAGTCACCACAACATGAGGAACTGTATTAAAGGGTTGCGGCATTAGGAAGGTTGAGAACCACTGGGCTATGGGGAGTTAATGAGAGAAATAGTCAAGGATTATCCTCCAAAATGGGTTACAAACCTACTTTACAATGGAAAGAATGGTGATACCCTCAACAGATATAGGAGGTTTGGGGATATACAAGTTTTGGGGGAAGACGATGATTTTTTTCACATACTAAGTTTGTGATGGCCATAGGAAATTGGAAAGGAGATGTCTAGCAGGCAGCTGATGATGTGGGACTAAAGTTCAGGAGAAAGACTGGGGACGTTTTGATTGGGGAGTCACCATCTATTTCTCTGATCAGCATTTGCTGCCTTCTGAATCACTGATAACCAGGGTTCTCATTTGCTCTCAAAAAAACTGTCAACACTTTGAATAGCTTTTTCTTTCAGAGGTATTACAAAAAATGGGGCATAGTATGAGGTGGGACATACATGATGGAAACTCACAGATCCTTTGAAAGAGATGCTTGTTTCCTTTTAAAAAAGGGTTTATATGACTGTTTCTTTTTGAGGAAGTAAAAGAGGGTGACAAATGGGCAGGAAGACTCTTCACATGTAGCTCCAGTTGGGAGATGGAAATGTGGGGAGATGAAGATGATGGATGGAAGTTTCCATCTTTTATAGCAGTGGTTCTCAACCTGTGGGTTATGTTCAATTTGTAACAATAAAAACATATCCTGCATATCAGATAGATTCATAACAGTAGCAAAATTACAGTTATGAAGTAGCAATGAAAATAATTTTATGGTTGGGGTTCACCACAACATGAGGAACTGTATTAAAGGGTCATGGCATTAGGAAGGTTGAGAACCACTGTTTTAGAGGAATCCTCAAGGTTCAGAGCAGGTATTCCCCCACACCCAGAGTGATTGCTATACTGGCTGAATCACCTATGTACCACATAACTTAGACTGTATGTGGAATGACTTAAAGTCTATAGTGTTCAGGGTAGGTGAATTTTTGCCCTGCAAAGGCAAGGATTTCCTGGTTACTGGACAGAATTTTCCACTCTTCTTCTTAATGCTCTCTACTACTCTCTTACAATGGGAGTAATTAGCTTTACCACAACTACCAGGGAATCTCCTCCCCTTAATGAGGTAAGGCCACTTGTCTGAAGAACAGCCTCAAATTACTTTGCTATGGAATAACTTGGCACAATAGAATAGCCTTTCATAAGAATACTAAAATTTTATCCCAAATTCCACATTTTTTTTACCATGTGCTCTCCACTTAAGTGGTAAACAGAGAGGAAATAAATTAAATCTGGCTCTTTCTTTGGAGCAAATGTATTATTCCTTCCCCAAATTACTGCTAGTGTCTTTAGAACACTTATTTTCTAACCAGTGCTTAGGATGACTCCAGTGAGAGTCCCCTGTGGGTTTCTCCACTACCCTTCACCGTTTGTACATGAAGTCATTCATATACAGTGCCCTGATTAGAGTATAGGACTTGGGAATCAGGAAGATTGGGTTTAAATCTAGCCTCTGACACTTCTAAGTTATATGGTCATAGGCAACTCTCAAAGGCAATACATGAGCCAGTTTCTCTACCTAGAAAGCACAAGTGCTGGATGTGGGTTTATGTGTCTGTCTAAGGATGGAAGATACAGATGGACAGATGACTGAACAAACAACCAACCACAAACCAAGGAAAACAATGATAAAAAACCAGCAGGTATATGAGAGAAGTATGGTGTCTAGGGACAAAAAGGAATGGATTTTTGACCGGGCAGAGAGAGAGAAAATACTCCCCAACCTTTACGGAAAGGGGGACAAACACAACCCCTACTGGAAGATCCCAGCTATGTCGCAAAGTGAAAAAGGATGGGAAATATAGCTAACCATTTCTCCTACACCAAAGTCAAAGATTCTCGGGAGTTAGCAAGGATCATAGCCACCATCTAGTCCAAAGCATAACTGAGCAAACATCCCCTCTCCAGCACACTTTACAAGTGGTCAAACAGTCTTGTTCTGAAGACCTTTACTGGCAGGGCAGTAGACCCCACTCTTTCTCAAGGCAACTCATTCCAGTTCTTGTTGTGGCTTAATTGTGTCCTACGCTGTATGGGGTTTTCTTGAAAGAGATACTAAACTGGCTTGCCATTTTCTTCTCCAGCTCATTTTACAGATGAGGAAACCGAGGCAAAGAGGGTTAAGTGACTTGGCCAAGGTCACATAGCTAGTGAATGTCTGAGGATGGATTTGAACTCAGGTCTTCCTGACTCCAGACCCAACACTCTTACCTGCTGAGCCATCTAGCTGCCTCTTTTAGATAAAGTTAATGGTGAGCCAATTTTTCTTGATGTCAAATCTAAACTTATTTCCCTGCAACATCTCCTCACTGTTACTATTTCTACCCTAATAAGCCTAATCCCTTTTCTGTTACATGATAGCTCTTCATGGACTTGAAGCAGCCATCATATTTCCCATATAAGGCTTCTCTTTCTCCAAGTTAAACATCCCCAGATTCTTCAGCTGAACACTGAATGGCAGGATCCCCAGACCCTTCAGCATGCTGGTAGCCTTTCTTTAGACAGCTTCCAGCTGATCAGAACGTGGTGCTCAGCGCTAAATACAGAAGTCCAGATGTGATCTAAGCCAGGCTACGTACAGGGTAACTATCATAACCCCAGAAATTAGATCAATATCCTGGTTCCAGTTTAGAAAAGAAGAAACGGAGATGTGGTGAGGCGCTCTTCATGGGTCAGGGCCCTCCATTCTAAGAGCAATCCAGCAGAATTAACATACCAGTGGTTTGTGCTCATTCCTCCTTTCCAAAGCCTAAGGAGGAAATAGGAGCAAAACTTACTAGGGAAAAGGACAGGATACCCATCTACCCTTCTTCATCATTTCTTTGTTCTGACTTTGGAGTCCAGAGGAGGAATGTGGCAAAGGGCATGACTTAAAGAAATGAAAAAAAAAAACACTAGGGAAGAAAAGACACAGGGAAATGAATTTGGTTTTGTTTTTGTAAGTTGAGAGATCACAGGAAGGACTGCTGCAAAGAGGCAGTTTCATGCTGTGAAAAATGCTGGCTCTGGAGTCGGAGCATGGGGTTCAAATCCCAGCTCTGCCACGCGCCACCAGTATGATGTGGGTAAGTTCACTGTTTTCGACCTTAATTTCCTCATCTGTAAAATGAGGTGTAGGGGGGAGGACAGTGGACTGAATGTTTTCCTCGGTACTTTCCAGCTCTAAATCTTTGATCTTTATGAGCCTAGGGCTCTAGTCTATGAGGTATGCTATTGCCCAACTAGGCCATCCTTTACCACATTTTTCAATCGGAGACCTCAGATGCATCTTTATTATTGTTATTCAGCGATTAGTCAGTATATGGGCTTTTAAAACATTCTTGGGAAATGGACCATATTGAAGTAATAGGCAACTAAATTCAGTGCAGTGCTTATTCCAACAAAAGGATAACAGGAAGGGAGATGACAAACAGCTAAAGGATTTTAAACTACATTCGCCCTGTTATTAAACAAAAGGTCCCTTATTTAACTCTTTGGTTTTCTTTTCCAGAAAGAGAAGAGCTAATTTGTTTATGCAAGTTTGTTTTGAATAATTGGCCTTCAAAGAGATGGAAAATGCTTATTTAAAAAAAAAAGGAATATAATATCACCACTACAGTGCTATGGAAAGAGCAGTTGGATTCAGGGTAAAAGGCTAGGGGTTCCAATTTTGGCTCTGTCACTAAAGATCTGGATGACCTTGACCAAGTTGCTAATTGTCTTTGGGCCTCAGGTTCCTCATCTGCAAAATAACTGCATTGGACTGGTTCCATTCCAGCTCAAAATCTATGATTCTAAGATCCTGTACTTGAAAAGACTTTATTTCCTGTATCCCCTTTTAACGGATAGGAAAAATGAGTCAAAGAGAGAGGGAGTATCCAGGAAAGTCAGTGGAGAGCATGGTTATGTTTAGCCATTCATAAGGCCAATATGTCTCTGCCAAAGAGCATCCCAAGGGTCCTTCCTATTCACTTCGCTTACTGTGTTCATACACTTATAGCTCAAATCTCTTTCTAAACATGGACCCTCCCATTGGTTCCCATGGTCATAATACATGTAGCATAATTGAGCCAACTGTTACTGTATGAGAGAAATTGTAATAGGAGTTTTTTTTTCCTATTACAGGCTCCATTTATGGAAGAACAAACTATTTTAAGATTAGAAGTGCATCTAATGTTGAAGTTAGAGATCTCAATTTTCTTCCCATCTTCACTGGTGAGCTTTGATGATAATAGATATCTTAAGGCTTAAAATATAGAGTTAGAAGTTAATAACAGATGGTAGCATAATGTAGTAGATGGGAGTGTTAACTTGCATTTGGGAAGACCTCAGTTCAAATCTCATCTCTGACATTCTTTCTTGTGTAATTTTGGACAAGTTGCTAGACCTCTCTGAAGGGCTGGCATAGATGACTTTTGAGTTCCTTTCTAGCTCTAAATCTTTGATATCATTTAGAATTTGAGGTTTGCAAAGCACTTTATATACATTACCTTAATTGAACCTTATAAATACACTATGAAGTATTATGAAAAGTATTATGCCCATTTTACTGCTGAATAAGCAGAGGTCCATAAAGGTTAAATATCTTGTTCACAGTCACATTGATAGTATCAGATTTAAAGTAAGGTTTTTCTGACTCCAAGTTCAGCACTCTAACCACCAGGCTAAGCTACCTCTTTAGCTCTATCTCTGTTATCTTCTTTCTTTGAGGAATGGGGGTGGTGAAGAGATATGAAAATCCAGTGTTAGTATTGTTATTAGGGGGCTGATACATGAAACATAACCCCCCCTCATATTCTGGACCAACTTTTACTCATTGACATTTTCTGGTTTTAGCTTTGAAAGTTCTTATGTTTTCTATTTGGTGCAGGAGAAAGAACACATTGTGAATTCAGGGTACTTGAGTTCAGATACTGTTGACTTATGTGATCTTGGCTAAGTTGCTTAACTTCCCTGGCTGACAATCTACTCATCTATTTAATGGATTTGATGGATTCGGAGTTCTCTTCTAACTTTAGATATACGATCCTGCAAAAATTTTTTCCCTTTCCTATAACCTAGTGGAATTTAGGCTGTTGGACTGTTTTTATCAAGGAAGGTAGTATTACTGCTTAAGGCCCTGATTGCTGGGGAGATTTTTTTCTAGAGCTCTCACTGTACTTTTCTACAGGTGACATCACTTTTAGATTAGGCTTCAAGTTCAAGGCACACTTGAGACCCTACCTAGGCTTTAACTACCTTGAGAGGTCTTTCATTGGGTGGCCTCATTCTGAGAACCCCTTGTGTTTCTTTAACCTAGTAGACTTCAGCAGAGCAGAACTCTGTAGAGCTTCTGTGACTTACAGAAAATAGAACTCAAAATGTACTCAGAGGGATAACCAAGATTGGAGCCCATCCATTGGGTACATCTAGCTCTAGAGCAGTGGTTCTCAATCTGTGAGTTATGTTCAATTTAAATACATCCTGCATATCAGATATTTACATTACAATTCATAACAGTAGCAAAATTACAGTTATGAAGTAGCAACGAAAATAATTTTATGGTTGGGGGTCATCACAACACGAGGAACTGTATTAAAGGGTCACGGCATTAGGAAGGTTGAGAACCACTGCTAGAGAAACCTTTGAAAGATGGCCCCAGGAGAACCATGAAATGTCCATGCTCTTGTAGGTGTGTCCCTGAAGAGCCTTAGGGCCAAGTAAGTATTGGTGACTTACAGGAATCTTATATCTTATAGTTCCTTTCTCCTGCCAGAAGAAAAGACCCTATATTTATTTTGTGCATGCACGTCTCCCTGGGTAGAACATAAGCTTCTTGAAGCTAGGAACAGTTTTCTTTTTGTCTTTGTATCTGAAGTACCTACCCAGAGCCTGGAACCTAACCTAGCAAGACCTCAGCACATGTTGACTGACTGATGAAGAAAGCATGAGCCTTGGGAGAGAGTAGACTTGGCCACTCCCACCTTTCCCTGTGTGACCTCGGGCAAGTATTTAACTTCCATAAAACATATATACACCTGGAGGTTATACCTCCCAACATCACTATGAGGATCATAGAACATAGTGTGTATAAAGTACTTTGTGAAACCTTCAAGTACTGCACTAGGAATGTCAGCTCTTCTTATTAATATCCCAATAGCCTCCAAATTCTTTACCCTTGAGGCATTCCAAAAATATCTCCATGGCAACAAAGGTTTGCTTGTTTTCATTCCTGGGTCACTCCTGGCCCTTCCTTGCCCAAGTAGTCCTATATTCCTCCAAAATGGCATTGAGTCAGAGAGCATCCATTACTAACTAGGTGCCCAAGGGAGGATGTCATCTTAGCCTATCAAGTCGCTTCCTAATGGCCTATTTTCCCTTAAAGTTGGATGGGTCAGCCTTCAGCAGCAGAGGGCTCATCAACCTCTAATCCCCTGCCTTTTAGCTGTCCCACCCCAGCCCGCCTTCTCCTCCACCCCTGATGAGTTTATTAGATTGTTGCCAGCCCTTCTGGAGTGCTGGGAAAGATGTTTCCTTTTGGATGTATTCCTTTCAAGTCTTTTACACCCACAAGTGTGGACTCAGCATTAAAGGTAACTGTGAAATTATAGCTCCTCCATCATGTTATTTTCCTGGGGCAGTGGATTTTGATTTAGTTGTTGACAAGCCCATTCTTGCAGTCCTGAGCTGCAAGGTTCTCTGCCAACTCCTCACTGAATGCCTGAGGAGGCAGAAAAATGGACAGGATGCCCAAAACATGGCCCCGTCATCGTTGACAGAATCCCCTTTTGTCGATGGCAGGCCACTGTCAAATGCAATTCCTTTGATATACTTTGTGTGTGTGTGCCTTTTCTTGGTAATTTATCTGAATGTCAAATAAGGAGCAAAGACATAAAACCTTGGTTTTTCTTCCCATTGGAGGATTTCTAGCTCAAGCTATGTGTCCTTCTGTAAAGAAGCCCCATTGCATCATATCCAACAAGTGGTCAGCTAGACTTTGACTGAACACTTCTAAGAAAAGGGAAAGCGAGCCATTTTACTTCAGTTAGCTCTAATTGTTAAGAAACTTTTCCTTATAAGAAGTCTCTTTTCACCTCCCCTCAAATATTCTCTAATGTGTCTGGAGTTGTCTAAACATCCCAGTGAACAACAGATCAGCCATAGTCTATTGGGAGAAGGAGTGGAAACAGCTATGTGCCCTCAATGTTAAATATTCAACCAGTGAACATGATGACCTCATACACACCCTCCAGGAAGTTGAGGTACAAGCCAGAGGCTGAACCAGAGGATATGGCGGTAGCTTGATCTCTGACTCCATCTCCATCCTTATTTCCTCTTTGTGAATGGCTAAATGTAAAGGTGGCCTGGGGAAATTTCCAAATTAGCAAGGCATAACAGAAAGAATATTGGATTTGGGATCAAGAGGATCCAGGTTCCAATCCAAACCCTGCAGTTTAATAGTTTCCTCCTCTGTTAAATAAGAGGTTTGAATGAAAGGATTTCTAGATTCCCCTACTTTCCTCTCCTCCCCATAAAGTCACACTGGTTAAATGAGCTGCCATTTACATAAAACCACTTTCCTTTCTTTGGAGAAGTCTTGGGGATTACATGGGATGAAAAGTGTGGGTATGAACAAGAATGGTGTTAGACACAGAGCTTTCTTGACAAAGGGAAATAGAATGAAGTAATATGGCATTGGGGCAAAGAAATATGTTGCCAAAATCCTTCTGGCACAGAGATCCTTCCTGAAGCAAAAGCATGAGAGGTTTCTTCTGTTGTTGTTCAGTTTTGTCTGACTCTCTGTTACCCCATTTGGGATTTTCTTGGCAAGATACTGGAATGGTTTGTCATTTCCTTCTCTGACTCACTTTACAGATGAGGAAACTGAGGCAAGCAGTGTTAAGTGACATTCCCAGGGTCACACAGCTAGTAAATGTCTGAGGCTAGATTTGAACTCAGGAAGAAGAGTCTTCTTGACTCCAGGCCTGGCACTCTATCTGCTGGACCACCTAGGTTTTTTGGCCTTACATAAATACTTTTCTATCTTCAGTGTTACAAAATGACTTGAGGTTCTCCATCCCTCCACAGAGGTGATTTGGAGATGAATGAAGCAACAGCTGTAAATGATACTAAGCACCCCAAGAAAAATGTGCAATATATTCAGAAAACAATTCTCTCAAGCCTAGCACAGCAGGGTGGACTGAACATTGCAGGGCTCCAAGCTGCTGGCTGCTTTGCCATTGGCCTGTTATTGAGCAAATCATTTCAGTGACAGTTTCCTCACCAATAATAGGCCAGAGTCAGTGTCTAGAACAGGGCCACAAAGATGGCAAAAGGTTTCAACTCCATATCACAGGAAAATCTGTTGGAGGAACTGAAGATGTTTAGCCTAGAGAACGGAAGACTCAAGGGGACATGGCAACATTTGAGGGGTTATGCTATGAAGGAGAGATGAGACTTGTTCTGTTTTAGTCCAGAAGACAGAACCAGCAGCCTTAAGTAGAAGTTGCAAAGAGGTAAATTTAGGCTTGGCATCAGGAAAAACTTTCTGATAAAGTAATTCCAAAGCTCATTCCTCTTTAGGAAGAGGTGGTAGTTCCCCTTCTTTGAAGGACCACGTGCTGAACATGGTATGGCATCACTTTGGAATGTATGCTAGCCTGCATAGCCACGGAGGTCCTTCCAACTCCCATTCTGTGATTCTGTGATACAGTCTCATCTAGTGCAAAACCAAAACAAAACATTGAGCTAGGCATCAGAATACCGAGTTCCAGCCCTTACAGCTGTTTGAGCTCAGTTAAGTCACTGTAACCTCTTTAAATTTCTGTTTCCTCATCTGCAAAATGGGAATAATGATGTCTGCCCTGCCTACCACACAGGGGGAGGGTCTAGTGCTTAGTCCAGTGCCAGGAACATAGCATATGCTTTAATAAATTTGATTGACTCATTGAAATGAGATGATGCAGATGGAAGTATTCTCAAAATTACAAAGAATTAGACAAATGTAGAGTATTATAGATATTGCTATGATGAGATTAGTAGTAATTAATCATTGATAAGAGTCATCAGAGACATTTTCCCAATTTTACAGAGAACCTGTGGTAGTAGGCTACCATTCTATTAAGCCATTGAAGAGAGTGTTTTTCCTTTATTCTTCAACACCAGAATAGAAGAGTACATCTGGAATGTACTCCCCTATTCTGGGAAGTTTTATTCTTCCATTCCAGTTGTACTCCCCTCTTACATCATGCTCTCTGAAGTTCCTGATCTGTAATTAACAAATCTGATTTGATCTTAAACCTTTCTCCTTTCTTACTTCTGTCTTCTGACTTCCTCTGAGAAAGAGAAGACAGAGTTTTAATGATGAGGTCTTCAGGGGCTTTCCTCCTGATGACCCAGCATCTCTGACCATCCTTTATAGTAGAGGTGGAACTTCCACACCTTCCCCACCCCTGCCTGACTCCATGGTTAAGATGAAGTTAGAATACTCTGCTTCCTATTACTACATCGAGACTCTCCTTTTATCACCACCAGTCAGCAATCTCTTCTGTTTTACAGTTCAAAATATTCAAATTTATCATCCAATATAGATCCTGACCATTATTTGTCAATCCCTAAGGCATTCTCCTTTCCTCAGTGATGTCAGTGCCTGGCTCCCATTGCTCTTTGAGCTTCCTGTGACATCCCTTCCCCAACCCTCTCAGTTAAAGACCTTGTCTCATACTTCACTGAAGTAATTGAACTAATTATCTTCCTCTCTCAAATCCAGACCTATTCCCAACTTTTCCTATTATAGCTGAGGGCATCACCATCCTCCCAGGTAGGCTCCCAACCTCAGCATCATCCTTGGATCCTCACGCACACTCACTCTACCTATCCAATCTGCTTCCAATTCTTGTGATGTTTGTCTTTGGGACACCTCCTGTATCCATTCCCTTCTCCCCACTCACTCATACAGCTGCCATCCAGTGCAGGCCTTCATCACCTGACACCTGGACAACAGCCTTCTAACAGGTCTCCCCGAATCCAGTCTTTTCCAGCTTTAATCCATTCTCTACCCAGCTGCCAAAGTGATCTTCCTAAAGTGCAGGTCTGACCATATTAACCCCTTCTCTCCACCTCAATAAACTCCAATGCCTCCCTATTGCCTCCAGAAAAAAAATAGAAAATCCTTTGTTTGGAATTTGATGCTTTTCACGAATTTACCCCTTTCTACCTTTCCAGTTTTCTTACACTTCCCACTCTTCCACAAACCACAGTCCAATTCCATTGGCCTACTTGTAGGCCTCCTTGTATTTCTTCATACACAGCCCTCCATCTTGCTACTCCATTGCCCTTTCTGCTGGCTATCTCCCATGCCTGGAATGCTGTCTTCCGGCTTCCTTCAAGTTTTGACTCAGATCTCATTTTCTACAAAAGGGCAACTGTGTTTTTCCTTTCTTTGCATTCCTGAGTATTTGGCACAATGCCTGGCACAAATCAAATACTCAATAACTGTTTGCTGATTGACTAACTGAAGACAGAGTCTAATGAAGAGGTCTTCAAGGGCTAACCCTAAAAATAACCAGAGTGCACCTTACACAATTCATGTTTTCCTACATCTGTATCTCAATGACATAAATACTTTTTGCAAAGCACATCAAAAAGTGATATGGCCTTAGGAGTTAAAGGAAATATCTCAAGCCATTATTTTTTTTTTTGGGTATTGACAATAGCAGAGTACAGTGAACAGAGGACTGCTCTTGGAGGCAGGAAGGCCTGGGTTCAGATTCTCTCTCTGACCCATAAAAACTGTGTGACCATGGGCAAATCCCTCAATTCCTCTGTGCCCTGAGTCTGTACTCTAAGAAAAGTTGCTAAACTTTATCTGTAGCAGGAATTCCCTACGCAAATGAAATCACAGGACTGGACAAAATAAACATAATGACAATAATACCAGTTATTGTTATTGTAATAAACAAGATTGAAATACCTACAAGAAAATCTCCCTCTGGTATTTTTTTTAAAGTCATATAAATTTCAGACATGCAGATAAACTCAAAGTAAAAGTTCAAGAGCTTATGGAGAGATAGCAAGACAAGGTCCAAGGATCTAACATGTATAAATTCTTTTTATGAGGTAATACAGGGTATGGATGTAGTAGCGCCAAGTTGATAGAAAGGAGTAAAACGATTTGTGCGCCCTTAGGCAAGGTTTAAAAAGTGTGTCTCCAGTATTGGGGAAGATTTTAGGGAGGAGGGAGGAAGTGAACCTAGGTTACCAGACACTGGAGAATCTAAACCTGCAGTAGAACACATAAAAGTTGGCTTTTTACCCCATATACATACAGAATATAATTTTCTAGCATTAAGAATATTTGCATTTTTAAAAAGGAATCAATATTTTTAAAAGGTCCTGTGAGTCATCCTGCCCTTTGTGTAACTGTGACCTTGGCAGTAGCCCACCTTGCCTACCCTTAGTCCCAGCTCTGGTAAAGAGGCATAAAGAAAACTTCACTGTTCGGTGTTTTTTCTTTTTTTCTAAAAATTAAGAAAAAAAGAGTTGTCGAGATTATAGGGTTTAAAGCTGGAAGGGACAACCTAACAAATGCCTTAAGGGTTCTTTCCACCTTCTGGAGACAAAGAAGTTTCAGTAGCTGAATCTCTTAGTGCCAGTTCAGATTAATGGTACCAGTTTTTCTTCTGGAAGCCTTTGTAACTAACTACTGGCCTTTTTTTGGCCCAGCATCTGGTGTAGCCCCACCCCCTGTAGGCAGCCTTTCACCCCATCTACCCCTCAGCGGAGCAGCTCAAAGCAGCTGCTGAGGGCCAAAGATGTAGACAAGCCCTGCTCCGGGTGTGTGCGGCTCTGGCTGACAAACATCCCACATAGACAAAAGTTAGGTGCGCACCCAAGATCCTTATGGCCCTTGCTCCCAAGGAGAAGCCCTTCCCATCTCTGGGACTTGGGAAACGCTGGGCCTCAATTTCAATAATCTCTACTTTCCAATTTAACAGCATGTTTTCCATCCTCGAGCCTTTAAGGCCAATAACTCAGTGGTTCCCTCAGGTCACACCACAGACAGCCAAAACTAACTCTGCTTTTTCTGACCCCATGCGCTTGGGTGTCTGTGTTGGTGTATCTGGGCCTGCAGGCGTGTGTGTGTGTGTGTGTGTGTGTGTGTGTGTGTGTGTGTGTGTGTGTGTGTGTGTGTGTGTGTGTGTGTACCAGCGTCTTCGTTTGCGTGGGTGGGTCAGTCCTTCAGCTTAGGCCCCCAGGGTGCACGGGGGTGGTGGTCAGGATACCTTCCTTGCTCGGTGTTGGGGGCTGTACAGGATCTGGCGTGATTTCCCTCCAAAGGAATGCATGCCTGGCTTATTCTTTACCTTTTCACAGGGCTCTTTGTGTCTTAAGAGGAGCTCAGGAGCTGGACTGCCCAGGCGATCAGCCCCAGGCGCTACACTAAGCAGCAGCCCTGCCTCTCCCTGTGAAAGTCCAGCCGCCAGCCGAGCCGGGAGCTGGGACTGCCACTTACTTGTCCAAGATGAAATAGAGATCGAAGGCGCCGTGGCAGGAGCGCTGTTCCTCCTTTCCGTCCTGGGCTTGGGCGCAGCCACAGCTCCAAGTGATGATCAGCAGTACCAAGAAGAAGAGAGCTGAGCCCGGCACTTTAGCCCCACGACTCGCCATTTTCTTTGCCTTTCCTCCCCCCCACCCCCAACCCCCCCCCCCCGCCGGCCCCTTCCAGTAACTTTGAGGAGGTAGGCTGGCGCTTGGCTCCGGCAGAGAGACCGCGAGGAGAAACAAAGTTGAGATGATCCTGCAGGAAAGTCTCGACTGCGAGCGCGGAGCCAGTCCACGCTGTTGCGGTGCCTAGGCTTTCCTCTGAGCCGCTGCGGGGATGTGCGACTTTGGCGGCTTCACCTCAACCCGCCCTCATCCCCTCACCCCCTCCCATCTCCTCCTCCCCTCCTCCATCTCTGCCTCTCCAGAGGAGGCTGGATTTGGTGAGAGGAGCCCAGCCCAAGCTGGCTTCCTCCTCCCTCCCGTCCAATGCGCGCGGGGATGGATGGCTCCGAAGAGGGGGGATCCGGAGCTCCGCTTTTCCTGTTCCGGGAGGAGCACAAGGGGCTCAGGAGACTCGGGGAGAGCGGCGATCACCGCAAGCTGAGCGCCCCCCAACTTCTAGACTAATGCCAGCCTGCCCTCGCGTTCTCCTCCATGGAGAAAGTTTTGAGAGATGCTGTGTATGTTGAAGGGAAAAGTTTGAGAATTAAAAAGAGCTCTCTTGGAGGGCAGGGAAAGTTCTTGCTGACTGCGCCTTTGCAAAACATTGGCCTCTTCTGTGTATTGGGGGGAGGGAGGGGTTGTGGATCGTTGGGGTCCACTAAATCTCCTGCTGCCAGAACAGCATCGGCAGCCAAATGAGTTTCCCGATCTCTCTCGTTCTACACTTTCCGCCTTATGTCTGTTTTTTTTTTTCTGTTTGTGTCAAAGTAATACAGGAAACACTAGTTGTCCATGAGTCTAAGTTTCTGCAGGTCAGAGAAGCTCAAAGCCTGCAGAAAGCAAAGGGAGTCTGGGTGTAGAGCCCCGACTTCCCAAGAGCTTTTCTCACTAGTCTGGGAGGATCAACAGCTGTCTGACTTCCTCTGAGCGTTTCCCCAAGCCCACTGCACAGCTGTCTGCGTGGTGTGCATGCATTTCTTGTCATATCTGATACTTAGTTTGTAAGACACAGTAATGACTGGATGATGATGATAGTGACCGACGTGATGGTGATCTGGAGACTGAGCACCTGGATTTACTTCCTAGGTGTGACCTTGAGCAAGTCACTTCCCCCTTTTGAGCATCAATTTCCTCATCTGTAAAATGAGTAACTTGGACAAGGTCATCTTTAGAGTTCCTTCTAGCTTTAAACCCTATGGTCCAATAATGATGGAAGAAAAGAATTATAATGTCTAATTTGGAGGGTAGGATAGAAGGGCAGAGAAATGATCTTTGTGTGTAAATTGCTCACCAATATAACCACACATTTCCTAGGTCAATGATATACTGGAAGTGATATTCTGGAAGATAAATTAATAGTATAAGCCAAATTATTGCTTCCTACCCTGCCTGGCATCCACTTGGAAAGACTGGAGAGGCAGCTTCATGAATTTCCACACTTGGGCTTTGTGTAAATTCCTGCCGGAGGAGGAGGATGAGCAAGAAAGAGTTCCTTTTAATAAACATTTGTCTAAGTATGGAAACCATTCATAAGCATAACAAAACAAAACAAACTCTGTCCCATGATCCTAGTCAAGATTCACAACAGCAGCAACAGCAGCTAATGCTTAGTGAGGGCCAGATGAGTGTGGTGCTGTTTGTACACGTAATGGAACCACTGAGTACATACTGCAGGATACTAGAGAGAGGTCAAGGCACCAAGGTCACCAACCTCTCTAGACCTATGAGGAATCTGATACTGGAAATTAACTTGAGGTAGTGGAAAGAGGACTGGGTTGGGAGTCTCAGGACCTTGAGTCTGAGCAAGTGACCCTGGGTAAGTCATTTAACTAACTTCTCCTGGCCTCGGTTTACCTTTTTGTTAAGTGAAGAGGGTCAACTACATGAACTCTAAATTTCAGATTTTTCAGCTTCATTATCGACATTGTCTTCTCCTTCTCCTTCACTTCCTCTTTATCCCTGTCCCCCTTTTGCTACAGCTAATTATGACCACTGCCGAATAGACATAGTTTTTCTTCTCTTTGACTTGTAAGTTGTTTCTATTTTTAGACAGATGTCTTTATTATGTGAACTCTCTCCTTCCTCCTCCTTTCTCTCTTCTCAGGCTCAAGTCTATTACACAGTCCTAGGGCCCTTAACATAGAAAGCCATTAAACACACAACCAAAGTTATGCCTAATGTGGTTCTTGCTTTGGGCGACAGTATTTTATTACAAGCAACTACAAATCTGGATTTCATTTGAGTGACCTTGGGTCCAATGATTAGACCAAATAGTCTCCTCTCAGAGGCATTTAGGAGACAAAGCAGTAAGAGTCAGGTAGACCTGGGTTCAAATCCATCATCTGACATTTACTAACTATTACACTGAGTAATTTAACCTTTGTCTGCTTCAGTTTCCTTATCTATAAAATGGGAATGATAATAGCACCTACTTCCTGGAGTGGTTGTGAAGATCAAATGGAATAATATTTGTTAAACAAATTGCTGTGTAAGTGCTAGGTATCATTATTGTTGAGGGACTCCTCAGTACCTATCTATGTAACTGTGCTGTGGCTTCTGTGCATTACTTTAAAGAAAGGCATTTATTGTTTAGAACTCTTCCAGAATAGAAGGAACAGAGATTGTATTTCCTAGAGATATGTTCATCTCTCTGAGCACATACTATTGATATAAGCACATGAATGAAAAAACACTTATTAAGAACTTACTATGAGCAAAGCACTAGAGATACAAATAGAAAAGCAAGTCAGTTCCTGCTTCCCAGGAATTCCCACTCTAATGGGGGAGGCAACATGCATTGGAGGTTTCAGTTGCAAGTAAGATGGAAAGGTCTTGTAGACTTCAGAGTGTAGTAGCTAGGCAGTTGGTAATTCCTCTTTAACATCATATTCACTGACAAAACCATGTTTCTGATGGTGAACCATTGGGTGATGCCAAGGACTTTGGTGCCAAGAACATTCCTTTCTGAGTCTTCAGTAGCTATGACAGGTGAGCAGGCAGAAGCCAAAGCACCTCTGAGACAGTTGCCAGGTGGCAACAAAAATTGCTTCCCTGGCTGATAGCTGTGAGATCTAGGCTAGAAGAAGCACTGATGGTAGTGGTGGTGGGTAGAGGAAAGAGGGGAATGTCTCTTTTAACTACATGAACTCTAGATGATCTAAAAGGAAGATGTACATAGGTCCATGGATATAGACCTATGGATATGACTTTCCCTGGGCTCCTACAAGGTGCTGAATAAATGTCAGCTGCCCTCAACTACTCATTTGTATGAGGTATACAAAGGGAGGAGAAGGTGAATTGCAGGAATCATAAAAAATTACTAATACATCAGATTTTCTCTAGTTTCAGCTTGCTCTAAGGAGATGCCTTACACACAGCTGCAGTTTGGTTTGGTTTTTCAATGGGAGAGTGAGAGGAGGAGGGAGAACCCATGTAGAATAATTTTGAAAGATTTATTTCCTGGGTGGCAGAAGAGATGTGTCAGAACATGCAACATAGCCTTTCCTACCTCTTACTTTTCTTGCAAGAGCCTGGGGATTGGAGTATGGCCACAGAGGATCAGGTAGGGGAAATCTCCTGAAGTACTTGTCTCAAAACAACAGTTGGACCTGAGGCCAAACTCTAATTTCATCTAGTGAGGGACCACGGTTGAGTTTTAGATATAATATGTGTTTGTGTATGGTACTTTCCCTTCCATTCAGTACAATATAGACCACAGTGTGCCTTCTGATGAGCTGTTTCTGATAGTTCTGACATTAATAGAGACATTACAGCGCAAGAGTGATCCTGATGGTTTCCCCTCCTTTCCCTTCAGCTTCCCTCTTCCGCCTCACTATACAATTCCTCTCTGCTTCCTGCTTCCTCTACCCTTTCCTCTTCTGCTCCCATGATAAACTTTTCTTGTCTCCTTCCCCTTCTCTATCCTCCCTCCTCTGGTCTTACTTGTTTTCTCCTCCCTTTACCTCCTTTTCTTTCCCTTTCCCTCCATCTCTCCCATAATGCCCTCCCCCCTCTTTTTCTTCTGCTCCCTTCTCATCTCCTCCCACTCTCCTCTGCCTCTTTCTCCTTTCTTTATTAACCCTTTTCTTCTCCCTGGTTCTCTTTCATGTTAGTCTCTCTCTCCCTCCTCTTCCCACTTCTTTTCCCTTCTTCCATTCTCTTCTCCTCCCCTGTTCAATGACCTCTCCTCACTACTATCTCCTCTCTCCTTCTGTTTCTTCTCTTTTCTCTCCCTGTCAAGCTTCCAGAGACTAATTGCACAGCCTCTTGGGAGATGTAGTTCCCAAGAGGACGGGGTGGTAGTGGTAGCGCTAACACTAGCTTTATCCCTAGCCTTCTCTCCCCTCCCAGCCTCCAGTTGCCTGGAGATTCGGGGTTGAAAGTTAAGGCAGCAGTACTTTCCTTGTCTGCCAGAGACTAGTCTTCGGTCTAGATCCAGGGTGACCTCACCCAGCGAAGGGCTATAAACGGAACAAGACCTCCTCTAGCTGGAGCTAGTGGTTTGTCTGGAGCTGAAGAGTGGGAAAAACCGAATTCCTGAGTTTTGGGAGAGAGGAAAATGAGTCTGGGCAGTGATCGGCTGCAAAGGATCACAGCCCTGAATGCTTCATTGCCAAGCTCTCCAGCTCCTCTTAAAATGTTACCTCTCCCTAGTCCCAATTTCCATAGCTGTCAGTTCTCTATCAACTCCTTCGAGCTGAGGCTTCAGGGATTTCTCTAAACCTCTGGTCAGATCACGGTGAAGGAGAATACTGAGAACTGAGAACGTGAGCTTACTAGCTCTAGGCTCACTATCCCAGCAACCCCAAAGAGCATTTCTTCCCTGACCAGAGCTGTCCATTCTCCTTTCCGCTTTGTCTGGCGCCTCTCTCTTCCCAGCCCCGCCCCCTCCCTGCTGGAACATCTGGAGACAGGACTGGTCCTAAGAGAGAATCAGGCTCTGCTGCCAAAGCGAGCGCTTGAGAAGGGCAGGGACTCAGTCTAGGCAGCCTGGAGGAGAGTGCAGGGGATGGGGCAAAGAGGGCGGAGGCGTGGAAGGAAGAAGAGAAGGAGAAACCTCAGGAATTCATCTGGGCAATGATTCTTCACTTCTCCTTTGTCGGTTAAGAAAAATAGTCGAGAAATAGACGCTGTTAAAACTTTTTCCTCCTCTGGTCAGCTCCAAGAGCCCTCTATTGTGGGTGCAATTGTAGGCTGTCTACATAGGCCAACTTGAAATAGAGGCAATTATCTGCACTTTTTTTTAAGCCCACAAAATAAATCCACTTATCTGGGAGTCATTTATCAGGAGAGGTAGGGTGGTGTTGGGTTTGTGATCCAAAGACCCGAATTCCTTCATTTGGCTCCTGGATTTGCTCTTTATTACTGGCCTACCTTGGGTAAGTTACAGAATTTCCAACTGGAAGGGCCTTTAGAAATGATCCAGAGGTAGTGGGTAGTAGATGGTGCCTGACTTGGAGTCAGAAAAATAAGAACAAAGGTTCAAAGTCTGCCTCTGGGGCACTAGCTGAGTGATCAGGAATCATTTAACCTGAGCTTCGTTGCACTAATTTGTAAAATGGGGCTAATAATACCATTAGAATGAGAGCTCCTGGAGGACAGAGACTGTGATTTTGTCTTTCTTCACATCTCCAGGGCTTACCACAGTTTCTGGAACAAAAGTATTTAAAAATGTTGTCGATTGACTAAATGGGTGTTGTAAGCTTCAAATGGAGCAATGTGAGTTGTGCTCCAATTTATCACTTTTAAGGTTTGCAGGCTGCATCATCTGAGGGGTGATTATTCTCACATGTTTCAGGGGGCACAGCTCCTCTCCTCTCCACCTTTCCCTTTGCTGGGTACATTTAGCTTTCTTTTTATGTGTCATCTTCCTCATTAAAATTTAAGCTCTTTGAAGGCAGGAACTATCTTTTTGCTTGTATTTGTATGACCACAATTTCCTCAATATCCAATGTTTAGCACAGCTCCCCGCACATAGAGAAGACTTTGATAAGATGCTTTGTTGATTGACTCAATGACTCTATAGTCCTAAACCAGGGGTGGGGAACTTGTGTCCTTCTAGGTCCTTGGATGCAGCTGTTTTGACGGAGTCCAAGTTTTGCAGAGCAAATCCTTTTATTAAGGGGATTTGTTCTATGAAGTTTGGATTCAGTCAAAGGGTCACCCTTGAGAACCTAGAGGGCCTTATGTGGCCCAGAGGTTGAAGGTTCCCCACCCTTGTGACCTAAGCTATCACTCATGAGCCCCTAATGATGAATTTTCCTTTAATAGTCATCCATCAGGCACAATTAGCTCAAAGCAAAGGCACATACTAAGATGACATAATCAAAATGGTTGCTTATAAACATTCCCCCCATGGAGTTTACTTTCTTATATTTTCACACAGCACTCATATACAAAGTGGAAATCAACTTACAGTACCCTGGTGGTGAGGCATGCTTTGAGAAATATGTGTGCCCAAACAACTTAGGTCCCCAGCATTCCAGGACCTGTTACTTTGGTAGGCTCATGCTGATCTTCCCTGAGTTTGTCTCTGACAGATGTGTCCTAGAGCTGGACTTGGATGTCCATGTACTGTGTGCTATGTCCACATCTATGTGCCATGTACTGTGCTAAGAGTTTTACAAATATCATCTCATTTGATAATGAGTTGGTCTCCCCAGATCTTCTCCCTTCCAGAGCTTGACTCTTGAGTATGAGACAGTCATCTCAAAGCCATAGTCAGCTCTCTTCTATACTGCCAGATGTCACAGTGTTTGTGGCTCCTTCCTGCTTTGAATTATGCATTTCTGTGTCTCTCTGGAGAGTTTACAGAGTCTGTGATTCTCTTCCCTGCCATAAATACTCAACATTATTCCCTACTGTATGCTCTGCCTCCTGCTGGGTGAGTACCACAAATATTCTCAGTGGCTATGAGGAAACTAAATTCCTCCTACTACATATACAAAATGTCATGTAAATATCAGCTATTATTATTTAGTCCAACCATCTCATTGTACAGACAAGGAAACTGAAAATCAAGAAAGTGAAATGACTTGGCTGAAGTGTGATGTAGTAGAGAAAGGACTGGTTTTGGAGTAAAACCCCAAGTTTCCATCCATCTGGGCTCTACCACTTTGTTACCCTTAGGTGAATCACTTGATCTCTCAAGGCCTTATAGGATCATGGATCTAGAACTGGAAGGAACCACAAGTATCATCTGAGTCTAAAGAATGTCTATTCATCTAGATAAAATCCTAACATAAATTTTAGAAAATCGTCCATGTTATTATTTTTAATTTGTTATTTAATCCAAAACCCAATAACAATAGTCAAATTGCTCATTATACTAAGCACTTTAGAATAATTTAATTCCTCCAACACCTGCCTGGGAGGCAGGTGGTGTTATTATTATAATCCCCTTGTACATACAAAGACTGTATATCTCCAAGATATGACAATTACAATATTTTCAACCTAATCAGTTTTTGATTTATAATTACTAGTGGCAATAACCAAACCTCATTTTCCACAAAGGTTCATTATTTTTAGTTGATTCATACTAAAAAAAACAAAAACAAATCAAAACCTCATGGTGATGTCTCCACTCCTACAACTGCTTCTTTATTTCTTTGAATCATCCAAAGAGCTAAATCACTCCCTTTTATTTTTCTAACTTAAGCCTACCAGTGTACCTTAAGATATTTCTTTAAAAATTCCCCAAATCTCTTTTTAAGAAATTTTTTTCTTAGTGATATCAAAACCATTCTTTAAATTTCCTTTTTCAAAACTTTATCCCCTTTCTTTCAAGCTCTGTATTCACACTGTGTCAGTGCAGACTCTAGTTTTCCTTAAACGCCACTCATTCTCTCATTCCTACTTGCTTAAACTGTCTTTTCTTTCATTTTATAAAAACTCTTCCAAACCAGACCTTTCTTATTACCATATCCAACACCTCTCTTTATTTCTCCTACTTGCTTAATTACTCTAGTCCATTTCCCATTCATCTCCAAGATTGCCTATAAACTTAATTTTTGTCTTTTATACTATATTATTACACAAAACCAATTAATTGCAATACAAGTTCTTAATGGCTTACAAATTCACAATTCATTCCAATTTCTTTAAAGCATATAGTTTTTATAAATGAAATATATAATTTACTGAGCACAACTGCAAAGTCTAAAGTCCCCATTAGCTCCTCACTGATGACCTTGGAGAAATCATCTATCTCTTTCTCAGAGTTAACCTCTTTTAGGCTGGAAAAATATTTATCCACCTGTTTCATGGCCAAGTTCCAACAATGAGACAGGAATGTCACATATATATCGGTACCTTGAAGGAACTGTGCTACTCCTCTCACTGGAATAAGTTATTATTACCACTCACTTTCAATGTTTTTCTCCACATTTAAAGTGCCTTCCTTTCTCAACATACAGTTTAATAGCATTGAATAAAAACAGTTTCCATTTTGGTGCTGTTCACTGTGAAAGATCTTCATTCCTAACTGCCTCTTCCTTTTACAAAGTTTTTAACATTTTCCAATACTATAAGTTATTAGTTTATTTAATTTTCCAATGCTTTTCTATGAACAAGAATCCTCATCACACTATTTTAACTTTGAATTCACCTAAATGAATCATGAACTCACCTAAATGAGATATAGCTGTATAATTAATTACTAATGGTAATCATTTAAAAGTCTCAACTTTCACAAGGATCTTTAACTGCCAAGATTTCAAATTGTAGGACCCAATATTATCAATGTGATTATGTCTTTAAAAAAATTTTTTTTATTTTGAAGAAATGTATATTTAACAACTGAACACATGCTAAAAGAAATAATTTACAGCAGCAGTTTCATTTACATTTTGTCTTTAGTTCTGTACTTCCCATCTGAAATGCAGTGATAAATACAGAGAATGGAGCATTTTACTACCTGGCAAAGAACATGCTTAGTGAATGGGCACACACCTTCTGCCCTTAAATAGCACATTAACCACTTTATCACCTGAATGGTGAAACTGGGCATTTTAGATGTTGAACAATGCAATTATGTCTTAATTTATATTTGACAATGAGACAAGAAACATCTTAAAATAATTTGCAGTTTCTGTTTTCTCAAGATTCCCTTTTTTAATACTAATATTTATAAGCCATATACTCCTTTTAATTTTATCTTTTGTAGTCTGTGCACCCTCTATTAGGTGTATATGTACTTAATTTACTCCTATACTTTCTTCTAATGTTATATTCTTCTTTAATTTTATCTTCAATAATTCTTGTCTTAACTTACTATAATAGCCTTACTTATTATAGTTCTACCAAAGTACAATTTTGAACTTATTTTCACTTCCCCTGATTTTAACACATTTTACTGTTTCTCATTTCCCTAAACAATTGATTTAAACTATAATAGTAGCATTAAATTTCAATCCCTTTTAGTTGCTTCCTGATTTCAAAACAAGCTTTTTAGCACTTTGGGATCCTCTTCTGATCTGGGAATCCTGATCAGGGCTCCTTTGGTGCCATTGGTTGGTTGTTTAAAAGCAGTAATTAATAGAAAGACAAATAAGTTCTAACTCTACTAACTTCTTCTTTGGAATCTGAAAATGGCCTAGAACTTTCCTGTTCTGCCTTCTAATAATAAAATTCACACTTCCATTGCAATAAATTTATCTCAACTTTAAGTACAGTTTTTAAGTATACCTTTAGTCCACACTAACATTAAAGCCAATTTCACAGAGTGGTTCCCCAAAACTTCAGACTTAGAGATTGGCTAAATGCACTCAGGACTTAACAAATGTGTTTCTTTTTAAACACTGAGTTGTGGAATCATTTAAACTCACAGGAGTTTTATTCTAATTTCTCCTGTACTATTTCCTAAGTTTTTCTCACTTTAATGATTCTCTGAATTTTACTGAATCTCTATTTCATGGAGTCTCTTCTGAATAGATTCTATGATTAATAAAACAGTTCTTAAAATTCAAATCGTGACTTAAAAAAATCAATCTCTAGTCACCTTAAAGTTACTTTTATGGAAGAACTGATCTATAAGTTTTTTGTTTACATTAAACTTTACAAAGTTTGTTGGCAATTCAAAAGCTTATCACAATACAAAAATTTTCAAATCATAATTTTAGAACTTTCCAGTAGAGAATAACAAATTTAGTCTCTAATTGTTTATTATTATTATTTCTGTATCTTTCATCCTTGCAACCTCCAATGTGACCAGTATTGGAAACAGAGACAGAGAAAAGAGAGACTTGTCTGTCTTTTCTGAAGACTTTTTGAAAAGTTTTAGTTTTTCTTTCCCCTCTGGTTTATTAGTCCACAGGAAAAAACAGAACAAAACAAAGGCTTGAAAGCACCTGCTACCACGTCTTATTAGTACAAAACACAGATTTCCCATTCTCTTAAAGATTTTTTTCAGTTGTATAATGTCCTTTTCTATCTGAAAGGAACCCACTTATTTCTAAACTTAGTTCTATCATTCACAAAATGGACACACAGAGAACATATAGCAAGACTTGACACAACATCATTAAATCAGGCCTGATTTTTACAGAATTAAAAAAATGTGGTTTTGATGGTTTCCTCCTCAAAGTAGAGGCTTACCTTAGCTTGGAAGAATTTAGGGTCCGGATTGAGGAGAGTCTAGGCCTCCAAAGCAGTGTTTTGTGAAGTTTCTTGGTTACTGTTGAACTCTGAGGGAAATTCCTTGGAGGAGACCTCACTTATGGAAGTCTGGAGTTAATCCCTCGGGTCCCATCTGGGTGCCTACTGTTAAAAATGATTATCTGAAATAAAAGGAAACTGAGGACAAAGTTACTGAGGATCTATGAATTTGCAAAGCTAGCATTTGCATATCAAATCAGGTCACCTGATTCCTCAGATGTTAAAGTTAAGGAGTGATTTGCAGAGTTGGATTTTTGTAACATAAAAGAGGAATAAAAAAAATTACAAAAACTTGTTTTGAATATAATTCAACTGGACAAGACAGGTTACCTGACTAGTTAGCTTCTCCTAGGCTTCCTTAATTCTGCACCAGAAGTCCAGGTGATGCCTTTTATAACCAGGAAGCATCCTGGGAAAGAGCAACTTAACCTGTCTAAAGCCCTTTTCCAGTTCACCCTGTGGTCAAACCTCCAACCCCCCAATCCTCCCTCCCCTTTCTGCTAGAAAAGAAAACAGTCTTTAAAAAAAAAACAACAAACAACTTAGAATCTTATGATTATTTTTGTTCTTCTAAATTATCTGCTGCTAAATGATAAACTCTCATCAGTCTATCTATTCACTAAATTTATAGGTGACCTAGACTTAAGAGACTGTCTATATTATTCTGGCTTAACTGTTAGGGTTAGCTTTTCCTAAAGAAAAGAGTTTAATCCTAAACTAAAATCAAAGTAATCAACACTAACTGATTTCCTTTTCACGTGCAAAGAAATAACAATTTTCTTCACCATCTCAAGGGGATGCCTTAGCATGTACAACATTACATTATGACAGTGTACGGATGTGCCCTGTTTAGACTTCAGCAGTATTGAAGGTTGGAAAAAGAACATAGCTGTTGAACTCTAAAGAGGAAGGACTTTCGGATGCAAAATAAATATTTTATATATTCAAAAATGCCTGAGCCTTGAATATCTCAGTTGCTACAAAGAGACCAGTAAAATACAAACTGGTTTAAGACCTTTGTCCCCAATTACGCATCTGCATAAAACCAGAATGGAATCTGAACTAAAAGAGATTGCGGAATAGGGGAATCTAGACCTTTCCTACCTCCTGCCAGGAGATGAAAAAGACTTCAGAGCAATCCAATTGGTCTAGTTTGAGTCCAGTCACCAAGTGACCTGCTTGGCCAATTCCAGCAGCAATTGAGCTTATTGAGGAACTGGCTTTATAGTTGAGTGATCTGCTTAACATAATAGAAACTTGACTTAATAGAAATTGGCCTATACTGCTGAAATACTGTGCTCTACAAAAGCCTTCCCAGGTAAGTAGCAGAGTGACTCATTTATCATGATACCTTATTCTTCAGTGAACTTTATGAGGACATTCCAGAAAAAAAAGGAACATTAAGACCCTGGAATTGTAAGTTGTTTTGGCCTTCGTTTTCCTTAGATGTATGCCTCACTTCCATTGCATGGTAAGTTAATGTCACTTCACTCGACCCCCCACTATGTATATTTATGGGATATTGTGGCACAAATTTCCTTCCTGGAGAAGGAATTCCTTCATTTCTCCAGAAATTAATATTTTGACATTATTGTTATTGCTTTGCCATTTAAGTAAATGTCTTTGCTAAGAACTAAATAAGTCTATTGACTGATTGTTAAGAGAAAGCCACTGGTGGGGGCTCATGCTCTATTTTCTAAGTATCATAGTTATCCACAGGGTTATCCCGAGAAGTCTGAGAATTGTGGCTACCTGGAGACTCAACCTGCTAGAGTCAGCATGTGTTGGGGAATAAGCAAAGAGGAGGTGATACATTGTGGGGCTCATCCAGGATATATCTGGTTGCATTTTGCATTTAATGTGACTCACTAGCAAAATTTTCTACACATGACTCTCCTTACTGGATAGTTCAGTAGTTCTCAACCTTCCTAATGCCATGACCCTTTAATACAGTTCGTCATGTTGTGGTGACCCCCAACCATAAAATTATTTTTGTTGCTACTTCATAACTGTAATTTTGCTACTGTTATGAATTGTAATGCAAATATTTGATATGCAGGATGTATTTTCATTGTTACAATTTGAACATAACCCACAGGTTGAGAACTGCTGTTTTAGTTGGAAAGAATCCATTAGAGAAAAATTAGCAATTTTTTCTTTTGTTCTAGACAGTCATCAGCAGTCTGTTTTCTGGTTTTCTTTTGAAGTCAGGCCAATTCCTTTGGAAAAACTTACTTATTTGAAGGTTAAATACCAATACCTGTTTATTACTGCAGAAATTAGACGTGTGGCACTGATATGAGCAATATGGATTTTTCACTCCTGGGGGCTGATGCCCTTACTTTCAGTGTTTTAGGGTGGCTAGTGGCTATCTTCCTAAAATTCACAAGTCCCCATCAGTGTGCTTCCACTGAACTGTCAATAGATTAAATTAGCTTTTTAGTAAAGGCATTTATTCAGATAGCATTAGCAAGAACATGGACCATGGAGCATTTCCCCACATAACCTAGGGTACGTTCTCCCACTAATACAGAGTCAGGGGAAGGGGAGAGTGGACACAGGCTAACAGTTCAGTGGTAATGAGGCAGATGTGTAGTTGCTAAGATAACTCACAACTTTAGAATTTGATGTACTTTGTTTCTCTGGAGGCTTCTCACACAGTTTGTTGAAGTGGGAGCCGTTGGTGATAGGTGAGTCTTTTAGTTGCAGCTGGGCTAGCTCCCCCACAGCATGGTGTTTTAGCAACATGGGTCAATTTGTTAAGCTAGTCGCTCACTCAAAGTCTCACTGGGATACCATTAGGTAGCTATTTATAGAACTCTAGATGGTCTCTCCATTTGAAATTGAGCTGTTCAACTCTCAGACCCTCCCAAGGTGTGGAATATTTCATATGCATTTGAAAGGTTTTCCCTTTTCTAGTGTTTACCCTTTATGATCTTCAAACTTGTTGAGTTCTGAATCTGGATATAGTCTCACAGCTGGACTCAGTCAGAAGGGCATGTATACTCTTTCCGTTGTTTTTTTCTAGTAGTGGTAATGACTTTCCTGTGACTACTTCTCTATTTGCATGCTTTCCCTTTGCTATTTCCTTGTAACCAAAGGCATTTTGGCTACTGACCAGCAGAGTAAAGGTTGTGTACTGTTTGTGACTACTAAACACAGAAAAGCCAGCTAGTTAATCCACAGATTTATATGCCTCATTAGAATCATATTTCAACCAAGTGAACTTTGGAAAACACTGCATTCCCCTTTTTATGAACATTACAAAAGCCACATCAAAGACCTAAGTTCTAGTCTCAGCTCTGCCACTGACCTCTGGTGATCCTGGGCATCTAATTAATTGTTCTGGGCCTCAATTTCTTCATCCAGGAATAATCTGGAAGACCTCTTTTGTATGCCAATATTTTATGATTCTAACTTCATATATGTAAAGCTTTCAAATCTTATTGCTTGTGAGGCTATATGATACATAGCTTTCTTTGTTGCCTGTGAACACTGCCTTGATTTGTTAAACTTATTTTAGGTTTCTAATATCATAAAGAAAAAGTAGACTTGTCTTTGAATTTCAAAAGCATTTTGTAGGGTATCAAATCAATCAACCAGCATTTAGTAAGTATCTACTATGCGCCAGGCACTTTGTTAAGCACTGGGGATACAAAAAGAGACAAAAGACAGTCCCTGCCTTCAAGAAGCTTACAATCTAACAGCATAATCAACACACAGACAAAAATAAGCAAAGCAAACCATATTCAGGATGCTGGCATTGGAAACTTCTGGTGTGAGAATTTCCTTTAATAAGGCAGATCCCAACTTATCTCTAACTTTGTGGATAAGTCTTTAAGAGTTGCCTAAGATTAAATGACTTTGCTAGGGCCATACTCTGCTAGAGTTCAAGGCAGGATTTGAACCCAGGTCCCCCTGATCCTAAGCTCAGTGCTTTATCTGCTACCCATAATGTCACTTGGGATGTCTTAGAACCAATCCCATGTGAAAGAACTTGAACAGGCTTGCTTTTGCTTGTGGGATATCTGCTACCAAATGGACTTTGTTCTGGTGCTTTTACTATGTGCCTTTTCCTTGGAGAATGGTCATTTTTTAATGATAAATGATCAACAGATGTTTGTGTATATATATACACACATACGCATATGTGCACATACATATATGTAACAGCTAAAATTTACACAGCTCTTTAAAGTTTACAAAATGCTCTTGTATGTGATCTCATTTGAGGCTCACAGAATTGTGAGGTAAGTGTTATCATTATGCTCATCTTATAGTTGAGGAAACTGAGAAAAACAAATGTTCAATGACTTGCCCAGGATCATACAGCTAGTAAGTGTCTGAGGCCATATTTGAACTCAGATCATCCTGACTCCAAGTCCAGTATATTATCTATTATCCTATACCACCTAGCTGCCTCAAATGTTCACACACACACACACACACACACACACACTCAGCCAAATCTTACTGTATCTCCCTTTATCACATCTCTCAGATCTGGCTCCCTATTTCCACACACACTGCATTTTTACCTGTATTATGGCAGCAACCTCTGGTCTCCCTGCCATGGGTATCTCACCTGCCCAGTCCATCCGACAAACTGTTGCCAAAGTAATTTTCCTTAAGCACATATCTTGCCATGTGACTTCCCCTGCTCAACCTACTCCAGAGATTTCCAATTGCCTCTTGGATAAAATCTAAAGTCTTTGATTTAGCTTTTAAAACACTCTACAAACTGGACCCAACCTATCTTTTCACTCTTATTGGATATTTCTTCTCTCACACTCTTTGAACCAGTCAAACAGGTCTTCTCATTGTTCTTCATTCCTGACATTCCATGCCCGTTCTTGATCCCTTTCTACAGTGTTTCCTAATACTTGGAATAGAATGAGTCTTTACCTCTACTTCATAGAATGGCACCATCTTCTGCTCAAAGCCTTCCCTGATCATCTGAACTTTGAATGTCCTCCTTTCCAAACTACCTTGTATTTAAAGACTCTGTAGGTACAGTATTTGTACATATTAACTTTACATTCATACTATCTATATTTTTATAGATTCTGTTTGTCTACTCCAGCAGTTCTCAACCTGTGGGTTATGTTCAATTTAAATACATCCTGCGTACCAGATATTTACATTACGATTCATAGCAGTAGCAAAATTACAGTTATGAAGGAGCAAAGAAAATAATTTTATGGTTGGGGGTCACCACAACATGAGGAACTGTATTAAAGGGCTGTGGCATTAGGAAGGTTGAGAACCACTGGTCTACTCCTTTAAACATAATTATATGTTATTATAGGTAGAGATTGTTTCATTCATTGTACTTGTGTTCCCAAAACTGAACAGAGTGCTTGGCACGTAGTAGGCATTCAATTAACATTTGTTGGTTGAACGTTGCTTTATAGACACATATAAATAGATATACATCTATATCTTCCTCTCCTTGCTTAACCTCCATCACTCATCTCCCTCTTGACCAATGGAAGGCTTTGTCAACTTCAGAGGGTCAGAGGACTGGGACTTTTTTCCTTGGCACCCTAGCAGTGTCGGGGGCACAGAAGTGTCTAACAGTACAGTGCACAGAGGACAGTGAAGACAGACTGGAGCCTATGAGGAAAGGCAAACTCAGGGATCTACAAGGAGCCCAACCAGGAAATGACACCATGCCTAAGGACTTCCAGCAACCAGGAGCTGTGAGGTACCCCTTTGCTACGTGCATTCATTATCTAAAGCTCATTTTCCCCTAGACTCTGTATGGAATGGAAGAAGAATGTGTCACAGACTTTTCTTGTTTTATACCAACTGTTCTTGCCATAGTAAAATATTCTTTATTTAAAGCTAAGGAGTCTGGCTGACTGATTTCAGCAGATGATCAAGAAAGGAAGCATTCCAGTAGGAGTGGGAGATATAATATTAGAAAGACACCCTCGAGCCTTTCAGGGCTACCTCTAGAGCTCTGAGGAGGCATAGTAGCCACTTTATAGGAACCCAACCTGCTGGAGCAAGTGTGTATTTGGAGGGTAGTTCAGAGCCTCTATTATACTCAGCTTGAGGAAGATCCTTCCCAAGGCTGCACAGTTAGTCTTGCTGGTGGTAGCCTCTGGCCAATGAAGAGGAGAAGGGAAAATACTTGGGTGGTATTCCCCATTGGACAATATGAATATTTAAATATTACAATGTCACTCAATTCAGGTAACTTCCTTTAATTTTTCCTTTAGCCCATCCAGAAGGTAGTATCAAGGCTATGCATTGCATTCTCTACCTTCTTCCCTGAGGCTCCACGCATCCTTCTCCATTTGCAACCTTCTGAGAAAACAAGGTATATGTAACAGAATAGGGTCTGGGATGGCTTTACTTAGTTATGAAGCTACATCTATTGCATTCTTTCTGTATATACATACTCTAAAAGGTTCATGTTTCTATTCTTAGAATCATAGATTGGATCTGGAATGGACCTTAGAAGGCCATCTGATTCAACTCTTTCATTTTGCATTTGGGAAATTGAGGCCCAGAGATGTTTCATTACTTACTTAAGGTCCCACTGGTTTTAAGTGGCATAAGAAGGATTTTTAACCCAAATCCAGTGCTTTTTCTACTATATAATGACACAATGGATGAGAAAAGATATACATTCCTTTAGGTATGACTGTTCCTGACATCTTCCTGGGACAGGAAAACCTTATTTGGGTCATGGACCCCTTTGGCAGTCTGTGAAACCTAGGGACCCCTTCTAGAAATAAGGTTTTGTTACCTACATTCACAACTGGAGAAAATACTTTGTTTTGGTTATTTGTTACTGAAAAGATTCCCGCCTCTCCTTCCTCCCTCCCTCCCTACACACCTTCAGAATAATTGCTTTGCGGTTTCTTTGACCAGTTCTGGTGAACACTAATGAGAGGAGAGGCTGCTTTTTGTTCTGTTGGCTTAACCAGGTCAGTAAGACTGATGCCTTGCACACGTAAGTAAGGCTGAAGGTCATTTGTTTCTTGGCACCCAAAACTCCAAGCTCTTTTGGGTAACCTCTGCATCACCAAATGTCCAATATGATGAGGCTAGGAGCTGGGAAGCTGGCTGGAGTCATTAGAAGAGTTCATTCTTGGGCTTCTCATGTTCGTGAGAACAACAACGGTTTAAGCTTTAAGACTGTCACCCTTGTTCCAACTCTCAGTAGCTAGACTAGTCCCAAATTTAGAAAACAACAGCAGACCCCAAGAGCCTGAGGCCTAGTTAACATGAATCTCTAGATTCTGTAGCAAATCTTCTCAAATAGTCGAGTGGTCCCAGTGGTGCAGGTGGTATGGGTTCATTTCAGGAACGTTTCAATTTATTCTTGTTCGAATTTATTTCTGATTGACCTATTGGAATTACAGGCAAGGTACTACAACATCTCATCCCTTTAATTCTTGTAGAAATCCAGCTGCTGAGTAAAACACACACACACACACACACACACACACACACACACACACACCACAGCGAAAGGGAATGAAAGGGAAATGCTTCACTGGTGTGGTGTGGTAAAGGCCTGACATCTCTGCTCCAAGTGTAAGCCAGTATTCAGATCGCTGAGACATTAATCAAATACCTTCACTTATTTCATTTGTCAACATGCTCACAAGCATTTCCGACCAGGCGTTAAGCACACTTATGTGGAACGACAGCCATCAAAAGCTGTGTGGACTGGCAGAGGTGACAGGATCATGGATGTGGATCCCTGACTCCTGGGAGAACATCCATCTCCCAGCAAAAGCGTGGCCTTGCTATGCAGGCCAGGGCTGGGCCCTGAGCTCAGAGGTGTTGGAGGGAAAAAGGCAATCATGTCATCAGCTTGGCTGGAGAAGAGCTACAGTCCCTGAGGCCCCAGAAATCTTCAAGGAGACAGAGATTGAGAGTGTGTGTGTGTGTGTGTGTGTATGTGTGTGTGTGCGTGTATGTGTGTGTGAAAGAGAGACAGAGAGACAGAGAGAAATTGGATGTTCTCATTACCTTGTTTTGTGAAAACCAGACAAGAGGATCCATCTTTATTTTATTTCAACTATATGGCACAACTGATGCCATTTATATATATATATATGTTACAGTCCCTATGTAACAAATTATTCCCTCCCCAAACATAGCACTCCTCCTTCACACTTCTCTGTTTCTAGATGAGGACACCATCATCCTTGTAGTCAACCAGGTTGATAATCTCAGTCATTCTTGACTCTTCCCTTTCACTCCTTCTCTGCCCTTTTGGTAACATCCAATGTTACCAAATCTTGTTCACTAGGCCTTTACAACGTCTCTTGAATCTACTCCTTTCTTTCTACTTTCACAACCATGATTTTGGTTCAGGCCTTTGCCATCCTTTGCCTGGACTATCAGAACAATCTCCAATTTTTTTTTCAGATAAGGAAACTGGAGTACGGATAGGTTAAGTGACTTATTTGACTTGCAAAGTCATACAACTATTATGTGTCTCAACTTGTTTTGGGGTAGAAAAGAGAACAATTCAACAAATGTAATGCTCCTAATAGAGAAGTAATTTGCTTACTAGGTTTACCAGGTAGCCATGGTACTAGCATTAGAGTCAGAAGACTTGAGTTTAAGTCTGATCTTGGCAGTGTGCCTTTGGATAAGTCACAATCTTTGTAAGCTTCAGTTTTCTTATAGATGAGGATACCAATTAATAATTCATGTTTCTATAGCAATTTAAAGTTTGCAAAGTCCTTTGCCTCATAAGGTTGTTGGGAGGAAGGTATTTTCAAGCCTAAACAAATAATTTACATCTTAAAAGAGTTTGCTTTGTTAATCCAAAGCAACCAGTCCCCAGTAAAGAGAATTTGGGAATAGGAGTGAGTCTGGGTATACATAGATCAAATTGGTTTTATGTATGGTAGAATTTCTAAGCTATGGCCTTAATGTCTCAACATCCCATTTAGAGGTTTGGGTAATTCAAGAACAGACTTTTACAGGAAACTGCCTGCTGAAACTTCAAGAAATGCTGAATGTACTTGTCCCTCCCTTTCTTAGGAAACCCTCTGGGTTTGTAGGCATGCTCCAGTTGTTGTAAATGAATGGCTCAGCTTAATTGAGATACCCTTCTTTCTTTCCAAAGGCATAAACCATACCAGAGTCTCAATTTGTGGGAAGACTAGGCAAAAAAAAAAAAAAAGATGCACCTTATTTCCTGGAGATAAGATTTATATGTAAGAATTTAAAATTAAACCTGACCTCAAATGTATGAGAAATATATACCCCAATAACCATAAAATCTCCATCATTATGTATTATCATATTACATTATACATACATTATGATTAGATCAACATATTACATATGATATATCATCAATTCCATTTTTAAAGGATCCCTATGCTTAAGAATTTTGACATCCAAAAAAAAAAAAACCTGTAGGATCATGGATTTCAAGCTGGACGGGACCTTAAAGGTTCTCATCCTATCTCTCCTCCTTCTAGTTTTGCAGGTAAGGAAACTGAGGTCTATTTAAAGTGATTTCTTTTGTGTTATACAAGTAGTATCTGAAGAAGGATACAAATTCAGGCTTCTTGACTCCAAGTCCAATGCTATCTGTTATGGCAGTTTATTTAACATCATTTAAAAATTTTCTCCTTGCACTTACATGAATTGATGCTGAGTGAAGTGATCAGAACCAGGAGAACATTGTACATGGTAACAGCAACATAGTGTGATGATCAGACTTAGCTCTTCTCAACAATGCAAAGATCTAAGACAACTCTGAAAGACTCATGATGGAAAATGCTATTCACATCCAGAGAAAGAACTTTGGAGTCTGAATGCAGATCAAAGCATACTGTTTTCTCTTTTTTGTTTGTTTTTTTTCTTTCTTATGGTTTGATTCTTCTTTCAAAACATGACTAATGTGGAAATATATTTAATATGATTGTACAAGTATAGCCTATATCAGGTTGCTTGCCATCTTGGGGGGGGGAGAGAAAAAAATTTGAAACTCAAAAATCTTATAAAAATGAATGTTAGAAATTATCTTTACATGTAATGGGAAAAATAGCATACTATTAAGTGGAAAAAATAAAAAAAATGGTATTTCCCCTTGCTCAATTTTAGTATTATTGTTCTTACTAGAGGTAGTATGGTGGTAGAAAGAGTGTGAGATATCTGAAGTCAGTTGAAACCTGGGTTTGAATCTCACCTTTGATATTTACCAGCTGTGTGACCATGAGAAATTCACCTAATTTCTCTGAGTTTCAGTTTCCTCATCTGTAAACTGAAGATAAACAACACCCAGAGTGCCTATCTCACAGGATTGTTGTGTAGATTAAATAAGATCATGGATGTAAAGTGCTTTGTTAATCTTAAAACATTTTATAAATGAGAGTTATTCTTATGGTTGTTGTCCTGAAGATCCATGGGCATACTCCTTGTCCTGATCTAGGAGAAGGATCTACCTGTTTTGGTTGCTCTGGCTAAAAAACCCCCTCACCATCTGTTGGGCAGTATTCTGGCAAAGAGCCTTTTCTAACTTAGCTAGGTTAGTTCTTGGAAGGCAGGAATGATTACCAGGCTTGTCCTCAGTGTCTGTCCCCCCCATGGGAACTTCTGGCATTATCTCAGGGTTGTCCCCAGGTCATGATGAGTCATCACAAGACAATAGCATTTATTAGGCATTTACTACCAGTCAGGTTATGTGCAAATTTCTGGGGATACAGATATGGGGGAAAGGAAATCCTGCCCTCAAAGAGCTTACGTTCTAATGCAGGGAGACAACTCATCAGAAGGTGAGGAAAAGCAGAGAGGAGGGGAAAGGTGCATGTCTGGGGCATGGTGGCAAAGACCAGAGTATCAGAAACACTGCCCAGTGGAGAATGAAGCATGACTGGCTTGGGACTATTCCCAAAATAGAGGCCCTGGAAGTAACTCACCAATGGGAGAGAAAAGGCCATCATGGAGGAGGGAGGTTCCCCGAACGAGAAGGCCCTGGAATAAGATGAAGTTCCAGGCTAAGAAGGCAGCTAAGGCATGGTGATAAAAATTGGAGAGTCAGAAGCAAAGCCAGCAGGGGAAAGAAGCACTGAAGTTTGTTGCTTGTGCCACTGAAAATAAAAAGTTGGGAGGTTTTCAGGTAGTAATGGTTTTATTGGGGACACCAAAGCACTGTTAAGAGAACAAGATGCAAGACAGATGGGAAAGAGGAAAAGTTTACCAAATTCGATTCCAAAACACCAGTTGAAATGCAACCCTAGATTAGCAAATGAAAATGAACAGTTCAAGTAAGTTTCCCCATCTGTAAAATGAGGGGGTTGGCCTATAAGATCTCCAAAATCCCTTCCAGCATTAACATCCAATGATTCCAAGAAACAGATGGAATGTATTTGTTTAATTACTAGGCTAAGCTATAACAGGAACATTGAGAATGGGGTTTAAAATCCTTAAAGTTCAAATGACCAACTTAAAATTGATCAGAAATCAAAAGAAAGTCAGAATATCAAAGTACTGTGTGATAGGGAAATAAAGGAAAGTTCTATAAAACAAATGATTGAAATGGAGAGCAAATGAGAGAGAGAGAGAGAGAGAGAGACAAAGAGAGAGAGAGAGAGACAAAGAGAGAGAGAGAGAGAGAGAGAGAGAGAGAGAGAGAGAGAGAGAGAAGTCAGGAAAAAAAAAACTCCAAAACAAGCCAAAAATCTTAAATGGGATGCTAACAGAAATGGCCCAGATATAGACAACTTTAAGTGTGGATCTTCTTAAAAATGGAAGCCGTGTTTGGAAAGAAAGGCTACAAACAATATTCTATACCATATGGGGATTCCCAATTCCAACAGGAATCTATTTTCATAGATTTAGAACTGGAAAGGGCTTTAGAATTTATACTAAAGATTAACTTGAAGAGAATAAAGGACCTGTCTGCAGGCTGTCCTTTTATTTGGAAGAACAGAACAAAGTGGAAACAAGTTCTGCATTTAATGATTAGAGCACAGCTGAATACATGGCATTACATTCCTAGGATGATAGATGTAGAGCTGGAAGCCACTTCAGAGACCACTGTATTCAGCTCCCACATTTGACAGATTAGGAGACTGAGGGACAGAGCTATTAAATGATTCACCCAGGGTGGCAAGGCTAAGTGTCTGAGGTGGGATTTGAGCCAAGGTTCTTGTAATTCCAAGTACAGCGATCTGCCCCTCTGGAAGGAGGGGACCACTTCAGTCATCATAATTCATGCAGTGTACTTGTACTGTCCCCTGGTACTCCTTCCTGGACCTTTTATTCTGCCTTCAGATTAGAGCCCAAATAGCCTGATTGCAGCAAGGTGTTAGGTGTCCACTTCATGGCTGCACTAGATAGCTAGCTACCAAGTGATCAACCTAAATCACATGGTTTTTAATTTTGTTTTAGAAACCTACAAAGTAAACAATGGCAATAGTACCAAAAATAAGTGAATGGTCTTTACTCGGTGACAGTTTCAAAGAGGACAACACTTGCTTATGTTCCTACGTTCTGGTGTATTGTTTTAAACCCACCAGCCTAGTTGTCTCTCCCTCTCATTCAGAACCCATAAATCAGAAGAGGTCCCAAAAGGTTGTGTTTCCTAGGTTAACTCCTATCAGGAAATGTTACACCATGAGCCGATTCCTTTGTGCTATGTTCAGCAGAATGGACAGAGTGATGTGGTTTCTTCTCAGTGTATTTATGTGAAAGGAAGTTACTCTGATCTAACTCTAATTCAACCAGATTTTTTTCTCTTAATCACAGTTTTACGATTAGATAGCTCAGAGGAAGTTTAGGACAGGATGTTGATTAGGCTTATTATTATTATTTATTGGGTCTCAGAGTTGGAGTTGTAGCCAAGGCCAAGTCCATTGGGTCAGGGGAAGCTTTGAGGAAGACAGTCTGAAGGTAGGAGTAAGTAGTGCCAAGGACTTTCAAGGTACAGAGGATATTCCCATCATGGATGAAATATGTTGGGAAATGGGACAGCCTGGACTCTGTGGAGTCTGGAGGGAGAAAGTGAATCCTATGAGAGGGCCACCATGAGAAGAAGTCAGGCAATGGGATGATAGTCTCAGGACTGCCATGAGGAGGAAATGTGTTCCTTCACGGATGTATGCACCCTGGAGCACAAACCATACCACCCTAGTTATGGTTTTGTCCAGAGAATCCATTTATTTGGCAGTGAACAAAATTCAGACTTATTGACAAAAGATTAATCAATAATTTGAGTTTCCTAGTGCTTACTCCCCCAAACTGTACTTTCTAGTTCTGAGTTGTGTTGAGGACAATTTTGACAAAAGGGGTCTACCAGATCCTCTTTCATCTTCTTCTGAGCTCTTCAAGGGATATAATCAAAGAACATCATCTCTTTTTGCTTGCCCAGAAGTTATATGCTAGAAAGTATTGACACAGGTCAGGAAATTTTAGTTTCAATGATGGCTATGATGCCTGGTGGCGGAGTAATCATGGCCAATTTCTGAGCCTTCATTGTCTGTTCTGTAAAATGGGGCTAAAATACTTCATCTACCATCCCAGAGTATTTGTGAGGAAAGGCTTTGTAAGCTACAAAGTTCTAGAGAAATGCAAACTACTATTACTAAAGTAATAAGATAACTCCAACCGGGTCACTTGTTTCATTTAAAAAATTATCTTACTCTTTACCCATTCACCAGTGTAGTTTTCAGTGTTGACAATTTATTCTGTAATTTAAAAAAGAATTAAAAAAAACCCCTTTTTGACATTTTTGTTGTTTCTTCTATTCCTTCTATATTTACTCAAAATTAGAAGTCCCTCTCTACTAGAGAGAGCCACTGGGCGTTCCCAACTCATTTTCCCTTATCAATCAATCAATCAATCGATTAACCAACCGACACGCATTCATTAAACTTCTAATATATGCTAGGGATACACGACAAAAACAAAACATTTTCTGCCTTCAAATAGTTTACATACTATCAGAAGAGAAGAACATGTGCCTACCTAGATATATTCAAATTATATAGAAAGTAAGATAATTTGGGGGATGAAACCCTAGCATCTGGGGGTGATCAGGGAGGCCTCTTTGAAAAAGGTGGTGTTTGAACCGAGCCTTGAAGGAAAACAGGGCTTCTAAGAGACATCATTGAGGATGGAGTACATTTCAGATTAAAGAGAAGTCAGTGCCAAAGCATGAAGACGGGATAGAGTATGGTGTATAAAGAAAATTTAAGAAGGTCAATTTGTGGACCACAGTGTTTGGATAATAGGGCTGGAAAGGCAAATGAAGAGCTTTGAATTCCTAACAAAGTTTATACTATCCTATAGGGAGCCACCCTAGTTTACTGAGTAGAGTAGTAATATACATGGTCAGACTCATGCCTTAGGTAAGTCACTTTGGCAGTTATGTGAAGGATAGAGTAAAAAGGAAGAAGACTTGAGGCAAGCAGGTCAATTATAAGGCTAGAGCAATGGTCCAGGCAAGAAGTGTTAAGGGTTTGAATTAAGAAGATCTCTGGGGGAGTGGAGAGAAGAGCATATATGAAGAATGTGGATGGAGATAAAAAATGCCAAGATCTGGAAAATTATTGGATAAGGAGAAAAGGAGGGAGAAGAATAATGGATTTGAGGATTAGACCAAGGTTACAAACTAGGATGCCTGGAAGGATGATGGTATACTCCACAGAAATTGAAAAGTTAGGAAACAGCTAGGGGTTGGGGAAAGATAGATGATGAATTCTGTTTTTGACATACTGAGTTTGATATACCTATGCTAAACGCAGTTGATGATATGGGATTGGAGTTCAGGAGAGAAACTCAGGCAAAATATGTAGATTTGTGAGTTCTCTGCATAGACATAACAATAAAACCTATGGAAGTTATCCTCTAACTCTTGGAAAGGGAAGAGAAGGGGCAGATAGCTGAAGGGAAGGGTAGGGAGGCAAGGGTAGTAGAAATGCCCTCAGAAAGAATAGCAGGAATTGAGGACACTGGCCCAGGAAAAGGTGAGATGGAAGAGATGTGAATAGGCGGTCACCAAGAAAAGAAAGCCATTGGAGGGAGACTTATGAACTGGACTCTGAGCAAGTAACAGATATGGAAATAATTGGAGGACTAAAAAAAGATGAATATAGGAAAGATGTCTGGAATGGAGGGGGAACTACAAATGACTGGCTCTGGGGGGAATCTTGAAGAATGATAGCTGGTTTATCTTCGGTTTTCTCTTTTTCTTGCTTCCATCCCACGCCGGGATGATGATGGTGGGGAGCAATTCAGGGGCACCATGCCCTCCTGCCAATCAAAACTTGTTCTTAGGAAAAAAATCTGACCCCAGTTATTTTTGCTTCTTTGATGTAGTTCTTTGCCATCCCTAAAGTACGTATTTTCTACACTTTAGCCAACTGTAACGATACTGGGATTTGAAGATCTTCCACGCCCCTTGAGCTTGCTGATGTAGCAGGAAGGGGTGGAGCAAGAGAACGCCGGAACCAAGCTAGTCGCTGTGCGGTGCTGACTGGAAGCGGCGGCAGAGGCAGTGGCTGCG
>CM053582.1:523142092-523164967 GCA_028627135.1 Pseudochirops cupreus | reverse complement strand
CTTTGACCACATGTGCCAACTTCATCGCTACTGGGTTGGCTTTGACTTTCTGGTTTTGGGACTCAGTTTTCTGGTATTTAAATGAATGCACTATCTATATTTCTTATGTAGAGAGCCTGTTCCATTTTGTGATTAATAACTATATCAGCATATTTATAGTTACTGTAGGCATTGTGAATACTGCATTGCTGATACACCAACTTTATGGAATGAAAGTATTTTTCTTCAATTAAAGGAATTTCAAGTAGCATCAAGGGTAAATATTTTATTGGTCAGGAGATTCCACCTCCTGGATTCCCAATTAGACCTTAGAAAACCTAGGGTTAGGAAAAAAAAAAAAAAAGAAAACCTAGGGTTAGGCCAGTTCCTGGATTGAAGTAAAGAGCAAAAATATCAAGGGAATTCTTTTAGGACCATTAGGTGATGCATGGGGAAGGGAAGTAAGCAAGACTGGGAAAGGCAGACTGGTGGCTGTTATGCAGTCATCCATAGGGACACAACAGTAAGAAAGACCTGGAAAGAAAGAGAATTATATACAAGAAGAAAGAGAAACATACACACATACATAGAGGGAGGAGGGGTGAGTGTGAGGAGAGAGAGAAGAAGAAAAGTGAAGAAGGATAAGGAGGAGGAGAAGGAGGAGGGGGAAAAGAAGAAGAAGAAGAAGAAAAAGAAGAAGAAGAAGAAGAAGAAGAAGAAGAAGGAGAAGAAGAAGAAGAAGAAGAAAAAGAAGAAGAAGAAGAAGAAGAAGAAGAAGAAGAAGAAGAAGAAGAAGGAGAAGAAGAAGAAGAAGAAGAAGGAGAAGAAGAAGAAGGAGAAGGAGAAGGAGAAGGAGAAGGAGGAGGAGGAGGAAGAACAAAAGAAGAAGAAGGAGGAGGAAGAGGAGAAGGAGGAGGAGAAAGACTGTGTATTAGGGACAAGAAAGAGAAAGCAACAGGGAATGTGTGGCAGAGAGACGACCAGAAATATAACTGGAGGATAAATGATAACGAAAGAAGATAGTATGAAGTAGAGAAATCATATCTATAAATACAAAACAGAAGCAGAGAAGAGACTGGGCCACAGAAAGCAGGTGCTGCACTAAAAAAGCAATTGTGTATAATCTGAGGCAGAACACATATGGGGTATGTAGATGAGGAAAATAGCCCAGAATGTGCCCTGTTAGGATAGCCAACTGGCCAGGAGAGATACAAACAGCTGTGGGGAAAGAGGGTAGAATCCGCAGACGGGATGCACAGGAAGCCGTAGCTTTGAAATAAGAGGGAAGATGGAGCGAAGCCTGGGATGTATGGAAATCAGGCGCCGGAAGTATTGAGATAGTAGCAAAGATGGAGAATAGAAAATATGGGGAAAGAAGAATCAGGAGAAAAAGAAGCGAGAAATGAATGGAAATGGAGAGTAGACGGCTCCAGGAACTGGGGATTGGGAGTGGGGAAAATGGAGAAACTCCATCCAAAGAGCGCACCACTTGGACCAAAAGGTGGCAATGAAATTGAAATATGAGATGAGGCTATCGTGGAACCAGGTATATAAAAGCCAAAATAACCAGGAGAAGGAACCTCATAGGAAAGAAAAGAGGCAGAGGGCAGGGCAGGGGCGAGAGAGGAGAGGACAGAAGGGATGGGGAACGTGAGCAAGGACGGCAAACTGAATGAATAGGATTGGCGAAGCGAAAGAAGAGGCTCCAGGCGGGGGTGGAATGCGGGGGAGGCGCAGGGGAGGCGGGAGGAGGGAAAGAAAGGCGGGAGGAAAAGTGGGGAGCAAGAGGGAGGGGGAGGAGAGGGAGCCCAGGCAAAGGCGGGCAAGCAGGCAGGGAACCGACCTGCTCTCGTCTCACGCCTCACTGGCTCTCGGTGCGCGCGGGCTGGAGACACTCGCTAGTCAGACAGTGGCCACTTTCCTCCCCAGCAGCAGGAACGCACGCAAGCATTAGGGGAGTCCCTTGCAGTCCATTCCCCCAATCAGGACGTTCACTTCCACGTTACCCTTTCGAACACCTCACTCCCTTCTCTCCTCTGCCCTCGGTCAGGAGTCCTGGCTGGAGGGACATCCAAGTCTGCGTGCGCGATCCCCTGGTCCCTCTCCATCCATCTCTCACGGGCTCTGTAGAGGGCAGGGGCTCTGGGATGAGCCTCTGAGGGTCTGGGCCACCTGCGCTACTGCAGGGTCCTCGGGTGACTTGGAGAAGAGCTGTAGCAGCGGCGGCAGCGTCTGTAACCGGTAAGGCTGGGCCAGGAAGGGGGCTGGCCCCTTGCTTACCCCGGGCACCGAAGGCGACTGACAGGGAAACCGGAAAGGAAAGAGGTGGAGAGTGAGCCCTGGGAGCGAGCAGGTGGGCGAAAGATAGAGATGCTGTGGAGAAATGCCGGGAGGGAATGGTAAACTGGCCCTCCCTGTTTTGGTTTCAGTTTCAAGATACTTGGGGAGCTGGCGAGGGGGTTGGCATATGCCAGTTCAGCTCCATGGACTGGCAGTAGATCCATAGACTCCCAGACTCTACAAACCTACATGCCGTAGCCAGGCTAAATCCCTTAGGTTGGTTTGCCCATTCCATCACACTAGGAGTGGATTCCCTTGCCTTGCCTTCTTTGGGCTAATTGCAGCCGGGCGAGTCAGCAGAGGTCAAAGACCTGGTCTAGGACAGGGAGAGGGGCTGGAAGGTGGATGTAGAGAGAGTCAGTGCTGCGCAGGTTGTGGGCAGGGGGAACGGTGAACCTTCAGGGATTTCAGGCTCCGTGCTTTTCCAATTTGTGTAAGTTGTCCTGGTCGCAGAGACCAGAAGGGAAAAAGAGGGAGGAGGAAAGAGAAACTTGAGGAAAGGAAGGAGGAAGCTGTTTCCTTGGGGGGGGGGGGAAGACAGGCTTAGGGAAATATGAAGGGCACATCGGGATGCCAGGTGGGCAGAAGAACTTGTAGGTGAATCAGAAAGCCACTCACCACTCATTCTCTCCCAGAAATTAACTGTCAGGTACCCATTGGCCTGGGGGATGTAGCAAACACTTAAAAGGTCCAGGCAGGAAAGTTAGAACTTTTTAACTACCAACACACAAAACTTGACTGTGTTTTAAAACTAAGCAAATGGAGGGGAGGATGTTTCCAGAAAGCCAAGGGAATACAGATGAGTATTTTACAAGTTGAGTTCTAGGCACCACATTGTAAGAGAGATATTAACAAACTGGAGCTGATCCAGAAGGGGATGAGGAAGGTAGGATGGTTTGATGTCTAGGAAACTATGCAGCTAGGTGGCATAATGGATAGAATACTGACTTGGAGTCAGGAAGACCTGTGTTCAAATTCCTCCTAAGACATTTCTTAGCTACGTGATTGTAGGTAAGGCAAACTTCATTGCTGATCTAGGCTTCCTCATCTATAAAAGGAGGGGGTGAGGCAGGTTGGGCTTGGTTCCTTTAAAGGTCCTGTCATTTCTAAATCCTATGCCATATTAGGGAGGGATACAGAAATTGTGAATATTTAGCTTGGAGGAGGAAAAAACTTAATGAGGAAGGGCATGATAACTGTCTTTGAATATCTAAAAATCTGTCCTTTAGAAGTGAGATTTCACTTCTAAGGAGGAGAGAACTAGCAACAATGGGTAGAAATTACATTGAAGCAGATTCTATTGCCATATGAGGAAAACCGGCTAGCAATTAGCACTATTCCTAAATTAATGCATAGGCTTTGGTGTTAGTTCCTGTCCACTAGTAATTTTAAGAAGCAGAGGATGGATGATCACCTGTGGAAGATGCTGGTTAGTCACTGGGCTTAGATTCAGGAGATCTTTCTTCTGTTACCCTTTCAAAGGATTTCTTAACCTCTCTGGATCTCAGCTGTAAAATGAGTGTTGGGCTGCATGATCTCTAGGTCACTTCCAGGGCTAATAACCTACTGATCTATGGATTCCTGCACATTAGGAGATAAGACTGGGTGTAAGGTCTCATCCAACTTTGAGATTTGTGACTCTAAACATTTGTTTCCCTCTCCCTGGCAGGACCTTGGGAGGATTTTCAGAAATAAGTTGCCACTCTGGTGATGACCCATTTATAATGTATATTTGTGCAGAAAAAACCCCCACAAAACTCTGTAAGACAGAGGATGTATTCTATTCATAGAGTATTTCTGGGAATAGATAACACAGCCTCTCCCCTCCCCCACCTTGACAGCTGTTTTCATAGTAGTCTATTCACTTTAGTTTCTATATTTCACTCTGTTGTCTGTTCTGTGAATAGATTTTATTTGGATTCTTCCATGGAAAACATTTGAACAGGAGAGGTAGAAAGCTTTGAAACAAAGGTATGGCTACATTGGAAGGGTCACTTTTGGCTTTAGGCTAAAGGTGTTGGTTAAGCAGTTTCCCTTTGGTAAATAAACACAAAGACCTCTCAGTATCCTGAAAAGAGGATAACCCTTTGGGAAATATTCCTTATATTTTCTTTAGTCTTGAGCAAAATATCTTACAGTGCTCGCAAAGGTCTACTGTCATAGAATAAAAGCTATGCTACAGAACATAGCGCTTTATTCTCTGAAGACAATAGAAGAGTATGCCAGTGACAAGAATATTTTCGTAGGAGCCAATACTGGAAACTGGATTCCAAATTTTACAAAATAGAAACATTCTGGATCCTAGGGAGCTCTGGATGATGCAATGACTATTGTTTGAAGGCATATTTATTTTCTAAAAGTCAAGAATGGTGGTCACCTACACAAATATCATGCTAAACAGACTGGTTTAATGTGAAAATATTTATTCTGATCTTGAAGATTATTTCAGATAAACTGAAAGGAAAAGAGGAAAAAATGTGATTCTATTTTTTGGTATAAAATCCAAGTTTTTTCCCATGCCAAGGTTTTTAATTTTCTGTTAAAATTAAAGACATTTAATTTGACAAAGAGTCATTTAGGATATGTTGTTTTTCTAAAAAGAAATGCAGTCTGTTTTAAAGACATGAGCCATTCAATTTGTTTGAGCTTGTCTAGTTCTTATTTTTAGTTTCTGCCAATCCTTAATGATCATTTGGCTCACATCATGTTTAAGGTCCAATGGTAGACATATCTATGTATAAATAACTGAGGACAGATGATCACAATTAAAAAAATTAGATTTGCAATCTGAATGTGTTATGGGAGACATATAATGAGTGCATTAATGGAAAATATTTTCAAAGGAAATATACATGGAAAAAAAGACATTGGGTTTTTGTTTTTAAATTTCAGTGTTACTTCTTTTAGATGAAAGTAACAGAAGTAATTGTGGATATAAGCTTCAGTGACCTGAATGGTATTTCCCCAGATTGAAGATCATAAACAGATTACATATTACAACTGTAATATATGATTTACAGGATATATACATATTATATTAGATCATAGAGTTAAATTCTCCTTTCATGGATTAACCATTTGCTTAAAACTATCAGAATTGATAAGGAGATTTTTGAAGAGAATCAGAAATTTTATTCAATTTTTCTAATCATTTTTTTTTTATGACAAAGGAGTGGGTGAAAAACTTTTCACTTTAACAAAGGTGATTTCCTCATCCCTAACTTATTTTGCAAACATTCATGATTCTGAACTTCTGACTTCTTCAGATAAGCAGGCTGTATCTATAGATAGTAATCTCAGGGTTAATATTTTTAAATGGTGTTTCAAAAGATAGCTGTGATGGGAACCAACAGTCCTCCCCATGGGTTGTACCCATAAAGTAAAGACTGTCATTTCACTGGCAACTATAGCCCTTTTGTGAGTCTGCCCTTGGTCTACAACCACACAGGGCTCTTTTAAGGAAAATGAACGTTCAGTTAAATCAAACAAGCAGTGGATTCACACAAACCAGCTGGATGTAGAGACACAGCCTCATACAGATACGGCTGCAGTTTTTTGCTTAGGAAGAAATGCCACCTCATTTCTGAATGCTGCCTGGCAGCGCGGCTGGTGCTGGATGCTCTTCACAGGCCTTAACCGTGGTACATTGCTTGAGATCTCTTTAGCAATTTTTTCCTGCCCCCTCTGCTTCCCATCACCCTCTTTCAGCTCATCAAACAGCAGATGTTTAGGATTTTGTTCTTCTTTCATCCTTCATTCAAGCCCAGTGTAAGCATCACCTTTGGGTCTGTATTTCAGGAAGGTGTTCTAGGAATTCCTTCCTGGCCGTCCTGGCTTGCCTTTTTGCTGGGCCTTTCAATGGGCCTTTCAATGGGCCTTGTTCTTGAGTCTGATGAACTTACTCAGGGCACTAGAAATGTCATCTGTACAGGGCATCGGCTAGGAGGACTTTAGGAAGTTGTATACCAAGTGGCTATTTTACCACCCCAAAGGGCAACCTGAAGCTGTGTGCTCCCTCGACAAGTCAAGTCAAGTCAAGAAGGATTTATTAAGTGCTTACCAGGCACTGTGCTAAGTGCTGGGAATACAAGACATTCCCTGACCTCAGAGAACTTACATTCTAATGATGGAAGACAACACGTGGTCTGGGAGGAGAGTGAGAAGAGCAGGCTTAGAGGGGAATAATACATGAAAGGTGGGTGGGGTGGGTGTACAGTTATCCCTTCCACATCGTGACTTTCTCCAATCTCAGTTTCAATCCACCATGAGTCAGCATAAGAAATTAAATGGGAATTTTGGGGGTTTTGCAGAAGCTGCAGATGACACATGAAGGCCAATAGATGACAGAAAAAGTTTAGAAACTCAGAAATGCATAAAAGGTACGTATAGTATTACATAATATAAACATATTTTATCTTTTAATACTATGAACACTCTATAAAAGAAAAAGAAAAATTCAGACATCTCCGGTATGAAAGGAAGGCCAAAATTTTTTACTTGGGTTTTCCAGATCGTGGGGGACCCTCTAGTCCTTGAACTGTGGAAAGAATAACTGTATTCCTTAAAATGGAAGTTCTGGAAGGAACTAATCAATCAGAGGGAGGGGCTGGAAGGTCTTTCAATGTGTGAAGTCCAGGGTTGGTGGGAACTTGGAGAATGCAGAGGCTTCTGGGGTATTGTAGAGAAAGTCCAGGAAGAAAGTTGAGAGTACAGCTTAGGGGGGACCAGCACATCCTATTATTTCCTCTCACCTGTGCAGGAATGCTTTACAGGTTCTTCTTCTCTATCCATCTCTCAATCTAATAATCAATAAAAAGGGACTGTGATAAGAGTTTGCTAAAATGTCAAATGTTTAGTCAACCATTCAGATTTTATTTTTAACAGGAAGCGCAAATTTGGATTTTCTATTTCTAAATCCTTTCTCATTACCAAGGAGGAGATGTGGTGTATTGGACAGAAAACTGGCTTTGGAGCCAGGGAGATCTAAGTATTAGTGTTGCATCTGACTCATATTGGCTGTGTGGCTCTGGGCCAAGGTGCCTCATCTCTCACTGCTCTCTAGGCAATACTTCCGAGATTATAAATTGCTGAGAAGGTGCCAATTTACACCAGTAGAGGGAGTTTTCTCTTATACCAATGAAATTGCTGGTCCAGTCTCTGTCCCATTACTAGTTTCCATGAAGGATCCATTACAACTAATCTGGGACACTGGACAGTGTAAGCATTGATGATTTGGAACTTCTGACTTATTTTCCTTCAGATAAATAGGCTGCATCTATAGACAGTATATTTTCATGGTTCATATTTTAAAATGATGCTACAGATGATAGCTGTGATGGGGAACAACTTGGTATTTGAGTTGCTTCAATGCTTCTGCCTTAAGAAAACCCAGTGTATAGAAATTTCAGCTAGCAAAATAAACGCAAGGGTATCTGCCTCACAAAACAATTCTCTGGTTTACTGCCAGACTCCCTTAGACACTGAGCTCTCAGTTCTACTTAAGTATTTTACAGTTCTTGAGCATAATCAAAGAGGGTATGAGGCAGAAGTTGAAGATAGTTAAAGGTCAGTCAGTAATGAAGATGAAACATATTTGAATCTCCAAATCCAAGTCAATGGGGAAATGCAACCTAATGGACCTAGATTTATTTTATGTTCCATAATATATCTGAAGGGAGGTATATCTTTGTGGAAGAGCTCAGTGGCAACATTCAAGTTTGAAATGGTGATGAATGCTGGCCCTATGCAGATAAAAGGAAGTAATTGCTTGGTTTATTTGAGTCAAACACCCTGCTTTGGATTTTGAATTCATGTGGGATCACTATCATTATTTCCATCAAGGTTTTGGTCAATATTTTTCAGGTCCCATGAGTCATGGCTCTATAGTCACGGTGAATCTGACCAGTTATATGTAATGCATTCTCCCGTCAGGGCACCTCACATCCTATAGCACATAGGTTTTGTTGTTCAGCCATGTCTGACTCTGTTTTGGGGGTTTTCTTGGCAAATATACTGGAGTAGTTTGTCATTTCCTTCTCCAGCTTATTTTACAGATGCGGAAACTGAGGTAAACAGGGCTAAGTGACTTGCTCAGGGTCACACAGCTAGTAAATATCAGAGGTTGGATTTGAATTTAGGTCCTCCTGACTCTAGGGCTGGTATCCACTGTACCACCTAGCTGCCCTAGAAGGCATAGTAGGGACTTGATGAATATATGTTGAATTGAATAAAATCACTGTAGCAGAATGCAGTAGTCTGGTAAGTCAACTGTTTTTCTGCTGGCTTTTTTGAGCAAAAGTCAAGCTATTTCAGCATGTACCACTTTGCCTTTTTAACTTTACTTTTTACTATAATGCCTTTGCTCAGTACTTATTATACATGTAGTATGTTTTTTCACCTTTTGGTCTTTGTTTATACTGTGCTCTTTTGCCTGGAATGTCTCCCTCTCCATGTCTTCTGTTCATTGAATTCCTCCCCATCCTTTCAAACTCAATTCAAATGCTATTTTTTTCCAGGAAGACTTCTTTATTATTGTCTGAATTGCTAATATACCAAATGGGATCTCTCCCTGTATTTTTCTTATACTTCTCATGCTTTTTACTGGGCAATTAAAAAAAAAGTCATATTTCCTTTCCTATGGACAAGCTACATAACCTTTCAGAGCCACAAGCAACTTTATAGGACTAAATTAGAGAGTTTGTGATCCGACTTGGTGGAGGGAATTGTCACAATGGGAGTTTTCACTGCCAAAATCACAGATCTTTGGTGTATTCATAAACTATATCTTCTTTTGGCCAACTGATGCATTTCTGCTGGTCCTGTCTATAGTAGTGTAGTCAAGTCAGATATATACATATCTATACATATATATGTATATTTGTATATTTTATATTACAACTATGTGTGTTCAGGTACAATCCTCTTGTAGCAGCTAAGTAGCTCATTGGATAGAGCACCAGGCCTGTAGTCAAGAAGACCTGAGTTCAAATCCATCCTTAGATACTTACTAGCTGGGTGACCCTGGGCAAGTCACTTAACTCTGTTTACCTCAGTTTCATTGTCTATAAAATGAGCTGGAGGAGGAGATGGCAAACCACTCTAGTATTTCAGCCAAGAAAACTCCACATGAGGTCACAATGAGTCAGACACGACTAAACAAGAGTGCTCTTACTTGGGTTTAATCTCCATGGGGTCAGTGATCATATCTTATCTAAACTTTGTTTCTCCCCCCCAGTACATAGTACTTTTTACTTGGGAGGCATTTCATAAGTGTTTATTGAATTAACTTGAAAGTGAACATACACCTATTTTCAAAGGATTCAAATTCAGTAAAGCACACTTAATAACCAAACCATCTTGGAAATAATTTATTTTTTCTCTGTTGTTTCAAATAGCACCCAGGGGTTCTTTAATTCCTTAGGGTCATCATTAGGAGCATCAATTATTGTTATACTGTAGAGGCATGAAAGTGCCCATTAATAGAGCGTCCTGGCTAATTCAAAGCAAAGAGCTACGTGTTTCTTATTCTTCCGGTCTCATCTGATTTAGCTACACTACTATAGACATGGCCGAAGTCCTGCCTACCTTGTATGTAAATGAACATTTAGAGAGATGTCCCCACTTACTCTCTGAGGACCAGCAGGAGCAAATGCTTTAGTTGACTGAGAGAAGCTGGAGTCCGGGAATACTTAACTCTAATGAAGTAGAAAACATTCCGACAGTCATCCAGATGTTTTGTTCCATGATGCCAAGGTCTAGATTTGTTATTTACAAACCCTATCTCATCACCAGCTACTGGGCAGTATTTGTTAGAGTTAGAGGAAGCACGGGCCATGGTGCTAGTGTGCTCTGTCAGTCAGGCTTATTTCCGCATCGACAAAGAGAACTGGGAAGTGGAGGCAATTCTGGCAAGATGATTTGTCACCACCCTGCTTCTGGCTCCTCTTGCTATGTGTGGTACATATACATGTGTGTATATATACACACATACACAGATGTATGTATGCATGTATATAGCTGTGTGTATACATGTATGTGCACACATGCACATACATGTAGATAGGCACATTATATGTGCAGTGCACACACACATATACACATGAAAGTAAATGTAGCCTAACTGACATAGCACTGATTTTGAAGCCTTGGGCAGGCTCGTACTTGAGTTCTGGGTCATCTGTGTGACTTCCTTTGTGTATATGGACAATTGTAGGTGGCACAGTGGAGAGAGGGTCAGGTCTGGAGTCAAGAATACTCATCTTCCTGAGTTCAAATCTGGCCTCAGACATTTCCTAGCTGTGTGACCCTGGGCAAGTCACTTAACCCTATTTACTTCAGTTTCCTCATCTGTAAAATGAGCCAGAGAAGGAAATGATAAACCCCTGCAGTATCACTTCCAAGAATACTCCAAATGGTGTCAGAGTTAGATCTGACTGAAAACAACTGAACTACAACAAATATATAATGATATATTATATGTGTGTGTATGTATCTATATTCAAGTCTATATCTATATCTTGTTCATGGACCTGAATTTTCCAAACTGTCAATTCGATCAAACTTTCCGATTCATTGTAGCCATACTAATAAGTCAGATTCTTTCATAGATAGAAGGAATAAGGGGGTCACTCAAGAACATAGATCCTTCTAACCCCAAATTCAGTTTATACTTATTCGATTTGCCATTCTCAAATATTTCCCTGCAAGGCACTGTGATGCCATGGATAGGGAACTGGTCGTGGATTTAGAAAGGTCTGGGTTCAAGTCTTACCTCTGACACACTGGCCTGAGGACTTCATTTAACTTCTCAGGTAGCCTATTGTTTTAAACCTAAGGAGTAAAGAAAGAATCCTTTTGGTGGAAGGAGCTCCCTCTAGGGGAGGTCTTTTCTACCATGACAAGACCACAAGTGTGATTTCACTGGGACAGAGAACTCGTGGAGAAGATATTTGCAAGACTAAAGCAGAGGACTAGCTCCTTCTCCGCTCCTTAGACTTAGAGCTGTTTGGGGACATGCAGAGATTGGGACTGGCCCAGGTTTATAGAACCAAAATGTGTGAGAAGTGTGGGACTTGAACCTACATCTTCCTGATTCCAGGACAATCTTTCTATGCCTCTCTTTCCCCTGTTCCCCGCCCCCACCTCCTCTCTTTCCCCCCTATTTCTGTCTCTGTTTCTCTTTCTGCTTCTATTTCTGTCTCCATCTCTTTCCGTCTTTGTCTCCATGTGTATCTCTCTCTGTCTCTCTTTGTCTGTCTGTCTCCCATCTCCTATGGAGGAAACCCAACAGGCACCTCTATTAATTTAAGAATGCATCAAGTAGAAATCTGGGGGCTGGAAAGAGACAATGTCTTCCTCAAAACATGGAAGCAAATGCTTATCCCTATTTCCTATACCCTACAGTCAATCTTACCTGCCTCCTGTTTCACAACTTAAAAAAAAAAAGACTCCTCCCCTACAGAAGTTCTTTCCTTAGATGTGACTGTACCTGTCTTAGAGCTTGGTCTTCAAAGCTCTTGGCAGAGGTGCTTCTTTACCATTTGGAAATGGAGCAAGGAAACTCTCCAAAGAGAGGCCAGTATAGGGGTGACCAAGAAAACACACCAGATGCTAAACCTTCTTTGGTACAGATCTATCTGGTCTCCAGAGTTCACAGAATAAGACTTACATTTGCTGTATAGGTGTGTGTGTGTGTGTGTGTGTGTGTGTGTGTGTGTGTGTGTGTGTGTGTGTACGTATGTATATGGAAAGAGGCAATGAGCTGGTGCTGATCCATTCTGAAGTGCATTATTCAGTCTACCATTCTGACAGAGGCAGAATTGGCTTTACCCTCAGATGTAACAACTGACATTTATTTAGCGCTTCTTGATTCACAAGGCACTTTGCACGCATATCTCACTTAATTCTCACAATAACCCTACAAGGTGGATGGTATGCATGTACTTATGCCTATTTTATAGCTAAAGAGGCTCAGTCTCAGAAAGGTGAGTTGTTGACCCAGATCCAGGCCCCAAACAGAGGCCTGTCCTTTGGCTCCAAAGTTAGTGCTCTTCCCAGCAGCGCCACGTTGACTCTAATGTGATTTAGTTCAGTCCAATAGGACCCAACCTAATCCAGTTGAATCTGATCCCATCCAGTCCGGTCCAGTCCAACAAGCATTTACAAAGTACCTACTACATAGAAGGCATTGGGGCTGGGAATACAAAACCAGAGATAAAATAGTGCCTTCTTCAGGAACCTTATGTTCTCTTAAGGAGATTCAGCATATTCACAGATAAATAGGTAGACAAGGAGGCAGCTGGGTGGCTCAGTGGACAGAGCACTGAGCCTTGAGTCAGGAAGACCTGAATTCAATGTGACATCAAACACTTTCTGACTGTGTGACCCTGGGCAAGTCACTTAACCTCTGTTTGCCTTAATCCACTGGAGAAGGAAATGGCAAACCACTCCCTTATCTTTGCCCAGAAACCCCCTGTACAGTATTGGCATGATACGTTCCACAGGACATGACTGGAGAGATGAATGACAACAAATACAAAGTGGATGAAAAGCAATGAGACTGCCAGGTTGCTCAGAATACTGGACATGAGTTTGAATCACACCCTCAGACTAGCTGTGTGACCATGGCAAATTATTGAAACTCTCTGAGCCTCAGTGTCCTTTTTCTGTAAAATGGGAATAATTCATAGCATTTACCTCACAATGATGATGCTGAGGATGGAAGAAGATAGCACTATATACATGCTAAGGTGCAATTTTGTGGAGAAGAGGGAGCATGAACACTTTGGGGGATGTGGTAGAGGAGGAATGGCCTTGCAAAGAAGGTGGCTCACGGATTGAGTCCTGAAGGGAGCTTGTTGTGGTTGAATCATTTCTGAGTTGTGTTCAAGTCTTCATGACCCAATTTGGGGTTTTCTTGACAAGGATACTGGAGTGGTTTGTCATTTCCTTCTCCAAAGGAGCTAAGGATTCCCAAAGACAAAGGTGAGTTGGAATAGTATTCTAGACATGGAAGATAGACTGCAAAGGTCTGGGAGCTGGAGATGGACTGACCTGTGCAGAAAACAGCAAATATTCTCCAGGGATGACATTTGGTGACTTTATTGTCATTTCAATGGCCTCTTATTTGTGGAATCCTTTTGGAAAGGATGGGACATAACTGAGTGATTCCCATCTTCCTGGAGACTCACTGTTTAAATATTTCTCTCTAAAAGTTAAAAAGAAAATGGAACTAGAAATGACTCATAGGGGGAATCTACAGTTTGGTACTTGAATTGGTTTTGATGCTGACTTTCAGAAAAGGCTTCAGTGACATCAGATATAAAGCATCACAGGAAAGGAAAGGACATGGATTATTTGGAGGACAAAAAGAGAGGGGAAACGTAAAAAAAAAAAGTAACACATTGTGTTTTTCGAGGAGCGAAATGTGCACACATGGACCGCCTCTCAATCTTTACGGCTCTTCCCACTTTTCCTCATTCTGTAGTTAGGAAGAAAAGCAGTATGGGACTTCATCTTGGTTTTACAGATGGGGATATGGAGTACAAAAATAGGAAACAAATTTAAAAGGAAAAGAAAATAGGGAACTAGGTGCTCAAATAGAACTTGTATTTGCTTACAAGAACACGACCAGATCTCAGGGAACAAAGGACGGAGAGACCTTCCTTAGCTCCATCTCTTAGAAGCCCTAGTTTCCTTCAAGGCTCAGCTCTTAGAAACAAGTCTTCTCATCCTCCTAATTAATTAGTGTTCTTTCCCTTTTCCTGCATTTATAATGTATATGTGTAGCAGCTGCGTGGGTGCGGAGTAGGTGCTGGGGAGGAGAGGACTAATTATTTCCTTTCTGTTCCACCCCACCCCCCACCACCTTTCTCGAGTGGGTGGTGTTGCTCTTTTTCAGCCCCTCTCTTTGAATTTGACTTTCTCTCTACTCAATTCCTTGGGCTCTGCCCCAGGGGGCAATGGTTTCCCTTTCAAATCTGCCTGAGGAAGAAAGTGGGAAAGTGGAAGTGCCTGAAGTGGCCCCCACAGCAATACAAGCTTCCTGCTACTTACAACTTCTTCCAATTTTTTCTTTTTCTTAGGAATGAATCTGGATCCATGAATTTTTTTTTCTGCTCTGGGAATTTCTAAAAATATGAATCAATAATTCTCCCTTTTGCTTATCTCCAAGTCCCCATGCCAAGAAAGATCCCAGAAGTTAAAAAACATCTGTCTCTGTCTTTCTTCTATGTACTTACCCTCTCCTTCTGTCCCTATTTGTGAAAAGACACATATGCACACCCCTAGTACCACCACACCTCCCCCCCAACACTTATCAACACCATTATGGTTAACCAGTTTATTATAGAGAAAATAATTTCTTTAAAAACAATAGAAAGCAGAAAACAAATGATCTCTTGAGAAATCGGCAGTGAGAATACAGGCTCCTCTCTTTACTTGAAGGAGCAAAAGAGTGATGGTGAAGCAAATGATGGAAAATTGAAGAATCGCCAATTCTGTTCTCAGTATCTTGAATGGCTCCCGCCATTCTGCATCTGTTCCATGTGGCGCCTGCATGGCCTAGCCGCAATTCTCTTATTATATTGCTTTTTTTCTCTCCTCAACCAGTATCCTTTGCAGAATTTGTAGTCCTAGGGCTCTGCTTAGGCCTGTTCCCATCTGGGTTCCTGCTTTATTCTCTTAGGTGTTACCATCTCACACCATCTCCTCTAGGAGGGAGGGTCCCATCAGAGAGTCCTGATGGCCCTCCAGGGCCTTGAGATGAAGGACATCCAAAGTCTCTTTTCTCTGGTGGACATGTCACCAAGTGCCTGTTTCATATGCTTATATGTTTTTACAGGTGTGTCCATCTAATAGAATGTAAACTACTTGAGGACAAGGATAATTTTGGATTCTGACCTTGTGTCCCCAGAGCCCAGCACAAGGCCTTTCGCGTAATGGGTACATAAATGCTTATTATATTTGATTGGACACTATTTCCCAATAAAGCTCATCTAGCCTGACCCTTTAATGGGCAGAGGAGTTTCTAGTCCCAGGAGGGCACCAAGAAGTGGACTTTCCTTTGTTCTGGAGAACGAAGAAGTGTTTCGTGCCCTTAAGGTGAAAGTGCGGGGATTAAGTACCATAATTCTGTCAGCTACCAGAGCACCTTTTTTCCCTTAAAGGGGTTTAAGTAGAATACGAAGAGCAGTTGTTTGAATGTATTCCACTGAAATGAAGATGCCCAGGGGTAGGATAATTATTTTTAAGAGTTTGAGGGGTAACCCAACTAAAAGGAATGACTTCTGTGACAATAGAGTGTAAGCCCTTTGAGGGCAGTAGCTTTCTCATTTTTATCTCTACATCCCAGTGACTGACAGGTAAAGGTGCTTAATAAATGCCTGTTTATTTACTGAGTGTTTGATCCACGATTTACAATACTGATGTTTTGCCAATAGGTTAGACCAAGCTGTTAACCACAAGCTTATGCTTTGATAGGTGGCCTCTTAGGGCGTTAGGAGTTTGGGGTCTTGGCACTAAGTTCACAAAGTGAAGATGCTCTTTTCATCAGAACAGTTCCCAGATGTGAAATAAAGAGTAATGATGATGATGATGCTTCCTTACAAAGCACTTTCCTCACAACTCCATGAGGCACGTAGTTGCTTTTATTCAGTCTTTTTCTGATTCTTCATGACCCCATTTGACATTTTCTTGGCAGAGATATTGGAGTGGTTTGCCATTTCCTTCTCCAGCTCATTTTTACAGATGAGGAAACTGAAGCGAACGGGTTAAGTGACTTGCCCAGGGTCACATAGCTAGTAAGTGTCTGAAGCCAGATTTGAATTCAGGAAGATGAGTCTTCCTGACTCCAGGTCTGGCACTCTACCCACTGCACCACCTGGCCACCCTGAGGTATGTAGTACAAACATAATTTCATTATTTTGCTCATCTTATACATGAAGAAACTCGGACAAAGAGGTAGGTTAGGTGACTTGCCTGATTTTGCAGAAGGCCTTATGTAGGCTGGGTGCCAGGGTAACTGTCGTGGAGTGAATGAAATTGTAAAACCATTATATATAAGACCTGAAAGGAATCTTCAAAATTATTGTGTTTCAAACATGTAGAAACTGAGGCTTATAGAGGGAAGTTGACTTGCCCAAAGGTCACATCATTTTTATAGAGGTGGGAGGGTCTTTGCTAATTGTTGGGGATAAGGAAGCTTTTCAATTAACCAAAATGGATGAGCTTAGGGCTTAAAAGAAACCAAACATCACTTAAAATAAAACAGCTTGTGAGCAATTTGGAATTTTAATCAAAAGTATAAACATGATCATCAATACTGATCTTTTATACTGATCTTATTGATCTTTTAATAAGCCATGGACACTCCCTGGTTCTCAAAAGCTTTACCACTCCTATCCTCTAACATATGGGAATATTGTACTCTGGGCATTGGTTGGTTATCCAGTATATCTGGATATTTCTGGAACCTGCTTCTAGATTGAATTAACATACCAGCCAAAAAAAGCTAGATTTCCTTTATACAGATCAGAAGGTAAATTTATAGTTGAAGATCTATTAGAGCTGGAAGGGACTTCAGAGGTAATTTGGTACAATATGTTCATCTTATTGAAGTGACAGATGTTCCTTTGACCCCTCACTATAAAATAACTTGGCCACACAATCCCAATGCGCTTTGGGTTTGAACAAGCTGCAAATAAAACAAATTCCATTTCTATTTGTGGTCAGCTTTTTGGGGTTCAATTGGAAACCTTCAAGTGGGGATGGAGTTACATCCTCTGGAAAGAAAATAGCATGGGTTTAAAGTTTCCATTGAAACACACCCTCTTCAGAACAGAGAGAAGGGAAATTCAGCCTTCTTGCCATACTTCTCTGGAAGCAGAAGCCTGCTTGGCTTTAGAAGGTGGGCCTTTTGTTGCTGTAATAGTTTACCCTGTCTCTTGTACAGAGTAGGTGTTGAAAGAAAACTGGTTGGATGGATGCTGCCAACAACAAAAGTGGAGCTACCTAAAGAAATCATAACAAAAGTCAGTCTTGCCAGGATACCTTTGGGTGCTGTGCAAACCACAAAGCCCTGCTTGTGTGTCTCTGCCTCTGACACATCTTGAGGGGCTTTGCATCCCCAGTACCTCACACACAGTTAATGCTTAATAAATAAATGTTTATTGGTGTTCCAGCCCTGAGTAACCCTGAATACTCCTTTGCAAGGAGTTTGTCGAATATCTCCTATGGCCATTGACCAAAAACGTAATGTGAGATGGACAGTGGGGTACCCTAGTGGGAATGACTCTGACACACTCCAGACTCATGTGCTTTGGATTCCCCTATAGTCATTCTACTTGGGAATCAGAAGATATGGCATCCAGACTCTGATCTGTTGCTGATTCACCATGTCACTTTGGATAAGTCAGTCCAAATCTTTATATTATATACACTGGGAGAGTGGAATTGATAACACCTGCATCTTCTTCACAGGACATGACAACTATATGGTAGAAATTGGGTATGGATCTTTTGGCAAGGGTGTACCATAGATAGGGTCAATGTGCCATTGATGAGTCATGGCTCTCTCTGCCTATGTAACCCTTACCTCGATGTAGCTTTCATCTTCCTTTGTTCCATTCTATAGGTTCTTTATTAGAGTGTAGACCTGACTTTCCATCCCAGATCAGGGAGGTAACTTCATAAAACTGGAGAGCTAAAAGGGACATCAGAGATCATCTCATCCACTACCTCCCTACATTTTACAGATAAAGAAATTGAGGAATAGAGAAGTGAAAGAAATGTCTTGTTCAAGGTCACACAAATACTAAATAGCTGAGGCAGAAGTCGAACTCAGCTTTCCTGACTCCAGATTCAGGACTGTTTCCATAGTAACGTACTGTCACTTATTGAGGACCACTATCTCTATACCATCTCTTATATCAGCTGTGTATCTGCCTCCTTTTCTCACCCGTTCTTTGTAGCAACCACACTCAGCTTTTCTACTTCACTCCCTTTATATGAGCTTTCTCTTTTATTGGCCTCATGCGCTATAGTTCTGATTTATCTTTACTTCCTATTGTTAAACATGACACAAATGGCCCCTCTCCACCCCTTTACCGGCCTAAATAGCATGTATTTCTATAGTATTTTATCCTTTTTAAAAGGATAAAATCATTTGAGCTTTGTAAAAACCGTATGATGTAGGTGGGGAGGCAGGTATTATTTCCTCTATTTTACATATGAGGGAATTGAGTCCTAGAATGATTAAATGACTCATCCAAGGTCGCACAGCTCATTGGCATCAGAAGCAAGGCTAGGATTCTGGTCCTTTGGTGGGTTCCTAGTCTAGAGTACTTGATTTCCCTTGAATGTCTTCAGGGCAAAGCTTATTTTTGATACTGCTTTTCTGATCACTTTCATCTAAACACCTTTCAATATCTTACCTGTCAGAAAATTATCTTAAAAGTTCTGCAGTTCTGCTCTGGGCCACCTTTTCTTCTCGGTCTCAATCCTTTCTCTCTGATCATGTTCCCTCCTGAACTCCAATCCTTGATCACTTTCTGCGTGCTGAACACCTTCACCCGGGTGTCCCATAGTCAACATGTCCCAGAAGGAAATCATTAGCTTTCTCTCTGCGCCTTCAAGTCTACACCTCCCCCTCTACTCCTCCAATTTCCTTAATTTTTGTTGAGGACATGACCATCCTTCCAGTCATCCATTTATGATGGGGTTATCCTTTAATTTTTTCCCTTTCCACCTCCATTTCCAGTTATTTACCCAAGCATGAACTCAACAGCCACTTTCGTATTTGTCTCTTTTTCTTCACTCACATCGCCATCACCTTAATTCAGATTGTTATCATCTCTTACCTAGATTATTTTAAAATAGCCCTAATTGAATTCCTGGCTTCCAGGTACTCTCCTCTCCAATCTATTTTCCACATGTCAATATAGTCTTCTCAAAGCACAGGTTTAACCATGTCTCTCCCTTCCTCCAGAAGCTTCATTAGCTCCCTGTTTCCTCTTGGATGAAAACACAAACTACTCAGCTTAGCATTTGCAGTCTTTCCAGTTTTATTTCCCATTGCTCCCTTTCACATTCTTTGTTCCAGATAAACTGACCTACATGCTGTTTTCCAAACCTAGTCTTCCATCTCCCATTTCTGTCTTTTCATAGTCTGTCACCCATGCTCATAATCTACTCCATTCTCACCTCTACCTCTTAGAATCCCAATATTTCTTAAAGATTTTCCTGTCCTTGTCTCCTTTGTTGTGAATTCTCTTTCCCTGCTAAAATTAACCTCTATGTACTTAACTATTTAAGTGTTATAATGCCACCCCCTACTTGGAGTAGAAAGTAAGTTTCCCAATGATAGAGAATGTTTTTCATTTCTGTTCTTGTATCTACCAGGCATAGCACAGTGCCCTGCACTCCATGGGTGCTTAATAATGCTTTTAAAACTGAATGGAATCTCCATTTTTAGAGATGAAGAAATTAAGGCTCTGACTGGTTGCCTGTCCATAATCACACAGCTAAATGTTCAAGGTTATAATAGTGTTCCATCTACTGCACTACGTTAGCTCTTTTTAATAGGAGGATATCACTGTGGCATTTGACTCTCCACAAAAGTTCACCTCAATGTGGAAAATGGTCATATTTAAAATATGCCATTCATGCATCATTGTGATAAATACCTATCAATTCTACTGTATGCTATCCTTGGGATAAAAAATAACCAGATATAATATTCATTGTTATATGAGATGGAAGGAGAAGGAAGATGAATACAAGGGAAAATTTGGGTGACATGAAACAAAAAAACCCCCAATAAATTTGTTTAAAAAAATAACCAGATTTTGTATTGAGAATATAAATACCAGACACTATTATTACTTACATTATGAATAATGTAATCCATTTATTCATTTGTTTAGCTGGTATTCATGAAGTACTTATTATGCACAAAATATTCCTGCGATCATGAGGGGAGATACAAGGGCCATGGCCTCTGCCCTAATGGACCCAGTATACAACTGGGAGGGGGGGGATTTTATAGATATGGAAATATTTGAAGCAAAAAAAAATAGCTATATGGTAGATTAGAATAGAATGCATCATAACATAATAAGAGCGTGAGACGGGTCAATTACTCTTATTGCTGATATTTCCTTGCTCTTTTCAGTCACACTTGTAAAAATGACTTTCAACACCATCAAGAGCATCATGCCTCTCTGACCACATGGGACATTAATCTCTGTAGCTGGGTGTGCCTTTCAATCTTCTCTTAGCTGTGTGATGGACCTCCGCCCTTTGCCGAAGCTTCTGTGGACCAATGATAGCAAACAGCTGCACCATCATTTCCCAGATGTCTTTGCTACAGTCCACACCACTCAAGATATCCCAGAAGAAGCCACATTTGGGCCATGTATGCTCCAGAACACGTTTCTAGACACCATAGCATTCATTGCTCTTAAATGCTTGGACAGAAGGACTATCCACTATGTATTTAAGGTAGGTTCTCCTTCTCTGGTCTTCATTACAGGCATTTCTTTTAAATTTCGTTTTTTTCTTCAAGCCTGGAGATGCCTTAGTTCTGCTACAAGTGGTGTGACCTTGGGAAAATCATTTCCTGTCTTCATGAGCGTGTATAAAATACATGTATCTCATAAAAACAAGGGACAAAAAATGATCACTACTTATGCTAACCTCCTCCAGAGGGAGATATTTCTAAGAAACAAGTTAATCAGGGGAAAAATAAATCAAAGTTTAACTATAAAAAGGATGCTTTCCCATGAAATGCTTATAAGCTTAGGCAGCTAAAAACATGGCCTAATGGCCCACCTCGCTGGCTTGTTTGCGTATGGACAGATGTTTCTTTTTCTTTTTCTTTTCTCTTTTTTTGGGCAGAAGTAAAGAATGACCATATTTCTCTTTGGTAAGGGTAAATAAGTCTACATGGATGGAATTATTGAGGAGTTTTGCAGGTGTGGTCCATTAGGCAATTTCTCAGAACACTATATAATGCTATTACATTAACTTCTCATTTATCCAGAAGTGACTTATGCAGCATGCTTAGGCATTCTGGACACATTGGGAACCAAGAGGAAAGAAAAAAAGTGACTGTGTGGTTGAAGCAAATGCCACCAGGCCCATGCACTAAAGTCCATAAATCTTTATTTTCTAGATAGATTGCGTGGTATAGTGGAAGGGGTCTTGGATCTGGAATCAGAAATCCAGGGTTCAAGTCACTGCTCAATCACATGTATGACCTTGGACAAGTAATTTTATCTCTTTAGTTGCAGTGGATAGAGCACCAGGCATGGAGTCGGGAAGACTCATCTTCCTGAGTTCAAATCTGACCTCAAACATTCAGTAACTTAATGACCTTGGGCAAATCACTTAACCCTGCCTCAGTTTCCTCATATGGAAAATGATCAAACCATTCCAGTATCTCTGCCAAGAAAACTCCAGATGAGGCCACAAAGAGTTGGACATGCTGAAATGACTGCACAATAACAATTCCTCATCTGTAAAATGAAAGACTTGGACCAGACTGTTTTCAGAGCTGCCTTTTAGCTTGAGATCCTTCTCTCTCCTAGGCTGGAAGTGCATTAAGTAACTACTTATGGGTCCAATTTCACTGCTGATCAACACTGAAGTTCTGACCTGCTCTGTTGCTGACCTAGATCTCTTGGCTCCTCCTTAAGTGGTTGGTGGTCACCTGTTTCCAGGGGCTCACCATATCGGTGCTGGGCTTTGTGTGGACACTGGATCAAGCTCTGGTCCTGCTGTAGCTTGGAGCTTTCAGATTCAAGCAATCCGTCAACCTCAGTTTCTCTTTTAGCAGGGATTACAGGGGTGCACCCCCATGTCAGGGTATCATGTCTTCCTTAATGCTGACATTATGGTTTGCTTGCTATCTGAGTTGCGGTTCACTAGAATGACCCTATTCCTCCCCCCTGCCCCACTAGCAGCAGCAGTTGACTTTTATGTAGCTCTTTAAGGCTTGCAAAACACTTGGCATGAATGATCAGGATTTGTTCTAATAGATGGGTAATGCTATTACCCCCATTTTACAGTTGAAGAAATTAAAGTTCAGAGTGACTTGTCTACACACATGGTCACATAGCTTGTAAGTGTCAGAGGTTGAGTTTGAACCCATGCCCACCTGATTCCAAGCCCAGCATCACACACAGATTTAAATCCAGCTGCATCTCCCCTGTCGTCTCCTTCGGCAACTGATTTTCTGAAGCTAAGCATGCGTTTACATTTATCCTTATTAAATTTCACCACGTTTGTTAGATTCAATCCATAAGTCTAACTCATTGAACTATTTATCTAGGTGGACCCTGTCATTCAGCATGTTAGCTGTCCCACCTAGCTCAATTTGGGAAGGATCTTCAAGAGTTATTGATAACGTCCAATTCAAATGAACAAATACTTACGGTCTGGTAATGCGGGGCACTGTGCTAGGCACTGGGAATATAGTATAGTGACAAAAACAATAATCCCTACCCTCCAGGAGTCTATAGTCTACTATGGGGGGCAAGGGAGAGAAAGAGAGAGAGA
>CM053582.1:523073535-523141592 GCA_028627135.1 Pseudochirops cupreus | reverse complement strand
ATGGGGATCATAAAAATAAAGGACAGTAGAGGCACTTCACCAGTGACGTCTAAGTTATTTTGTTATTGTTCAGGTGTGTCTGACTCTTCGTGACCCCATTTGAGATTTTCTTGTCAAAGGTCCTGGAGTGGTTTGCCATTTCCTCCTCCAGCTCATTTTATAGACAAGGAAACTGAGGCAAGCAGAGTTAAATGATCCAGGATCACAAAGCTAGTCTGAGGCTGGATTTGAACTCAGGTCTTCCTGATTCCAGGCCTGGCATTCTAAAAGCTGATATCAACCCCCTAATGACCTCACCTTGAGTCCAATCCTTCACCAAGTCCACATTCTACCTGATAGTAGTACTCTCATCTAGACCACATTGATTATTGTATCCACAAGGATAGCACATGAGACACTGTTACGGATTTCCGGAAACCCAGGCATTCTATGTTTGTGCCAGTTTCTTGATCTACCAAACTTGTGAAAAGATAACTGACATTGATATGGCACTTAAGGCTTACAAAGCACTTTATAAATGGTTTTTCATTTTATCTTCATCATAATCTTGTAGTCAGTGTCCATTCATTATATTTGTACTTACTATACTTTAAAAGTTTTAAAATTAAATTAAATTAATTTAAATGTTAAATTAAATATAACATACAAATATAAAATAAATTGATGTAAATATTAAATATAAAAATTTAAATAAAATTAAAATTATAAAGGCTAAACATCAGGCTTCTCTGGTGGTTGCTTTATCAGCAATTCATCTGATGGGGTGAATTTCTGCATGGAAAATCAGAGTTTAATTTACAGGCAGCTATGTGGTACATTGAATACAATGCTGGCTGTGGAGTCAAGAAGATCCAAGTTCAAATCTGACCTAGACACCTATAGCTGTTTAACTCTGGACAAGTCACTTTACTTCAGTTTCCTGATCTGTAAACTAGGGATAATAATAGCACCTTCCTCCCAGGGTTGATGTGAAGATGAAACAACATATGGAAAGTGCTATGTAAGTGGTAGCTATAATGTTTAGCTAGGCCCACAGAAAAAGTACTTTGTAGCAGAGGAAAATTCATGTAACTTTTGTGCCTGAGATACAAAGTTAGAGAATTTAATAATTGATTACTATTTTTTGATTACCTACTATGTAGTAGAGAAATTACTCCTGGGCCTTTTTAATTTTAATTTTTTGTTTTTTTGCCTTTTGGAGGGGGGAAGGTAGGGCAATTGGGGTTACGTGACTTGCTCAAGGTCACACGGCTAGTTTTTTGTGTTAAGTGTCTGAGGTCAGATTTGGTTCTTTTGAAGGTACAAACTGTGTGTGTATGTGTTTTTTTTTTATGTGTGTGTATGTGCATCTGTGTATTCATAATGTCCATCACTGTGCCTGGTGCATAACATGGATTTAATACATACTTGTCCAAGTGAATTTAAAAAATAGTTCCTATCCTCAAGGAGCTTACATTCCACTGGAGATTTCCACTATACCACATGATTTTCCACCTATTCCAACTATTCACTATACACACACACACACACACACACACACACACACGCACACATATACACACCCACCCACCATCTAATCAATAAGATGTTAATGAAATTCTACTTGTGTTGTTTCATTCAACACCTAGGGGCAGTTAGGGGCAGTTAGGGATCAGAGTAATTAAATGGGTTGGGAGTCCTGTTGGAATATTAGGGCTTCTCCTCTAGGACTTTGGGCAAGACTTGTGGCAATGCTAGTCTCCTTTCCTTATACTAATGGCTACTTCTGATGGTTATATAAGCTATACTCTCTGGATCCATAGCACATAGGACATTTATTAAAAACTGGATCTGTTATTTCATTGCTGTAGGGAATTCTGGGAGAGAACTCCTTCTACCTGTATAGGTCAGCAAACTTACAATCTTAAACCTACCATTTGCTCTGAAACTTAGAGTCTTTAGGGTTTCCTGAAGAAACTGAGAAATTTCAGTGACTTACCCAGGGTCACATAGGCAATATGTATCAGAGATGGGCCTCGAACTTAGGTCTTTCTGATTCCAAGGCCAATTCTTTAGCCATCATTCACTGCTGCCTTTGTGGGATATGATAGCTACGTGTACCTTTGGTTGAATTATACATTTTTTTGCTCTAAAATACCTTGGAGTCTAGTTTAAACCTCTCATTTTGCAGATCAGGAAATAGAGGCTCAGGGAATTTGAAGTACATGCTCAGGGTCACATAGATGATGAAGGTCTGAGGGAAGATTTGAACACAGGTCTTCCTGATTCCAAGTCCAGAGCCTATCCACTATACCATGCTTCTCTCACTTAGAGAGAGAATACTCCATTCCTCATTAGTAAGATTTGGCTTTTGTATTGTTTTTCCAGTCTTGGGGATGGATTTACATTTACATTAATCCATCCACATTGCCTCATGGAGTTCTTGTGACTAATAGCCAACAGGGCTTAAAAGGGCAGTTTGTGGTCATGGAACAGTCCCACCAAGCCAAGTTAGCTGACTTATCCAGGGATCTAATCTAAGACGTGGGTCTCATTAACAGAAATGCTCTAACTAAATGATCTAATTGGCCACACAGCTTGAGACTCAGAGCAGAAAATTAGAATTTCATAAGCACACCCACATACAGAAAAGCATTTTGTAGTTGAGGGAAAAGGGGAAATTGAACACCTTGCTGGGGATATAGTCTCAAAGTATGGAGCAATCTGGAGCACCAAGAGCCAAGCTATGGCTTTAGGTATCTGATGTCCAATAGCAGGATGTGGAGTGGGGAAGGTGATGACTAAAGGGATTTGGAATGGAAGGTACAGAGGGGGATTTGAACGTCAGTGAAGGCTTCAGCTCCGAGCCAGGACTCCAGGGTTACACAAGTGTCTTGCTGTGATTTCCAAATATATAATCTTTGGTCGACTCATGAGTATGATCATGTTATGGTCCAATGCTTCTGGTTTCTAACTACATGAACCCTCCTGCAGCAACAACACAAAGCAACTTTACCTTCTGCAAGTTACGTTATGTTGTTACCCTATATTATACTGTGTTGTGTTGTCAGGCAATAAGCATTTATTAAGTGCCTACTGTATTCCAGACACTGTACTAAGCACTGAGCATACAAAGAGAGGTGAATAGTCTCTGCTTTCACTTCAATTTTAGTCCAATAGGAGAGACAATGGTTAAACCACTGCATAGAGACAAAATATATACAGGGCAACTTAGATATAAGCAACAGGAAGAAGACCTAGAATTAAAAGGGCTTGGGAATGGCTTCTTGTAGAAGGTGGGGCTCTAACTGGGACATGAATCAATCTGGAGGGGCCAGAGGTGGAGAGGGAGGAAGTTCAAGGAATGGGAAGTGGCCAGTGTAAATGCCCATAGTTGGGATATAGAGAGTCTTGTGTAACGGACAAGCAAGGATAACAATGTGCTCTTCCCCCAGAGCATGTGGAAATGAATGAGGTGTAAGAAGGCTGAGAAATGAGAAGAGGGAAAGGTTATAAAAGGCTTTCAATGCCAAATGGATGATTTTATAGTTGATCCCGGAGATAAGAAGGAAGCACTGAAATTTATTGAAAAGGGGGTGACATCAGAAGAAGGGAGAGAATAAACATTTATTAAACACCTATTATTAGCCAAAGATTGTGTTATGTATTATCTCATTTGTTCTCCACAATAACCCTGATAAGTGCTGTTTTACAGTTGAGGAAAGTGAGGCAGAGGTTAAGTGACTCATCCAAGGTCATGCAGTTAGAAAAATGTCAGGTTGACTTTGAACTCAGGTCTGGCACTCTATGCCACCTAGATGCCTCAACATAGTTAGACCTGTATTTAAGGAAGATCAATCTTTGTTGTGTTATGTGATGCTGTGTTATACCATGCCTATTTGAGGAAAGTTGCAGTGTTTCCTGAATGCCTTCTAAAGATTTTCTTGTATATCTATGTCCACTAGGTGGATGTCAACTCCATCCATAGTCCCACTGGATTGACATGGATGAGGCTTGTTCAGGCAGCTTGCAGTAATAAGGAGCAGAACCTGGAAGCTTACTTGGAAAACAGTCAGCTGTATTTCCGCCCCACAAGAAGGATCAGCCAAAATGAAGAGCTCTTTGTTTGGTATGACGAAGAGCTTTCGTGCCTCCTAGGTTTTCAGGATATTAAAGCCAGAATTCTCCATAAAGGTAAGAGCTTTTCCAAAAGAAATCCTTTCTCCTAAGGAACAATTAGGGTGATAGAATTCCTTAAAAAATAAATTTCTTCTACGTGGGAAAATAATGTCTCCTCAAAAGTTTTATAAAAGACAAATCATAGAAAGAATTGTAGAATCTTAGAGTTGAAAAATGTCATAGGGGTCATTTGTGCAATGATGATGTCTGTGCAAATGGAGTTCCGATGTATACACATAATTATATAGGTATATATGAATATATACACATATATGCAAATGCATGTATACATATATGTATTATGTGATATAGTGGATAGAGGAGCAGCTAGGAGGTACAGTGGACAGCATGCTGAGCCTAGAGTCAGGAATACATGAGTTCAAATCTTTAGACACTAGTTATGTGACCCTGGGCAAGTCACTTAACCCTGTTGGCCTCAGTTTCCTCATCTGTAAAATAAGTAAACCACTTAAAGAAGGAAATGGCAAACCAATATCTTTGCCAAGAAAACCCCACGAAGAGTTGGACACTACTGAGAACCACTAAAAAATAGCAACAAGTCACTAGAGAGTAGATGTAGAAGACAGAAAGCAGGCAGATCAGATAGGAAAACCTAGATTCAAGTGCTGCCTCAGGCACAAACTGGCCATGTCAGAGGGAAGTCAGCCTCACTATTCTAGGCATGTCTCCAAGACTACAATGTGCAGTGAAGGTGCTGATCTGCATTAGTCTAGGGAAGTTCCATGTCCCAGTGAAATCACAGATCTAGGTCTTATCTCTGTTCCCATCTTGTTGAGTAATTCAGCCCTGGATATATGCTACAACCTGCTTGAATGAATTGTACCTCTTCCTTTGCCCCCAAGTAAGCGGCAACTTTGATTTCTCAGATGTTGCGATGTTGCAAGATTGGCCACCACATGGTGTGAATGGGAGGGCAGTGTATTGAAAAGATGTACCTTTGCTCCAAGGAGCAGCTTGGAATTGATAAAACCACTGTGAAAGCTCCCAGATGCAATCCAGGCCACTATCTTCCTCCTGTTCACTTCTGTCTATTATTAGTTTCCATCTGTGGCACATGTGTCCAATTATATAGTGATGTAACCCAATGGATTGACCATCCAACTATGTTGGATTTATTGTCCTGATGATAGTCATTTTTTACCTATTTAGATTTTCCTGTAGAAAGGAAATTGGGTTAAATACCTTTGAATAGTCATAGAACACACTGGGGAAGCCCTGTTCTCCATGAATTCTCAAAGATTTCTGATAGTGTTTTAGCAAGCACATCTATAATTGCTATCACACTGCTAGAAAACTTAAACTCTTTTAAAACAAGTCCTATCTCATTATTTCCTTTTTAATTCTGGGCTTCAGTTCTAGAGTGTGCAGCAGTACTGAGTTCTTTCTTGTCCTTTGGTTCCATGTCTTGAACCTAGTCCCTTAAGGCAGGGGATTGAGGCTTTTTCTCTCTCTCACTCTCTCTCTCTGTCTCTGTCTCTCTCTCTCTCTGTCTCTCTCTCCACCCTCCATATATATGTCCTTTTAAAATATAAAATATGCTTAAATATCTACAGATCTCAACAGATAGGACACCCTTTGGCAGGTCTGGGCCTGGAGGGACAGACAAGGCTGGCAGCTGACGTCAGACATGTGACTGCTGCCCACAGAGTGTCCTGTGGTAACCAAAGACAGCACAGCACTCTGCACAGTCTGTTCAAAAGAAACTGAGTTGGTTCTGGGTTGGGAAAAGTCAGAGCTGATGCAAGTTTGGGGGCAGAAGAAAATTAAGGATGTGAGGAAATGTGAGGCCTCGAAGGAGGTTGGCGAGCCTCAGTGAGATTCGTGTTTTCTGCCATCAAACAAACCACGCAGAAAAGTTGAGGTTAAGAGGATCTCCTGAGTAACAGAAAACAACTTCTCAGATTGCTAGAGCTGTCAGAGAGGCAGCATGAAGCTTGACCAGAGATGACCTGACTGCTCCTCTGAGGAATGCAGGGAGTGGCAGGTTTCTGGGCTCCAGGACTAGGGATGAAATTTTGAAATTGGGTCATGATTCTTTGCTTAAATGGCACTTCCAGGGACACTTCTTTTTCCTTCTCTTCTGGACAGCTTTCCAATTTAGCTTATTCTGTATTTACTCTCCAAGCGTGAAGAACGTAACATGATGACAGTATTCTCCCTCATGGGAGAAAGTTGATTTACACAGGTCTGCTATTTTGTTGGCTTCATTAAAGTGTTGGCATCGACCATAAACTCCTCCCAGTGAACTGTGTCTTCAAAATTTCTGGCTACTGTTGGAAGAAGTATCCACAAAGTCCCACAGCACAAACCTCTTTCAGTGATGCCTTCTCTCAGTATGACTTAGTGAGTAGAGGTCAACTTCCCAGGTCATGATCCTGTCTGGTGCCTGACTTTTATTGTTGGGTATGGCCAATAACTAAGATCATTTAAAGGAATTGAGTGAGAGAGCAAAAAGGGACTCTGGAAGAGCAGACAGCCAGGGAACAGCGAGATAGATGTGGGGTGAGGTGAGAAGATTGAGAACTAGCTGGAATGGAGAAGAAACAGCAGAAGTCCATCAATCTAAATAATTGTATGGCATTTGTTAAGTACTTACCACATACTAAACACTGGGGATACAAGGAAAGTTTAAAGTAACATGATCCAAGAAAAAGTCAGAGAGGGCAGTCTCATTTGCTTGACTTCGGTAAGTCTTTTTTTGGTCATATACCCTTTGAGGTTTTCCTTTCTGCTACTTCACATGCATAATTCATTGTTTGCAATATTGGTACTTATTTATGACTACTTGTCCAGTTTCCTTCCCTTGTTCTTTGGGGAACTCATTATTTTGATGCTACGTTTTGCGATTTGAAGCAGTACTGCGTGCCCAGGAGAATATTCTGTTAAAAAGAGAAGTTTTCTTTTAGGGAGAAGCTTGGAGTTATTGAAAGGGCTATACTATTTCCCAAATGCTGTCTAGCCTATTCTTTCTCTTATTTGTTTTTGGCATCGTTCAATGACCATCTGCAGTGTCTATCTTCAGTAAATACTTTTGTTTTAAGTTAATTGTGTGCTTTGGCTTTTATTGAAAAGTAAACACATTGGTTGTAGATTTATGAGCTATAATTTTAGAAGAATGGACCCACAAAGTACTTTGAACCTGGAGTTGCCATCCTTTGGGGAACTACCCTTCAAGTTAAGGGTTAGTCCAAAGAGACACGACATGCATATATGATCAAATGGACATATGGCCACAAATTTCCTGCCAGTAATAGTTACATGTTAGCTAACTACCCACCATTTCACCTTGTTCTTGAAGATTTTACTCCCATGGCATGATAGCCATGGGAAAGGGACAGTAGTTCCATTCATCTTTCCTTGCACCTTTCCACTAGCAAACTTAATCTTTGCTTTCCTCGCTAAGCTTCATCATCTCTTTACGTAAGAGTAATATAAGGAAGCAGAATACCTATCTGAGGTCAAGTCCTGACTCTGAGACTAGCTATGTGATCTTGGATGAGTCAATTTCGCCATCTGAGGCTTAGTTTTCTTGCGTATATGTGACAAATTCTAGGAGTTTATGGACAATCTCCCATTCTTGTTACTCCTGAGTTTACTCGGTCTGGATTAAGATTCTTGACATTGGTTCATTCAATAACTTCCCTCCTCTTAGATAATGATATTAACAGATCACTTGATTATATCATAATCTGAAGCAAAATGGTTGATTAGGAAAAGCGTGGCAATACCAAGTATACAAAGCAATCAGTGCACTCCAAAACTTTCTGCCAGTTGTCCAAGCCACTTCCATGAATGAATGCCTAGTTTCCCCTCCCATTTCACAGAAGATGCATGGGGAATGGATAAAGTTAGATCCAATTCATGCTTGACGTAGAATAGAACTTTGATCCTAGAAAAGAAATGGGGCCTCATTGGAGTAGAAGATTTGTCTTTTAGACGTGAAGAAAAAAAAGAAAAAAATTGGGTTTTTATTTTACAAGTATTATTACTTGTATTACATCTTAGAATTGAGAGGAAAATACTTTGTGAACCACAAAGTTTATTGATTGTTGTTGTTATTCTTAATATTATCATTATCCTCATTATCCTAGTTCTTCTGGGTCCACACAGACTTTCTTCCTCAGAATTTTGGTACTTCCAAGGCTAACTATGCCCTAATTAATTGAATGTTATATTCAGAAACCTGGTGCTTCCCCGCCCCCAACCCTGCTTCTGTCCCATAGTAATACCAAGTTCCATCTCCCAAACCCAGACTGTAGATGAGCCATCTCTGATGGGGTTTCAGGGTGGAGGATGTGAAGTAGTTTCCATAGTATGATGCTTTCCATAAAGTGGTCAGAGATTGAATCACAGAATTCCACGGAGTGTTTGTTGACAAGACAACTCAGATTAGAGATTCCATCACCAAGTCAATCCAAATGTTCTTCAATCAGTCTTTCCCTCCCAACCGTCTCTTGGGCTTGCCTCCTCTGCAAAGGCCCCCCTGTCCCATTGGTGAGCTCCTCATGGAGCCTCCATGTATGGAAAGGTCCAGGTCAGTCTGTCTCCTTTCACCTCCTTGCTCTGCTCCTGACTTTCTGGATGTCAAAACCATGGATTTTGCTCCTCTTTGCTCCTCTTCCCTCCACATGCTTTTCAGCAACCGTTTGTGTGTTGTATGTTCCATTACAGTGTAGACTCTGGGGGCAGGGATCATCTTTTTTCTTTGTCTTTTTCTGCTTTCATTGATTGATACAAAGTGTACTGAGAAAAGCCACCACAGGGAGAGAGGTGATATGGAAAAAATAATAGGAAAGAGAAAATGGTTAGCAGGGTTCCTTCCTTCCCTCCTTCCCTCCCTCCCTCCTTTCTTCTTTCCTTTCTTTCTTCCTTCCTTCCTCCCTCCCTTCCTTCCTTCCTCCCTCCCTCTCTTCCTCCCTCCCTTCCTTCCTCCCTCCCTCTCTTCCTCCTTCCCTTCCTTCCTTCCTTCCTACCTTCCTTCCTTCCTTCCTTCCTTCTTGCCTTCCTTCTCTTGTGCTTACATTTTTCATCTTTGATGACAATGGCAACTTAAGCAAGACATATCACAGGGGTAATCTGAATAATTAAAAAAACTTCACATGATCAGTTACTATCATTGGATAGAAGGCTAAACCTGGAGGCAGGAAGACCTGACTTCAAACCCAGCCTCAGACAATAGTTGTGTGACGCTGAGCAAGTCACTTAAAAAAAAATATCTCTGCCTCAGTTTCCCCATATGTTAATCTGATGCTGAATTGCACTGACCTCCCAAGGTTATGGTTAGGATAAAATGAGGTAATATTTATTTGTAAAGTAGTTTGCAAACCTTAAAGCTCTATATAAATACTAGTCCATCGAAATAATGCCAATATCTCCTTGGTATTTATTATTATGATTATAGTCTTTATTAGGCCCTGTTTATCTCTCAGTTTCTTATACTGCTCTTATTTATTAGACTTCCACCTTTGGCACTGTATGCTACCAGTCATTTTTACATATCTCTTCCCTCCCTCTGGTGACTGTCCCTAGTACCTTTTCCATCAGTCTTAAGACCATCAACTTGAGCGCCAAGTCTCTTAACTTGGGAACCTGGGAACTACTTCACTTTCTCCAGCTCCTCTATCCCAGACTCATTCAGAACTCCTTTGTCTTATTCTCACAATCCAACCTCCAAATCTTTAGATCATGAAATGTCCACACTTGCTCCTACTAAGCCAATTCTTTCCCGTCATTCAAACGGCTCCTCAAATCCTAGCTCCCTAGTGGAACCCTTCTACCTTGAAGAGAGGAGACATGACAGTGGCCTTCTTCCTGTCTTGCCTGGGTGTAGATCTCCTGTGGTTTCCCCTTCTGTTCACTACTCCCTAAATGCATTTGCCTGCATTCTGAACACCAAAATACTTCTGACAGATACATCATTGAAATACAGCTCCTGCTTGTTGTTCTAGCTTTCTGCTCCATGGAATTGAGCACAATATCAACAGAAGACTCTGTTTCGAAGGATTCTAACTATTTGGAATCTTTGTTTCTTCTTTAGCTATTATATAATCTAAAGACTGTACTCTGGGTCAGCAATTCCTTTATTATAGAGTTGCTTCAAGTCCTTCCACTATGATACCCCTCCCCCCAGATTTCTCCATCTAATCATGCTATTTTACTGCCTAATAAATAACAACCAGTCCTTAATTATTTCTGAGCATCTTTCTTCTGGAAGAATCTGTGGTTTCAGGTTTGTTGAAGTTTTTTTTTGGCTACCTAGTAACTAAATTATTCACATGCTATCAAAAACTTATCTATCTCTGCCAATACCCTAGCTTGCCTGCATTAATTGGTTTCTGTCTTGTGTCTTGTACTGAAGGGCTCCCTCAGCCTGGTATCTTAATGTCAGGGAATGTTCATACTGATGCTGCAATGTCTCCCTATCAATACATCAATACATTATCAATATAAACTGGAGGTATAGAAATTGTGAGCTGGGCTTTAACTGTTTCCTGCCCAACATTTAATAGTTATGTGACAATGCTATACTCTGGTCCTCTCCGTGTTCCTTTACAGTAGTTCTGAGTATCTTAATCCATCAGCTTTTATTAAGCATCCTATAGGAGAAAAACTGTGCTAGTCACTAGGGAAACAAAATCAAAGCCAAAACTATGCCTGCCCTCAAGGAGCTTACATTCCAGTGACAGAAGAAACACATACACTCTGTGTGTGTGTGTGTGTGTATATATGTGTGTGTGTGTGTGTATGTGTGTGTGTGTGTGTGTGTGTGTGTGTACATACAAAAGAAATAATGAAAAGTAACATTGGGACAGAAAGATACTAGCATCTGGGAGAACCAGGAGAGGATTCATGCAGAAATTGGCTCTGGAGCTGGAAGGAAGCTAAGTGGTGTAGTGGATATGTCAAGACATCGGAGTTTGAATCATGCCTCAGACATTTATTAGTTGTGACCCTCGACAAATCTTTTAATCTCTCTTAGTTTCTGTATCCTAACTTTGAAAGGGGGATAACAGTAGCGCCAATGAATCTACCAGAGTTCTTGTGAGAAAATATATTTAAAGTGCTTACAGATCTTAAAGCACTATATACATTTTATAGACAGGACAAACACCACAACTAACAACAACAATGGCTAGCACTTATATGATACTGTAATATTTGTGAATCCCTTTCCAAAAAGCTCGTTTTTATCCTTATAACAACTCTGGGAGGTAGAGGCTATTATAGTCCCATTTTACACATGGGGAAACTGAGGCAAACAGGAGTTAAGTGACTTGCCCAGGGTCACATAGCTGATAGATATCCGTGACTGGATTTTATCTCAAATCTTCTTGATTTCAAGTCCAGGGCTCTAACCATTGTGACACCTAGCTGCTTCTAATATGGAAAGTGTGCTGAATTGGGAGTCAGAGGACCTGTTGCTTCTAGTACACAACCTTTGGTAAATCATTTAGCTGCTTTAGGTCTCAGTTACCTCATCAGTGAAATGAAGGGGTTGGGCTAGGTGGCTGCTACGGTCCCTTCCATTTCTAAATCTACGACTCCATGATACTATTAATCCATAGAGGTTAAGAGGTAGAAATGGGAAAGAAGAGATTCCAGGTATGGAGGACAACCTGTACAAAGACAGAGATGGGAGATGGTATGTGGTAGGTGTGAAACAGCTGTAATAAGGCTGGGAAGATTAAAGGGGATACTTTAAATACAAAAGAAAGGAGTTTGTAGTTGATCCTGACCTGAGGATTTGGAAACTTACTGGAGACATGGAGTGAGTGAGAGTGAGGAGTCACTTTCTGGTGAAGGACTGAGGCTGAAGACCTGGAAGCTTGGAAGGATGACAGTGCCCTCGCCAGACATAGAGATGTTCCTAACAGAGATAGGTTTAGTGGAAAAGAAAATTAATTCAATTTTGGACCTGTTGAGATTGAGGTGCATATGAGTCTTCTAGTCAGAAACGTCCAATAGATATTTGGTGATGTGGGACCAGAGCTAGGGAGAAAGACTAGGGCTCTATAGATGTAGAGATGGAAGAACTCCGCATAGAAATAATAATTAGACCCATGGGTGGTAAAGAGAGTGTAGAAAGAAAGAAAAGAGAAGAAAGTCCAGGACATAGCCTTAGATTGTAAGAGTATGGATGGCAGGGATCATTTCTTTCTGGATTTCTTTATTTAACACCAAGCCCAGTGACAATTACCTTGACTTGCTTAACGTTGTCAACATTTTCCTAAAAAACTTAAGGAATGGGATGTTCTGGCTGTTTTATTTTCTACTTAACTGTAGATAAAAGAAAGCCTTTTGGTCATAATCTGTGTTCTCTCTTGTCCATCTTTCTAAATGGCATTATTTTGCTTTTTGCCTTAGTGAATACAACTTGATGAATATAAATGAAATGTTTCTAAGTTGATTTTAGTAAAAGTCTATCTATGACTGTGGTATATAACTGGAGATATTGACAAAGGCAACTGAGATGGTTGTGTAACGATACCTTCTTCTCTCAATATCTCCTAGAAGTTATCTTAATAAAATCCCTAATATCTTATGAGTCTCTTTTTTTCTCCAAAAAGTAAAATTTGGGGAGGGGGAGGGATACAGATGAAGGGTCTTGGTTAGTTGGATGGTTGTAATTATCTTTGGGGTTTTTTTGGGTAGTAATTACTTTTTACTAACAATGAGAAGGATAGGAGATCGAGACCTAGGTTCAATGCCTTTTTCTGACACACACTGGCTGAGTGATTGTGGACAGCCTCTCAGTGCCCCAGGCAACTGTCTAAGGCTGTAAGCTGTAGATGAATCATTCATAAGCAATGGTGGAAGTTTTTCACATTGAGACCTGCCTATACTTCATGGTCTCTTTTCAATCCCTTCATAAGTTGCTTAAGCCATACCTTTTCTATTATTTTTGCTTTCTTTGCAAGGTTCTCATGTGTTCTTATTATTACCTGTTTTCTTTTTTAAATGTGGAGAGTCTGAGGCTTAACGATGTATAGCAATTTGCTCAGTCAGACAGGGAGATGGTATATATGTGCATCTGAGTATTGGTACTTCAACGTCAGTGAGATATGAAAACCTCTGAAAAGGTTTGAAAAGCTAAACATCAGGGATAATATCTTATCTGGGGAAAATTACTTGCAGTAAATTGAGGTTTATATATATAGAGAGAGAGGCATTAGAAGACTGGCCTTAGTGTACATTGAATCTATGGGGGGAAGGAGTCACAAATTATACTAAATGACTTACATCCTGCAAAAGAACCCCTTTTGAATAATATTCTGTTTCTTCTCTACCCAGACTATAGATGCCCTGAATGCAACCATACTTTTAAGTGTGAGCACTCCTTTCTCTCTCACATTCGCTTCCTGTGTTCTCCAGGGAAAGCCCCCTTGGTGATGAGCTCTCCAGACCCTAAAGCTCCCCATACCAGGGATCTGGACCAATCTACCAACTTCCACAACCTAGCCAGAGACCTGGAGGTCAAAATGGCCACCCAGAAAGATACCCTGCACAGCCCTTTGTCTGAAAAGAGGACACAGACCAATGAAGCTGAGCAGACCCAGGTCCAGAAAATAGTGTTACTAGAGAAAACAAACCACTTGAAGAAGGGACTGCCCTCTGTTTCCTGCAGCAGGGAGGATGGAGGGACTGAGCATGTGTTGTCAGCTGCCATATGGAAGCTCAGCCCAGTGAAACAATCATCCAAGAAGGCCCCCTGGGACCAGAAGCCTAGCGCTTTCACTGAGGTCAAGAGACTAAAGGACAAGCTTCGGAATGAGAGAGCCAGAGAGGCGAACCGAGGCCCTGGCTCAGACCAACTTGGCAAAGAACGGCAGCCAATGGATTGTGTCCTGAGTGGGGCAGGGAGTGCTTTCTCCTTTGTGTGGCCTGCCCGAGGCCTGGGCGAGCTGGGGAGTGCTTTCAGCAAACCAGTCAAGTGTCTGGCCCAGAGAACAGCATTGAGCTCCCAGCTCCCAGTCAGCAACTCGGCAGAAGCCCTGGGGGATCTGTCAGGGTTCATTAACACCATGGATGCTATGTGCTGTGGAAATCTTTTGAATTCCAAGTTTTCCATCAGCGATTTGTGCAACTTACAAATGTTACAGGAGTGGGCCCCCCAGTGCAACACCTTCCCATATGCCTCAGAACTGTGGCCAAAGCCTGTAGCTCAGTTACACATATCTCCGTCATCTGCCTCCTCCACCCCATCTTCCCCATCTTTGACGCTTCTGCCGCCCACGTTCACATCGCTTGGCATGGCTACCCAGAACTGGTGCGCAAAATGTAACCTCTCCTTCCGTATGACATCCGACTTGGTTTTCCACATGCGATCGCACCATAAGAAAGAATCCTCCTCTTTGGAAGTGCAGGCCAAGAGGAGGCGGGAAGAGAAGCTGACCTGCCCAATTTGCCACGAGTATTTCCGAGAGCGCCACCATCTTTCCCGGCACATGACTTCTCACAATTAGGGTCATGGCCTGAATTAATCCTGCCCCACATGCTACTTGTGTGGCTCTGTTACTGAAGGAAGGAATGGTTTTTGAATACCTTTCTTTAGGGAATTGTCTATTTGCAATGACTGACAATGCCTTCTCCTGGCTCAAAGATGGGATGTTTACAAAATGCCAGCTAGCTTTGGCCTTAGTTTGAAAAAGACAGAGTCACAGAGTTGTTGAGTTTAAAGGGAACTTAGTGGCCATTTTGTCCAACCCTTAAGTACAAGTCCTTGTTAATATATATATTTTAAGGAATGGAAATGATGAAATGAAGCTAAGATTACTGTTAATCCTCAATCACTGTACTCTTCAGACCTGTGTGTTGGTATAATACAGATTTTGTAACATTTTCAAGGGTGTGAAGTGTTTGAACCATCCATGCAGGAAATGTCACCTCCATTTCCATTTCATTTGAAGGCATTAAGACATAGAGGTGGCAGAAAAACAGCACCAACTTTTCCCCACCCAAAAAACATTATGTGTGAAACATCTGAGGAATAAAATGTATGGGGGACAGAAGGGAGTTATGATTGGTAGTGGTATAAAGAAAAAGGAATCTTTTAGAAACTACTTAAATATTCTCTTCCAGGGACAGCCCCTTCCAATGATATAGGGAGACAAACTTCTTTCTCAGCAACCACAGAAAGCAATACTTCACTCTATCCAAAGAGTTGTTCCATCCTCACAGACATCCATTGTTGGAATTACCATGCTTCCCTTCTATTCATAGCACCCTATTTTTCCTAATTGGGGGCATATGTTCAGGGGAAGCAGAATTAGCCATAATCTCTATCTCAGGACACTGCCCTCTGTGAAAATCAAACATGCCTTGGGTAAATGTGAACACGTACTGGTTAGATGGCTTTATATTTGCAAAGATGCATGACCATAAAGGACCACCCAGAAATGGAAAAGGGAGTGAGTTGCAAGCAAAATAAATAAAAGCAAGAAACCTGGCTAGAGAAGGTCCTCGTCATCTCAAGGGCTGGTCAGTGTAGAGACGAACAGGGGATGTGGGTCCAACCATGCCGGTACCTTCCATATGCGTGTTGTTGCCCTTTACCAGAGTGGGGCCTATATTCACTATGGACTCAGTGAAGTGTGCTCTGGTGCTCAAATGCCTGCTTGTATCCCATCACATTCGAAAATCCTTTAGAATTTGCTGCCATTCAGGTGTGTGCATCTCCAATAATGCTGGGCTTATGACAGCTGGCATGTCTGTAGGCGGCAGCTGTATGTAGCAAAGGCAAACTTGAGGATTCTTTTATGTTATCTGACATGCTTTTCTTGCTTTAAAGAGCAAGACCCATTTGAACTGCTCATTGGGATAAACCTTCAGTCATTTATAGTCTAGATGGGGAACACATGCTATATTGGATTATAGATTCCTGAGTAGTCAGTGAAATTTCCCTATTTAATGTTGAATTCAATTCAATTAATTTCAACAAATATTTATTGTTTTTACTCAAATTCAAGACAAGGATACATGACCATAAGTGATCGCCCAGAAATGGAAAGGAAAGACAGTTGCGAGAGAAATAAATAAAAACTAGAAACCTGGCTAGAGAAGGTTCTCACTATTTCCTGGGCTGGTCAGTATCCAGAAGAAACAGGGGATGTAGGCACTATGCTAGGCACTTGGAATACAAAGGCCAAAAATGAGACACTTTCTGTCCTCAGGGACCTTACATTCTGCTGAATAGGAAAGGGAACCCACTCAATGTGTACCCAGATAATTAAATACAAAATATATACAAAAGATACAATTTCAATAAAGGGAGAGATTTGGCAACCGAGTGAATCAGGATAGATCTCATGCAGAGGTGAGGTAGGAATGCATTCCAAAAATGGAGGTCCACCTGTGCAAGGACACAAAAGTGCCAAGTATTGGGAGCATTTGGATCATGATGGAGAGTGAAATGAAGCATACCTTCATACGAGATATACATTACAGAGTGGTACTGATCTTTATAACTCGAGGACACTGATTTCAGTGCAGCATAAGTTGGCTGGTTATCATTAGATGCCATATGAGCCTGTGGACAAATTGTTCCCTCTAAGGCTAAGTCTATTTCTAGGAGAAACATTTTAGGAACTGTTAGACTTCCTGAGTGCTCCACTAATTAATCTTCTACAACATTATCAAGCCTGGTGCTTTGACACAAATAAATTTCAGAACACAGAGGGCAAATCCTCAAACTTCAGTAATTTGTGTATTGGCCAAGAAGTGGTAGGGAAATTTTTCAATTGTTTTCTTTAATGATTTTTAAAATTAGTTGTCAGTTAACTTGGTGGTTTGTTACTTTAACCAATTCAGCCTAACATTAATGTGCTGGTACATGTTGAACCACCCGCTCTTAAAAAATGTACGCGTGAAGACACTTTCTACTCTAATATGCATTGTTAACATTTTCTCCATCACCTTCTTAATTCTAGACAAGCAAAACCAACCAACCAAACAAAAAACACCCCAATAAATCAAGCCCTGATTGGTAGAGTTTTCCTGTTTCTGCTGTATATATGCTCACACTGAAAATTTTACAATAGGTTCTTCTTAGCTTATTTGAGCTGACTCCAGTACATCCCTGAATCTACATTTTTAGAACATTCCCACTGATTTCACTGAAGATGACAAGGTGTTTCAGCAGTGATCTGAAGGAAGGAATTATGAAGTTGCCAGTTACCAAAACAGCTTCACCTTCATATGACTGCCTTGGTCAAAATGGAAAAGAAGTTAAATAATTTTGTCTTCAGTTCCTCTATTTCTCTTTTTGCTTCCCCAGTCCCCAAGGTTTCAGTTCCCAAATGCTAACCTTAGGTTGCCCCACTCTCTCATGCTACACGAACACAGCTGAGGTTACCAAAGATCCCTCCTTTCTCATCTTTTTCTTAGTCTTTTCTCCTTCAGTCCATCAGAACTCCCCTGTCCTATGTCTCACTCCTTTAGGACTTTGCTAGGTTATTAGTTAACTGATGACAGTTTAATGTATTCCCTAATCCACTGAATCTGTAAAACAACTGCATATATCTCATAGGATTGTTGTGAGAATCAAATGAGATAACATGTAAAGCAATTTGAAAACCTCATAGCTCTATATAAATGATGGTTTATCATTATCATTATTATTGCTAATTACTTATGCTAGGGTTCTAGATATCATCTATCCCTTTCAAACACAAATCTAAATCTCTGGTTCCCCCAGGTTCTGATAAGATCTATCTTATCTTATCTTATCTTCCTAAGATCTATCTATATACCTGTTTGTCTGTCTCTCTATCTGTCTATCTACCTGTTTGTCTATCTATCTATCTATCTATCTATCTATCTGTCTGTCTGTCTGTCTGCCTGTCTGTTTGTCTGTCTGTCTGTCTGTCTGTCTATCCTTCTATTGATCAACCTGGTTCAGTCTTCTAGCTATGCAAATCTAAGATCCTATAATCCTATTTGCTGATGGTATTCATTCTTTTAAGGTCAATGGTTAAAGAAGCCTTTAAGCCAGGAAGATATTTTCCTCAGACCTATCAAATCATGCCACATGGATAGCCACCTCTACTCGGTATAAGAAAGAACCTCTATTGATGTTATTCATAAAGAAAGTGCACTTTGGAACTCACCAATAAGTAACCATCACACCTGATTCCCCTCTTTGGTATCTGAGAGTCCTACCGATTTTCTCTGAACACTAGAAAGAGAAACTCTCTTTCTTCCCATCTTGGATTTTTGAAGGTGTTTGCCTGAACATCAAAAATTCTGAGAGAGAAACTTGGTATCAGCACAGAGCAGTAGATAAAACATTTAGTACTAAGAGGGTATTCAAAATGGTTATAGTAAATACATTCTCTTCATTTTGTACCAATGCAACTGGCTGATGGCTAAGGATGGTAAGAATTGGAGATTAGACCATACTTGCCTGGCCTGATACCAGCGAACTGTTCAGTCAGCTAGTGACAGGGCACATGGACAAGCTGAAGCAGATGGATGTGTCCTCCTTTCTCTTCCTTCTCTTCTACTGACTCAGGAAAAGAAGTCCCTGGAAGCAGCCAGAAGGTAGAGTGGAATGTCTACTGTTGCTATGGAAACTCTGGAGCACTCAAGGACTCTGCCGAATTTTCAGGCTGCCTTTGGTGCCTCTCTTCACCTAGGTCCTTAGCATCAGGAGACAGCTTCCACCTGTGACCCAGGTGTTTGCAAATAGGGTAATAACCTCCAAGGGCTGCAGTGTGGTTATAACTCTTGGGCTATAGGAGCAGCCACGGACCCAGCTTTGTGATGCTCAAGAAAGATTCTTTTATCTCTAAGGGATGGTAAGGAATTTTGCTAGAGAGATGTGAGGAAGAATTGCTTTTACTTTGTGCCCTTAGGGTTGACCCGGCCCCTTCCTTACTCCATCCGTCCATGATACTTTGGGGAACTATGTGGCAGCTAGATGCTATGGGCACTGATGCTGTGGATGAGGGGATAACCTCCCCTTTTTGTACCCATGTAACCTATGTTTGCTAGTTAATTAGTTAGTTAGGGTGGCAAGAAGAACACTGAATTAGATATCAGGAGACTTGAATCTGGGCCCTGACTTCAATGCTGTCTTTTCATGTAACTTCAGGCAAGATGCTCAATCACCTTGTGTCTCATATCCTCGCCTCCCCTTAATAAGCTAAGGTGATAATAATGATCTGTCAGGGATCCTACAAAACACAGTCTGTGTTCAAGCTCACTGCGTAAAGGGATCATTTCATTCTCTGTGCTTGTGTTCTTAGCACCCGACATTTAGAGAAAGAGTACAAGAACTTATATGTGCCTACTATGTCAGGTACTATGCTAAGCGTATTTTCAAATATTATCTTATTTGATCTCATGACAATCCTATGACGCATGTGCTACCATCTCTTCTATTTACAGTTGAGAGAACTGAGGCAGACAGAGGTTGAGTGACTTTCCTGGGGTCATGAAGTGTGGAAGCTGGGAAGTATGGTCTTCCTGTTTGGAGACCCCATTATTCTATCCACTGTACCGCCAGTGGCTTTTCTTAGTCATCACTTAATAAATTCTCATTGGTTGATTGATAGGTCCCCTTGTCTTCTCATCTCTACCCCCAGTACCCATTTGATTTTGCTTGCAGACTACAGGGTGATTAGTAATTTGTCAGTTGCATATTCTGTGCAACGTAGACTCAAACTGGGCTTCTTATCAGAGGGGGAACCAAGACACAGATGCCAGGCCAGTACTCTGGCTTATGCCCTTCTCATGCCCTGCTCCATCTGGGCTCCAAGCTCCAGTTACTGCCTCTTACCTTATGATTCTTGACCCATAATCTGCTTCTCTGAAACATATTTTGACTATCTACATTGAATCCCAGAATGAAACTCCTGTCAACATTTCACACATGAAACCTACTTCTACATGCCCAGGCTCAAAGTAACCTCACAAAGGCTCACAGAGTTGGGGGCAGTTGATACCTGCCCACAACCTTTGGATAAAGTTATTTCCCCTCTTGCCCTGGCATTACCAGACCCTAACACTCCAGCTGATGCTCTACTCATTTATCACAGTGATCTTCCTTAAGCACAGTTCTGTCCACGTTACCTCCATTCAATGAACTTCAGTGACTCCATATCACTTCCAGAATCCACTATAAAATCCTATGCTGGGCTTTCAAAACCTTACATACTTTGGCCCCTTCTTATCTTTCCAATATTCTTAAGTCTTACCCCTCAATACAGTGATACTCACCTCCTTGTTGATCCCCAAACTCCGTTTCCTGGCTCCCGGCTCCCATGTGTGAAACTCTCTCTCCTCGTTTTGGTCTCTTGGTTTCTCCGGCATACTTTGAATCTTAAGTACAGTCCCACCTTCTGTAAGAAGCCTTTCCCAGTCCTTAACCTTAATCTTTGTGCTTTCCGTCTGAGATTACTTCCAAATGATCCTGTTTATATGGTTCGTATATATAGTTCTGTGCATGTTGTGCCCCCCTTCCCAGCCCCTCATTGAATTGTGAGGTCCGTGAGGGCAGGGACTGGTTTTTGCCTTTATTTATATCCCTAGTACTTAGCATCATCCCAACACATAGTAGGCACTCAGTAATTGCTCATTGACTAACACAACCACACCACCTACTAGAATGACTTGTAACTTCAATTCCATTCAGTTTCACTCTGTTCCATTCTATCTGAGTTCATTGCATGCAGGGCATTTTGTTAGGTGTGGGGTACACAAAACCAAAGGTAAAGCTATCCTTTCACTCAAGAAACTAGAATTTTTTTGGGGGGGGGGTGAGATTGCAGGCAAAGTCTGTACAGACAAGTAAGTACCAAATCAAGCCAGAAATGTTTCTAGTCAGAAAAGGGGACCCACCTGAGATGATCTTTGAAGGAAGCTAGGGATTCTAAGAGGCAGAGGAGGACAGCCTGGGCAAAGGTACAGGGGAAGAAGTGGCCTATTGTTATGGTGGGGTCAGACTGAATTCTTCATGATCTCAAACTAAGCTTCCAGATGTATAGGTATTGCCTCTTCCTTGAGGGGAGAAACTGAGGGACATGATGAGATAAGTGTGACCTGGTTTGATCAGAAGCAGTAGGGGTGACTTCCGCCAGAGCTCTCAACTTTTCCTGATCTCCTATCCTCGAAGCTCAGCCACTAGTCTGTGAATACTTTGAGAGTATAACTGGGTGCAGTGTTATAGGAGTTGGTGACTTTCCCTAATTCCTGCCTGTTGATTGTTGCTTCCCCCCTCTGACCTTACCCCTAACTCTCTCTGAGACTGACTAATGGGAACCACCAATTTATCAGGTAGTTAGTCATTTATTAAGCATCAGGCCCTGTGGATGCATAGAAAGGCAAAAGTTAGTCCCTGCTCTCAAGGAGCCCACAGTCTAATGAATTTGAGGGAAGTGGTAAACTATCTAGTGTATACTTTACTTGTGGGTGCAAAGGACTGTTGAAACTCAGCTGGAGTATTAATAGAAGAAATAACAAAGGCCATCTTCATAGCTCTTTCATATCCGCAAAATACTTTGGAAACATGTTCTGATTTGATCCTCACAATCGTCCTTATAAGGTAAGTACTATGGCTGTTGTTACCTCTTCCCTTAATACAGTGGTTCTCAACCTGTGGGTCGCAACCCCTTTGGGGGTCGAACGACCCTTTCACAGGGGTTGCCTGAGACCATCGGAAAACACCCGAGACACCGCTCCTCTATATGTCTCCAGGAGAGTCCGCCCACATGCAGATATGTCCACATAAGAGTATTAAAGGGTCTCAGCATTAGGAAGGTTGAGAATCACTGCCTAACAGATGAGACTTGCAAGTGACACATGCCAGCTGTGTGGCTCTGGGTAAACTTCTTAAATTTTCAGTTCTCTAGGCAACATTCCAAGAAGGTGTCAATCTGCATTGGGAGAAGGAGTTTCCTCTTTCAGGAATTCCTTATGCTAATGAAATCACCAGTCTAGTATTTATCCTTATGAGCCTCTAAATCCCTAACCCTATCCCAGTCTTTATCTCTATCCCTATCTCTATCTGAAACCCTTATCCTGTTTTAACCAACCAGGAAACTGAGACTGAGAGAGATTACCCAGGATTACATTGTTAGTAAGTAGCTGAGGCAGGATTTGAATTATTATCTTCCTGACTCCAACTCCCACTTGGTATCTACTAGGCCACACTGATTCTCAGTAACAGCATTAATAAATCTCATTTATGTAACACTTTACTGTTGACCAAGAAGTTTCTTTACCATAGTCCTAGGTAGTAATTCAAATGTTTCCCCTTGGGGAAAATCTAAGTAAGAGTAGGGACTGTTTTTTTTCTTGTCCTTTTTATAGTACAGTATGCTTAATACACTTTGGTTGAATTTAAACAAAATAGCATTATCCCCATTTTACAGATTAGGAAATGTGACCTTTTCTAGGTCACATGCTTGTAAGAGGACCCAGACAGTGTGGATTCTTGGCAAAGTGTGGATCAGACAAGGTGGCTTCTTCCTACTTGGTGATCTGGGATTCTGTTACCTAGAAACTTCTGTCTCTGAAGCCACTCTTCCTTCTATTCCATTAGGCTACCCTGAAGAAATATGGCAATGCCTTTCGTAGTTTCCCATTGTCATTGCCTCTCTACTGTTGGATCTCCCCTGCTGCCTTTTCAGGCTTCTCATGACACTCAATAAACTTCCTGACCTCCCTCTAGAGCAGAAGTTGTTAATCTGGCGTTTATGAACTTATCTCCTCTCCCTGCTTTTATAACTGTATTTCTATATATTTCTAATTGTATATTTATTGTATATATTTATAACTATTTCTATATAATTGATATCCTTTGTGATCTTATGTATTTTATTGTATACATTTTATAATGATAATAGTTGCTGGCATTTATACAATACTTTCGGGTTTGAAAGTACTTTAAAAATATTAGATCATTTGATCCTCACAACCCTGGGAAGTAGGTGCAATTATTATTCCCCATTTTATAGATGAGGAAACTGAGGCATATGGAGGTTAAGTGATTTTCCAGTGTCATACAACTAGTACATTTCTCAAGACAGATTTGAACTCAGGTCTTCCAGACTCCAGTTCTAGTCCTCTAACCACTGTGCAGTTTAAAAATATTATTCAGAATAGTGGTCCATAGGTTTCCTAGATTGTCAAAGGGGTCCATGGAGCAAAACTCTAAAACATGAGTGGACTATAAAATTCTAAAAGCTCCCTTCCACCTCCATCCCCATTTTCAAATTTTTAACACATGCCCAGACTCCTAGATTCCCATCTCTCCTAGTATAAATTGAATAGATTACAGGTATTCATGGGAGGAAGGTAAGGGAAGAAACATTTATTAATGGCTAGAGACTGTGCTAAGAGCTTTGAAAATATCTCATTTTGTCCTCATAACAACTCTGTGAAGTAGGTGATAATTATTGCATTTTTTTTGGATAAGGAAACTGAGGAAGTGATTTGCCCCGGGTTACAAAACTAGTGAGTAACTGGGGCCGAACTTGAGCTTAGATCTTTCTGACTCTAGGCCCAGTGTTCTATTCATTGTGTCACCAAGCTGCCAGTATTCATTGGCTGAAACCTATATAAATGACCCAGAATAGTGCTTGGCCAGAACCCACCAATTATTCCACAGCTAGTATTTGTGGTTACAGCATTTGTAGCTTAGATGTATTTTTTTGAAACAGAAAGGAATGTGCATGATGGCTGAAATATTCCCAACATCAAATTCTTGTCCATTTGGCACGGTCCAAAGGCTTTATAAGCAAACATCGGCTAGTTAGACAATCCTGGCTAAAATGATTTGGCTAATTCTGTTAAAAAACAATAACTCCCCATTCACAGATAATACTGATAAGCAAATGATCTACCAAACTCTCCACACAGAACTCTAAATTTAGGTTTACATTTTAACCAAACAGAAAACAATAATTTCATAGCATACATTTTCACTAGCATCTAAACCAATTTCACACAATATAAACAGATATCTTCAATACATTTGCTCTTCATCCCTTTCCAATTTGGTCTGTGTACATATTAAGTTCAAACTCTTCTGTTTGGCATTTAACATCCTTATAATAATTTGGCTTCAGTCTCTCTTTGCAGGCTGATTTCACATTATTCCCTCTTTATGCACTAAGAATGCCAGCCAAACTGGCTTACATATGGTTCGTTACCCACACACGACATTCCTCTCCTACATCCAAACCCTTCTTATAGGCTGTATCTCATTCCTGGAATGCTCTCCCTCCTCACCTACATCCTTTGGAATCCTTCAAGACTCAGTTCAAGTGACACCTTCTTTAAGAAGTCTTTCCCAACTAACCCCTCCATTTCAAGTTGGTTTGCATGTATTTTGTATTTAAACGGGCCCAAGGTGCTGGTATACTCCTCCCTCACCTTTCTTCTCTAAGGGGCCTTTCTACTCTGGGCCCTTGAATGTGGTCCAGATCATGGGGAGCCTAGCCTCTAATGAAGGGGAATGATTTTTTCTCCTTTTTCCCTTCACCTTCTCATATCATTAAACCTATCCTCTGGAACCCAATGGACCATACACTTACAGCTCAGGTTATGGTTCTTGTCTAGGATCACCCTAGAGGTAGAATAGAAAAGGACTCAATGTACAATATAAACCAGGCATGGGACAGGGATTTATTTTCTATATTTGGAAGAATTGCTAAAGGTCTCAAACGACATATCACATTTATTGGCAGAACAACTTTAATTAATTTATTATTTATAACTACTTTTAAAGTCTCTCAAGAGGCTGACATTTAAGTCCACTCAAAATACAATGTAGCTTGTGGGACTGCTTAGTAAGCATTCTTCATCCATTTCACCTCAGCTCTGCACTGTCCAAATAAGTTTATGTCTTCTGGCAAAATGGGTCAAGTTTGGGCCCATTCTCCTGCCATAGTCATCTTTGCAAGTACTGGAGGAGTTTCTGGGAACACCTCCCTGGGCCATGAGTTAACTCCATCCAAACCCATCTATGTCTTGAATTTTCAAGATCATCTCCAAGCCCAAACATATCCACCTTGGGAACAGATACTTGTTTACATAGGCAACATGGAGTAATGGAAAGGGCACTGAATTTAGATCCAGGAAGATCTGGGTTCAAGTCTTGTCTCAGACATTTATTAGATGTGTAATCCAAGGCAGGTCACTTAATCTTTCTCAGTCTCATCTGTAAAATGTAAAAAATCTTTCTCAGGTTCCTCGTCTATAAAATGGGATTGGACTTGATAGCCTCTAAGGTTCTTTCCACCTTTGAATGTAATAGGCTAAGAACCTATGACCTAAGATCAAAGGAAAAGCTGCCAAAAAAAAAAGCCACAAACAGAAAGATGAGACTCGGAATCTAGTCTCAGGATTGCCTATGTAGGAAAGGGGCTTTACTTTTCATGTGTTCAGTATAATGGCCAGGATGGGGGACACAAGATATTCTACCCTCAAACCTTAGAGGTAGTATCTTGGAATTGTCCTAACATAATCTGCAGCCTGAAAAATAGAGAGCACTGTTTCTGGTCAATCCATTAAAAATCCCATGATAATTCTTTTTACTTCCCGGGGAGTCAGGGTCATATTAATTGCTCAAGTGTTGGCCTTAGACTCAAGAAGAACAGGATACAAATCCCATCTCTGACACTTAATAATTCCACTGGCTCAACAGGCAACAAAGGGAAAGTCTCATAATTTCAAAACAATCTGTCTTTCCCTCTCCTTCTCCCCTCAGGTCCATGAGTTTGTCTGGAAGCAGAAAGCTCAGGCTTGAATGTGTTCTGTTCAATACGTGTGCAACGTGGGTTTCCTGTACTTATTTATCTGTGAACATGTTGTTTCTTTCCAGTAGTATAAACTCTCAAAGAACAAGAAACACCACATTTTTGTAATTTGTATCCCCAGCACCTTGTCTACATAGTGCCTAGCACATAGGAACTTAATAAAAGCTTTTTGACTAATTAACTATTAAGCCCCCTTTGCCTTTGTTTCTTCATAACTATATGCATACATATGCATGGTTGTAGGAAGTCTGTTAGGTTATTCTCCTGGTCTTTGGATCACGATATGAATCTTGCCATATTTCTGTGAATTCTTCATATTTGTAATTTTTGGATGCCTTAATATTCTATTCCATAAATATGCCATGATTTATTCAGCAATTCCAACTGGACATTTCAATTGGTACCAATTTTTCCCATTCCTAATAAAGTGACTCTGAATCCTTTTGTGAAAGCAGGTCTTTGTTCCTTTATCCATATCTGTATAATAAAGTCCAAGCAATGCTGTTAAAGTTCCTTAATAATCAGAGAAATAAAAATCAAGATAATCTTAAGATAGTATCTTTTTTGGGGGGGAGGGGAGAGTGTTGGGGGTTGAACTTGGTGTGGAAACTCCAATAATGCAAATCAGCAATCCGTGTTATAGTTTAACCTTTGAGAGCTCCCGGGGGGACCTTGAGAGCTCACATGACTTGCTCATGGTCACACAACTGTTATATTTCAGAGGGAGGATTTGAACTCAAGTCTTCCTGGTTCGAGGCAAGCCTTCTAACCACTGAATGCCTTTCTACATAGTCCTTTAAGCCAATAATCAGTTATAACATCCACTGTTAGTAGGGTTATGGGAAATAGCATTTTTTGGGTAGAACTTTAAAATAATGAAAACTTTGAAGAACAGCCCAACAAAATGCAATAGGAATCACCAAACTGATCATATAAATGTTAACCCAATCTCAATTGAAGGTTTTTTTTAAGTGAATTTAAAAGAAACTTGTGTGATAACACAAGTTCTATCATTTAGAGTCAAGATCTAGATTGGAATTCTGTCTCTGCTATTAACTATATGTGTGACTAGGGGCAAGCTCTTTGGGTCTTAGTTTCTTCATCTGTAAAATGAGAGGATTGGATTAGATGATTTTTAAAGTCTCTTAGAGAGCTCAAAATTCTATAATTTTGTGGTTAGTTTGGTGTTATGGTCCATTGAGTAACAAATGACCAGCATATCTGAATGTTTTACATTTTCATTTGACCTGCTGTGGAGATAGCCTATGTTTTTTTACTCTTATAATATCATTAATGTTCACAGAACCAATAAGCACACATCTAACCCAATCTTTCTTCTTACAGTATTTGAGCTTGGATGAATGTGGGGCAAGAATATTCCTTGGGTCTGTTTAAAAGGTAGTCACTGTGTATTTGGCCCATTTTGGAGAAAAATGCTTTTCATCATGCCTGAGGGCAGAGATCAGTCACTTTTGTTAAAGGGCTTGACCTACCTCTGAGTTTTTGTACTTCTGCCCAAAGCTCTGGCAAAACTTCTAATCTGGATTTCCCAATTAGATAGTTGGTTCTTAGAAGTCTCATTTCCAGGGAAGTAGTGTGGAATAATAGGTCATGCTCTGGCTCTGGAGTCAGATAGTCAAAAAACATTTATTATGTCCTATTATTATGTGTCAGGGACTGTGCTAAACACTTTGGATACAAAGAAGGCTAAAAGACAGTACCTACTCTCAAGAAGCACTAGTTTCAAAACCATGTTGAACACTTAATTGGACAAGCCACTTAACCTCTGTTTGCCTCAGGCAACCACCTAAGACATGTCTACTAATTCAAAGACGGGCATTAGTTTCCATAAATAGAAGGGTTTCCCACAGGGAGAGTGAAGTTCCTTATCATAAGGAAATCATCCATCCTTTGTGCATTCTCAGAGGCATAGTATAGTGGAAAGAGAGCACAACTTCTAGAATTATAGGACTTGGGTTCAAATCCCATTTCTGGTGCTACCTGTTTGACCTTTTGAAAGTCAGAACCTCCTTGGGTCTTGGTTTCCTTATCTTTAAAATTAGGGAGTTGGGCCATATGAGAAAGCCACTGATATTTCTTCTAGTTCTAGATTTCAATGTGTAAGGACCTAAATAGAAGATATCACACTCCCTAAACTTAAAATGAAGGTCAATTATATTTCTTCTTCTTAGATGAACCTTCAATAGCTCCCCATTGTCTACCTGAAGAAATTGAGAACCTTTTAGGTTGGTATTTAATTCCTTCTACAATCTGAACACAATCTATCTTTCCAGTTTGAGGTCATAATATTTCCCTTCAAGAATTCCCTGTTCTTCTTGAAATTTTTAAAATTGTATTCCCAGTGCTTAGGACAATGCTCGGCACATAGCAGGTATTTAACAAATGCTTGTTGACTCGGCTTGACTTCCAGTAAAATTGGATTATCCTTCTTCATCTGTTCTTGTCCATTTTCCTGCTTTAGCTCATGCTGACCTCTTTATTTCTGCAATGCATTTTCCCCTATTCCAGTATTCAGCCAGTTGAAACTCCTCTGTTTTTTCAAGGACCATCCCAGGTGAAATTTCGTTCCCAGTTGAAAATTCTCTCTCCTTCTCCAATCTCTCAGCACTTTGTATGAATTTTTCTTATGCATGTATTTTTAAAAATAGATATTTGGGTATATGTCTCATTGCCCTTACTAGCTTGTAAGCTCTTTGAAATCAGGGTCTTGAGTTCAACTCAGTGTTACTCATATTATATTTTTCTAGCATAAAACCTTTGTTGGTGAGTTGTTTTTCAGTTGTGTCCAACTCTATGTGACCCTATCTGGGGTTTTCTTGGCAGAGACACTGGACTGGTTTGCCATTTCCTTCTCCAGCTCATTTTACAGATGTGGAAACTGAGGTAAGCAGAGTTAAGTGACTTGCCCAGGGTCACATAGCTAGTAAGTGTCTGAGGCCAGATTTGAACTCAGGAAGATTAGTCTTCCTGACCCTAGGCCTGGCGTTCTATCCACTTCACCACCTAGCTGCTACAGTATTAAATAGTGACTTGCTTATAATAGGTTGCTAATAGGCATTTAATGAATAAATGATGAATGAAAGGGGGATAGTTGAGTTGTACTATACAGCTGCACATGCAACCTCTATTTATTCCACATAACTTGTCATGGCGGAGAGAGAGAATCAATAGACACAAAACAGGATTCAGGGATGATGTAAAAATTGGAGTTATATTGAAATACATTGTAGTATAGCACTGTAGTATGGCATTTGTGAAGTGGCCTTGGGAAAAACTGTGCTCCCTACAACGTTAATACAGGTTGTCAGAGAACAGATTGACGCTAGTGAAATTTTCCCTTGTCTAAAATATTAAATATAAAATCATATCACATCAAAATACTTGAATGGTAATTGTATCATGTAATAACAATAATGCAGTTACAATTGTAAAAGGACTAATTTTTCACATGAAAAGTCAATCAACAACATTTATTAAGCACCTACTCTGTGCACGGGGATATAAGTAGAAAGAACGAAACAATCTACTTTTAATGAGATTTAATTTCCGCTATTTTGTTTCTAAATATCCCTAAATGCCTTTTATTCTGATGGCGTTCTATCCCCTATGGATCCTCTCATCTAGAGACGATTTCTGTCAAAATAATTCAAATCTCCAAGTGTTTAGAGGCCAAATTACTTTTAGAAATGCTATGTCATCATTATCCATCCTTCAATAAAGAACTTCCATGATGCTTTCTTTGTGCTGCAAGAGAGACCATGGGTTACTGGGAAATCATGGGAACATGGATTTTGAGCTGGAAGGGACCTTCGAGGCTCTCGTAGGAGGTGCCAGAAGCCAATCTAAGCCCAGATGTTGGCATGTCACAAATGATTTACTAGGTATAAGCAAGGGCTAGGAAAGAATCCGTTTACTCGGGTTATAAGGACATAGTTGTCAAGTACAGAGCAAGGATGCACATTGTTAGTCTTGATTTTGGTTCTGTTTAACATTGTTCTCCCCTTGTCTCTTTTTTCCCTGTTGCTCAGAACAGGTGGCTGGTACAGCCCACACATACCTTACATTTCCCTAGCACAATAATGCTACCTAGTGTTTACATACAACATCCTTATGAGGAAAATAGTGTAGGGTTCAGAGAAAGGATGGGTAGGATCCAGTGGCTCAATATTTTGAAAGGGAAATCAGCCTGAGAGAGAGAGAAGAAACTTTTGGTAATAAGATTCTGAAGACCCAGGCAGAAATGATTGCTGTGAGTAGGAAAACAAAAGAGGAAGGGGCAGTTGCTTGAAGAGACTATGCATCCAGAGGGAAACTTACATATATATATATATATATATATATATATATATATATATATATATATATATATATATATATATATATACGCACACACACACACACACACATACACACACACACATATATATATACATATATATAATATGTATATGGCTTATACCATAAAATGTATAAACAGGGGTCAAGATCTAGGAATGAATAAAAATGCATATTGCATAGAATTATTTCAGGAGTGTTAAAGTCTGGAATAACTTGGTTGTGAATGCCAAAAGAATAACTGATTTTTAGCTATTGTCAGAGCAAGAGGAGTATCAAAGAAGAGATAGAACCACTGCTCAGGGTGGTAAGTAGAATGAAAGTAATGGACAGTGATGAGAAGGCTGAACTAGTCATTTTTGCTCCTGTTTTCTCTTAGAAGAAGAAATGATTTCTGTTCTGAGAAGAATAGAGCAAAAACTGTTATCAGTGGAAACTCAGGGTAAATGAGGAAAAGGCAAAATAGAATCTAGCTCATCTGATGAGATCAGATCTCCAAGTCCAGATCACCCACATTCTGGAATATAGAAAGAAATGGGTACCAAGCTTCTGTCAGTAATCTTTAGTAATAATTCCTCTTCTCTTAGGAGAGATGGTATGGCATAATAGAGAACTGGTGTCTGGACTATGTAGCCCTGGGTTCAAGTCCTTCCTCTGACACTTTCTGGCTATGTGACTGTGGGCAATTTACTTAACCCTCCTGTCCCCTAGGTGCTTATCTAAGACTACAAGTTACAGGAAAGATGCTGACCTACATGGATAGAAGGAGTTTTCTATCTCTCACTAACTTATAGGCACGGCACATTAGGATTTACAAAGCTATTTTCCTACAATGATACCCTGCTATGAGTGTTCTAAGTGTTATGTTTCTAATTTTGCAGATGAGGAAACTGAGGATCTGAGAAATAAAAATTATCTGAGGTAGGATCCAAATCCAGGTCTCTTGAATCTAAGTTTAGTAATCTGTCCACCAGATTATCCTGCTGCTTAAGGGTGTTAAATTCATCATGGAGAAAGGAATCATGGAAAAAGGGAGAGGTGCAACAGGATTGGAGTGGGTGGGAAAACGAGCCCAACTTTCACAAAAAGGGGAGAAGGTGGAGTTTCCAACTTGTAGATGGGCAAAATTGACCTCAATTCTGGACAAAATCCTACAACACAGTATTAAGGTAATGGTTAGTGACATTTAGAAAAGCAAACCACATTCGCTAAAAGCCAGCATGCAATTATTAAGGGCAGGCCAGGTCAGACTAACCACATCTTTTTTCAGATGGGGTAAGTAGCCTGGCAGATGAGGGGATTATGGTAGACACAATATATTCAGACTTTAGTAAAACATTTGAGTAAGCATCTTATGTTCTGCTCATGGAAAAGATGGAGAGATGTCTGGTGCACAGGGAACCAGATTAAGATGTAATTGGGAAATATTTTAAAAAATGAAAATACAATAGATCATAGATAATATTAATATCTGGTTTTTTAAGGCAATGTATGGGCTGCAGGGAACTTTATGTTTGGTTTAGTGGCCCCCCTTCTATTTGAATTTGATACCACTGGACTAAAGGCTGTTAAGATAATAATGGGGACTCAACTTTGATAAAGAAGAACATTGCAGAATGTTTGGAGCTGGCTCCTCTTCTCTCCCCTCCCTTCCCCGCCCCTCTTGTCTCCTCTTTTCTCTTCTCCTCTCCTCTCCTTTCTTCTCTTTACCTTGGTGATACTATCTGAGAAACCTTTGCTTTTATTATCCCCAAAGTAGAGGAGAGAACAGTTGTGGTCAATCAGCATGAACAACTCAACAGTTTCCATAGGAATAACATTGTGAAAACAAACAACTTCGAAAGACTCAAGAACTCAGATCAATGTTGTGACTGGTCATGACTAATGATGAAGGCTGCCCATCTCTGAGAGGAAGTTGATGGATCCAGCATACAAAATGACCCATACATTTTTGGACATGGCCAAGGTAGAAATCTGTTTTGCTTCACTGTGTGTATTTGTTATAATGGTTTTGTTTTTTTTCCTCTTTTTTTGAAGGGGGAGAAGGTGGAAGAGAGAGAAAATAAATATTTTTAAATTGAAAGCATAATAAAAAAGAAGAAACTCCTTAGTTTCCATCTACCTGGCTTTCCAGAGGTTACTCAGTCTTTAATTGGAAGACTAGAGGTTGCAGGATATGCAGTCATTCTGTGAGAGCCATGAAGTGCTTCTGTACATGCCTAGACCTTGTCAGACTATAGTGGTGAGCCCAATTTTGGTTTTTGGTGCCACATTTTAGGAGGGATGACAAAACTTGGAACATTTCTGGAGAAGAGCAAACAGGATGGTGAGAGTTCTAAAAACTGTATTAAATAAAACTTATTGAAGGGGACAGGTTTCATTTGTTTATTTATTTTTAGATTAGATTTAAATCTAAAAGAACCTTATTGGTCATCTAGTCCTGACCCTCATTTTATATCTGAGGGAATAGGGACCTGTGGAGGTTAAGCGATTTGTCCAAAACTGGCTAGGAAAAGCCTGGATTTGAACACTGGTCCTCTGGCCCCAAATCTATTGCTCTTGTTATCAGACCACATAGCCTCAAGTAATCAGCACAGAAAGTTGGAGAAGAGAAGCCTGAGGGAAATCACCATCACAGATTCCCCAGGGAAAGAGGGATTAGACCACTTTTTAAGGGTTCCATTGAGTATAACTAGAATCAATGGACTGAAGTAAGAGATAGGAGGAGTTCAGCTCTTTAGAAGAAAGAATTTTCTAAGAACTAGATAAAAAGTGGAATGATTATTTGCTTAGAGGTAGTGAACTGTCCATCAGTGGAAGTATTCCAGCTGGAGTTTGATGACCTGTTGTCAGTGATGCTGTGGAGGAGTGGGGGTGTGGGTGGACAAGCTGATCATTAGGATCCTTATTCTATGCTTCTATAGAAAGATAAGCAAACCAAGCTCTACCAATTGTATCCATAGCATGCAGCCTTAATCTCTATAGTGAGTATAGTTCGTGTAATATCTAGGCACATCCCTTCTTTCTGTACATTGATACGTTTTAGGACAATTTTAAACTAGGGGAACGTTGACATTGTTTCTATCATGTTAGGAGGTCTATTTTGCCCTCTGCAAATGATGGGTGAACATCTCCTTGGCTTTGCTTAGGGCTTGGTCAGCTGGCACCTCCACATGAGGGGCCACTCCTACTCCCTCCCAGGAGGGTCTGTCTCCAGAGCCAACGGATCGGGCAGTAGGGATGGTAATGTAGAGGTCAGTGCCATCCACGTGGTAGGTCTGTGGGGGTTGGCAGCCACCACTGGTTACTTCCCCAATGACCAAAGCCCTCCCAAGGCCCTGCATAATGTATACAAACTCCTCTGCGGCCCCCGTTGTCATGCTGCTGGTAAGAATGATCACACTCTTTTTGGAACCATATCGTTCACCTGCAAAAGACAAAGTTGATAGAATGTAAGGCCCAGGAAGACTGAGATTGTTTCATTTTTGTCTTTTGCCAGCACACAGTATGTGCCAGCACACAGTAGGTGATTAACAAAAAATGCTTCTTGATTGGTCGAAGGTCTCAGAAGGGGTGAGTCAGGAATGTTGTCCTGGGGAGGATAAGGAAGTCTCAGGGTGCTTTCCATTTTGAGTCTGTTGCTGACACATTTTGTGATAATGGAAGGAGCTCTAGTGGTCAGAATTCTAATCCTGACTTTGCTGTCTAGTCCAGGGCCCATATTTTACAACTCAGACAAATGAAGCCGAGAGAAAACGAAAGGAATTGGCCAGGGTTACATATATTGTAAATGGCAGAACTGGGATTTGAACTCAGGTCCTCTGACTTCAAGTCCATTATTCCCTTTCTTATTTAACATGCTTGTTGTAGAGATCAAATGAGATAATGAATGTAAATATTCTTTGTGATAGCAAAACCCTCTACACATTTCTCCATTTTAATAGAAATCTTACAGAGTATGGCATCTTTCCCTACACAGAGACTCATATTCCTGGTCTTATACCGTTTAAGACTAGTGGGAGAACTTCATTCAATATCCAACTTATTGTATCCTTAATAATTATTTGTATGCAGTAATGGGGGGGAGAGTAAATTAGGTGAAAGACCCTCTCAGGGTGAATTTTGATTTCTTCAGAACAGAGAATTGTACAATTCTACAAAACTGTGAGTTGGAGACTTGGATAAAGAGAGAGATGCTGTACTTATCGCATTTGCAGATGAGACAAGAAGCAGCTAGGTGGATCCGTAGAAGGAAGGAAGACCCAAGTTCAAATCCAGCCTCATACGCTTACCAGCTGTGTGGCTGGGCAAGTTACTTAACTCTATCTCAGCTTCCTCATTTGTGAAGTGAGGATAATAATGTCTACCTCTCAGAGTTTTTGTGAGGATCAAATGAGATAATGCTGGTAAATGCTTTGCAAACCACAAAACACTATAAAAAAGACATTATTGTTATGTCTACACAGTGCTGGAAGGGATAGCTAACTCACTGAATAGCAGGGTCAGGATCCCAAAGGATCTTGATAGGCTAGAGCATTGGGCTAAATTTAATAAAGTTTAATAGGGATAAATGTAGCTGTACTCTTGGTTGCAAAACACATCTCATTTCACAAATATAAAGTGAGAGAAGTGTAGTTAGTAGTTGTTCTGAAAGAGATCTGGGGGTTTTAGTGGACTGCTCACCAGTATGAACCAGCTATATGATGAGGTATCCAAAAAGGCAGATGAAATCCTGGGCTGATTAAGAAAGGAATTGTTTTTGGGAAGATGGAGGCAGCTAAGTGGTGTAGTTAGGCCTGAAGTCAGGAAAAACTGAGTTCAAATCTGGACTCAGATAACTTACTAACTGTATGACCCTGGGCAAGTCTCTTAACCCTGTTTGCCTCGGTTCCTCATCTGTAACATGAGCTGGAGAGGGAAATGGCAAACCACTTCAGTATCTTTGCCAAGAAAGCTCCAAATGGGATCACAACTGAAAATGATTGAACCTGGAGTCCCACTGAGCTCTGACATCTTCATACAGAGTACTGTGTCCAGATCTAAGTGCCACACCTTAAGAGGAATGTGGATAAACTGGTGAGGGTCCAGAGGAGAGAAATCAGGATAGCAAAGGGTTGTGTCTATGTCATATGAGGAGGACCAGTCTTGGGAACTAGAGCTGTTTAATTTAGAGAATACAGTCTGACATGAGGGATATCTTCAAGTGTTCTAAGGATTGTTTTGTTGGAGAGATTACAACCACTCTCTTGGACTCCAGAGGGGAAGGGCAAAATGAGGAACATTGGGTAGAAGTCATAAAGTGACCACTTAAGGTTTGATATTATGAAAATCTTCCTAACAATGACAGTTGTCCAGGCTTTCTACAGAAGTGATAGCTTGCCCTTCCTGGAGACCTTCAAACAGAAGCTGGACACCCCCTCACTGGTTATGTCATAGTCTGTGGGTTGGACTAGAAGATCACTGAGGTCCCACCCAACTCTCAAGGTCTATGATTCTGTGACAGCTCTTCTACCTCTTCCAAAACATCATAGAATCCATGATTTAGAGGTCCAAGGGAGACCAGAGGCCATCTTGTCCATTCTACAGATGGGGAATCTGAGACCTCACAAGTTCAGGGACTTACCTGAAGTCACATGGGTACTAAGTGCCAGAACTAGGATTTTGAACTTAGGTCTTCTGACTTTAGAGTTAGTACCCTTTATTCTATACCCTGCTGCCTGGTATAATTTAAAGTTGCTTCAGTTGCTTTGGGTTCTTAGAATTGCTTGGTTAGAAGATAGTCAAGGGGGTATTTTTTCCCTTATACTGGTTTCCCAGAGGTTTGCTGACAATGCAACACCATTATAAGGCTATAAGTATTATGGATTCCCAAACCTCAGACACATCTGTGTTCAAACAGAAGGACAAAGGAAAAAAAAAGTCTAACAGCATTAGAATTTTTTAGTTATCTCTATTAGGCTTATCTAAACCATGTCCCCCTCCACTGAACTGTAGCATCACAAGCACATTTTCTGCGCATTCTAACATACCAGCACATGTCCTCATAGATAAAAATACTGAGCTGAGGGTTTAAAGACTTCATTTCTAGTCTTGTGGTTTCTCACTACTTGGATCCCCTTATATGTATGGCATGTCAACCTCTTGAAATCACAGAATATCAGGGTTGGAAAGGACCTAGGATGTCATTTTGTCCAAAAATTTTGTCAAAACATAAATTCTCTCTATTACATTTCTGAAAAGTAGTCAGAATTTTGATGTCTTTTGTTTTTTCATCACTTTCATTTCTGAATATTTCCTTCCTTTCTTCTACCCAGTGAACTATTCCTTGTAACAAATATTTAAAAAGAAAAAAATATGTTTCAGAAAACCCAATGCATCAATAGTATATAATATTCCATATCCATAGTTCCCCATCTCTTTAAGAAGGGTAGAGACCTGCATTTTCTTAACTCTTCTCCAGGGAAAAGTTTGGTAATTAAAATTATGCAACATTCAATTTCATTTTTCTGTTTTCCCTCCTGTTTACAATGGTGAAATTGTTGTGTATAACCTTTTCTTGATCATGTTTATTTTACTGTTCATTAGTTTATATAAGTCTTCTCATGGTGATCAGATTTTCTCATAGTCATCATTTCTTTCAACATAATAATATTCCATTGCATCCCTGTACCAAAAGTTCTTTATCCATTCCCCAATTGACAGGCACCTACTCAGCTTTGGAATTCCTGCCTTGGAGTTATGCCGTCTAAACAAAGTACAAACCACCTAGTCCAATTGGTCTAGTCAGTCCCAGACCAGACCATGCTTCCCATGCCTTCTATTTACCTACCCAGGCCATCTTTTCATCTACCTTGTCAATATTTACTTTCCCATCCCCTATTCCTAGTTTTCTACCTCTGAGCACAGAAATCAAATCAATAGCACTTTTACTTTTGGAAAGGGGGTGTTATTTCTCTTTTTTATAGATCAACTTAATACCCTTGTGACTTAACAGATCCAAGCTCTTTTCCCTGGCCACTACTCCCATAAATAAATAAAAAAGTTGCATTAGATAAACAAACAAACAAAAAATGTATATATATTACTACTACTCCTATTATATACTAATATTATGTATTATAATATTCTTCCTCCTCCTCCTCCTCTTCTTCTTCTTCTTCTCCCCTCTCTCTATCCTCCTCCTCCTCTTCCTCTTCCTCTTCCTCTTCTTCTTCTTCTTCTTCCCTCTCTCTACCCCTGTCTCATTTTCCTCTATTACACTGTAGGGTCTTTGAGGGCAAGTATACTCTTAACTATCAAACTATCACATTTGTACCTCTAGTACTTAGCGTGGTGCCTGGATTATATTAAGCATTTCATACATATGGTTTCATCCATTCATTATTTTTGGTGCTTTGTGGCCACAAAAGTTCAGCTATTAATATCTTTTATTGCCCTTAATTTTCCTTGCCATCTTCAGCTCATTATAAACTCTGTATAAGACCTTTATTTCTGTCTTGGACCTCCTAGAGGACATATGTCTAGGTATGAGATCTCCAAGTCAAGGCTTCGAGGCCACATGTCCTCTAGGTTCTCGAGTGTGGCCCTTTGGCTGAATCCAAACTTCACAGAACTAATTCTTTTATTAAGGTACTTAGAGGGCCACATGCGGCCTCAAGGCCACAGGTTCCCCACCCCTGATATGGACATTTTAGGCACTTAAAATATAATTCTAAACTGCTTTCTAGAATGGTTGAATTAATTGATGGTATCGCTAGTGCTATATTAGAATGCCTGTTTTTCTGTAGCCCCTCCAACATTTCCATCTTTAAAAAAAAAATCACTCACTGTGTTTCTCTTAATGTAAACTAAAATTGCATGAGTTGTTTTGGTTGTTGACTCATATTGAACTTAAAATCCACTAAAACCACTGGATCATTCATCTCTTCAATCTTGCACATTTGTAATTGTTTTAATAGAACTCAGATTCTATTACATTAATAACATTTATCCCTCTGAACTTTATTTCATTTGCTTTGATCCAATGTTCTAACTTGTCAAGATTTGTCTTTGGACTGAATCGCTTACCCAGTTATTTAGCAATCCCTTCCAGCTTTGCAACATCTGCAAATGGGCTAAACTTATCATTTATATCCATATTTAAGTCACTGATTAAAATGTTAAACAGCATAGGACCAAGCACAGATCACTGAGGAACTTCACTACAGACTCCCTTCCTTTTGACCAAAGGATCTCTCAAAGCATCTCTCAGATTAAAGGATCAGTGACTATACTTTTGATCTGACCATTCACCCACATCTGAATCTACTTCATTACACTATTATTTAGATAATGATTTTGAATAATTTCCAAAATAACAAGAGAGAGACTTTCTCAAATGCTTCAGTGAAATGTAGGCAAACTATATCTATTACATTGTCTTCTAGCAACCTTGTCAAAAAAAGAGGTGAGATTAGTTAGGTATGATCTATTTTTGATGAAACTATGCTGGCTCTTTGCTATTATTTACTCCTTCCCTAGAGTTTACTAGCCATATTTTTAATAACATAAACTGGAACTTTGCTTGGAATCCAAGCCTGTCAAGCTCACTGGATTATAGACCGCTGACTTCATTTTCTTCCTGCTGTTAGAAATTGGGTCACCAGTTGTATATCTCTTCTATTTATCATGATCTCTCAGAGGTCACTGACAGTGACTCAGCAATCATATATCTGCCAGCTCTTCCAGGATGCAGAATTCATCCAGGGGAACTAGCTGGTCTCTTAGTATAATCCTGTTTATCTTGGTTATTAATTCTCTCTCAGTCATTTTTTTTCTTTCTTCCTATGAGTCTAAGATCATTCTCCTTAACAAGAAACAGAAGCAAAATAGGTATTGGATAGCCCTGCTTTTGTTCTGTTGTCCATTATCATCTCCCTACCCACCCAAGTTACAAATTGGATCCTCTCCTTGGTCCTCCTTTTCCCCAATTAAAACAACTACAATCAAAAATAACCACCCTGAAGGTCATTTTATTGTCCCTAGCTTTTCTTGCTATCTCCAACTAACTACTCTTACTATTTCTACATTTGCATTCCTCTTCTGTTAGCTTTCTTTGTTTCCATTTTCTATATGCCTTAAAATCTAAGTTGGTTGATGAATTTTGTGTGCATACATCAATCTCTTTAGACCAATTCTTTTCTTCCTCTAAGAAATTCTTTAAAGACCACTTCGTCCAACATCACCTTAAACAGTTATGCATCTGCCCTAAAATGACTCTTCTAAGTGAAAGGGTCTCAACCTGGGGTCTGCAAACCTGGATTTCCAAGCTTTTAAAATATTTTGATAGCTGGTTTTCAATGCTTTTGGTTTCCTTTGTCATCTTATTGATTTTATCTTTTATATCTTTTAAAAAATCATTCTGAGAAGGGATCTCTAGTTCTCACAGAATTCCTTGACACAAAAAAGGTTACAGATTCCCTAATGCATACTGAAGAATAATTTGGAAAGAAATAATATTGTTATGAAAACCTATCAGGTAAATGTTTATCCTCCGGATATCCCTCTCACCTGCGACATGAGGCTGTGTCCAGATTTCAGTGATGGAATCATTGGGTCTGTTGTAGATCCTATCTAGAAGAACCTTTTGGCCTTCATCAAAGAAGTAGGAGCACAGAGCCGAGATGGAGGAGGTGGGGCCTCCTATGTTGAACCTGTTGGATATTAACTAGAATTAGAAATTCTAGAAACCAAACTAAAGCTACCTGATAATAGATGTCACTCCATTTTCCCATCTTGCATCCTACTGTGGGCATAGAGAAACTTTTCTCTAGATTGCTTTCTGGGTCATGATTTTTTCATGAAATTATAAAATCCCAAAGTTGGGAAGAAATTTGGTGGCCTGCTGCACCACATGGCCCTCTACCATGTCACTGTGTCTCAATTCTCTCATTTGTAAAATGAGGGAGGTTGGAATAGGCTATCTCTAAAATCTCTTTAGTTTAGAAATTCTAAGATGTACAGCTTAGCAATGGGTAAAAGGTGTAGTTACTATCTGGGGATTTGGACTTTTGCCTGGGTCTCAGTTTCCTCATTTGTAAAATGAAGATATTGGAATAAATGACCTCTGAGGTAACTTCCAAAAACCTTTTTTTTTTGAGGCAATCAACATGAAGTGACTTGCCCAGGGTCACAGACCTACTAAATGTCTGAGGCTGGATTTGAACTTAGTGCCTCCTGACTCCAGGTTTAGTGTGCTGGACTAGTATTATGTACTACACCACCTCACTGCCCTCACATCCATTTAAGTTTAACCTCCATTATTAACACTTTCTTGAGACTAGACAATCAAGAACATGATAAACCAAGCTCTTATTTATGATTACAGATTTTTGAGGTATAAATGTTCACCCTGAGAATATACTGATTGGCTTTCCCAGTTAGAATTTGGTCTAGCACACCCCTGCTTCTACCAACCCCTGAATCTTTGAAACTAGGGAATCCAGGATATGAAAGTATTCCATAGTATAATAAATCTGGAGCTAGAAGGGATCTTAAGGGTAATTTTGTCCAACATTTTTATTTTTATGTGAATGAACTGAAACCCTGAGAAGCCACATTCCTAATATATAAATAAGAAATAGCAGAGTCAGGTGTCAAATCCAAGGATCTTATCTTGAAACTAACTTGCTCCTTCCAGTGCAACCCAACCTTCATCCCTTTATAAATTGTAAACATCATCGTTTAGAGGTAAAAGGTTTCCCTCTGGCCATTTGGACACCACTCAATTTCAATTTTTTTAAAATAATGATCAAAGGACCCCAGAAAAAGCCAGAGTAGGCTTTATGAAAAGACAGGATATTGACCTAATAGAAATATTTTCAGCTACTCCTCTTCCTCCTCACAACCCTCCCATCTCCTACCTTTCTTCCCCTAACATATATTGGTCAGGGTAAGTAGCAACATCATCAAATATAGGGCAATGATAAACAGTTTTATTCTATTTCTAAGGACTTCCACTGAAGAAATAGCCAAGTTCGTGTTTTTATGGAGTCTAGTGCCACCTAGTGGTCACTAAGGGTGGTGATTGCTTAGTGGGGAACTAAGGGTGATTGATGAAATGTCCAATTCCCAAGGTTATTCTCCTTTATTTGGCAGAGTGGAGAGGGACTCCATGCTTCCTCCATTTTCCTCCCACCTTCTTTCTAGAAGCCCAAGCTGTTCCTAGTTTTCTTCATCTTATGTCTCTTGATCTCCTAAAAATAGTGGGGGTGGTGGGTGAAAGAGTAATATAGCTTGTATAGGAGAACCACTCAGGGCTTGCTCAGTGCCTCCAGAAGGAGAGGTCAGTCTCTGTAAAGGATGTGAAATATGCTTCCACACATATCTATACAATTTGAGCATCCTTTAAGCAACAGATTTGAGACCTGGGTTTTAGCTTCAGTTCTGCCACTAATTAGCTGTGGGACTTTGGATATGTCACCCTGTCTTTTTGAGTCTTATTTCTTCCTTTGCAAATGAGTTGGACTATATGAATCCTAAGGTCTCCTCTAATTCCTTTCCTAAGTAAATATGCTGCCCTCAGGGATCTTTATGTATAGTTTAATGGCCCCTGGTTCCACTGGTCTAGAACATTGAGAGTTTAAGTGATTGCCCAGGATTACATAGCCATATATGTCACAGATGAGTCTTGAACGTAGGTCTTCCTGATTCTTAGGAATCTCTTTATATTCTCAAAGTCATACTACCTCCTGTTTCTGAAAAGCTATGACTGAATTAGTTGGGAAGGAGAGACTAAATATATATATATATATGTATATATATACACACACATATACATATATGTCACTTATATATATATGTCACTTAATATGTGCTACACACTATGCTAAACATTTTATAAATGTCTCATCTGTGAGGTAGGTGTTGTTATTAGCCCAATTTTACAATTGAGGAAACTGAGGCAAACAGAGGTTAAGTGATTTACCTAGGGTCACATAGGTTGTAAGTGTGTGAGGCTGGATTTGAACTTAGAGATTCCTGACTCCATGCCTCTGTACGTCATGGCACCACCTAGCTGCCAAATCAAGCACAATTTATAGATATAAGGGATCTTTCTACATAAGGAGATTCTTTAAGAGTATTTATTTTTTAAAAAATTCCGTGAAATAAATGATCAATCCTGAATTTACATTCTTGTAAAGACTGATTTTTCATATTTAGAATTCTCTTCAGGAGAGACACACTGACATGCAGGACTTTATTTTTAGGTTTGCATTGACTTATTCTGTCATAAGCAGGAGAATGATAATCCCTAGATGTCCTCATTCATTCTAAGAAATATGCTTGGTGGCATTGAATTGGAATGGTGAAATATTTTGGTCTCATTCAGAGCCATAATTAACAACATCTGGGCAACCATTGCCTAGGGCCAGCAGTAACCAGCAGGGAAAGCCCCCTCAAATCAGCTTTACTATTCATGATGTGAAAATGATACAAGAAGTAATGAAGATAAATTGAGTCGAGTGGGAAGAAGAATTTGTTACCATAATGACTTAGGGATAGAATCTCAGAGTTAGAAAGGATCTCAGAGGCCCTCTAGTCCAGCTGAAAGGATCTGGGGTCCCCCTCTAGTCCAACCGAAAGGGTCTGGGGTCCCCCTCTAGTCCAGCCCAAAGGGTCTGAGGTCCCATGCTTTTTTGACTCTGTCAGAGAAGGCTAGGTGATCATCTCTCTAATACAGTGAGGCAGGCAAAGCAGCATGGGGATTTCTGCCCTCACTGGGGAGAAGGTGTGGATGCTTATTCAGGAAAGGTGGGAGAAAAGCTGGTTTTTGCAGAAAGAAAAACTGAGAATGGAATGTGGAACTATCTTTGGAGTCAGAGGGCCTGGGTTCAAATCCAGACCCTGGTGCTTACTGCCTGTGTAATTTTGGAGAGATCATTATACCTCCCTGGGCTTTGGTGTCTCTATCTGTAAAATGAGAAATATGGACTTGATGGCCTCTGGTGCCCATGTTAGCTCAAGATCTACATAAGTATACACCTTATAAATATACACAAAACAAATTCAAGATAGCGGAACAACAACAGTAAGAAAGAGGAAAAAAAGGAAACCTAGGGTTGGGGAGGGGATAGTTTGGTGTACTACCACCTTGGAACCAAATCCTTCTTTCCCTTCTCTGGTTCTAGACCATAACCTCAAGCTAGCTGTTGTTCAGTTGTGTCCAGCTCTCTGTGACCTCATGGACCACAGCACATCAATTCTGTCCATGGGGTTTTCTTGGCAAAGGTACTAGAGGTTTGCCATTTTTTCTCTAGTAGACTGAGGCAAACAGATCAAATGACTTGCCCAGGGTCACACAGCTAGTAAGCATCTAAGGCAAGATTTGAACTCAGGTCTTCCTGATTCCAGGCCCAGTGCACTGAGCCACCTGGTTACCTCCCAAGCTAATTACAACTCTGGTTTTATTCAATTCCACTGCCATGAAATCCATGGCCTGGATTTCCAGTCAAGGTTTGGGGACTTTCTCCTCCCATGTTTACCTCATGTCAATAATCATCCCATCCGTGTGCACGATCTTCTTCCAGACGTGCTCCACCAGGAGACTAGAGACTTGGGTGAGCAGCTCACAGTCTCCAAACATGTCAAACCTCAGGTAGCCGATGTTGCCCTCAAACACATTGGTATGGAAGGAAAACTTGATCAGGTCTTCGAAGGCTTCGGGAGAGGGAAGCTGACAGAATTAAAAATAAGACTGGGAAAGTCATAGAGTTCATTCATTCATTCCACAAATACATTCGTCAGCCTTTATCATTAGTAGCTGACCAAGGCATGACAAATTGGAGAGGCCAATCTAGGATTTAGGAAGATCTGAGTTTAAGTCCTTTCTCTGACAAGGTGACCTTGGGTCACTACTTACCTTCTCCATGTCCCAGACAACTCTCTTAGATGAGTTGCTAGTCTATATCTGTGGAGGGAATTTCCCCACTGGCAGTTCCGTGCATGACTCAAGTCATAGGTTCATCCCCTACTCCCACAGCCCCTCAGAGGACATCATAGTTCTACTCTATGTGTCAATGTAAGAATAATTAAGATGTAATCTTGGTCTTCAAGGAACTTACAATTTAGAAGGAGTTGAGTAAATCTCACAAATTTCTAATTAAGGAAAATAGCATTTCCCAATCAAGGGCCAAATATCACCTTCATATGATTGGAAACAGGAGGTTCATCTTCAGGGTATCAGAATTAACTAGAGTAGTAAGCAGAGAGCTGGCCTCAGCACTAGGAAGAGCCGAATTAAAAAGCCGTCTCTGATTCATACTGGATGTGTAACTCTGGGCAAATCTCTTAACCTCTCTGTGTTATAGACAACTTTCTAAGATTCCAAGTTGCCAAATCTTTGAAATATGCTTGTTGTATGAGTTTCAGTATCTAGATGAGAAATGCAAAGAGATGCCAAATTGGATACCCCCCACAAACTCCAGTGTTCCCCAAACAAGAAAAGCAAAGTGGATTTTTAGTTGTTTTTTTTTAAGCTAAGATGCTATCAATATGCTTTATTCTACTGTCAACCTTATAGCCTGGGATCCTATAGGCTACAGATGTTCCCCTTTAAAGAGTTAACTAACTTCCCATCAGTGGTGTGGGTGGGGGAGGTATTTATTTGCAAAAAAAAAATATTTTAAAACTCTGTTCATATCATCCCATGTTACTAAACACCTCACCTTCTCGTTTCTGAATTTCCCTCCTCACTCTCCAACTAGTTCTTAAACGTCATTGATAAAATTATATCTGTTCCTGCTGTCAGTGACTTAATGAGGCCATCAGGTCCAGGGAGTCAGACACTGAGAAGTTACTATTAATCTTGGTCTTATAGCTCATTTTCAGCGTGAACTGAAGGGACTCTTTGGACTGTGCAATGTCTTATTTTCTTTCTATAGTTTTGGGATCACGAGGCTAGTTGGAGATCTGGCTTCTGGTCTTTACTTTGCCATTTATAATTTCCTCATCTGTAAAATGGGTATCATTTCTGTCTTATCTCAAAGATAAGAGTTGTAATGAAGAGCAAATGAAATTAGATGGGAAAGTACTTTAAACCTATATGTAACAGGAAGGTGTTATTGCTATTATTACTAATGCTAGTATTAATCATGATGTAAAGAAAAATGAGCCAGTCTCAAGGCCAGGAAGATTCGGGTGCAAGTCCAGGGCCACCCCTTGCTTCCTTTTTTCAACCTTCTCTTCATCCTCTAGCTGACCTTTTAAGGTAGGGCACGGGACTCAAAGTTCTATCCTTGACCCTTTCTTCTTCCCTCTCTGGGATCTTTACCTTGGCATCCTCATTTCTTCTCAGAGTTGCCACTGTTACTCCCGACTTCAATGTCTAAATCTCTAGCTCTCATCTCTCCAGTCAGCACCTCCAGCTTAACACAGGACGTTTCCATCTGGTTGTTCCACTGGCACCTCAAATTCTAAGAGTCCCAAGTAGAACTTAGTGTCTTTCCCCAAGACTTGATTTGACTTTTCCCACCACTGGCACCAACAATCATAGTGTCTCCTATGCCCCTCACCATTTGGTATTTGCTTTCACTCTTTCTTCTCCTTCATTTCTTTTAGTCAATCTGTTACCAAGTCTTGTCAGTTGGAGCTCTGAAGCTAAGCCCTCCTTGAGAGAAGCCTTGGCACAGCATGTAGAAGAACAGCCTCAGTGTCAGGAAGAGTTAGGAAGACCCCAGGGCCCGGTGTTGCCTTTCCTACATACTAGCTGTGAGCATAGACAATCACTTATCCTTTTAGTAACCCCAAATGGCTCTCTGAGGCTATGAGTTACAGACAAATTCCTTATCTGCATATGTGGAGGGTGTTTCCATACAAAAATGAAATCATAGGCCTGGGCCTCTCCCCTCTAATAATTTTTCCCAATAAATAAAATTTTTTAAAAGTTGCAAGGTTCATGTGGGCAGAAATTGTTATAGGACTAAATGTTTGAATCTCCCCCAAGGATCTGGCACCAGACCCTGAATGCAATAAGCATTTAACTAATATTAACAAAATTATGTTAATAATTAATAGTAATAATTGGAACAAATTAACAAATATTTGTTTATTTGAATTTGCTTTTCATCGCCCTCCTTACCTTCGCCACTGCATCCTCACCCCACAGTGGTAGGCAGCATCTCTGAACATAGCTGAGTTGCTTTATTTGGGGTTTAGGCCATAGACCTGATGGTTTGCACAAATGGCATCAATGCCCTTCCTCCTCTTTCTCCTCCTTCCCCTCCCTCCCCTTTCTCTTTACTTTGTTTGGCCATTGCACATGACCATTAGAGGCTATTGAGTTTGTCATTTCCAATCCAGTGGCCAGTGACAGGAATTCCACTTGATCTTTCGAGTGTGTGGATTGATTAATGAGGCCTGGGTTCCAGAAATACACACATTATCTCCATGGCTTCAATCTGACTCTATTTATGTGTGGTTCAGAAATCCTGAATCCATGTGAAAAAGCCCCCTCCTGGTTACACAGAGGTGATTTCAAAAGATGCTCGACATTTTTTAAGACTCATGGTATGGGTGACCAATAAAGGTCACTGAGAGAGAATAATTCCTCATCTTTTGAAGCCCTGTGGAATTTAACAACTGTATGCATGCATGCGTGCGTGCGTGCGTGTATGTGTGTGTGTACACCAGTGTTTTATTGGGGTTGGTTTTAAATAGGGCATCAATATTTTCTAAACAAGTGCTTAAAAAGGCCTTGAAGAGAGCCAAGGCTGCCGTACGCTAGGAGGTCTGTTCTGTATTTAACGCCCACTGAGGATGACCTCAAATCTACGAGCTCTATAAAGCAGCTCTGTGATTGCTGAATTTCTGTCTGTGAATCCTTAGGACCCTGAACAGGGGCTCGCTCATAGTAGGAAGAAATGGACTTTGGATCAAAAATGGACTAAGGGACCATTAGGACTGAGCAGGAAGTTAGAAATCACCCTGCCTTATCCCCTCATTTGATAGGTGACAGAAGCAAGGCCCAGACAGGGACTTGATTACAGTCACACACCTACCTGGAAGCAGAGCCCAGGACACCAGCCCAAGCCATCCAACTCCTCTTTCTTCTTCCCCCTACATTATGCAAAGTCCACTAAATGAAGAAGCTTTAAAATGTTTAGTACCAGGTTGAAAGTGTCCTTGGAGAAGAGTGGTTGGTTCACAGGCAAAGGAAGATGAGGCAGGGTGCAGCTTTTCTGAGGAGCAGTGATTGGGAAAATGTGGATTTTGGCAATTTTCTTTCTTTCAAAACAGACAAACTTCAAATCTTTCCTTCTTCTTCCACTGAAAAGGCTCCAAGGAATTTGGGTTCATCCATTTTATGGGTTCAGTGGGATGGTGAGAGAAGGTACAGGGTAGTGGAAAGCTAACTGGTGTGGAAGTCAGGAGAGACCTAGGTTTGAATTCTATCTCTAGCATTTACTAGCATAGGCAAGTCACCTAGCCTCAGTCCTCAGTTTCCACATTTGTAAAATGGAATAGTGATGCATGTAGCAATTTGACACAACAGGGTGGCTGTGTTCTTCAGGCATTTCTAGTATAACAATACCTCCCAGTTATTGTCCACATTAAATGATATATGGTATGTCCAGCACTTAGCAAACCTTTACTTAACTGTTCTTATGCTATATCCTACCCATCCTCCATGCAGAATGTAAGTCCCTTAAGGGCAGGGACTATCTAGTTTTTGTCTTTAAATTCCTAGAGTTTAGTACAGTATACTTTATTCACCTCTAACTAGCTGTCTGGCCTTGGTAAGTCATTTAACCCTGTTTGCTTCAGTTCCTCATCTGTAAAATGGCAAACGACTCCAGTATCTTTGCCAAGAAAACCCCAAGACAAGGTGATAAAGAGTCACACATGACTGCAACAACTCAACAACAACTTAGTCTACAATCCAGAGAACATCAGTCAACTTGTTTCTTGAACTAGACACTCCATTTCTCCATGTTTTTGACCGGCTATCTGCCATGCCTGGCATGCTGCACGCCCTCACCTTTGCATCTTGCTTCCCCACGCTGGGCTATAGCTGTTCTTCCCTGATGATACTCCATCTCCCATTCCTGTCTTTGTACCACCTGTCGCCCATGACTGGAATACTTCTCACCTCTACCTTTTAGTTTTCTTGGTTTCCTCCAAGATTTATTTCAAATGAAAGAGGCTTGCCCTATGGGCTCTCCCCATTTTGTCCCTACTAGTACCTTCCTTTCTGAGATTTCCTTCCATCTACACTATATATCTGAACATACCTAATTAGTTACATGTTGTATCCTGATTAAAAGGTAAAGTCCTTGAGGCAAGAATTATTTTTGCCTTTCTTTGTATCCCTGGCACTTAGCACAGCTTTTGGCACATAATAAACACTTGTTGGCTTGACTTGACATAGCAGGTACTTAGTAAATATTTTTTGGATTGGATTTATTCTTCTATAAATTACAACTTTTTATAATTGTCCATTTAATTCATTCTTCTCAGGCAGGTAGGTGGCACAGTGGATAGAGGTATCAAGCCTGGAGTTAGAAAGACTCATCTTCCTGAGTTCAAATCTGGGTTCAGATACTTACTAGCTGTATGACTCTTGCCAAGTTACTTAACTCTGTTTGCCTCTGTTTCCTCATCTGTAAAAATGAGCTGGAGAAGGAAACAAAAAACTACTCCAGTATCTCTGCCAAGGAAACCCCAAATGAAGTCATGAAGAGTTGAGTAAAACTGGAAAAAATGACTGAACGATTCAGTGTCATTAACTGCCATTAATTAATTTAGCTAATTATTTTTTCTCCTGCCAGTAGCAAGAGCTGCTAATGGTCACTCTGGTGAGCCTTCTGACAATAACCATGGAACATTCATGACATGCTATCTTAACAATGAATTTGACCCTTGAAAGGTCTGCATTCTAAGCAGACTACCTATCTTCTGCTTGTGGCACCACCTGGCCTGGCGAGTTAGCCAATGTGCCTTCTTCTTGCAATCTGTAAAATAAGCAGTTGTGTTGATTCACTTCCCCGGCAAATAAGTGGTTCTTACTCTCATAAAGTTTTATAGTAGGAAGAGGCTTCAGAGGTCATTTTGTCCAATCCCTATCTGAAGCATGAATTTCCTTTACAACTTACCTCCCTCAGACCTGTGTCCCAAAACTATTGCTTGAACACCAGCCGTGAGAGGGAATTCGTTACTGCAAGAAGAAGTCAATTTTATTTTTTTGGATAGCTCTGTGTTTTCCTTCCTTTGGACTTGTCTCTTTTTAATTATACATTAGTCCTGGCCCTTCCCTCTGGAGCTAAGCAGAATGCAACTAGTGATTGCATGATGCTTTATTCTCTCTGCCTACACCCTAAATACCATTTAGAGAGGGCTTCCCATTGGCTTTTTTACTACCAGGGCTGTTCTGGGGTCTCACCTGCATGGGAACAATCCCAGGGATGCGCTCCTTGGAGTCCTCTGGGATATGGGCTGTCTTCAGGTGTCTATCTCCAGAAAGAGTCTGCAGATCTGCCCCCAACATGTCGGCCAATTCTCCTTCTGAGGTGACTTGTCCATACTGGGTCTGGAGTCTTGCCAGCTTTGCTGCCACTCTGGACCCCACCTCTGGGGAGGCATAATTATCAGCAACAAGCTTTCCAGCTGTTTGGAGAATGGTGGGCACCTTGGCACGAAGGGCAACAATGCCCTGCGTGGTGGTGAGGGCCTCTCTTGCCAGCACGCTGACATCAGGCTCAACCCCCGCAATATCCCAGGCTTTGCCAGTGACTGGGCTGATGGCCACCTGAGTGGGCATGGAAGCATAAAGGGGGCTGTTACCCACCTGGTAAATACCCACTGAAAGGGCCCATCCTGCTGTGGGCTCACCGATGACCGTGGCCCGATGCAGGTCCTTCATGGTGTGAGCAAAGGCCTCAGCTGCAGAGCCACTGGTATGGCTAATCAGGATGTAGAGGTCCTTCTGGGAACCATAACGCTCCCCAGCCACCTGAGGCACAGTCCAAACCTCTGTGGCCTGGGAGGCTGCCCGATCAAAGATGGTGTACAGGTGCTTGCGGGGCTCAGCTTCAAAGAAGTAGGAGCACAGGAGGGGCACACTGGTGGAGTAGCTCCCAGGGTTGTACCTGAGGTCCACCACCAATGCTTCTGTGTTCACCAGCTTCTCCCACACCAACTCTACCAGCTGAGGCCCGATAGCTCGTACTGTCTCTGCCTCTGCCATCATGTCAAAACGGAGGTAGCCCAGCTGCCCAGGGAGCACCTCTGTCTTGAAGAGGGCCTCAGTGAGGTAAGTCAGCTCCTCAGGGGAAGGGACCCCCTTTTGGGGTGGGGACAATTCCTCAGGGACTGGCTCCCCAGGACTGTGGAATACATGTAGACGGTGGTCCCCATACACCTCTTGCAGGTCACTGGTGAGCTGGGATGCTAATGACTCAAAGTCTACAGCAGTACGGTAGGTCCCCTGGACTAGCTTGGCTCTTAACAAGGCGCTGGCCTGCCTACCCACTTCTGGGAGAGCATAATGGACTTCCAGGAGGTGTCCTATGCCTTCCACCAAGGCCCCTAGCCTCTGGTGAAATTCGATGACCTCCCTGGCTTTGTCCAGAGCTTCCTCAGCCAAGACTATGGCATCAGGTACAACCCCTCCTCCAAGCCAGCACTCCCCGTGGTTATCAATGAAAGTGAGAATGGGCACAGTGAGAACCAGGCTCCCATTGGGGGGCTGCAACAGAGAAAAGGTACGGGTGTGCATCAGGCTGCCTGCTGTGATTTCCCCAACCAGGGTGGCCCGGCCCAGGGACTGCATGAGGAAAGCGAACTCCTCTGCAGCTGTGGCAGTATGGTGGCTCGTCAGCAGGTAGACGCCTCTCTGGGCTCCATAGGGTTTGCCCAGCAGCTCCGCTCGGCTGCGGTACTCCCGTGTCTGGTTGGTCTGGCGATCGTAGGTGGCAAAGAGACGAACGGGGCCTGCAGCCGGGTCCTGGAAATAGGACAGGAGCAATGGCACTGCTGAGGAAGGCCCTCCGGGGTTGAAGCGGAGATCCATGATGAGATGATCTGTGTCCTGAAGGGGCTCCCAGACCTGTCGGAGCACATAGGGAGCCAGTGCACTAAGGACGGAGGAGTCCGCAAACTCATCAAAACGCAAATAGCCCACGTTACCTGGCAACACCGACACCTGGAACACGGAGTTTACCAGGGCCTGCCTTTGGGATTCACCCTCGGGCAATGACGTGGATGCAGCGGCCGCAGCTTCCTCTCTAGGTTCAGCGTCTACCGTGGCTTCCTCCGGCCTCAGAACCCGTACAAGGAGCCTGGGGTCCTCGGACACAGCCTGTAGTCCTGCATTGAGCTTGGCAGCCAGATCCTCCTCCGTGAGCACTGACGAGTAGTCGATGGCAGTAAGGTGATGGAGCAGGGCAGGTACCCTATCGACTAGGGTGTAGTAATTCTGCAAGACTTCCATGAGACGCTTAATGGCTGCTGGTCTTGCCCTGCGAAGGGTGAGGATGGCCAGTGCTTTCTCTAGGGCCTGTTCTGCTGGAATCCCCACACAGGGTAGCACCCCACTGCCTTCCCATGTCTGGCTGCCCCCACCGAGTGGGCTCAGAGAACGTGACACCGGCACGGTGATGAAAAAGTCTGACTGACCGATGCGCAGCTTCCGGAGATCTAGGGCCCCTCCCAGAGTCTGCTCTCCCACCACGATGGCCCGGCGCATCTTCTTGAGGATGTAGGCAATATCCTCAGCTACCCCTACAGTACGGTGGCTGGTGAGAACCACCATGTCTTTCTCCCCACCGTACCTCTCACCCAGAACCTGGGGCAGGGTCCAGATCTCTGTGGTGGTGTTTGATGGCCGGTCATAAACTGTGTCTATATGTAGCAGCATATCTCCCTGGTATAGGTAGGAAATGACAAAGGGGATTCCTGAAACTTCACCCCCCGTGCTGTGTTGAAGATCCAACACGAGAGAGGAGGTCCCCATGAGCTTCCTCCAGATGTTATTCACCAGGAATTCCCCGACTTTCTCTACCACTTCCTGGCCAGGGATGTAGTCCACTCTCAGGTAACCCACATTACCGTCCAGCACCTGGTACTTGATCTTTTGCTGGAGCTCGGCGAGTAGTTCCTCCTGAGTGAGGCTGCTGAGTTTGGGGCCTTGCTGGGAAGCCTCGGGTGTGCTAGGCTCATAAGAGATCACCAGCCGCGGGTCATTGAGAGAGCCCTGCACACCGGCTGTCAGGACGCTGGCCAGCATTTGGGGATCGGAGATATCCAAGATCTCTCCGCTCTTGATGGCTTGTTCAATCGCTTCTTGCATCCCCATTAGGTTTTCTGGGAAGCAGTAGTTATCCAATAAGATCTTGGCCATATCCAGAACCAGACTAGGTTGGAAGATTTGCTCTGCATGGGCCAGACTAAATAGGAGGGCCCAGAACAGCAGGAGACACTGGCTAGTCATCGGGAGTCAGAAGAAGGAACACTCTTTAGAAAGAATCTCTCTTCTCTTTTAGTCCACAAAGCAGTCTCTTCTGTGCTGTGTCTTTGTCAATGACTAGAGACAGAAAGCCTTATGCTAAATATGGGAGCAGGGAATAAAGGGAAGGCCTTTTATCTCCATTAAACCTTTAATCTCATTAAACTGAAGTGCATCAGCCAAAGGGTGATAATGGTAGCCAGTCCTGCTGTTTACAGCCCCATTAATGAATGTGGGTAAAGAACGTAGTTTACTGGGACAGGTTCATTGTACCCCTATCTTTGTGCTGCTACTGAATATGCCCCAGTCCTCTCCCCTTTGGATCTTACTGATGTAATAATTGGTCCCAGTGTTGTTTAACACCAAGTAATTCAACTGTAAAGCTATTTTCTGGGAACTCACTTACCCTCTGGCAACTTCACTGCAATCACACACTCATCTCCTGAGCATAAATTGGAGCCAAATTCTCGCTGCCCTGATTGCCTGGATAATTGCTAGTAATGATTTGTATTTTTGCAGTCCATCGCCTGGAAGGGTAATTTTCCAATGCTTTAGCATTTGACTATTCGCAGTCTCTAGACAACACACATTGATGAGAAAGCCATCACAAAAAGCTACCACCCACGACAGGCTGGAGGAGCCCTGCAGGATGGCTGTATTCACTCTCAGCCCAGTGCAGCAAAAACTGAAGGCACTTTAATCTTCATAATTCTTAGCTCATTAGGATTTGCTTTTAATGACCCCTAGTGACATATGGTGATGTCTCCCCACTGTTTTCAACCAATGGAAATGCAGCTTCAACTACAATAGAGCTGAGGTTTACTTTTGAAGGACAGATGAATTCAGGAGACCTTGGTACTGCATATTTAGAAGGGGCTAATTATGTATTTGTTACAGAAGCCCAGAAAATAGCATCTCACAGTTGGGAGAGATCTCAGAGGCCATCTAGTCCAATTCCTCCTTGATCTGGAATCCAGTGTAAATGGTCTTCTAGTCTCTATCTGGACACTTCCAAGGATGAGGAGCTCACCGTCTCCCAAGGCTTTTGGACAACTCTAATTGATAATAGGTTTTCCTTATAGAGGGCTAAAATCTTACCCTCTGTGACTACTATCTAGTGGGGCTGGACAAAGGTAAAAAACTTCTTTCTGTAGAAACCGCACATAGTGGAAAAGATGCCAATTAGGTAGGTACCAGACTACCCAATAGGGCTGCAGTTCCAGAGACTCTGAATCCCAACTGACTGAGATCTCTGGTGGCGGGCATATTGGCTAAAGGAGGTGTATATGACACTCTGTAGCTAACAAGTGTTTAGAGAAAGCTTTATACCATCCCCAAAAGTCCTCAGAGAATTGTCAGATACATTCAAAACATTTGTTTTCAGTATGAATTAGGTGTGAAACGAGGCCAAGTCCAGCTTTGCTAACCTGTAAGGAGCAAGTTAGAGGGCTGGACTTAGAAGCAAGAAGGTCTGTATTCAAATTCTGATTCTGACCCTGACTAGCCACGTGACCACAGGCAATTGACAACTTCTCAGCATAAATTTCCACAGCTGAAAAAATGGGGTTTAGTAGTAACTGCTTCATAGGTTTTCTATAAGGCTTACAAGAAAAAAGAAGTGCTTTGCAAATTTTAAAACATGATATAAATGTTAGTTATTGTAATAAATACACTGAATCAGTAGCTTCAAGGAGTGTAGGCAAAAAAAAAAAATACTTCAAGGAGATAAGAGAAATGAAGAACAAAAAAATCCCTGGAGGTTTCTCCTCACATCTAGTATATTTGTGAAGATGAAAAAAGATGTGAACAGTCAATGTTGGCAGGATTGTGGACTGAGCTGAACTTACATGCACAGGGACACTAGTGCATTGTTAATGGAGCTGTGAATCAGTATAGGTGTTCCAGAAATCAATTTGGAATTGTGCAAATAAAGAAGCTAAAATGTCCATATTCTTTGACTCAGAAATTCCCGTTCTAGGAGCATGCTCCCAGGAAGCAATTGATAAAAATATCTCCGTACAGAGATAGCTTTACCTTTTGTGGTAGCAAAAGAACTGGAAATAAAGCTAACCATGTGGGGAATGGTTAAACAAACTCTGGTAGATGAATATAATAGAATACTACTGTATTATAACAAATGATGAATATGATGAACACAGAAAAACATGGAAAGATTTAAATTAACTGATACAAAGTGATGTAAGCAGAACTAAGAAAATATATACAATGGCTACAACAATGTAAATGAAATGAACAACAAAACAATCAAAACAACTGTTGAAAAATTACAAAGAACAAGATTGACCCCATAGAAAAGATAGGAGAAGACACAGTTGCAGATATATGCATGTGTATGGGTATCCTTAGGTATGAAACATTGTATACAGCCAGATTTTTTTCCAGTTTATTGATTAGTTTTGCTGATTTTTTTTTCTCAATAAAAGGGCTTTCCTATAGAAAGACCATTTTCTGGAAGGGGGTAGGGAGAAAGATATGGAGGAAATCCAATGGATATAAAATCAAAATATATCAATATAGTTTACATTAAAAAGGAAAATTATATGGGATTATAAAAATGAAAAAAACATTAAAGATTGTTGAATATAATACTTGCATTTTGTAGATGCAGAAACTGAGATGTAGAGAAGCATAATGACTTAGCCAAACATGTTGTTGTTGAGTTATTTCAGTTGTGCTTGCCTCTATGACTATGATTCCATTTGGGGTTTTCTTGGCAAAGATACTAGAGTGCTTTGTCATTGCCTTCTCTAGATTATTTTACAGATAAGGGAACTGAAGCAGACAAGGTTAAGTGACTTGCCCAAAGTCACACAGCAAGCTAGTGTCTGAGGCCAAATTGAAACTTAAGAACATTCTTCCTCACTCCAGTCCCAGAAGTCTATCCACTGTGCCACATAGCTGCTCTTTGACCAAATATACAGAGGTAGTAATTGGCAGAACTTAGGTTTGAACTTAGGTTCTCTGACTCCAATCCAGGACTCTTTCCACTGTGCTCTCATGCAGCGGGAATTTTTTGAAACTGAACTGACGAAATATCATGTTAGGATTTAGAGTTGTTAGTGACCCTAGAGGTCCCCGAGTGCAAAGTTCTCATTATACAGGTGAACCTAGGACTCAGTTTAAGTGACTTGGGAGAGATCATGTCATTCCTTGTTCTTTTCTGTTTCAACAGGAGATTGACCCCAATGTTCTGATTTAAATTAGTTCATTTTTGGTATGTTCCTAGAAAGCAATTGAATGAAAATCATCGTTAGGCTCATTTGTGGACATCAACACTGAGGTGAAAAGAAACAAGTTTCTACAAAGTATTAAAGAAGTTTGAGTCCTAGTCCCCACCAAAAGTACTGAAGATGCCAAACTGAGATTGCCTGACCTGTTCCTACCTGCATTTCCTGATTGTTCTGATCTTCATATACCAGGTTAGGAACTCGGCACATCTTTGTAAAAGATTAATTAATTTTTAACATTCATTTAAAAAAATTGAGTTCTGAATTCTCTCCCTGCCTCCGTCCCCTCCCCCACTCATTGAGAGGGCAAGCAATACAATACCCATTATACTTGTGAAGCCATGAAAAATATATTTCCATATTTGCTATACTACAAAAAAAAAAAGCAAGAGAAAGAATATGAAAAACAATATGCTTCAATCTCAGTTCTCTCTCTGGTGGTGAATAGCGTGAGTCCTTGGAATTCTTTTGGATCATTGTATTGATTAGAGTAGCTAAGTCTTTAACTGTTGATCATTATTGCTATGTTGTTGTCACTTTGTACAATATTCTCCTGTTTTCGCTCCCTTCATTTTGGATCAGTTCATAAATTTTCCTAGGTTTTTCTGAAACCATCCCCCTTGTCATTTTTTTAAATAACACAGTAGTTTTCCAACACAACCATATACCACATCTTGTTTAGTTGTTTCCCATTTGGTGAGCATCTCTTTAGTTTCTTTGTCTTTGCCACCACAGCTGCTATAAATGTTTTTTTTGTACGTGTGGGTCTTTTTTCTTTTCCTTTTATTTCTTAGGGATACAGACCTAATAATGGTATTGCTGGGTCAAAGAGTGCGCCCAGTTTTATAGCCTTTTGGGCACAGAACTCAGCACACCTTGAATGAATGTGGATAACTAAGTGTTTATACAACATTCAAATATCTGTAGAGTGAGACTTTAAATCCTCTTAATGTTATGTCTACACCCTTCTTTTAAAATCCAGATGATTGACTTTTCTATGATTTTCCAGATTGATTTTTTGCTTGGTCATCATTAGAGCAAGATGTTTTCAAAAATATTCCTGGCATTTATACTTAATTTAAAGGTAATGTAGGTTATCCTTCTCAGTTCCCCTCCATCTTGCTCTTTCCTGATTCTCCAGCAGTGAAATGGCTCTTTTCCTTTCAACAGGGACAAGGAGAATCACATTGAAAGGTACCTGTAAATAATGTATGTACTAAGCACTGTGCTGGGAGCTGTGGAGGAGTCAGAGAAATTAATGAACCAGTTTCTACTTTTGAAGAACTTACAATATTGCGAGCCTGGTTCTACCCTCCAGAAGTCAGAGGTTAGGTTGTTGTAAAAAGAGTTGCCCAGATTTACACTGACCTTAGAGACAGTGTATCTTTAATTCTTAATTCTCTTCTGCAGGGCAAAGGACTGGGAAACTGTTTCCAAAGAGTGACACTGTGACACAGGGATAGCATAAATGGGAAAAGAACAGATGTCAATGGGGAATAGCACAGGTGGGTGCCCTCCTCCCCATCCCCAACTGTCTTCATCTTCATGAGCAGGCTGCCGGCTAGGACATATAGCAAGATGCACACTTGGATCCAAGTCCGCAAAGACACTTAGGGCTCAAACTTTATATATATACACACACACATATATATATACACATACATACATACATACATACATACATACATACACACACACACACATATTGCACGTGCAGGTGCGCCAGAGTGAGTGAGAGAGAGAGAGAGAGAGAGTTTTAGACAAAGCTGATATGGCACTAAATGGAGACTCCTCTGTAATCCTAGAAGCAAGGCAATCAGGTAGTTAGGACCACTGAAACGAGTGTATTTCCTGGATTGTATAATACGGAGTCATGATTAAGGGGAGGTGCCCCAGGAGACCTAAATCTGTGCCACAGCAAGCAAGCAGCTGGTGAAGGAGGATTCAGTCCCAGAGTAAGGTCAGCCTTAGTTTACATGTATTCTGGGGTTTGGGACAGTCCCACTCAAACCAATTTTCATCAGTTCCTACAGGTTTGATGACTGGAGGACTTTCTCCCCTTTGGGATCCTAGGTAATATTTCCTATGGAGTGGACTTTGGAAAATTAGTGTTGATGATATATGCTGGTCCAACTGTCTATCCCTGGTGATTGTAGGGGGAAAAACTCTACAAAAAACCCAGGGAAGGGAACCTCATGTAAATGTCAAAAGTGATAATTTTACATAAAAAAGGTAGTAATAGCTGCATGGGAGTTGATGGGTATGAATAGGGATCAGGTAAATTTTGTGTATACTTACACACACATATCCATATCTATCTATCTATCTGTTTACCTACCTATCTATCCATCTATCATCTATCCATCCATCCATCCATCCATCCATCCATCCATCCATCCATCTATCCATCTATCTGTCTGTCTGTCTGTCTATCTATCTATCTATCTATCTATCTACCTACCTATCTATCCATCTATCATCTATCCATCCATCCATCCATCCATCCATCCATCCATCCATCCATCCATCTATCCATCTGTCTATCTATCTATCTATCTATCTATCTATCTATCTATCTACCTATCTACCTACCTACATCTATAAGTGTACAAAGCAAAGGCAGAAAACCGTTATGATAATGTAGAATTAGGGAGAGTCAGTTCAGTTGTTTGACCAGGTGTCTTAGAGGTGACAGCTTAAAATTGGCTATACCTGAAGTACATGGTACTTCAAATATGTTGTAGTGTCTTTGGCGTCTTATGGTCAATTAAAGAGAACATCCTGATTCTAGGGTTATTTTATGGCATTCACTTTGTGTGACCCCAAGATAGAGGCAGTTGAGGGGAGTAGAGATCAATGTGGGGCAGAATGTGGGAAGAAGTAATGACAATACTGGGTGCAGGGTTCAATGTTAGGGGTGGGAAATAATTTTTTAAACCAGTGGTTCTTAAACTTTTTTGGTGTGTGTCATGAACACCTTTGGTAGTCTGGTGAAACCTCTGTGCCTCTTCTCAGAATAATATTTTTAGAAGCATAAAATAAAGTACATACCATACAAAGGAAACAAATTATATTAAAATGCAGTTATCAAAATGTAAAAACAACACGTTCATGAACTCTAGTTTAAGAACTCCTGTTTTTTAAATTTAATTGATTTGTTTGTTTACTTTTAGTTTACAAGATCCAGTTCCACAATCCCTTGAGTTTCAGATTTTCTCCCTTTCCTTCCTCCCTCTCCCCCATAGCAGCATGCGATCAAGTATAGGATCTGCAAAGACTTACACTGGACATTAGTCTGGTTGTATAGAAGGGTTGTAACCAATGGAATGAATGATGGGAAAAAGGAAACAAAACCAAACATGGAAAAGAAAAGGAGCATGTAGTTTGCCTCAGTCTGCATTTAAACTCTGTTCTTTCTAAATCTTTCTCTGAATGTAGACATCTCCTTCCATCCTGAGTCTTTTAGAGTTGTCTTATAACCTTGCGTTGCTGAGAAGAGTGAAGTTTATCATAGTTGGTTGTCACACATACATTGTGTCTGTCATTGTGTACAAATTTCTCCTGGTTCTTCTTTTCTCATTTAGCATCAGTTTGCATAAGCCTCTCTAGGTAAATATGAAGTCCATCTGCTCCTCATTTCTTATAGCACAATAGTATTCCATTACATTCACATACCACAACTTGTTCAGCCATTCCCCAATTGATGGGCATCCCCTTAATTTCCAGTTTTTGGCCACCACAAAGAGAGCTGCAATAAATATTTTTGTACATATAGGTCTTCCTCCCACTTCTATGATCTCTTTGGGATACAACCCAAGAAGTGGTATCCCTGGGTCAAAGGGTATGCAATTATGTATAGCCCTTTGGGCATAGTTCCAGATTGCTCTCCAGAATCGTTGAATTAGTTCACAAATCCACCAACAATGCATTAGTAGAACTCTTGTTTTAAATTGAGAAATGACCCACAATTCAAGTCAATCCAACAAGCATTTTAAAAACATTTTTACTCTGTCTTAAACATGGGGCTGGGCTTTGGAGATAAAAAATTGAGAACATAACAGTCCTTGATCTCAAAGAGCTTACCTTATAGTAGGAACGAGGTACCATTTGTTGACTTTGCTGAATGTCAGCTCTTTGGATGACCAAAGAAAAAGTTATAGATTATTGTTATAAATTTCCTCTAATTAATTGTTTTTCCTGGTTCTTGGGGGTTTTGTTTATCGGGTATCTGTGTTTATGTTTAGAGCCTGACTTAAAAATTATTTAGAAACAATGAAAATAAGGCTCCAAAAGACATTAGCGAAGAAATAATAGAGACTAGTATCAGTCCTAAATGAAATGAAATTTATTTAGTCCATTTTTTCCTTTTCCTTGGCAGACAATTCTCCTCTCTGCTTCTCTTACAGATTGCCCATGCCAAAAGGGGTGAACTGCTACTGGAAAACTATTCTTATTATTGATATTTAAAAAATTTTTTTTACATGGTTGCCCATGTATAACCTATATCAGACTGCTTTCTGTTTCAGGAAGGGAGAGGGGAGGGAAAGAGGAATAGAATTTGCAACTCAAAACTTCTTTAAAAATGTTAAGAATTGTTTTTAGCATGTAATTGGGGAAAATAAAATGCTTAAGAAAATAAACATTTTCTTTTTTCCAATTACATGTAAAAACAATTTTTTTACATTCATTTAAAAAAATTTGTTTCCAATTCACTCCCTCCTTGCCTCCCTATCCCCAGCAAGATGGTAAGCAATTTGATATAGGTTATATGTCTGTAATCATGCAAAAACATATTTCTATATTAGTTATATTTTAAAAGAAAACACAGACAAAATAGCCACCAATCCAAGAAAAATGAAGAAAGTTTAAAAAAGTATGCTTCAATCTGCATTCAGAATTCATCAAGTCTTTCTCTGGAGATAGATAGCATGCTTTATCATAGATCCTTTAAAATTGCTTAGATCATTGTGTTGCTGAGAGTACCTAAGTCATTTATCATTGATCATTGGATAACATTGTTGTTGTATGTACAATGTTCTCCTGGTTTTGCTCACTTTGTATCAGTTCATGTAAATTTTTCTTGATTTTTCTGAAAGCATCCTGCTCATCACTTCTTATAGCACGATACTATTCCATCACAATCATATACCACAACTTGTTCAGCCATTCTGCAATTGATGTACGCCCCTCAATTTCCAATTCTTTGCCATCACAAAAAGAGCTGATATAAATATATTTGTACATATAGACCCCTTTTAAAATCTCTCTGGGATATAGACTAGTAGTGATGTTGCTGGATCAAAAGGTATGCACAGTTTTATAGTCCTTTTGGGCATAGTTCTAAATTACTTTCCAGAATGGTTGGATCAGTTTACAACCACACCAACAGTACATCAGTGTTCCTAGTTTCCCACACCCCCACCAACATTTGTCATTTTCCTTTCTGTCATATTAGCTAATATGATAGGTGTGAGGTGGTACCTGAGTTGTTTCAATTTGCATTTCTCTAATCAATAGTAATTTAGAGCATTTTTTCATATGACTATAGATAGCTTTGATTTCTTCATCTGAAAACTCTCCATATCCTTTGACCCTTTAACAAGTGGATAATGACTTGCATTCCCATAAATTTAACTTAGTTCTTTATATAATTGAGAAATGAGACCTTTATTAGAAAAACTTGCTGTAAAATTTTTCTTACTTTTCTTCTAATTTTGGCTGCATTAGTTTTCTTTGTGCAAAACCGTTTTAAATTTAATGTAATCAAAATTATTCATTTTACATCTTGTAATGCTCTCTCTTTACTGTTTGGTCATAAATTCTTCCTTTATCCATAGATCTGACAGGCAAACTATTCCATGCCCCTCCAATTGGCTTACAATATCTCCCTCCATGTCTAAATCATGTAATTCACTCTGCTATCCACTTCTGTTTTATGGTTGAGTTTATCCTATTCATATCCACAGTTATGATTAGTAACTGTGTATTTATCTTCATCCTACTTTCCCTGGAATTTATCCTTCTTTCTCTATCCTCTCACTCTGTCCCTCCTCAAAAGTGTTTTGCTTCTGGCTACTGTTTCCCACAATTCTCCCTCCCTTCTACCAGTCACCTCCCCAATCTTCCCCTTCCTTTTCCTGCTCCGACTTCTCTGTAGGGTAAGATAAATCTCTATACACAACTGAGTATGCATTCTATACCCTTTTTGAGCCAATGCCAATGAGAGTAAGGTTTAAGTGTTGCCCACCACTACCCCCCCTCATTTCCTCCTTTACTGTAAAAACTCTTTTATGCCTCTTTTATGTGAGAAGATTTACTCTGTTCTGTCTCTCTCTTCCCTCTTCTTGCAATGCATTCTTCTTTCTCACCCCTTAATTTGATTTAATTTTTTGGATATCAGCCTATAACAATTAACTCACATCTGTGCCCTCTGTCTCTGTATACTCCTTCTAATTATCCTAATAATGATAAAGTTCTCAGAAGTTACAAATATCATCTTCTCATGTATGAATGTAAACAGTTTATCCTTATGTTACCCTTAAGATTTCTTTTTTTCCTGTTTACCTTTTTAGGCTTCTCTTGATTCTTGCATTTGAAAGTTAAATTTCCTATTCAGCTCTGTTTTTTTTAATCAGGAATACTTGAAAGCCCTCAATTTCATTGAATATCCTGAAGAATTATACTCAGTTTTGCTGGGCTGGTGGTTCTTGGTTGTAATCCTAGCTCCTTTGCCCTCCAGAATATCATTCCAACCCCTCTGATCCTTTAAAGTGGAAGCTGCTAAATCTTCTGTAACCCTGACCGTGGCTCCATACTTGAATTGTTTGTTTCTGGCTGCTTGCAATATTTTCCCCTTGACCTCAGAGCTCTGGATTTTGGCTATAATATACCTGGCAGTTTTCATTTTTGGATTTCTTTCAGGAAGTGATTGATGAAATCTTTCAATTTTTATTATCCTCTGTTTCTAGGATATCAGGGCAGTTTTCCTTGATAATTTCTTGAAAGATGCTGTCCAGGCTCTTTCTGATCATGGCTTTGAGGTAGTTCAGTAATTCTTAAATTATCTCTCCTTAGTCTAATTTTCAGGTGAGTTGTTTTTTTCCAATGAAATATTTCACATTTTCTCATATTTTTCATTCTTTTGATTTGATATTTATTGTTTCTTGATGTCTCATGGACTCATTAGTTTTCACTTGCTCAATTCTAATTTTTAAGGAATTATTTTTTTCAGTGTCCCGCTGACTGCCATTTTGTTTCTTTAGTGATTGTAGCATCCTATGATCCTCAGCTATTTTGTTTTATAGGAAGGATGCTAGTGTTAAAAAACATGCCTTTCTGTATTAGTGAACAGTTTTATGTAATTTCCTTAGAGCAATCTGGCTTACTCACCCTATCTGTCCAAAATATGTATTCTGATGGACTAATGCATTGAGTTGCCTGTCTAACTGCATGCTGAAATTTGGACAATAGACATTTTTAGTTTATTATTTCTGTGTTTCAAGTAACTAGTATTTAAAAAATTAATCTAGTATTCCTACTACTCCCCTACCTACACTGAACATTTTTAAAAGTCCAGTAAATAAATCCCTCAATATACACCTATGTGGTCCAGCAAAACAACCCCCCATATTATCCATGTCTGAAAATGTGTATCTCTTTTGAAATTGTAACTTTATCATCTCCCTCTCAGGAAGTGAGTGACTTATTTCATCCTCATTATTTTGGACTTGTGGTTTGTTCTTGTTCTGATCAGGGTTCTAAAGTCTTTCACAGTCGTTTTTAGCCATGTTAATATCATTGTATCAGTTGTTCTCATTCTGCTCACTTTGCTCTGTATCAGTTCATGAAGATCTTCTGTTTGCCTTGAAATTGTACATTCTGTCATTTTTATAGCACAATAATATTTCATTCTATTCACATATCATGGTTTATTTCTCCAATAGAAGGATATCCCCTTTGTTTTTAAGTTTTGGCCACCATGAAAAAATAAACTGCTGTGATTATTTTTGTATCTATAAATTCTTTTCCTCTTTACTTGATTTCTTTGGAGTGTAGACACAGTTGAATTACATCTGGGTCAATTGGTATTTATAGTGTGGTAACTTTCTGGGCATAGTTCCTGAGTACTCAGAAAGGTTGGTCCATTTCTCACCAGTGCATTTGTGTACCTTTAAAAAAAAAAAACAACAGCCCCTCTGACATTTGTGTTTTTCCCTTTTTTCATCTTTGCCAGTCAAATGTGTGTGAGGTGGAAACTCAAAGTTGCTTTAGTGTGCATTTCTCTAGACATTAGCGATTTAGAACATTTTTTTCATATGACTGTTGATGGTTTGAATTTCTTCCTTTGAAAACTGCCTATTTTTATCCCTTGATCATTTATCTATTGGAGAATAGTTCTTAATCTTACAAATTTGAATCAGTTTGTTATTGGAAATAGACCTGTATCAGGGAAGGTAATTGTAATGATTTTCTCCTCCAGTTTCCTGTTTGTCTTCTAATTTTTATTGCATTAGATATGTTTGTGCAAAAATTTTAAAATTTTATACAATGAAGCTGTCTACTTTGTCTTCTGTGATCCTTTCCATTACTTCTGTAATAACAAACTTTTCTCCAAACTCTACATCTGAAAGTTCTTTTTGTTCTTGGTCATTTAATTTTTTTATGATGTGACCTTTTACATCTAAGTCATATGTGGAGCTTGTCTTTGTATATGGTGTGAAATGTTAGTCTAAACCAAATTTTTGACAGACTTCTATCTTATTTTCCTGGTAGTTTTTGTCAAATAGTGAGCCCTTTCCCTCAAGTAATTGAAGTCTTTGGTTTATCAAACACTATACTTCTGTGTTCGTTTGCTTCTTGATGTATACCTAAACCATTCCACTCACTCCATACCTGATACTCTATTCATCAAACTTCACTGCATTACAATAGCAACTATTTAAGTTGAAAACTCTATAAATCTATAAATTTAAATACTTAGCTTAATAACTGAATAACTGAATATTAATAACTTAATAACTGCAATTTGATTTGGAGGCATCAAGCTCTTATTGGTTTTGTATAACTAACGCTACTCTAAAGCTGATCCTTCTCTCTGTGAGTTTCTCAAAACCATCCTGATATTTAATTGTCCATCTTTTGTCTTCTAATAGATTGCATAGCTTTGTTTGGCAAGCTGATTCTGAAATGAAGATCTCTATCCATTTACATTCAGGACATGTCATTCTATCTTCAATCATTTCTCATTTTTGTTACGAAATTTGTTTTTATTTTTTTTTCATATATGATGCCTTAAATAAGTAAAATTACCTCCTTATACATCTTGAAACTTGACAATGATGATTCTGGATGAATTAAATTTTTGACTGTTAGCATCATGTGAATTCTACTTATTTGTAATCTGTCATCTTTTCAATATTTATATGAAATTTTTTTAGATGAAATGTTCATATCCTTTTAGCATTTAAAGGTTTTTTTTGGAAGCTCTGTATTTCTTCCTTTTTTTCTTGCTTGTTTCCATCCTCCAGATTTGTCATGTTTTTCCTTGCTTCCAAATCTTTTTCCAGTTAAGTATTTCTTTCTCCATTCATTATTTATCCTGCTTTATAAAAATCCTCTAATAAAATGAATGTTTTTTTCATTAGATCTATTGGTTTGTTCATACTTTCCATGAACATTTTAAAGTTGTTAACTTTCTCCACCTTATCCTTCTAATGCATTAATTACAATCAGTTCCTTTTTATTTTACCTGTGATATGTTTTTCTAATATATCTTCCTTTAATCCTTTTAGTACATTTATCATCCAGTTTGTGTCTTGGGGAAAGTTTAGTTTTACATACCGTTGTTTCTGATCTTCTTGTTGGTAATTTTTCCAGAACACTTTCTAACATTCTTAAATCTACTTATTTAAAGTATTTGAGTTTTCTTTGACTTTCTCATTTCTTTGACGCATTTACAATTTTTCCCCCTCAGGCGTCTTAATAGTTTTAATTTCTTGTGGTGTTTCTTTTGGCATTTTGAGGAGGATGTTGAAGAAATAGGCTCCCTAGCTACCTTTCATTTCACTATTTTCTCAGAACCTGAATTTTATTCCCTTATATGTGTTTCTTTATTTACAGAATCATAGAATTTTAGTTTTGGAAAGGGCCTCAGAGACCATCTATTCAAATGTAGACATGAAGGAAATTCCCACTGTAACCCACCAGACAAGTTGTCATCCAATCTCTGCTCTAAGACCTCTAAGGACCAGAAGGCAACCCCCACTCTCAGTCCCGCCCCCCCCTCGACCAGCCCCTCGGGCTGCCCAGTCTACTTTTGGACAACTTTAATTGCTAGAAACGTTTTCCTGACATTAAGCCTAAATTGGCTTCTTTGCTACTTCCTCTCATTGATTTTGGTTTTACCCTCTCGAGACAAATAGAACAAATTTAATCATTTCTCCATGTAATAGCCCTTCACGTCCTTGAAGACAGCTTTCATATCTATTTCCCCACCCCCTGAGTTTTCTCTTTTCTTTTTCAGAGTAAATATGCCAAGTTCTTTCAAATGATTCTCTTATGACTTAGACTCAAGATCCTTCATCATCCTGCTTGTCCTTTTCAAGACTCTCTCCAGTACTTTCTATGCTGTGGTTCTTAGAACCAATGACAATACTCCAGACAAGTTCTGAAAAAGGAAGAGCACAGTGTTATTATCACTTTCCTATTCTGGGGAACTATGTCTCTCTGAGTTCAGTCTATGATGTCATTAGCTCCTCTGGACATCATATTCTACTGTTGACAGGTATTGAGTTTTCATTTCAATAAAACTTCCATATCTTCCCCCACAACAACTGCTATCTAACTAGGCCTCCATCATCTTGTACTTGTGAAGTGATTCTTTGTACTCAAGCTAGATGGCACAGTAGATAAAGTGATGGGCCGGGTGTTAGGAAGGCTCATCCTTGCAAGTTCAAAGCTGGCCTCAGACATTTGGTAGCTGTGTGATCCTGAGCAAGTCACTTAACCCTGTTTGTCTCAGTTTCCTCATCTCTACAATGAGCTGGAGAAGGGAATGGCAAACCACTCCACTATCAGCCAAGAAAACCTTAAATGGATTTAAGATGTGACTGAAAAAACAGCTAAAAAAACACTCATCTTTTTAAGCTTTGTACCATCTGAAAATTTGAGGAGCAAGTCACTGATAAAAATGTTACACAGCAAAGGGCCATACATAGATCCTTTGGGTTCTCCACTGGTGATTATCTGCCATGTTGGCATTGAACTATTAAAAAGTACTATTTGAGTCCAGTTTCACACCCCATTCTAAATCCAACTAATTTTATTTTCTTCTAGTTGACAACTCTTCATCTTTTGCATAAAAACAAGATGAGCTACTCTGTCAAATACTTTGATAAAATCCATGTAAACAGGGCAGCTAGGTGGCACAGTGGATAGAGTTTTGGCCTGGAGTCAGGACCCCAGACAAGTCACTCAATCCCAATTGCCTCAAAAAAAAAATCTGTGTAAACTATATCTATAGCACTCATTTTATTTACTAGTTTTATAATTCTGTTAAAAAATGGAAATGATGTCAGTCTAGAATGACCTCTTCTGGATGAAGACATGCTGGCTCTTTGTGAACAATACTTTTCACTTTTTTTTTTCTTTCTTTCTTTTTTTAAATTTTTTTTTTACTACTTTTCAGCTCTCTAATGATCTTTTCTATAATTTTTCCAGTTCTAGATAAAAAAAAAATCCAGGCTTTCTAGACTATATTTTACATACTCTGCTCTCTTTCCCTCCCCTTTTCTCCCTTCCTCTCCTCTCCTCCCTTCCCCTCCCCTCCCCTCTCCCATCTCCTTCTCCTCCTCCTCCTTCTTTTTCTTCTTCTTCCCATCTTCCTCCTCCTCCTCCTCCTCCTCCTTGTCTCTCTCTCTCTGAAAATTAGGATATTTGCCCTTCTCCAGTCTTATGACTGCTCCCGTTTTTGATAAACTTTAGAATAATACTGACAGTTGTTCAACAAACACATCTATCGGTTCTTTCAGATCT
>CM053582.1:523053993-523073035 GCA_028627135.1 Pseudochirops cupreus | reverse complement strand
ATTGATAAAAACAAACTAATTCAACTAGAAAAACACAAAGAAAATCCTTAGCATTGCCTTCAGTTTTCCTCCCCAGCCTTTATAACCATTAGAGCCATCCTAAAGCAGAATAGTTTGCCTCTAGAACCTCTAGAGGCTCCCCTTCACTGGAGAGCTTTGAACAAAGACCAGATGATCACTTGTTGGGTATGTCATATTTGTATATGGTTTGGATTAGATGACTGCTCAGGCCCCTCCAACTTTGGAAATTGGTGATACTGTGATTTTCAGCGTTGGACCAGTAAGCTCTATTGCTTCCTATTCCTTCTGCTCTGTTCTCACACTGTCCAGCACCTGGGTCACCTATATCCAGGACAGCTGTCATCTTCTGCTTGATGAGGTTTAGAATAAAAGAATATTCCACCTTCTTTTTATTTAAAAAGGGATGAATGTGGATTTTTTTTTCTAAACTGGACAATTTATCTTCTTTTAAGTATTGTTCAAGTCATACCTTAATTCTACTTTTCCTCTGTCATCCTTTTTCATTTGATAATGGAAAGGGAACAGAGGGTTAGGGTTATTACAACATGAATTAATTCATTAATTGGTAGCTCAAACTAGGAAAAATTCAAAATCAGGATGACTGCAAAAACCAAGTTTGAGCCGCTGCTTTTGCAGTACGTGTTTGCACCTCTAGGAGGAGCTGTGACTTTGTTAATAAAAGGATTTATTTGGAAGGTCACTCTATTTGTGTAAAACTCTCCTTAAGCTTTTTATTAGTAAGAGACAAATGTTGAAAATGGCAAGACAATAGCTTTCTGTCGGATGGCTGAATTTAGTCTGATGTTTACAGTAACGAAAGACTCGTAGTTATAGACTCCAAAGATTAACAGTCCAGAAAGGTTCCCGATGCATTGCTTTCTGTTTCATCTTTATAACCCTCTCCCAAACATTTATAAATATAAGATTTTAAAATACACTAAGCGAAACTTCAAGAATAGTTAACCTAGTTCTGTATTGCTGCGAAGGGATGGAGAAAGGGGATGGTATCTGGAAATCCACATTTAATGTATGTATTGATATGTTATTATTGTTCAGTGTTTCAGTCTTATTAGACTCTTTGTGACCCCATTTGGGGTTTTCTTGGCAGAGATACTGGATTGGTTTGCCATTTCCTTCTCCAGCTCATTTTACAGATTAGGAAACTGAGGCAAGCAAGGTTAAGTGACTTGCCCAGGATCACACTGCTGGTAAGTGTCTGAAGCCAGATTTGAATTCAGGTCTTCCTGACTCCAGCTCCAATACTCTATCTACTGCACCACCCAGCTGTCTTGTATGTAGGTATAGTGATATTTTTATGTTTCTTTCTCCTCTTCTGTCTGGGTAGAATGAAAGCCCTGTGAGAAGATGAGAAGGGCAGCCTCTCTATTCCCTATGGCTGCCCAGAGGAGTCTGGTTTATAAGAAACTATAGGAGAAAATTATTCCTGTAATCTGTGTGACTCCTGCCTATTTCATGATTTCAAAAACATCATAAATAAGTGTTTGGGGCTTAAGGATGCCACTGCATTGATAGGAGAGGTCTAGACAGCCATGGCCAGCATTTAGATTTTAGAAACTGCCCCTGCCTTCTGAAAATATCTCAACAGGCTATTGCATTAGAGAATGGAAAGGCCAATTCTTTTGCACAGGAGACCAGAGGAATGCTTCATCTTTTGCCCTCAATTTTCTTCCTGCGTCCCTCCCCCCATCTAATCCTTTAGAGATTAAGGAATTGGAGAACTGTGTTTATTAAAGGAGTAGCCTGATTCTGAAGTGTTTTGTATTTCCAGAGGGAAAGTCTAGGCTTCTAATGGCCTTTAGCAGGGTTCCAGGACCTTGAGGTGAAGTCTTCTCTCAGCAGTTGGCTCCTTCAGTGTATCCAGAAAATCAGTTTCCAACGCTTGACCAGCTCTAACCTATGTCACCTATACAACTAAAGGGAAAGGAAATAATCAACACAATGTTAGCTGAGGAATTCAGCAAAGCTGAACCTGGAGCACCAGATCACTACTCAAACATTTCCCTTTGGTGTTCTATGAGTGGGGACCTTTGGACAACTTGCAAACAAAGCTGGGGATTAATCAGACATATGCAAGGGGACACACCCAAGATAGGCTTTGTTGGTTGTCCTTCCTTAAGGGGAATCATCTTAACACATCCATGTGTGTGTATGTGTGTGTGTGTATGTGTGTGTGTGAGAGAGAGAGAGAGAGAGACAGACAGACAGACAGACAGACAGAGACACAGAGTGAAAAAGACAGAGATAGAAAAACACAGAGAATGAGTTGGAGAGAGACAGAAAAACAGAGACAGAGGGTCAGAGAGAGAAAGATAGATAGAAAATAGAGACAGAGACAAAAATAGAGAGAGAGATAGAAAGGCAGAGAGACAAAGAGAAAGACGGAGATAGAAACAGAGAGACAGAGACAGTCACAAAAAGACAGCGAGATAGAAAAAAAAAGTCAAAGACAAAGAGACACAGAAAGAGACAGAAACAAAGAGAGACAGAGATAGAAAGAGGCAGACAGAGAGACACACAAAGAGAGTCAGGTACAGAGACACAGTGGATCAGAGAGAGAGAGACAGACAGAGAGAGAGAGACAGAGAGAGAGACAGAGAGACAAAGAGACAGAGAGACAGAGAGAGAGAGAGAAGAGGAGGAGGAGGAGGAGGAGGAGGAGGTGGAGGTGGGTAAGATCTAACAGACACTTTGGGATTCAAGTTTAGACATTGGGAGGTTGGATGTTGAGCAAGGAGGCTGCCATGGGGCTGCTGCCATGGGACTTCCAGCAGTTGCAGCACCCTTCTCCTCAGGAGCCAGGATGTTGCATTTGAAGACACTATGGAGACAATGTATGAGCCACCAATGGTTGGTTGATGACTTTTCAGTGGGGAATGGAGGCACAGGCTTCACAGGCAGCCAAGCAGCCATCTTCTTTTGCCTATTTTTGCTGCTTGAGATGACATTTACTTCGTAGCTTTTGTGTTCTTTAAGTCTGCTTACAATTCCAGACTTAGTACTTTAGTACTTAGTACTTTAACACTGACTTAATTTAGATAGAAATTTTGATCACAACTGCTTTTTATTTGTGGGTCTTGTTATTTGTGAATAGGAGATTAGAAGAGCAGAGAACAGTGACTGGTCTTCGCCTAGAGATGAAAGTGAATTGTTGGTAACTATGAATAACAACTAGGGACTCAGGCTCAATATGAGAGAAAATGATGCTGAATGACTAGTTTTATATAAAGGTCTCAAAGTAGGTAAAAAAGTAATCTGAGACTTCTGTCCTTAGGTGAAAATGTGTCAGCTGTCATTTGCTGTCTGGAAAAAGGTTGGGTTGTGAGGTCATGTTAATTCTCCATTCCTCCTCCTCCTCTCTGTAGAGGGGAATTTGAGGGCAGATACTAGAGAATAGGTCATGTCTGGTAGAAGGAGGGAGGAGTGTCTGAATCCTGCCAGTAACACCCATATTCCAAAGGCGGGGGTCAGAGGAGGGAGCATGCTTCCCTTTTGCCTTAACATTCAGCCAAACAAGCCACCAACTCCAGAATGTACAAAGACTGCAGAGTTTGATGTTGAAATCATCAGCACAATTTAGTGTTAGATCACGTGGGAAACTCCTTGACTTCCCAGTACATCCCTGTATATCTGACTGAAATTTAGTAGAATTTTGCCCCTTCTCGGTTTTAACCTGGTCATCAGACCTGCTTGCCTTGAAGGAATGGTATTGCAGACTATTGTAAGTGGACAGACAGTTGGACCACTGCAAAGTAATTCTCATGTTACTGGGCAATCAAGCAAGGGCCAGATCTGTTTGAGCCCCTCATCTGGCAGAGAAGTCACTCAAAGGTGGAAGTGGGAGATGCTGGATCCCATCCAATGGCATTAAGTTTTGTGTCATCTAGCACTTTTATGAAAAGATTATCTCACAGCACAGACCTTCAAAAACAAACAAACAAAAAAAGTCTCATCTCTTAAAGTGAAGTCAAAAGACTTGAGTTTGAATTCCCCCTCTGCCACATCTCTTTGAGACTCAGTTGCCTTTTCTGTAAAATTAGGAGATTGAACTAGAAGACTTCTGGCTTTAAATCAACAATCGTACGAAGAATAAAAAAAGACCCAACTAATATTTTAACAGCACTTTAGGGCTTCCAAAGTCCTTTCTTTGCAATAGCCCTATGATGTATGTAGTACCTCTAATTTTAGTTTAGTTTTTAGTTTCTTTGTGTGTGATTTTATTGATAAAAGGAACTCTCAGAGAGAAAAAATCCTTCAGTCAATTAGCACCTGTCTCTCTACAACCTAATGTCTTAGCAGGTTCTCTGACACAATGAAAAGTTAAATGACTTGCCCACAGTCAATTCTGAGGTCAGTATCATCATCAATCAAGTTTCACTGCCTCTTTGTATCTTTATTATTCTCCTCATTTTATGGAAGTGGAAACTAAGGCTCAGTTTCCCAAGGCTACCCATCTGGTAGGTGGAAGTCTGAAGAATTAAACCTAGATCCTCTGACTCTAAGGTCGTCATTCCTTCTACTGTGAGGAGCAGGACAACTGGGTTTTGCAGGCTGAATGGCTTGCAATAGTCCTTTTTAAGATTTCCTTAAAAAATTTAAAGCAATCATACAAAGAAAAGTTTTACTCCCTGACTGATTGTACTTTTGGTTTTCACCTTTGGCTTGAGCCTCAATAGTTCAGCTCTTCAAAGGAGAACCAGGGTGCTCCTTGACATGGGGGTCATTCTGGAGAAGGAGGGTGAAGAAGAATTTGTATGGTTGGCCTCAGAACCCTGAAGTGCTGGGTGTGACCAAGCTCTTGGTGGCTTGGGCAGTTGCCCAGTGACAGAATAATCCTGAAAGGAAACCACAGAACAGGAAGTGGCACCAGCGGGTCATTTAGCTTGTTTGCTTAACACAGAGATACCTATATTGGGAATGATAAGTGGGGGCCAATGGTTTCAATGCTGGCAGAAAATAGAAACGAGACCCATCAAGTGTGATCTATGGACAATGGATTTTTTCTAGGTCACACAGTTGCCTTTTTGCCTGCATGACCACAGGACCATAGGTTTTGAGCTGGAAGGAACTTTGGAATCTAGTCCAAACCCCTCATTTTACAGGTAGGGAAACTGAGGCCTAGCAAAGTTTAGGGATCAAGGTTGCATGGCTAGTGAGTGGTAGAGGAGAGATTTGAACAAGGTGCTCTTTCTGTTTCATCACAAGGTATTTAAAGTAATAATCCTTATTCTAGGAAACTTTTTCCACAACTGAAAAACAGTTAATTCTCAATTATTTTTGGCCTATAGATTGAGACCTCAGAAGTCCTCTAGTCCAACCTCTTCATCTTAGAGGTTTGGAAACTGAACCACAGAGATATTGAGTGATTCGTCTGATGTTGGATGGGGAGTATTCCACTGTTTGAACCCAGGTCCCTTGACCTCCAAACCAGAACCATTTCTACTACACTATGTAGATTTCTCCCCTTCTAGATGACCTCCCCTTACTGTCAGAAAATGAAAACTCCTTCCAATACCCAATGACCCTTCATGACCCCATTTGGGCTTTTCTTGGCAAAGATACTGCGGTGGTTTGCCATCTCTAGCTCATTTTATAGATTAGGAAACTGACGCAAACAGGGTTAAATGACTTGTCCAGGGTTATAAAGCTAGTAAACATCTGAGGATAGATTTGAACTCAGGAAGATAAGTATTCCTGACTCCAGGTCTGGCTCTTATAGCATAACAGAATTTTAAAGTTGTATGAGTCCTTCAAGACAGCGTATTTGGTCCCAATCATCCCACAATTGTAGAAAGAGAAGCCTGAGTGGTAAAATGATTGGCCTAAAGTCACAAACATAAGCATGAAAAAAATCAAATACTCAAATGGATCTAGGATCTCACTGATGTGGTTATGCCCTCCAACAATGCAGATCTCCTCATCAAAGCCTTCCTATTCTTTTGGCCACATGCCTAACGAGACAATAGCTATATAATGGTGGACTTGCAATAGACAAGTCTTTAAATGGGGATGCTAAGTTTAGTCTGGAGAAGAATATGGGTGGGAGGAGGGACATATGATGATTGTCTTCAAGTATTTGAAAGGGTTTAGACCAAAGGACAGAACCAGGAGCAATGAGGGCAATGGGGCAAAGAGGCAAATTAGGATTAGTATTGGGAAAAAAATCCCAATGAGAGCTATCACAAGTGGAATGGGCTGCCTTTGGAGGTGGTGAGTTTCCCTTCCTTGAGCGTCTTCCAGAAGAGGCTAGATGAATTTGTCAGGTATGTTGCAGTGGGGATTTCCTTTGTGTGTGGGTTGGGACTAAATCACATGATCATAGATTGAGACCCAGAAGGGAGGACTTTGAGTTCAAACCCCTCATTTTACAGATGTTGAGACTGAGGGCCAGAGAGGTCTAAGTGACTTACCTAGAGTCATACTGCCTAGAAAGTGTCTGAGGTCTTCATAACTCCAAAGTCCCTTCTCCTTCTAGGAGCCTTGAAATTAATAATTATAGCAAATTTGACCTTCCTAATCACAATGTCCACACCAGATGTATGGAGTCGTCTGGGAGGACTAGCACCTGTGGTTTGAGGGCTTGCTGAGCCCTTTTCAAGGCTGCTCATCTACCTCTGGCGTCTGATTCTAACTCTCACCTGTGGCTCCAAGAAGCTGAAGCTTGCACAGTGGCCAAACCTCAGTGAATTATCTCAGCAGATGAGGCTAACCAGATTGAGGGTAACCAACAGACCTCGAGCCCCTTGGTGAGATAGGGGGGTGTCTACCCCAAGCATGTGAAGACTTCTCTTGGAGGAATATGTGGATGAGAACAATTTGTTCCAATGGCCATGAATGTGGCTGAAACAGGCTTTGTGGAGCCCTTAGAGCTTGGTCAGACATGGAAGATGCTAAGGTCATCCACTGACTCCTCGGCCATCACCAGTACTCTTGACTTTAGTTTTGCCATGGGACCTTGAGGACTCTGGAAGAGACAGTGAAACTGATGACTTTGCTTAACTCTGCCTCACTTAAATCCAATTCATGTTCAAATCAAAACACCATCCTGTGATGTCATTGGTCCTTTTCAAAGTGAAGGACAAACAATGACACACCAGAACTAAGTGGAAACATTTTGGATTATCTCTACCTATCTTCTTATTCATTCTTAGCTCCTGTCATAGGAGCAATATTCTAAGTCCCTTCCACGTTCAGGTTAAAAAAAAGTTACTGAAACTATCATGGTGATTTCAATGATTCAGGGGCCTAAGGCTCTAGCTATTGACAAAGCTTTCTGGTTTCCTGAGTGAGAACAAAACCAGCCAGGACAGGCGGGACTGGAACTCTTTCTCCAGGCTTTGGACAGCAGCCTAACAGCATGATCAATAGTATCACAGGAAAGCTGCATTCAGCTGAAACAATTGCATCTCTGGTCCTTTCCCTGCTCTTAATGTCTTTCCCCTGCTATAACTGACTAAACCTCCTTTTGCTAACTTTTAGATAGGCTTATTTTATTCCAATCTCAGATGTGAGCAGCCCAAGCAGCCTGTTCTGTTCTAATTTGTTACACTTCATGGTTCCAAAGATAACATGATTTCACAGGTGTGAATGTGGAAGATCACAATCCCTTCCTGCCTTAGCAGTAGGTCAGAGTATTAGAGTTAGCCATACTTTTTGTGATGGTGCTCTCTATAGCTGGCTAGGATAATACTTGAAGGACAGACATGGAGTCTCTTACTGGTTGCATTTTCAAAGATTTTCCAGCTTAATTGGACCTCATAACTTGTCTCCATTAGCGTAGTCTTTGAGGTAGCAGAGTAACCTCCACTGCATAATGAAATTTCAGAGTATGCCATCAGTGGAGGTCTTCTTCATTAGCAGTGCTAAATGAGAGTTGGTTATAGTTTGGACCTCAGAAAAATGGCCAAGACACTATTGTGTGGTCTAGAAAACAGAGAGTTCTATTCTGTAGGTCCCATGTGTCCTTGCTCTTACTAATGATGTAAACCACCTCTCATCTGTTAGGAGCAGAAGCAACAAACACAACAGAAACAAGCACAAACACCATTCAATCCAATTTTGGTGCAGGAGATAGAGTTAGGAAGACCTAAGTTCAAAACTGGCTTCAGATACTTAGCAGCTGTGTGACCACGGAGAAATTGCTTAACCTCTGTTTGCCGTAGTTTCCTCCATCTGTAAAATGGGAATACTAGCACCTATCTCCCAGTGCTTTTGTGAAGATCAAATGAGATAATAATTATAAAGCACTTATTCACAGTTCCTGGAGCATAGTCAGTGCCGTATAAATATCAGCTATTGTTATAATTAATAATAATTCAACAAAACATTCCTTAACCACGCAGTATGTGACAGGTATTAGACCTGGGGGCCTAGAGATATGAGTAAAAAAAATAACATCATTCCTTGCCCCCAGGAGCTTACCATTGAATGGGTGTGTGTGGCATATGGGATATGACATGTAACCACATAAGTATGATACACAATAGAATGGTGGGAAAGTGCTATGGGAAATTTGAAGAGGCAGGGGTCATTTTTTTCTGGTGAATGTTGGGGGGTGATGTCAGAGAAGGATTCATGGAAGAAGTAGCATCAGAGTCGGTGGGGCTAGGAGAGGAGGTGATACCGTAAAATTTGGAGACGAGGGCACCAATGATAGACTGAATCTTTTCAGTAAATCTGGCTCTGAAAGGGCTTATTGGTTTCTGGGAAATAATTGTCTTCATTTGTTGGTCTTGGTATTTAACTATGTAAGACTCTTGGAGGATCTCAAAAGACCTCTCCTGTCTACCTAGTGCTTTAAAGTTTGCAAAACATTTTATGTACATTATCTCCTTTGAAACTCATGACAACTTTGCAAGATGGTGCCACTGGTATTATTTGGATGAAGTAATTGGGGTGTGTGTGTGTGTGTGCGTGTATGTGTGTGTGTGTGTGTGTGTGTGTGTGTGTGTGTGTGTGTGTGTGTGTCTATTTTAGAAAAGGGTGATGACTTGAGCATAAAGATTGAAGCAGGCAAGATGAAATTAGGGAATGGAGAGTACTCCATTTCAATTGGAGTATAGAATGAATGACTGTAAGTGTGAATGAAAGTTGGGTAGGGAGCTAGAACCCAGATTTTGGAGAGCTTTTAATGTGGGAGTCCTGTGATACAAAGATTGACTTCTGGACTGTGAATCTTTTCAGTAAATCTGGCTCTGAAAGGGCTTATTGGTCTCTGGAAAATGGTTTTTTTTTTTCCTTTGTTAGTCTTGGTCTTCAACTATGTAAGACTCTTGGAGGATCTCAAAAGACCTGTCCTGTCCTTTTCCCTTCTGGTGTCAATCTGTCTCTCCTTTTTTTCCTTTCCCTGCTTCTTTCTCTCTTCTTTCTCTTTCTCCCTACCCCTTATCTCTGTTTATTACTGTGAACTTAACAAACAACAAACAAATATGAAGCTTTCCTTATACAAACAAGAGGACTGCATAGAAAACTGTGATTCTCCACAATGTGCAGTTTGTTTTTAAAGGTATATTTCAAATTTAACATGGTAGTTCCAACGTTGCCCTGCTTGTCTATGTATCCTTCTGAACTTCCTTCTGTTCTCTTTTATGTGTTGAAAATGATTCATTGATATGCTTTTATTCCTGTTTTTATATCATTATTACTACTCCAAGTCTCCTCATTATCCACATTCCCCATCCCCAACAAAGTCCTTCTTTATAACAAATACGTATAACCATGCAAAACAAATCCATACATTGGCTATATATGAACTTTTTCATTATGTAATGCTAATTCATCATCTCTCTTCCAAGAGGTAGAAAACATAATTTATCATCAGTCTTCTGGAGTCATGACTGATTATTGCATTAGTTATCATTCTGAAGTCATTCACAGTTGTTTTCACTCACAGTGTTGTTAAAGTACGGATTATTCTCCTGTTTCTGGTCATTTCATTCTGCATCAGTTGATTAAAGTCCTTCTAGGCTTCTCTGAATCTGTGTCTTGGATCATTTCTTATGGCACAATAATATTGCATTCCAAAAACTAGTCATTCCCTTATGGATATCACATCTCTGGGTACCTTCTCCAATGCTGAGCCCTTGAAAAGCTCTCTTTTTTTCACTATTTCTCCTCCTTTCTTCCAAGATAAGAGGATGAGATAAGCTTTCTTCTCGGCAAGGCTCCACTCTCTGCTTGTACCTTTCATCTCATCTCACACTTTTTCGTCCGGGAGTTGGAGTCATTTATTACTCCCTTGGGTTCTCTTGCATCCAGTTGCTATTTATCTATTTGTTAGCTATTAATATAATTTATTATATGTTTATCATATAATTTATATATATTTGTTCAATGATTGAACTCTGTTATTATATATTACATAATATATTATACCCCTTTGTTATATATTATATTAATACAATAATATATTATAATTTATAATAATAAATACATCATAATATAATTATATATGTTATATAATTATTATATTAATGTATTATACCCCTGTGTTTACACATATTCTAAAGCTTCTCCCAAACTTAAAAAACAAACAAACCAGCTTTCATTTTGTCCTTCTATTACCTCAACCCATCATCCTATATGCATCCTTTTATTCAGTGTTAGAATAAATAACTTATACTTGTTCCCTCTATGTCATCCTCACCACTCACTGGCTGACATGTGCCTTGGTGGAAGAGTTTTCTTTGGCATGTTTTTCAGATGAGGAAACTGAGGCTCAGTGAGATTAAGGAGTTTGTCCAAGAATGCACAGCCAGTAAATGGCAGGGCATTATTCAAATCCAGGTCTTTGGAGTCTAAGACCAGTTCTCTTTCTGCTTCACCATGGTTCCTTTCCCCTGTGCCAGACTACCTGTCCTGGAGGTGAGTATATTGATATTTAAATAGGGGAGAGACTTCTGATAAGAGAGGGAAATTTTTTATACTTACGTTATGATTTTGTCTAGGAATGGCTCTTATACACATTTAATGAAATCCAATTCAACATAATAAATATTTATTAATCTCTAAGCACTTAACTTGCAGTTAAGTTTGTCCTAAAGCTACCCAATGCCATAAAAAAACTGCCTCTCAATTGTCGTCCCTCCTTTTGTGGACTAGGAGCTTACATATTTACTGAACTCTGTCCATTTACTCCAAGGTTGCTGGATATCCACCCCTCTACACTCCCTGCCCATGACTCCTCTGTCAGAGACACCCTGGAACAAATTCACCTTCATGAATTCCTCTGAGACTGAATGGCTTGAGGTTCCAAGAAGTCATGAATCTTATAAAGCAATGATGGTGCAGTCAGTGCTCATTGAGGTGTAGGCAAGTTCTTTTGCTTCTTGAGATTTGAGGATCATTTTCCCCCTTTGCTAACTTGACACCTCAACAATATAAGGAGGTGAAATTGACCACAGTTCTATAGCTGGAGGGTGGGGAGACACAGAGAATCCAATATCCTTTCATTATAGCATATAGTTTGTTAATGCATGTAGTCATATTTTCCAGTAATTTTAACCACTGAACAAATATTTATTGAACATCTGCTAGGAGCTAGGAATTTTAGAAAGAGTAGCTGAAATATAGAAATCATGATTCTTGTTGTCTACACATATCCATTCACACACACATACCCATAGACATTCCCATATCATATATATGTATATTATATATATGCACACACACACACACACACACACCATATGTGTCATATGTGTATATGACATATTAGAGGCAGCTAGATGGCTCAATGGATAGAGTGCTGCACCTGGAGTCAGGAAGAACTGAGTTCAAATCAGGCCTCAGATGCTTACTAGCTGTGTGACCCTAGGCAAGTCACTTAACTTCTGATTTAATCCACTAGAGAAAAAATGGCAAACAACTCTAGTATCTTTGCCAAGAAAACCTCCTCAATAGTATGGTCCGTGGAATCACAAAGAGTCAGATATGACTCAATGATGGAATAATATGATATGTTTTGTACATATATATATATACACACACACACACACACACACACACACACACATACACACACACATGCACAATGTATATTTGCATATAGTCACATAGCATACACACATATATGTGTAATATACTGTAACAGCAATCAGTTTAGTAGATACTTAGCCCCTAGTAACTTAGGGCTAAGTATGGAAGGTGTGAACTCTGTCCCCTGTTGAGAGGGAGTGAACTCCCCTGTTGACGTGGAAGAAGGGGATTGGCTGAGACAGGAGGCCAGTGTGTATATAAGAAGAGTTCTAGAGACAGAAAGACAAAATTGGAATGTTCCTCCTGTTGGCTCTTGTTGGAGGAAGCAGGATTATCCCAGCATATGGGAGCTGGGCTGCTGGACTGAAGAAGTGAGTTGAAGTTTTCTTGAGAGAGAGAGAGAGAAAGAGAGAGAGAGAGAAAGAACGAGAGGCAATCAAGCCTGGTCTATGCACAATGCATAAGTGCACGTGGATATCTAGATAGCATCCATGATATTATATACTACAAGGCAATGTGTGAATGTTATAGTAGAAAGAACCTTGGATTTGGAACCCAAAATTCCACTCAATTTTAGTCCTAGCTCTGCCACTAACTATCTATGTGTAACTCTGAGCAAGCCATGTCTCCTCTTTAGGCCTTAGTTTCTTTCTCTGTAAAAATAAGGATGTTGAGCTAGGTGATTTCTGAGGTCACATGAACATTCTATGACTCCATGGGCAAAATCCAAAAGTTACAGGAATTCAGAGTTGACAAAAATATATGATTTCCATGTGTGGTGAGGTGAGAAAACTGTCTAAGGGGCAGCATTTTGTGCTGTGTCTTGAAATCTTTTTCAAGAGGTGGAGGGAATGTAAGGAGGGCATTCCAAGAGGAGAACATGGCATAAGCAAAGGTCAGGAGACAGAAAAGTATAAGGTATATGTTCAGGTAATAGTGTGGCTGGAATATAGAATTTCTGTAAAGAAGTAGGATTACATAGATTTAGAGCTTTAAGAGAATCTTGGAGATCACCATGTTTAATGCTCTGCCTTTTAGACATAAGGAAATGGAGGCCTATGGAGGTTAAGTTCTTTGTAGTACTGTCCTAGTCTATGATTCCAACCTTCTTTCCCAGGTCTCCTATACAAACCCCTGAATCTAGGAAAGCCAGTTTACTCATTGTTCTTGGAAAAATCCATGAAAAACCCCCTTTCTCACCTCTGGGAGGATGCTCAAGTCATTTTCTCTTGTGGAAATATCCTCCCTCCATCTCTCCAAATCCTACCTGGCTCAAGACTCAACATATTTTCTTATGAAGCAGGCCATGCCAGTCTACTTTATTGTTTCTTCTTTCCTCTGAACTCCACTTGTGTTTATTACATAAGCACATTTGTGCTTATATGTTCATACTACATAAGCACATTTATTATATAAGCATATTTACTGGTTGCTACAATCTTGGTATGTTCTCCCTTATATTATTACTTAGTTTTTGTTATTGTTTTAACTTTTCTTGTGTTCTTGACTCCCTAACCAAGTTATAACACTTTCCTTGAAGGCAGGGACCATAGCATTAATTTCATAGCAGAACTTGGGACACACAGTAGGTGCTGTCCCTGAATATGGTACTGAATAGCTGACTAGGGCTATTTTAGCGTCTTCCTTTTGTCCTCCATAACTGTTTCCAAGTCTGAATATGATGAATATTCCAGAATCAGGGACCAGACAGGCAGAGCTCACTTCTTAAGAGGTGTGAACTAGATAATCCAGAGCTTGAAGTCAGTCCAAAGGGAAGAACTGCAATCCAAAGCCAGGAAATCCTTTGAGTCCTCCTGTCATTCCCAGAGGAAGTGTGAAGTAGATATGCCAAAACAGTCAATAAACAGTCTGATCAGTTACAGGGAATTGAAGGGAGTTCAGAGAGATGAGAAATGAGTTTACTGTACTAGACTGTATATTCTAAATCTCTTCATCCTCTCCCTTCTTCCTTCTATTCAGGGACCCTATGTTCTAGCCACACTAGGAGCATTTATTCTTCTCTGAACACAGCTTCATATTTTCCTCTCTATATATGTTTGCTTAGGCTTTGCTCCCGTCTTAGAACGCCCTCCCAACATTATCCTGAGAGGCAGAGAGGTTTTAGCCATTATCAGCAAGAGCTGTCTTCTTTACCCCTGACTGGTTAAGCTGATTCATTCAGGATGATTTGGTCCTTCAAAGAATTAATATTGCTTTTTCCCCCCCTCTAGTGTTTAAGACATTTCACAAGTAGCTTATACTTTTAAAGGGCTAGTGATATTTATTCTTAATAAGGTAAAAAGTTCTTGGAGGGGGCCTTCATATGTTCGAAATTCATTGTTTGCTTGCTTACTGAGTGCCCATGTTTCAAGAGAAATCCCATAAAGAATGATTAACTGACTCTTGAGGCATGAAGTACCTGGCAGGGTAACAGAGGACACTTTTTTTTTAAAGGAGGGACACTCTAGTGGATTAGAGGAAAGAGTTATTTCCCAACCTCTATTTTGGATCTCTTTTCACTCAGGTCCTGGCTTTGCTTCCTGGCTTTAGTTCACCCCCTGCATTCTGATGCTCAGTAGGGAAACAGTAATGGAGTCTCTAGTTTGCATTCAATGGACTGTGCCAATCTACAAGTGTTTATTAAGTCACTATGGGCAAAATAGAGGGGATTAGGCTGGAGAAAAGAAGTCTTAAAGAGGGAGGCATGATAACTGTCTTCAAGTATTCAAAGGATTGTCAGATGGAATAAAAATTAGACTTCTGTTTGGTTCCCAAGGCTGACACTTGAAAGGGCAGGAGGCACATTTAGGTTGGATGTAAAGAAAAATTTCCTAATTATGATAGCTCTCCAAACTGTAACTGAAAGCCTGGTAACATAGTGGATTCCGCCTCCCTGGAGGTCTGCAAAGAAAAAGCTGGGTAACACTCTGTTAGGAATGGTCTAGAGGAAATTTGAGTTTAGGTATGGGTTGAACTTTCAGCTTGAAATTCTAGGATTCTGTAAAAGAAAACCTCTGCTTTGTATTATAGTCACATTGGGGGATATGTAATTGCAATTTGGGTTACTTATAAATCTAATTTAATTAAAATTGTGAAAAGAACACCCATCCTGTCATATTGTTGTCTTTGTATTTTAGGTTGACCAAATTGAAAACGTGGGGACTAATTTAAATGAGTATTGCTGACTGGGTGGGAGATGCAAATTATTTAAATGTCCAGTTTTGATTTGTGAGTGAGTACTGCTAAGGTAACTAAGCTAAGAGATTTAATAAGATCTGGCAAATTATTATGGAGAGACTCCAAAATCCTTATGATCAGAGTGAGCCAAAGTAAGTAAATAATTTTAAAAGTGTAATAAAAAGGAAAGCATTCTCTGATTTTAAAAAAGTTATTCACTAGGAAACTGGTTATTATTCTTTCTAATCTCTCCTTTCCCACCAAACCTGGCTTGTTGAAATATTAAACTTGTGAAGATAGAAAGGAATACTTACCAAGAATTCCCCCCTTTTGAAAATATAGATTAAATTATGTAACTAATATATATTAATTTATCTCCATAGGCAGTAATCCATTAGAGTCAACTGATAGTCATTCTCAGATATATGTGGAAGATATAATTTATTTGCCTTGTGTTCATATAAAAATGATCCTCAGTCTAGTTAATTAATTTTCACTTTAAAGTATCTTCAAGTTGGCTTACTAAAAACAAGTGCTAGAAAAAAATAGCTAAAGGTAATTTGTGGGAGTAACTTTGGTGTACTGTAAATACTCCCTTGTGATGTTTTCATCAAGGATACCATTGATATGTGCCTAGAGACTTTATAGACCGTGAGAAGTAGGAATATGGGTTAATAACTGATTGTATATTCTCAACTGCCTCCTCCTTTTTCACTAAAGTACCATAAACAATATTTTCAACTCTTTTGAAATCTTCCCTTCTCTGAGATTGAAAATAGATCTCTGATTATCATTAGAATTGTGAGATTTAAGATTTATTCTGTATATATTTGGTTAGAACCAACTATTCTTCCTGACTTCATTTTTTTCTAAGCAATGGAGATATTCTGGATAGTTAAAGTCTATACTCCTTTTAAAAATTCCATTTAAATATTAATAGCTTGTTTAAATAGATGGGGTCAAGCTATTTTGAATCTGTTGAAATCACAAGGAATCTTTTCTCATCTCTATCCTTTATTCTAATTCAGGAAGAGCTATTTTCTTCGTGAGTATGTGCCTCTCGTAAAGATTTTATTTAAGGAGAAGTATTTTTTGGACATTTTCCCTTTGTTAATCCTTAAGAAACTTTCTAGAAATTTTGTTTGTCAAAACCTGAGGCCTGTTGCCAGTGGTCTTTGCTCTCTGCAGAGTCACATTTGTTAATGTTAAATTTTAAAGTTTAACATTAAACTTTCTAAAAAGAAGTTGGGGTGTGACAGGTGGGTTCTTGAAGACTTTGACAATGGAGTGTAAACTCTGGCAGATTTGACCAAACTGGAAAATCTCTGAGTACCAGTTTAGTGAAAGATTAGGTCACTCCTCCAAAGAAGAACCTGTCTAAATTTGGAAAGGCAAATAGCTGGAAAGCTGGACCCCAGGTGATACAGTTTTTTTGGACAATGATAATTCCTTAAACTATCGTCTAACACACAGAGGAAATATAACCTGTGTTAGAAGAGAGAGTAGTCATACTGATGAAATCCTTGAATTATTGGATGATAACTCTTAAATTAAGCAGCTAGGTGGCACAGTGGGAAAGAGTGTTGGATCTGGAGTCCAGAAGGCCTGATTTCAGATTCTGCCTCATATACTTCCTAGCCATGTGGTCTTGGGCAAGTCACTTAACCATTGTTTGCCTCAGTTTCCTCATCCTTAAAATGAGGATAATAATAGCTCCTATCTCCCAGGGTTGTTTTGAGGAACAGTTGAGATAAATTATTTATGGTAGTTTGCAAACCTTAAAGTGCTACATAAATATGATGATGATGAAGGGAAATAAGGAGGAGGAGGAAGAGGAGAAGAGGAAGAAGAAGGAGGAGGAGGAGGAGGAGGAGGAGGAAGAGGAGGAGAAGAAAGAGGAGAAAGAGGAGGAGGAGGAGGAAGAGGAAAAGGAGAAGAGGAGGAAGAAAATGGGGAATAAAAGAAAGAGAAGATGATGATGGTGTGGCATTCAGGGTTCCCATGCCAAGGTGTGCATTGCTGTCTATTCTGTGACTAGACTAAGAGTAGTTTTTAAAAATTTGTGCTCAAAACTGATTTTAAAGGAAGGGCCTTACTTTCCTTATATGTAAAAAAATGGAATCGGGCTAGACTGCTATATGAGCTCTAAGATCCCATTTATTTATAAATCCTGTTTTCATCTAGAAGCAACATGGGAACCACTACAGGTTTCTGAGAAGAGTCCCTTGACCAAAAGGAAAAGTTTAATGCTGCTTGATTTTCTGATTTTTTTTCAGTTTCAGTGGGATGTTCATAGGATACAGAGGAATGCTACCTGTATCCTCCTATATTCTAATTTACCAGGAAAGGATTAATTTCACCTTGCCAGGGTCGTGGTGTAGTATATAACTTAATTTCATAGCTTGGAAAGGTGAAGAAAGCATGATCTAGGGTGATGCTTTCAAACTGTTCTTCACAGACAATCACTCCTGGTTGGAGAGGCATTGATAAACTCAAGACATAGACCACAGCAAAGAAAAATGGGGGAGGAAATAGAAAGGCAATAGGAGGGTAGTATCATGAGCAGGATGGGACTTCAGATATCAAATCCAATTCCCCCATTTTATAGTTGAGAAAACTGAGGCTTCAAGAAACCTTATGTGACTCATACATGATCAGAGAGCTAGTAAGTGTCAGAGTAAGGTTTAAAATCAGATCTCTTTTGAATAGAAGTCTTGTGTTCATACTTATATTTCCAATGTCTTGCACACAGAAAATACCAAATAAATATTTGTTGAATTTAAATGTCAGAAATAGAGAAAAAAATGAAAGAGTACAGAGTCAGAAGTAACAATTTTTGTATGTCAGGCAAAGAGCACAAAAGATATCTGAAGACAATAAAGGAAAGCGAGGAAGGGAAAGAAAAGAGACCTCAGACTTCCGGGAAAGTCACCAGTGGACAATACTGTAATTTCCTATTTTAACTAATTATTCTTGCTGACTCAGCACTAAACTCTCTTGTCTCTGGCTGTTTGACAGTAGGTTCTGTCAGCACCTTTTAAATTCCCTGCTCTGGGGCAAAGTGCCAGTTGCTTTGCCCTAGGTTACAGATTTTAGAGAAAAAAAGGCAATAAAAAATTATCTTTCTTACACTTAATTCCTGTTATTTAGCAGTGGTAGAGTAAGGATTTGAATCTAGGTCTTCAAACTCCATATCCAGATTTTTTTTTTCCTACTGCCTCCCATACTGCCTCCTAGATGGTCTTCCTGAATTGCTTTGGCCAAAAATTCACCACCTTGAGGCCATTAATTCTGTTGAATAAGCTTAAAAGCATGATCTTGAGTGGGTCTCTGCCAGTTGTCCCAGAGCCTTCTCAGAGTTTTTACCACAGTCATTCCCTCAAGAAAGGTGATCTAGGTGGGAGGTAAGAAGTAAAGGACTATGAGTACCTTCACACTGACTTTTTAAGTCATTCTTTGGCAATGGTAGGAAGCTCCTTGCCTGACTACAGAAATTTGTCAGCATCTGTTTTTGGAAGAGCAGGAACCAACGATATTGACTGTTATCATTTCTCTGAGAGGAGTCTAAGAACTCAGAATTACTCAGAATGAAAGAATGTCCTCATACTTTTGCTCATGCTTTCCTATTTGAAAGCTGTCAGGAATATGAAATATTTAAGTAATTCTAAGTATCCAGAGTTGGTCTGATTTCTCATCTATATTAATTGGTCTGGAGGTGAAGGGCCCAAGATTCAATGCCCTCTGAACTACAAGTGTCCCTTGAATCATTTCCAGAGGATGAATGTTTCAAGATTCCTTCAGAGATGAAACATCAGGGTGACTTTCAGGGTATGAAGGGTGTTATTTTCCA
>CM053582.1:523025906-523053493 GCA_028627135.1 Pseudochirops cupreus | reverse complement strand
CCAATCACAAAGTGGTAAGGCGTGGGTAGTCCTGAAGAACAAGCCTCCTGCCACAGGCTCCATGTGACCACATTCAGCCTATTAGGGGGCAGAGTATACTTTCAAATCAGGGAAGGTTCTCAGAGTCACTTAAGCCTATCAAAGGGCCTAGGGGCAGGGAAGATCTTCAGATTCCCATAACACCTGGGCAACACACATTGTAAAGTGCATAAGTATATACATGCACTACTACATACAATATATGCATGCATATATAAATGTACAATATATGCACACACACATGCAGAGATGTAAGTGTGTATTTGTGTGTATGTACCCAAAATGAATACAAGGTGATGGGGGGGGGGCACCAGCAGCTTAGGGGAGATAGGAAAACTACCTTTCCCAATCCTTTTTATTTCTAGTTCATTTCATCTCTGGATTATTTCCAATTTATATTTTACTTAACTTGTTTGTACATGGTTTTTTTGGTGCTGTCTCGCCTATTAGAATGTGAGCCTTGAGAGCAGGGATGGTCTTTTTACCTTTCTTTGTATCTGAAGCACTTATCATGGTGCCTGGCACGTAGTAGGTTGTTAACGAATGTTTATTGACTGGCTAATTAACTACAAAGAAAAGAAACAGTTGACCCTTTAACTCTGGGAACATATATGTCACACACCATCTTGAACAGACTAGAGAGGAAACATGTCTGTCCCATCTTCCCAGTTCTTTGCTTGGTTCAGATTTAGTGCTCAAAGGAGTGACCAGCTGACTACCTCCTCATCACCAAATCATTCTTACAAAGCCAAGTTCAAAGTTCAAGATGTGAGCCTTCATTATAAGGAAAGTTCAGCATATGATTTGCCCCAAATCACACAACTCCAGAGCTGAAAAGCCATGCCTTTTGCCTCCCAGTCCAGGACTCTTTGGAGTACATCATTCTGCAACTCTTGTAGGAGCAGAGCCCAGGGGAGCTCCTGTCCAGTTCTGTCTGCTGGACAGCTAAGAAGATTTAAGCAATGCCAGAAAACATCTCCTTTCTATAATAGTGCTGATGACAAAAGCTAACATTTACATAGCACCTACTCCATGCCAAATATTGTACTAAACACTTTACAAATATGATCTCATTTCATCCTCACAATAATAAGGTTATTATCCCTATTTTCTAGTTGAAGGAACAAAAGCAAACAGAACTTAAATGACTTGCCCAGGGTCATGCAGCTAGTAAATATCTGATACTGGCTTTGAATTCAAGTCTTCCTGACTCCACCCACTGTACAATCTAGCTCCAGGCCTTGGAGCTCTGGAGTCAGAAGTTCACTTGGCAATGCTTTCAGTCCAGGCTCTGCTCCTTTTTTTTCTTTCATGTTCTACATTTCCCTTTTGGATATCTATAACTCCTCAATAGTCCTTTCAACTGTATCCTGAACATTGGCAGACAATACTACCTACCCCCTTTCTTCTCTGCTTCTTTCAAAGGGTTTTAGAATCAAAATGCAATGTATGCCATTAAGCCATCCCTGATTGAAGGGCAGCAAGGTTTTACTACTCTACTTCCCTGTCCTTGGCATGAAATCCAGTGGAAAAGTCTTGAAATTGGAGCTATGTTAATAGAAGGATCACGTCTGGAATGCTTAACATTACTCATCTGTACTCTTGCAGTCATTAGTCCATATGTATAATACGTATTGTGTCCAAGAATGGGGACCTTCCAGGGAGTGCATCTACAAGCTAGAAAATGTCCTGAGAAGAGTGGCCTGGATGGTATTAATAGTCATCAGTACATAAATATGGGATGTACTGATGATGTATAATAGTACATAACGAACCTTAAAGACATCATGTCATTTGAAGCAGGTACTATAGGCGTTATCCTCATGTTAGAGAGGAGAAAACTTTGGCTTCAGAAGCTTAAATGATGGATCCCTGGTCACCCAGCTAGTGTCAGAATAGAAACCCAGGTCTTCCTGTCTCCCAGTCTGCCATTCTGCCCATGTTCCATGTTGTCTCTGGAAAACACATCACATATTGGTGGAAGGATCTGGGGACATAGCTTGGAGACAGGAAGACTTGGGGGGCAGGATAACTGTCTCTGAATATCTGAGGGGCTGTCATGTAGAAGAGGGATTAGGCTCGAGCTATTTGGTCCCATGGGAAACTAAGAACAATGAGTAAAAATTACAGTGGCAAATTTCATACCAATGTAAGGACAAACTTCATATAATAATTAGAGCTGTCCCATTATGGAATGGGTTTCTTTGGGAAGTAGTGGTTTCCTCAAAGAACCATGATTAGAGTGGGGTGAACAGGGCTTTGCCTCAGGGTCCTTAACTTTATGGGATGCTGACCCAACTTACTTCTTCAACAGGATAGCTTGCTCTGTAGAGGAGTAGGGAGGGAGACACTGAGAAAGTAAAATGACCAGGGGTCAAGTGGACCTTTGAAGATTGATGCATTGAATTCTGTGGAACTTCATGTAAGGCAGAACTGTTCAGTGTGTAGTTTAGTAGAAAGAGGACTGGAAATTGAAAGAGTAATTCTGGTTCTGATTCTGCTATTTATTGTGTGACTTTCACCTTTCTAGACTTAGTTTACTTATCTGTAAAATGTGGATAAATACCCATCCTTGCCCTTTTGTTAGTATTTTTGTGATAATAATAGAGATTAAAATGCCTTAAAATTCAAGGTGCTATTAAGCATACAAGTCATTCAAAAATTATCATTAGGCAATGATCATTGGGCAAATCATTAGGCATTAGGCAAAGATATCATTAGACAAAGAATTATTAGGCAAAGATAGCAAGGCATAGTAGAAAGAGCTCATTGTCTGGAGTGAAAGGACCTGGCTCTATTACATACTACCTGTATGAACTTGGACAAGTTATTTCATTGCCACCTCTCTAGGTCTCAATTTCTTAGTTTGTAAAATGAAGGGTCTCTACCAGGTCTAAATTACTACCTGGCAGCTAGCTAGTGCAGTGGATAGAGCACTGGCTGGAGTCAGGAGGACCTGAGTTCAAATCCAGTCTTAGACACTGACTGTGACACTGATATGACCCTGGGTGAATCATTTAATCCCATTTACATCAGTTTCTTTACAAGTAAAATGAGTTGGAGAAGGAAATGGCAAACCACTCTAGTATCTTTGCCAAGAAAACTCCTAAGGGGTCATGAAGAGTCAGACATGACTGAAATGAATGAACAACAACAACACGTAGTGGGGCACTTAATAAATGTTAATTAAACAAATGATTCCTAGGAGCAACTGAGCTTAACACTTAACAAGGACAGTCAGTTAAAATAGGAAGCTACCAGACTGCTGTTTCCACCCGCTGCAACCATACCCCAGGCAGAGCTCCATGGGAAATCCATGGGGAGAGATGGCTTTCTTTTTTCCTGGGTGCTGCTGCTACTACTGCTATTACTACTACTACTACTACTACTACTACTACTACTACTACTACTACTACTACTACTACTACTTCCTTCTACTTTTTCTTCTTCTTTTCTTCTTCTTCTTCTCCTTTTTTTCTTCTTCTCCTTCTCTTCCTCCTCCTCTTCTCTCTCTGTCTCTGTCTTTCTTTCTTTGTCTCTGTCTCTCTCTCTGTTCCTCCTTCCCCATTCACTGCAATCAAAACTGTATTAAAAACAGAATTAAGAGGCTCTTTTTGGATGGCCTTGGTCATTTTCTCTCTGATGTGTTTTGTCACGTGTGTATGGGTCACACAAATGCTCTAGTTTGCTCTCACAGGAGAGTTTCAAGCAAAGACCAAATGACTACCACTTGTGAAAAGATTCTTGTATATGCTTATGTTGGACTAGATGGCATCTAGAGAGAGGCATCATGAAGCCATGGAAAGAGTGGTGAAGTCCTAATGCCTTGAGTTCAAATGCAAACCCTACCATTTTTTACCTGTGTGACTTAACCCCCCCCACCTCGGTTTCCTCATCTGTGAAAAGAGAGTATTGGACTAGATAATCTCTAAGGACCCATCAAACTCCAAATTATAATTACCTGTCTAGATTATTATCCCATGATCCTTCTAACTTAGAAATGGTATTATTCCGAGCCATAGATGAACTGTCATCTATATCTGGGGAGGAAACATCAAAGTTGCTGAAATCATGGATCTTTTTAAAGTATCAAGGAAAATAAGAGTTATAATGGGATAGGTCATTAAGTTTCCAACCACTTACCAGGTACCAGGGAAAAGGACAGATCTGGGGAGAGAAGGTGAACTAACTAGTGGAGGCAGCCCAGACAACCACTTTGGCATGTCTCCCATGCCTCTCTACTTTGATCCCCTTTGGAGTTACAACTCCTTACAACATTTTCCAAGAAAACATGCTTGGGAGGAATGGTGCCATATGGATGCAATAGGCCAGGACTTTGAAAACTAAATGGTTTCATGGTATTTGCCTCATAAATAGAAGGAGCCACTGGGGTTTCCCCAGCATGGCACCAGAGGCAAAATAAAGGGGGTGTGGAGAGGCTGGTGCCGGAATCAACTGAAAACAGTCTTCACCAAAGCTCCCCAGTTCTACGCCTTTCCCTCTGGGTCCTTTTGTCAAATTCTCTGAAGTTCTCCAGGTTGTCACAACTGCCACAAAACCCCAGGCAAGCTCAAGAAGAAAAACCTTCCCCACTCCACCATCAGGATCAAATATCATGCTCAAGGTCTGAAATGACCCTCCAGGACGTCTTTGAGAATCCATCAAGAAAAACCTGAGGTCCAGACCACACAGGGTCATGTAAAGATCCTGCCGAACTCTATTCACATCCAGGCAGAATTCCAGCTGGGCTCTGCTTCTCACATTCCCTCCCTGGCTCCATCTCTCTGGCTTGATGGAGTGTCCTTCACTTCATTCCCTTCATGTTTCAAACTCTCACAGGCAAAGAGCAGACAGTGTTCGACAACTGTTGTCTCTTGCTGTGACCTCTGGGGTAACAAAGGACAAAATGAGACAATTTGAGCTCTGTGGAATTGAATCTTTCATCTTCTTTGCACTGACTACCCATGATGCCTAGATTACTCTGCCCCCTCACCTCCACTTAGATCCCCTGGCTTCCTCAGCTCAAATCTATCTCTCTGCAGAAGGTCTTTCTCAGTTCTCCCAGCTCTGAATGCCTTCCTCTTTCAGACTGCCTTTCATGTGTGTGTGTGTGTGTGTGTGTGTGTGTGTGTGTGTGTGTGTATGTGTGTGTACATATACAAATATTATTATAGATCAATAATATTATTATAACATTAATAATATAATAATATTAATGTAATATATATTATGAAAGCATTGGACTAGATAATCTCTAAGGTCCTTTCAATTTCTAAATTGTAGTTCTCTTTCTAGATTATTATCTCATGCCTTCCAACTCAGGAATTGTTATTCTGTGCCATAGATGCACTGTCATCTAAACCTGTGGAGGAAACATCAAAGTTGCTGAAATCATGGATCTTTTTAAAGTATCAAGGAAAATAGAGTTATAATGGAGGAGGCCATTCAATTTCCACTCTCTTACCAGGTACCTAGTTATTGACATGTTGGCTTCCCATTAGATTGTGCTCTCTTTGTGGGCAGAGACTGTGACTGCCTATTTTTGTCTCCCCAATAGTTAACACAGAGCCTCATGCAAAGTAAATGCTTGAGAAAGATTTGTTGCCTGACTCCAAAGAAAGGGGAAGTTACATACACAGTGTGAGGTAATAGAAAGAAGACTGGAAGTCGGAAGACCTGCATTCTAGTCCTGCTTGTGCTGCTTGCGAGCTGATTATGACAAATCCCTTCCCCTTTAATGGTGTCAATTTCCTCATCTGTAAAATGGGATCTTCATCCTTGCTCAGCCTGCCTCACAGGGCCAGTGTGTAGATCACAGACATTAAAATGCTTTAAAGGGATTCAAGGTGCTATGAAAATGCAAAGCATTGAAAATGATTATACAAAGGAGGGGCAGCATGTTGGGGTGGAAGGGACATTCACTGTTTGTGAAATAAAAGTGTTATATGCTGAATGGGTGATTTTTCTCTGATTGTTTCCTTGTCTAAAAAGGAAAGGAGTAGGACTAGATGGTCTCTAATGTACCTTCTGACTCTAAGTCCTATGATCCAAGGGTTTTCTATCCCAATTCAGTAAATAATGAAGACCCAAAGCAACATTAATTTTGTATTAAAATTATTTTGATATTTGCACCTGTTAGATTATAAGATGTCAACTCCAGACAGAATCATCTCACTGATTTCTTTCTGTCCTCAGTACCTTCCATAGTACCTGGCACAGAGTAGGGCCATGTGAGAAATGAATATTTCTCTTATACTCAATAACTATTGTATTATTAATTGTATATAAGATCAAGATTTTCCCCCTTTTCTGCTTCCTCATCCAGAAACCAACCAGTGTGGGAAATCTCTCTTAGAGTTTACCCAGGTCAAGATCTAATCAGACAGTAAAAGAAATTCTAAGTTTGGGCTAATGGGTGTAATTTCTGCTCATTGTGTTTGGTCAGACAGGTCTCGGGAAAGATTGATTCTCCCTGTTATCAAGACAGGTGATATGGAAATTGATGTCTCTTTGACCAATATTTGAGTCACCTAAGTCATGTACCTTGAGACCTTCATTTTAATATAGCCCCCATCTACCATTGTTATCTGATCCCAGTTATCACCCCTAAGGAACATCTCCTCTTTGAAGGGCATATAAACTGTGACCCCCACCGCCATTAGGGGTCTTTGGTTTAAGAGAGATGACCAAATGACTGTCCTTTTATTAATAATGTGCTAGCTTTATTAATAAAATGATTAAATTACCCAGAAACTTGATCTCTTAAGCCTTTTGAATCATCACACCCTTAAAAATGTTTGTTGGTTAATTGATCATAATTGCTCTATTCCTTCCCCTTCTTGCCCTGTTATACTTATCAAAGGGCAGATTGTAACTTTCTCTTCAATTCTCTGTCTCTTTCTTTCCCTCTGTCTCTATCTCTTTCTCTGCCCCCTGTTCCCGTGTCTCTGTTTCTGTTTGTCTCTCCACCCCAGCTCCCGAGCTCCAAAAGTGCAGACAGATATCCTGTTAGCTCCTTTTGGATCAGAGTTGGGATTTTGCTTCATTTTTGTCTGTGTATCTCCAGCACTTGTTGCAGTACTTGGCACATAGTAGTCACTTAAATGCCTGTCAAATTAATCTATCACTGTACTTGGTAAATCATACCTGCCTCACTAGCGTTATGAAAATTAAGTAAGGTAATGGAAGGAACATAATACATACTCTCCTCCTTCCCTTGACCCCCCAAGGGGAGGCTGATCTTTCTCAGCTAGCTAGTGCAGAGAAAAGTAAAGCAATTCAGAGTTAGAGAACATGAGTTTTCATTTATTGATGTTAGACCTTGGGCAAGTCACAACTGCCTTGGGACTCGGTTACCTTTTCTGTGTCAGATGCCTTTAAAGTTCCCGTCCATATCTAAATAAATGGTCCTGATGCCCTAGTCTGTCTTCTGTTCCCTGCCAAGGATGGTCTGGCCCTCTAAACATGGGTGAGGATAATCCAGAACTCATCATAGCATCCTGATATCTAGAGCTGACAAGGACTTGGAGATCATCTAATCAGAACCTTCATTTAGATGAAAAAACTGAGACCCCAAGAAGAGATGGGCTTAAGGCCATGGGAGTCAATGGCAAAGCCTAGATTCAAAACCAGGTCTTCTGCTTCCAAATTCTGTGCTTTCTATGCCATATACTATTTTCTATACTTTTTCTGGGTGGCTAGGTGGCACAGTGGATAGAGCACTGGGCTTAGAGTCAGAAAGGCTCTTCTTCCTGAGTTCAAATGTGACCTCAGACACTTACAAGTTGTGTGACTCGGGGCAAGTCACTAACTCAGTTTCTTCATCTGTGAAATGAGTTAGAGAAGGAAATGGCAAACCACTCTAGTATTTTTTCCAAGAAAATCCCCAATGAGATCATAAAGAGCTAGATTGTGACTGAGTAACAACATACTCTCTCTATTATACTTTTTGATTCTGAGATTGTTACTCCCTTGCTCAAAAACCCTCTCAGGTTTAAGATAAAGTACAAGCTCTGTAGCCTGGTTCCATAGATGGGAATAATTACTATTACCCTCATTAATTGTGATTAAGAATTTATTAATTAATAAAATTCATAATTAATAATGTATAACAGACTTAATAATTTTAAATATCATTATTAATTAAACCAGTCATAGAGAATCTTGGTCTTAAAAAATATACAAGACTAGATCATCATAAATATTAGTAGTTAATTAGAATAATAGAAAACAGTTAAACATCTATTCAATTTTTTTGTGTTGGTTTAATAGAACAAATCTTTAAAGGCCCCATTGTAACCTTCAGCCTCACATTCTTGGTTCCTATTGGGAATCCTTTGTGGGCAGGTCTTGGCTCTTGGCATGAGTCTTTGGCTGACATTACACACAGCATCAGCATAGATGGTGATCTGAGCAACTCTGGGAAATCCAAGCAAAAAAAAAATCCAAATCCAAAATACAGTATAGTATTCCTAAAGTTTCTGAGTTGTTACAGCAGGAGCTATGTCTTCAAATACAAACTGAACTAAAAAGCTCTCAATTGGAACAATTTTTAGTAAAAAGAAAAATGAGTTATTTTTGAAGAGAATGTTTGGGTTGGTGGTGGTAGTGATGGTGGAGGTGGTGATGATGGTGTGATGGTGGTGGTGATGGAGGTGGTGATGATGATGGAGGTGGTGATGGAGGTGGTGATGGTGGTGGTGATGGAGGTGGTGATGGAGGTGGTGATGGTGGTGGTGATGGAGGTGGTGATGGAGGTGGTGATGATGATGGAGGTGGTGATGATGATGGAGGTGGTGATGGTGGTGATGGAGGTGGTGATGGAGGTGGTGATGATGATGGAGGTGGTGATGGTGGTGGTGATTATGATCTCCTTGGGGGCAGGGACCGTCTTTTTGCTTGTGTTTGCGTCCCAAATGCTTAACACAGTGTCTGGCACGTAGTAGGTACTTAATAAGTTTTTATTGCTTGCCTAATTGACGGCTGAAGGACTGTCATAGGGAAGAGTTGTTAGACTAATTCTGCTTGGTCTCAGAAGGCAGAATTAGCCATAGTGGGTTTAAGTTTCAGTGAGGTCAGTTTTAGGACTGATGTAACAAGGGGTTAGTTATCAAATGTTAATGACCAGAAGTCAGAGGGAAAAAAATGTTCAAGACACATTTATAGTTTAATTTGTATCATTAGCATTTTCTCCATCACTTTCTTAAGTCTAGATAACCAACAAAATGATACATCGGGCTCTGATTTGTAGCATTTGCTGATTTCTGAAGTGTCAATGCCCTCTTGAAAATTTAACATTTGGCTCTTGGGAACAGGTAGGAGCTGGCTCCAGTATACTTCAGCACATCCCTACATATAAGGGAAAGCTTCCATGACAGCCAGAGGTATCCAAGGTATCCAAAAGGATCATGCTTAAGTAGATAGTGAGTTCCCGTTCATGGGAAATCTTCAAGCAAAAGCTAGATGCCCGCTTTTCAAGTATTTTGAAGAGTGAATTCTTGTCAAGGTATGGGTTGGACTGATTGGTCCCTGAGGTCCTTTCCTACTCTGAGATTTTGCATTTCCCTTTTTCTCTTCCCTCCCCTTCCCTCTCTTCCCCTTCCCTCCCCTCCTCTGCCTTCCCCTCCCCTCCCTCCCCTTCCCTTCCCTTTCCTTTCCTATCCCTTCCCTTCCTTTCCTCCCTCCATCCCTCTCCCTCTCTCCCTTCTTCCTTCCTTCCTTCCTTCCTTCCTTCCAACGGTTTAATGGGAACTTTATTTTTTCTAAAAAAGAAAAACCTATCTCTTTAGTCCAAATGATTAAAGTGTGTGTGTGTGTGTGTGTGTGTGTGTGTGTGTGTGTGTGTGTGTGTGTGTCTAGAGACTATTGAGTTCAATCCTGTCATTTATGATGAGGCAGAAGCCTTGATAAATTAAATGAGTTAATGTCACATAGCAAGAGTTAGGGTTAGGTAGACTGGGAATAGAATAAAAGGTGTACTTTCTACTGCATTATGGGGCCTCTCCACTATAATTCTCTTTTTGGGGCCTGGAAATTCTTTTATATCGTTTGTACCAATTTGTATTTTATTAAGTGGGTTTTTTAAAACTTCTAGCATCACTGAGAATCTAAAATTCTCTGTTGGAAGTATGTTTTTGTTGCTCTTCAGTCATGTCATTTGTGTCTGACTCTTCACGACCCAATTGGGGGTTTTCTCAGCAAAGATACTACAGTGGTTTGCCATTTCCTTTTCCAGCTCATTTAACAGATGAGGAAACTGAGGCAAACAGGGTTAAGTGACCTGCCCAACTAGTAAATGTTTGAGACCAAATTTGAACTCAACTCTTCCTGACTGCAGACCCAGTGCTCTATCCACTACACTGTCTAGCTGCCCTGGTGGAAATATATTGTGTATTCATTTATCTACATACAGGTTGCTTTCTCCCAATAGAATTCGACTCTCTGAGGGCAGGAATTGTTTCAGTTTTGTTTTTGTATGTGCAATGGCTAGCACCGGGCTGGACATTTAGGAGGCATTTAATAAATACTTGATGAATTGAATAATCACATTAGCCTCTTGAAGTCATGTCAGAGTCTACCTTAGTGCTCAGAAAAATTTTCAAAATGTTTCTAGGTCATAAGATAAAATCCACAGGAAAAAAATTATATTGAAATAAAATAAAAAAGAAAAATAGCTATCTGTAGAGTTTAAATAGTGAGAGATGCGGGAGTTAGCGTCCTTTCCCCCTTGGGTGGCCAATAGTGTCTTGAGACTTTTCTGACCAGGTGCTTCTAAGGATTTACCTGATCAGAGATTCTGTACATCTCACTGGTTTAGGCACCGCTAAGGAGAAGAAGCAGGAGGAAAATAGCATCGAACCTGGGGGCAAATGAAAACAGGATGGCATAAAGGAGATGATAGGTGGGGAGCCGGATTTAATCAATCCAACGGCAAATATTTGCTAAGAATCGGAAACATGCCCAGCATTTGCAGGGTCTTGGGTTCAGAGGTTCATCAGGGAAAAACTAGGCAACTAGAAAATGAAAAGTACTGAATTCTCCATTTGATAGCTGGCGACTTAATCGTTCCTTACATGGTTTATTAAATGAGAAAAGTTATACCTAAAATGTTTCAGAAACTGTAAAGAAATCTATCTCAGCCACAGTTTCCCTCATCTGTAAAGTGGGGCTAATAATGCCAGCTTACCTCCCAATGTTGTTGTAAGGATGAAATGACATGATTTGTAAAACATTTTGCAAACCTTACAAAGCTCTATAAATGCTAGTTATTATTATTAATAATATCATTACCTGTCAGTTTTTATTATTGTTATTATCCTTTTCAGGCTATAAATAACTAGCTTAACTGATTGGAGTATGTTATAAATGATATTAGGGCCCAGCTCCAGGAACCATCTAAGGTTCCTTCAAATACCCTTCTCCCACTCCCTCCCCCCAAATATCTTATATCTATTTTATATATACCTATATGTGGATGTGTCTCCACCAGCTACATCGTAAGCTCCTTGAGGGCAGGAACTGTTTTGATTCTGTCTCTCTATTATCTAACGCAAATACTTGTTGACTCATTCTTAATCTATCAGATGTCTATGTGGAATAAGCAGTCTGCTTGAAGTTAAGAATCTTGGCTTTGTCAATCAATATTTACAAAGGGCCTACTTCAGATTCAATCTTGCTAGCTGTGTGATATTGATCAAATCTCTCTGAGATTTAGATTCTTCATATATAAAGATAATGCCATATAAACTTCAAAGCACTATATATGGATGCAAGTTATTATTATTAACTTAGTTCTGTTCCATAGCCCCTAACCTTGGTAGATCACCTTACTTATCCTGTGCCCACCATCGTCACAAGGGAGACTGGGCAAGTGCACATTCTTGATGTCCAAAAGGGCCTAGTGGCTTTGGAAGATAGTAAGTTTCTTGTTACTGTAGATCCTCAAGGTTCTACTTATCAGGGATGTTGTAACAGTGATTCTTGCTTAGGAATAGGTTGACCTGGATGACCTCTGAGATCCCTTTTGATTCCAAAATGGAATGACTCTTTGGTTTTATATGGCTTGGAAAAGCATTGAAAGCACATTCTTAACTCATGATGAGTCACTTATGCTGTTGGTATAGGTACAGAGGACAGGGTTATGGATGGATGTTTAAATGTGGGTTTCTATGTGGCTTATGGGGTCAATAGAATCTCTTTTGAGTATCCCAACTAATAAAATATTGGTGGTTTATTTCACCCACAAAGCCTCTTTGGTTTAAAACATAAGCATTTATTTAAATGGTCAGTAGGTCCAGCTACTGTTTTGGTTTTTCCCTCAACAAAATCCATCAATGTTTTGTGTAGATGCTTGGTTATCTGTAGAATAAGGCAAGGACTTGTGTAAGATGGTGTAATGCTGATCTTTCTATTCCATTAACTTCCACTTCATTGCCCAAACTCTATCCATTCTATATTAGCCAGGTCTCCTCTGCTTTTCTCTTGTGTCCTTGCCCCACCTTTTAGGAAGAGTGATTTGGGTAACATATGGGTGAAATGCCACCCTAAATCCTGTATGTGACAGTAATGTGAGGGAGATGATGACAAGTAAGCCCTCTCTTCTGCCCTGCCTCCCTTTTCCACATCAAGGTTGGGAAAATGAAACTTGGAATATATTAAAACCATGTGGTCAGCAGCTTCAGTTGGGCTATACTAGAATTCTTAAGAGCACCTTGGGATTCTACCCAAACTAATTTGACAGACAGCCCATTTAATCAATTCCAATGTCAGAAAAGTGAACCCATCTAATTGATGAAACATAAAACTTCCCAATTTGACTTCCTCTTACTAAGACTGTTCAGAAAAAAAGTCATCTGCCCTTAAGAAACCCAGAAAGGAAGTGATAAATGTTAGCATTTCCACTGCTTTTTGCTTGAAGAAATACTGAGCATGTACTGCATAAGGCAAAGCTTTTTTTTTTTATCAGAAAGGAGAGATAAGGCCAAGAGTTACTCAGAGGAGAGTGAGTCTTAACTGAGGGGAGACTGGGCTTCTTATCATTCAAGTACGTGTCATAAAGAAGGTAAAAATAGGTACATCTTGGATAACCATGTCCAAAGCATGACATCTCTAACTCCCACGCATTTATTTTAGTGAATTAAAGCCTGATTCATTCACCACTCTTTAAATTCTTCCAAAGAAAAACTAGAAGGAAAAAAAAAAGGCCAGTTCATGCACAAAGAAAATACAAGGTCAACTATATTGAATAAATAATTGAAAGGAACCGCAGCCTCTGAACTGAACCATCCCTAATATACCATCCAATAACATGTAACACTGCTACCCCTTAGGAGTATGAAATAATGGATTTGTTTTGTAACAAATAACAGCCATTTTGACCATGTAGTGGACCTCAGAGAAACCAAAGTAATCAATGGACCCCATTTGCCACTGGTCCCCTTTGTTCCATGGCAGTGGCAGAGTTTGGGTGTCAAAATCCTTGAAAGGGCTCTGTTGGGAAGATAGGTGTGGCAGATGAAACTTATTCTACTTTGTGCCACTGATCCACCTTGTAGTCAGATCCTCCCAGCCAGAGTCTACACATTCAATCATAATTGAATGATGTGTTGGGGCCTGGTGGTACTCAATTGTAACTGCATTCTTGGCACATACATTCTTAATTGTCATCTTTCCCTAAAGCAGCAATTGTTAATCAGTTTTCTGACATGGAATGTGCCCTAGATCAAGGTGATGACCTCCTTATGAACACTGCTATCCATGTAAAAGCTTCATTTCCTACTTCCCTATTCCCTTTCATGTCTATTTTTATAGGTTGTAATACATTATGGATCCATCTGCACATTTCGTATTCAGTAATCTTAAGGTAAGTTTTTACCAACACTCAATTCTTTCACTTTGTTTTCATTTTTTCCTCCATCTTCCCTGCCCATTCCCATCCCCCATTCCATCTAATTCTATGATTTTTTTTTTTACAGCCTCCCCACCCAATTCTATTTTCCCAACATCCCCTTTGGGTTCTTCAAAGTTCAACCTTACTCCTGTTCGACATATAGCTAAGAAGGCCAATTGCAGTAGTGCTTCCAAAATAACTAGTTCCATGTAACAGCTTTAGAGTTTTACATTTTTCCCCTCCCTTCCAAGATTGCCTACTCCAGTTAACATTGTCAGCACCAAAGTATAGCTTTGTACAAGAGTATGCCTTTTGATACCTCCCCTCCCCTTCCACCCCAGAAACAGTATGCCAGTATTTTCCTCTTTCTTGGCTTGACAGGTGATCTGGTACTACCTACATCCACATTCTGCCACACTCATTCCTTCATATTGGTATTTTAAAGTGGGCACTCCAACATCATCTTTGTAAAGGATGGAAATTGGGTTCAGTTTGGTGGGCACACAGCAGGCTTTCCCAGCTTTCATGGGGTTTTTGAGATGCACTAAAGTCTGAACAATGGCATGCTTAGTTGGAGTCACATCATCGGCAAGAGGGAAGAAGCAGACTCCTTTACATTCATATGCATCGTACTCCTTTGGGGCAATGATCCAATTGTCCCAGCCAATATCCTTGAAGTTGACTCGAAGGGAGCTCCTTTGGCAATGGTTATTGGGAGTTGTGCTTCTTTTGTTTCTGGATGAAAATGGTCTCCTGATGGAGAAATCCTCCGTTTCTTTTTCCATTTCCTCCTCTTGCTGAGTGCTAACATTCTTGGACAACTTCTTGAGCACACTCTCTTGCTCATGACCTATCATTTCTCTGAGCTCCATCTTGGTTTCCTTTGTCCCATTGCTGCGGTCATCAGAGAATACAACAAAGAAGGGCAAGTTTTTGGAATCTGGGGGGACACTGATGTCTAATTTTTCACAGCCTTTCATGTGGCTTTCCACTCTGATTTCCAGTTGGTTTTTGTTCTTTGTTGGGTCTGACCTGACCCATCGTTTCACTGCACTGGAGACCTCAAATGTTTCCCATCCACTTTCTTCGATGGTCTGGGACACAAGAAAGGACTTGGTCCCCTCTGTGTCTTCCCAGAAGTCTGTTCCACCTTGGATGTCATAAATAGCAATGTTACCTTTCAGTTCATGGGACAATTCAGCACGACTTCGACATGAAATATAGAGCCGGAGCTCAGCCCTGGTGATTTGCTCATGTCTTGGGATAGAGATGTTGAAAAGTAAGATGTGCTTCTGGAAGGGATGTCTGTCTATTAAAGACATAGAGACAGCATCTGCAATGGAAACACACACACAGTGACCTGATTTATTTTACTTGGCTCATTTAGCTTTCCTGTTTGAAGGCTCCAAAGTTAAATTCACTCATCTAGTCCAACCACTTCCCCTGCTCCTTATTCTGTAGTTGAGGAAACTGAGATCCAGAGGGATAAAGCAAATTGCCTAAGACCCATACTTAGTAGTGGCAAAGCCAGGGCCCAGACCCAGGTCTCTTGGTTAATATTCTCAAATTCTTTCTACTGTATTGAGCTGCCTCTTTTCTTCCTCCCTCCCTCCCTCCTTCCTTCTTTCCTTTTTCCTTCCTTCCTTCTTCCCTCCCTCCCTCCTTCTCTTCCTTCTTTCTTTCCTTTTTCCTTCCCTCCTCCCTCCCTTCCTCCCTTCCTTCCTTCCTTCTTTCCTTCCTTCCTTCCTTCCTTCCTCCCTTCTTCATTGCCCTCTTCTTCCCTATCATAAATATTTATTGTACACTAATTGTGTACAAAGCCCTGTGTCTGATACTATGAGAGAATTACAAAGAAGAACAAGATAGCCATTTTGCCTTCAAGGAGTCTACAAGCTATTGAAGGCTGGGTATGTCATACATGCAAGTAATTTTAATATATATGAGTCACAATGGTACATTGAGAAGAGCATTGCCATTGGGATGAAAGGACCTGCATTCGAATTCTGTGTCTGACACTCTGTGACTGGCCAAGGCTCACCACCTCTGTGAGCCTCTTGTAAAATGTAACTAATAACTGACATTGCCTCATAGGGTGGTTGTGAGGAAAATCATTTATAACTCATAAAGCAGCACATTGATACGAGCCATAGCAACAATAATCACAGCAATAATGATAACCCCTTGATTTATATAAACAAACATTCTGGATTTTAGTGTTGATTTGGCATCACCAAGTAATGATGCATGCGATTTACTGTTTGCCTTTATAAAGATAGAAATCATAACATTTCTTTTTGTTTTTGTTTTTGGTCTTTTTGGAGGGGAGAATGGAGGGCAATTGGGGTTAAGTGACTTGCCCAAGGTCACACAGCTAGTAAGTATTAAGTGTCTGAGGTTGTATTTGAATCCAGGTCCTCCTGACTTCAGGGCTGGTGTTCTATTCACTGCACTACCTAGCTGCCCTGGTAACATTTCTTTCTAAAGTATTTTTAAAGAACTTAAATGAAAGAAACGTGGTCATTTTAAATCACTGTTGCAAATGAAGGTAGAAGGATGATATATTAAAATGAGCCCGAAGTAATCTGAAGTGAATTCCCGTGTTTTCCTAGGGGCTTTTGAGAAGACTCTGATTTATTGTTGCCAGCCTTAAATTGAGTACCTTGAGAAATTTTTTTAAAGGGCAGTGAGTGGGAGTTGGAAGTGAAATTCCAATGTTAGGAAAAGAACTTGATCCAGAGACTGACATGGTTCAGCAATCAGCAGTGACTACATACTCTTTATTGAAGTTTAGGATTTATCAGGGTGATTTAAGGAAAACAAAAATCACTTTGATCTCCACTATCATTGTTGGACTAGGGAAAAGTGAGGTTTTGCCTAAATTCCCCAGATAATTTCCTTAATTCTTCACTTTACTTTGCAGCTGTGGGAATAGAGGACTTTCCATAATGATAATGCTGTCACTGGTTTCAATATGGGGAGACCCCCTGATAACACTGGTGTCAGAGAACAAAACTAACACCCATTTATTTTATAGCATCCCATTAAATTGGACTCTGGGGAATATGATCTACCATGTGGTATGCCTGACATTCTTTTTCAGTATAGAACTGTGATTTAATTGGTGTAGAAAAATTTCCAGGGAGGAAACTCCTTTGCTTTGTGCAGAATGGCAAATTTTGCAACGTATTTAGTCTTAGTGATCATAAGAGGTCTCACAGCTGGCTTATATTTCAGACAGGCATTGAACCTGGCTCTTTCTGACTCTGAGTTTGGTTCTCTGGCTACTATACCACATTACCTCTCAATGGAGTTCTAGCATATGTTAAATGACCCCAAAGTCATTTCCATGCATTTCAGTGCATTCAAATGCCTCAGGGAGAGAGTTGGCCTTGAAATCAGGAAGATCTGGGTTGAAATTTTGCCCATTAGCATTCATTACTTGTGTGACCGTGGGCAAGTACTTAACATTGAAGTATAATAGGCACCACTCTTAGGCAATAAGCAATTTTTAAGTGTGTCAATAAACATCTATTTTTCTCCTACTATGAATCAGGCACTGTGCTAAGCACTGTGAAAGAAAGACAAAAAACATTCTCTGTCCTCATTATGAGGAGCTCATAATCAGGCTTTAAGTTGCTGACAAGTTATCAATCTGCTTTGGTGGAAGGAGTTTCCATGCTGGGAGTTCCTAAGCTGATGAAACCACAGGTCTCAAACCAAAAAAGAAAAAAAAAAAGCAAGCAAATATTTGAGAGACAAATCCATCCTCTTGCAAATTCCTACTGAAAAGAAAGGTTAATCCCCTGATTAACCAAGCTGTACTTCTGGAAATTGTAAGAAAACCCCAAATAAGGCCATAAAACATTGGATGTGATTGATTGAACGTGCCTAAACAACAACACTTCTACATGATCAATAAATCTGTTTTCATTTGTTTCTGTTGATTCTTTCAAAACTATCTGAGCCAATGCCTGCACATTCAATATAATTAATTACTGGGGAAGGGTGGGAGGACTTACTATGGTCACTTAGACAATCTCAGGCTATCTGACCATTTGGTTTCTCAGTTTCATAGGCTTGTAGATCATCAGAATTCTATGGTATTCTAAAGATTATCTATAATAAACCGCTCCTTTTTGAAGATGAGGAAAATGAAACCTAAAGGCAAAGTGAGTTGTTTAAGGTCACACAACATGTTAGTGGAATAAATGGGAATAAAACCCAGGTCTCCTGGTTAGTGAATCAGCATGCTATCATTATAACTGGTCATCAAACCATGTAAGCTGCTTCTTGTGTAAAGGAAACCATAAATTATTTAATTAGAGACTGAGGGATGGCAGGACAAAGGAAATTCTCAAAGAGTTTTCCTTTTTTTTATCTTTCTTTCTTTTTTAAACCCACTGACAGAATAGAAATAATTTTTTTTTAAATGATTGTTTTTAAAGGCCAGTATGTGAACTCTAGAGACTGACAAATTGGCTAGTCCATTAAATAGTATGGAGAAAGGGCATAGACTCCCCAAATGAATACCTCTAGGTCCTCATCTCCAACACCTTCCTTCTTGGAAGAAAAGAAGAAAGTGAGGGGTCATTGGCACAGACCCATGCAATATAGAACCAAAGAGTTTATCAGCACACATTTATCAAGCACCTCTGATGGTCCAAGCACCATGCTAAACTAGACACTAGGGATACCAAGAAGACCCTTCCTCCCCCAGGTTTATCCATACCTTCAATGCTGAAGCTTCTCACTATGTTGGATGTTGGAGTGGACGATTTGTCTGTGGTATATCTGTTGTACAGATCAATCATGAACTGAGGTGGCTCCACTTTGGTCCTGTCTTGGGAAGGGACCCCTGATAAATTCAGGCTTCGCAGGAAATCCACCTTCATGTTCTCCAGGAACATTTTGAAGTCAAAGCTCATGTCATCCTCCCCCTTCACAGCCTCCCTGAAGAATTTATTGGTGCTTTCCACGGCAGGCACCCTCTCCCAGTTCTCCAGGGGTTTACCTCGCCCGCAGCAGGCCAGGAAAGATAAAGCTAGCAGACCAGCCAGCATCGCAAAATAAGGCATTTTGGGGGTGGGAGGTGGGGGTGTGCCCTGTCTGCCAACAGGATGAAAAAGGAGCCCCAGGTTACTCCAGCTTGAGACAGTTGATGGATTAGATTCTGGAGGAGGGAGAGAAAATGAAGGAATAGCCTTGGAGCATCCCGTTTCCGCAGGCCTTTCTAACCACAATCTCTCATCAGTTGTCAGCCAGGCTGGCCATACACTTGTAACTTATCTGAAGTTGCCTCAGTGGCTCTTATCTCCCAAAGCTCTTAGTTTTAGTTAATGATGATTCTATAAACATCTGACAAACACAAGTGGCTTGTGGGAAGAACATTGTATACTGTAAAGAATTCACATTTCACTTTGGGGTTATCAGCTGCTTAATTAGTGGTTTTTTTTCTTTCTTTCCCTCCTCATTTCCTTGCCAGCTCTGAGCTGGAGGATCGGGATGTGGTGGGGGGTGGGGAATGTCATATGCTCAGAGTTTTCCAGACCCCTGAATTTGGGGTGTGTATGTATGTGGGGGGGGGGACAGAAGGGTAAGATTTAATGAGGACAGAAAACACACTTGGTTTTTACCACACTTCTAGGCTGAAAGTCCTGGCCTCTGGAACACCTGAGAGTTGTATAAATGAGGTTGAATTCAAGCATCAAAGAATAAACTTCATGCCCCTAAACATGCTTAAAAGATACAAATAAACTTAAAAATTCCCCTCCCATGTTATCTGTTTAGTGCTATTATTTGTTCAGGAACAATATCTGTTTTGTGTCAAGTTGGTCTTTAATTTTGTCCCTTCGGAGATTGTGTTCTTTGGAGGGTTGAGTGTGTGTGTGTGTGTGTGTGTGCGTGCGTGTGTGTGTGTGTGTGTGTATACGCTCGCGTGTGTGTGTGTGTGTGGCGGGGGCAAAGGAGAGTATAAGACACCCTACTTCTGGAGGGAATGTTATGCAATGTTTCCTCTCCATTTTGTACACGAGGTTCTGGGTAAAGTCCCTGAGCCCCAAATGACCAGTTATGGTTTCAATGACCCGAAAATGACGATAAGCCTGAGGCGTGTGCATGTGTCGCCTTCATCCTTTTGAGTAAAAAGTTTATTTCCTGTTACTGGAGTCTATATATAGATTTATTTTTAGGGGGTGGGAGGTAAAGGTCACATGTGAATACTGACTAAGGGCCAGTGAAAATCACGTCTAAAAATGAGTGTTGTGGGTGTTTGGTTGTTTATTCTAGGGAAAGATTTATGAATGACATTATGTTGTTCCTTTTTAAGAGGTTGTAATTAACTGAACCAATCTTCTCGGGTGGAAGGTTAAGAAGGAGGGAATAGGAACACTCACCCTCCCGACTATTTTTCTTCATTTTCATTCTCTCCCCCCCGCTTGGGGATGTGTGGAGGTGAGAGATAAGCTGTCAGAGGCCCATGGTAGCTCAGCCAACGTGGCCATTACTATTTTTTTTTCCTTCTCTCCCCTCTCTACTAGGAGTGGAGGACCAAATCGACCCATCAGTCAGTCTGTTAACCTTTATTGAGTTCCAACTCTGTGCTGGGCACTGTGCTAAATACTGGTGATTATTTTTTAAAAGCAAAAACAGTTCGTATTTATTGCCACTCTGTTTTGTGGTGGCTAAAAATTGGAAATCAAACGGATGCCCTTCAATTGGGGAATGGACAAGTACGGTATATGATAGTGCTGGAATATTATTGTGCTGTAAGAAATGATGAGCATGATGATTTCAGAAAAAGCTGGAAAGACTTGAATGAACTGATACGAAGTGAAGTGAGCAGAACTAGGAGGATGTTGTACACAGTAATAGCAATATTGTACAATGAAGAACTATGGATGACTTAGCTATTTTCAGCAATACAGTGATCTAAGACAATCCTAAGGGGCTAATGATGAAGCATACTATTCACTTCCAGAAAAAGAAGTGATAATGTGTGAATACAGATTGAAGCATGCTATTTTTCACTTGCTTTCTTTTTTTTTTAAATTTGAGTTTTTTGTAGAAAATGACTAATATGGAAATGTTTTACATGATTGCATATATATAACCTATATCTGATTGATTTACTTCTCAGGGAGGAGGGAGGCGAGGGAGGAATAGAATTCAGCACTCAAAACTTAAAAAACCCCAAATGTTAAAAATTGTTTAAACATGAATTTGGGGAAAATAAATATTATATATTTTTAAAAGATCAAAAAACAATCCCAGTCCTCAAGGATATTACATTCTAATGGGAGAGACAATAGTAGTTATTAGCCTCTGTCTCTTGTTTCTTTCATGGCTCAACATCTTGAGAAAGCCATCTATGACTGATGCTCTCTCTTTTTCCTTTCCTCTTGCTCTTCTTAACCCTCTGAAATCTGGCTTGCTACCTCTTCATTCAACTGAAACTGTTTTCTCCTAAGTTACCAGTGATCTCTTAAGTGCTGAATCCAATGACCTTTTCTTAATCCTCATATTTCTTGACTACCTTTAGCATGTTAATCACCTTCCTCTCTTTGATAATTTATTTCAGAAGTTCCTAAACTTATGTGGGCTACCACCCTCTTAAAAAAAAACAAACAAACTCAGCGCTCCCCCCCCAAAATCTTTAACCCTTTCACTTTTTAAAAAAAATTTGTGTCATTTCAAAAAGACATAAATTTTTAAAAAAAATGATGCATCTTAAATTCAATAATTTACTGTAAATTTGTGGGTTTTTTCCTGCATTGAAATTTTGATGACAAGTAATTACATGCACATTTTCCTGTTGATGAATGCTGGACTTCCTGACAATGTGGACATGCTTATCTGCCAACACTTGCTTGTTAAGACCTGTCTGTGGACTTGACCACTGGTCCATTATAATTTGCATATTGTGTGTTTATTTGGAAAATAATGTAATCACTATGACTTTAACTCTGTTATACAACAGATGAAACACTTATGAATAGTTTTTCAACATTTTCTTCTTTATTTATGCTTCCACCACCCCCTTATTTTTATTCAATGGCCTTCAATTGCACCTGAGGCTACTACCACCCCCTCCATTGTTGTACAGCCCAGTATCACCCACTTTGGGAAACTATTTTTCTCTCTAGGGTTTTGTGACTGCTTTCTCATGGTTCTCCTTTTACCTGACTGCTCTTTTGTAGCCTTGTTTGATGGATCTTAATACGGTTGTACCTGCTAACCATGGGTGTTCCCTTGGACCATCTTCTCCTGCTTGATTATCTCATCTGCTTCCATGCATTCAATTATCATTTCCATGGAGATTATTTTCAGATCTATTTATCCATCCCTAACTACTTTCTTGATCTCTACTCTAGTATCTACAAATACCTACTAGACATCTCAAATTGGATGTCCCATAGACATTTTAAACTTAACATTTCCAGAACTGAACTCATTATCTTCTCCCCTTCCTGAAACCCTTTCTTTCTTTCTTTTCTTTTTCTTTTTTGTAATTCTTTATTATTATTAAGGGCACCACCATCCTCCCAAGCAATTAGGCTCACAACGTTGGTGTCATGTTCAACTCTTTTGTTTCCTTTCTTCTTTCCTTCCTTCCTTCTTTCCCTTCTGCCCCCTCTCTCTGTCTCTCTCTCCAATCTGTTTTCTAATTTCATCAATTTTATCATCATGACATTTCTTGTATATATCCTTTTTTCCTCTTTGACACTGTAACTATTCTGGTGCAGGTTCTGATCACCCAGACTATTGCAATAGCCTTCTGGTTATTCTTTCTCCCTCAGACCTTCCCACTTTAATCCATTCTCCACTCAGCTATCAAAATGATCTTCCTAACTATATCATGCCCCTCATTTCAACAAACTCTAATGGTTTCTTAATTAACTCCGGCATCGTATGTAAAATACTCTGTTTAGAATTCAAAGCCCTTAATAACTTGCCCTCTTCCTACTTTTCCTGTCTTCTGCCTTACTCCTCTCCATGTACTCTAAGATCCAGGGACACTGGCTTCCTTGCTATTCCTCAAACAAGACACTCCATTTCCAGACTCCATTAAATTTTCACTGACTGTCCCCCATCCCTGGAATTCTCTCTGCTCATCTCTGCTTTCTGGCTTCCTTCAAGTTTCAGTTAATATCCTAACTTCTGCAAAAAATCCTAAAACAAACAAACAAAAAAAACCCTGTCCTGGTCCTCCTTAATACTAATGCCTTCCCTCTGAGATCATCTCCAATTCAGTGAGACACTGAATTATTTGGATGGTTTTCTAAATTTCTTAAGTTTTTTCATGTGTAGACATTTCCCTATGGCTATATCATTTTTCTGTGCTTATCAGGTAGTTCCCTTCCTATCACTCTCCTTAATGACCCTATTACTTCACATCTGGATTACTGCAATAGCTTACCAACTGGTATTCTGCACCTGACCCCTGACCTCTTGCAATTGATCCTAAATACTACTACTAGATTAATCTTTCTAAAATTCTCCTCTGTGTACTTTATTTTTCCAACCCCATCCTTCCCCTAGTCCCAAAAATCATCAGTGACTCCCATTGCCCATAGAATTAAGTCTAAGTTCTTTAGCCTGAAATTTAAGACCCTCTACAACCTAGCCAGAATTCTTGTTTTGGATTGTCTGAGTTGATTTTATTTTCTAATACTTTTAGTACAGGCAATGGACCAAAGAGTAAAATCTATCTTAAAATGGATATAATCTTATTGCTAGAGTTTTCTGATACTAAATGGTTCATCTTTTTCCATCACTCATTTAACAATCATTTAGTTCCTACTATGTGCCAGGCAGAAACACAACTGCTTTTGCTTTTCTTGTAAAATCAAACTATGGAGTTGATAGAGTTTGTTTTATCATATGCCTGAACCTACAAGATATATTATTTCATGGAACATTTGGTTGTCAGAGTAAAAATGATAAGTATATGTTGTGTGTAGTGTGTATTGGACAATGGCAGAGATGGGATTCTGCTAGATCATTTAGGAGGTTTTTATAATAGTCCAGGAAAGAGATGAGGAGGGTCTTTTCTGGAGTGGGTGAGTGGTGTACCTGGACGAAATGTATAGATGCCAGAGATGCTGTGGAGATTGAAAATAATTGCAGTTTAGATGCGTGGATTTAAGACCCTCAATACCTTTATGCTTCCTGACGATCAGTGACTTCAATGCAGAGATGGGAAAAGGCAAGGATAGGGAAAACTATGTGGGAAAATATGGTTCAGGAGAAAGAAATGAAAAAGGCCAGAGACTTATGGATTATGCAGAAGCCTGACTCTTCTATATCTTGAACACTCCCTTCTCTTCCCCAAATAAAGCTTTATAGATTCTTTTCTTTCTACTTTCCCCTAAGACTTTTTTAACCTTTCTTTTAAAAAAATTTTGAGTTCCAAATTCTCTTCTCTCAAGTTCTTTCCCCACTCATTGAAATTGAAAAAGCAAGCAATATTATACCCATTATATATGTGAAGTCATGCAAAACACATTTCTGTATTAGCTGTGGGTTTTTTTCTAACAAAGAGTTTCCCTTCCCTACATCAAGATCATTCAGGATTCTTCAGAAGATGTAGTACTAAATAAACCTTGTTCAATGACCTTCTGTTAATAAGAGGTCAAGTGAAGCATAAAACAGAGAAATGTGGATTCACCCAATGTATTTGCCAGTATAAGAGAGAAGATCCAGAATAGGGAGAAGAAGAGATTCCCTATAGATAGTGAGGTCATCCAGAAGTTCCTTGTTGTGGATGACTTTATGTTGATAGCATTAAGCTCCAGACCATTGCAGAGCCTCCTAGAAAAGATCTTAAAGGTGTTTGATTTGTTAATACACACATAAAGCCTCCTCACTGAATGGGTGTTACCTCACTCAAAGCTTAAAAGAGCCAAGGTCTCCCATTGCATCCTTGGCCATCTCCAGTCATCCTGATGAATACCTGGCCACTGGACCCAGATGACTCTGTAGGAGAAAGTGAGGCTGGTGACCTTGTACAGATCTCCCTCACTCAAATCAAAGTCAACTGCAAGTCATATCATCATCTGCCTGATGTCATGGTCCTCTTTGAGAATGAAGGACAAACACAACAACTACAACACATAGGAAAGCTCAAGGGGATGAAGAATGCCTGTTGTCTAGGTCACCCAATAGAGCTTGTCCAACAACATGTGTGTTCGGGAAAATCCAGATAGACAATGAGCTGGGCCCTGAGTTGAAAAGAAGAGCATCCTTGACTGCTTTTAGGAAATGGTGGTGCACTTTCACTGACCCCAAGTTTACTGTAAAACAGGGACTATGATAAAAAAAATTAAACCATTTTGCTGTTATGACACCAAGACCTGGAATACCACTGCCTTCAAAGAACTAAAGATGATTGTCATACAGAGAGAGATGGAAAGCCTCATGGGTAGGTACAAACAGGCTGCATCATATAACAAGAGAGGAACTCCAAAGAACAGGAGTAGAGGATGTTATTGAGGAATGATATTAAAGAAAGAGAAGATGGGATGGTTCTGTGGAGGATGTGAGGGATGGCAGATAGATGGTCAGAGTATTCCACTGGTGCCCTTACTATGTCAAGAGAAATGGAGTAAACCTTCAGCATATTGGGTAGACCTGCTTTGTCAGACTTTCAGTAGGACGTGGACAATAGTGACATAGAATGGGAAAGCATGGATAGATTGGGATATGCGTTATTGGAGGGAACTCCTGAATTGATGAGTTTACAGATCCAGTGAAATATTTGAGCATACCCTATATCAAGGGACTTACATCATATTTGGGGGGAAACAACTTGAACACACACAAGTAAATTACAAAATAGAAAAAAATCAATAAACAGGTAATTTTTTTTCAGGGGAGGGCACTAATAGCAAGAAGTTAAGGTAAGACTTTTTGTAGAAGGGAGCACTTGAATTGAACCTTGAAGGAATAGATGAATTCTAAGAAATTGTAGTAAAGAGTTTATTTCATAGGGGACAGCCTGCCTAAAGCATGGTGGCAAAAAGTGGAAGTTTGGGGATGAGAAAGAGCAGGTAGAAAAATTTGGCTAGAATGTAGAGTCTGTGAAGGGAAATAATATGAAATCAATCTAGAAAGATAGTCTGGTTTCAGCCCATGAAGGTCTTTAAGAAGGAATTGGGAACCATGGAGGATTCTTGAGGAGAAGAATGATGTGATCTGACCAGTGAGTTGGAGATATCAAGTTAGTAGTTCAGTGGAGAATTCATCAGATAAAAGCAGAGGTTGGAGTCTTGTAAGGTCATTTAGGAGGACATTTCAGTTGTCTAGGCAAGAGGTGAGGAGGGCCTGAAGTTGGGAGGTGGTCATGTCACTGGATAAAAGGGTTTAGATGCCAGGGACATTGTGGGGGTAGACTTGGCACCAGAGGTAAAAATGGAGATGAAAGTTGGCAACCAATTGGATCCAGGGGTGGGGTGAGGAAAAGTGGAGAGAGTGTCAAGAATTAGAAGGAAGGCTATGTATTCAGTAGAAATGGAGAAGTTATGAAGAGGGGTGGCTTTGGAGTAGAAGCCAAGTTTCATTCAGCCTGATCACCCACTATTCCCCAACAAGAACTCTTTGCAGCAGCCTAACTGATTGACACACAACCCCTTGGATAACCCACTGAGTTTGAATTCCTTTGCTTATGCCATTTCCACCTCTACTAGGGTCCTCCCTCTTTTCCTTTCTCCTTTCTCCTTTGCCAAATTTTCTCTATTCTTTGAGACCTAGTTCAATGTTCATTTCTGGGGTAAATAAAACATCCCAGACCACTCTGGGGAGAAGTCATTGAGTCATAGAGATCAAACAACAGAGATTTGGAAGGAATCTTTGAAGTCTAGTCCAACCCTTTTATTTTACAAATGAGGAAGCTAAATTCCAGAGAGCAGACTTGTTTTTGTTGTTCAGTCATTTTTCAGTTGGCAAAGATACTGGAGTGGTTTGACATTTTCTTCTCCAGTTCATTTTACAGACAAGGGAACTGAGGCAAACAGGATTAAGTGACTTACCCAGGGTCATACAGCTAATAAGTGTCTGAGGCCAAATTTGTTCTCACCTAGTTCAAATACTCTTAAAGTTCTTTATCTGGATCTCTGTTTTGCCTCCATCTCTGCCTATCTTGTATTACACCTTTTTTCCACTATTGAAATGGTGATTGCATTGGCAGGGAGTTCCTGGTTAAGGAACATCTACAGATTCAATTCTGCTGTCATTTATAGTCTTAAGAGTTGTCTTGGGGGGCGGAGCCAAGATGGCGGCGTAGCAGCAGCAACATATCGCAGCTCTCACATAGCCACCCCAAAATACCCATAAAATAGGACTCTAAACCAATCCTGGAACTCCAAAACGCACACAAAGATACTTCCCACTAAAGTCAGATTGGCTACGAGGAACCATATCAGCACTGCGAACCAATAACCAGCCTGGCCTGAAGCCGCAGCTGTGCCCCCGGGGGCGGCTGGATGGGAGGAGCTGAGGAGCCTCTCAGGTGAGGGGATTAGCAGCAGCTGCAAGTGGGATTTGTGAAAGGGGGAGATAAGCAGTCTGGCCAGAAGGCCTCCAGAGCAGAAAAGCGAAAGGCAGAAGTTTTGCACCCCCCTCTGCATTGCAGCTTCCCGCCTGCGGCCTGTAGGCAGCAGGGGGA
>CM053582.1:522995885-523025406 GCA_028627135.1 Pseudochirops cupreus | reverse complement strand
AAAGTGACATAGGAGAGAATAGACTGGGGGAGGGGGGAAACACTGGGATGGCTGTTTTGGGGTGGTGGGCGGGGGAAAGACAGGGAGAAAATATGTAACTCAAAAAAAAATTTAATAAAATAAATTTAAAAAAAAAGAGTTGTCTTGGGACACTGATCAGTTTGGTGACTTGCTGTCTCTCAGATGCCCGTCATATTCTCATCTGCATATTATACTTATCTGTGTGCATTTCATATTTCCTGGGTAGAATGATAAGTCCCCTGAGGACGGGGAAGAGATCATTTTTAGTTTTGTAACTCTGAAGGCTTCAATGCTGCCTATATCCTGGAATTTTTTGAGGGTCTCTCATTTCTCATCTTCTTTTCCAGATTGGAGATGGCTGCAGTGAGAGATTCTTGTTGTGATTGTTAACACCCATCTAGTCAGTATGCATCTCTCCCATGACTGATGGATGAGTTTAAGTAAGTACTACAAACAACAAGCACTGCTGTGGGAAAAAGGAGATTCAATAATAAGAGATGAAAATTAGACTCAGGCCTTCATTATTCCACAGAGCTGATGTCTCCCTCAGGAGGAGGTGACACCTCTGAACAGCTTTAATTTGAGAATGACAATATGTTTCCATATTTTTTTGTGTTTGTTTCTGGTTTTTTGGAGGGGGCAGAAGTGGTTTGGCTTAGAGATATGAGTATCAGCTAAGAAATAGTCAAGAATCAAACTTTAATGGATATTATGCCAATAGATAACCCCAAAGGATCAATGATGATTCTATTTTTTGCCTTCTCTGTGTTTCATATGTTCAGGAATTAAAATTTGACAAAGTGAGGCAGTATAGGAAAAACATGTACATTAAAGCTTAGGGTCAAAAACTGTGGGCTTTGAACAACCTATAAAATGGGAATAATTGTACCCTAAATATTTGCAGAATTGAAATGAAGATGGATGAGACTATGCATGTGAGTATGTTTTGTTAAGGTGCTTTCTATGTGTATGGTGTTATTTCCTTGCTTAAATAACTGATAAACTCACAATTGTAACAAAGAGATAGGAGCACAAGAACAAGTCATGCTCATGATAGGACACAAAGAGGCGAAACTAGGTGAAAGAAATATTTCACTATTTGAAGGGTACAAGGTTTCATTGGTGTGGGTACCCTCCCTGGTGTACATCAGAACTGCTTTGTATCTTAGGAGACTGTCTTGATGAGTTTCTGTTGCTAGTAATGAGCCTCTCTGCTCATACAGGAACAAACATACAGGAAGAGAGAGATCAGGGGGGCGGCTAGGTGGCACAGTGAATAGAGCACTGGCCCTGGAATCAGGAGGACTTGAGTTCAAATCCAGCCTCAGACACTTAACACAAAAACTAGCTATGTGACTTTGGGCAAATCATTTAACCCCAATTGCCCTGCCTTCCTTCCTCCAAAAAGCAAAAACACAAAAATAAAAAAGAGAAAGATCAGGAAAAGGAAAAAAAACCCCAGGAAAAGACCACATGTAATGTTAGTGGATATTGGAGAGAAGGTAGAACTACTCAATTTCTAGTTTGCTTTTATATTCTCTCTCCATCAGAATAGGGCAGCTAGATGGTACAGTGGATAGAGTGGTGGGCCTTGGAGTCAGGAAGATGAGTCTTCCTTAGTGCAAATATGGTCTCAGACACTGACTGGACAAGTCACTTAACCTTGTTTGACGCAGTTTCCTCATCTGTAAGATGAGCTGGCGAAAGAAATAGAAAACCACTCCTGTGTCTTTGCTAAGAAAACCCCAAATGAGATCATGAGGAGTTGAGCATGACTGAAAAATGACTGAGTATTCATTCCATTAGAATAGTTCTCAGCTCTTAGAGAGAATAAGATTTTTAGTGGGCAGTTAAAAACTATTAAATGTTGAAGCAGGTATATAGTACAGTGGATAGAGATAGGAAGCGCTGAGCTTGAATCCTGTTTCAGATGAATATTCGCTGTGTGACCCTGGGCAAGTCACTGTACCTCTTTCAGCCTCAGTTTCCTCATCTGTAATGTGGTGGTGATAATAATAGCATCTACTTCACAGGGTTTTTGAGAGGATCACACGAGATAAAAGAGACAGCCCAAGTAAAGTGCTTTCTAAACCTTAAAAGACTACGTACATTTTAGCTATTAAGGAGGAATTGAAATCCAAGTTAAGTGAGGTGATGGTAAGAAAATTCCTACCATCCCCTCAGTGAGTTCAATTCCATACTCCAACATAGTATATGAACTTACATCTTGGAACCTACTCAAGTACAGGGTGGAACAGCTGACTTAGAAGGGTCCGAGGACTCAAGACTGGCATATGTTACACTATTTTCAAAAGAAAGAAGTAATTGTCTTCTTTGAATTCTAGTTAGGAAGCTAGATCACAGGATTTAGAACTGGAAGGCACCTTCAAGGTTGTCTAATCTAATCCTACATATGGGGAAACTGAGGTACAGAGCCGTAAAATGATTTGCCCCAAGTAATGCATATAGGAAGTGGTAGAGCCAGAAATTGAACCCAAATCCTTTGAGCCTAAATCCAAAATAGTTTCTACTTAAAAACTAAAACAACTTGAAATGAGATTGTTTCATCCCTGCATAGAAAAGATAGTAGAGCAGAGTATACTGAGTCTACCTGGCAGGAACAAGAAGCAGCCTAGGTCCCATTTCAAGAGACCTGCTTAGGTTGCCTTCCATGGGTAAGAAGCTGATGTGCAAATCTGGAGACATCTCTGCTCCAAAGGCTCATATGGACTATTCCTGTTAGAGGTGTCTGAACTTGTATTGGTCTAATCAACTGTTGGACTCACCAGTACCTTGACCCCAACATAGCAATGTCACTTTGTTCCTCTTTGAAAATGAAGGATAGCAACCAACCAATAGGCTGATGCTATCTATAGTTGAAGATAGTTCAGGAAGTTTGTACTATAGCAAGCATCTACTCCAATTCGGATGTTCCTGTCAACTTAATATAGGACAGAGTTTCCTAATCTTTTTTTTTCTTCTTTGTGCATAGGCATATGATGAAATTTATAAACCCTCTTCTCATGAAATAAAATATATAGAATTACAGAGGTAATCAATTATATTGTAATGCAGTTATCAAAATGTAAAAAAAGAAATAAGTTCATGAAGCTTAGGTTCAAAACCCTCTGGTCTAAGGTTTAAAATACAGAATATTAGTCACTTACTCTATTTTATAGACTTCTCACAATTGGTTCATTACTTTAGTCCTGTCTAGAACTGTGGGAAAATCTCAAAATATAGCTAAAGCCTTGTTTCCACTTAGATGCTTATCTCCTTTCCTACTTTCCTTTCCTATGGGAAACATTCCCATAATGGTTTGGACTAACTTTACTATAAGCAATTTAAAATACACGGTGATAAAACTGCAAGCAATGATGTGTACCTCAGGTAAAGGATCAGCCATCTCAATGGCCCGTAGCAAAAACTTCCATGGACAGTTGGCACCAGAAACTCAGTGTCACACTCATATAGATAGAGGAATGGAATACTCTATTTCACTGTTTCTCAAATACCTCCTTAGACAATTCACCAGCTGTCACCTGACAGGGACTTTTGTTCCACCTCCTCAACTCAATAATCAACAAGCTACCTGTTCTGTCTCCTCGGACTTAGCTCAGGTAGAGCTCCCTAGTGTTTCCACTGTCCCCATTGCTGTGTCTTCCAACCCTTGGATTCCTAAGAGGATGACGCAGTCTTCTACCCACCAGTCAAAGTGACCTCCATCAGATGGTTTCTGTCTTTTGTGATAAAGTATGTTGTGGAGTCCCTAAGCATTCCAGTTTCTCCTCCTTCCTAGATGTGCTATCCAGAGGCCAGGGTTAGAATTCTGCCCAAGGGACTTCAAGATACAGTACTCAATCCTCTGAGCAGTAGTGTGAAACTCAAATGTAAATGGCGGACACATCCATCCATCAGGTTCCCCTCCAGTCACATATTGACTTAGTTTTTTATGTTTTATTATATCTTGATTTTATAAATATTTCCCAATTATATTTTAATCTGGTTCTTGCCATACTCCAGGGTGTTGTAGAAACATGTGCTGGTGGGCCTTATGTTTGAGTCAGAGTGGGTTCAAATCCCACCTATGCTATTTGTTGCCTGTGTGATCTTTCTTCCTCAGCTAAATGAGGACATCAGGAGTGGATGTTCTCTATGATCCTTCTAGCTTTAGGATGCTGGAAATATTTACAGGCTGTGGTTTGAAGCCCCCCACTCAGCACAATAATTAATGGCATTCCTGTCATTTTATAGTTCCAGTTACTTCCTCTCAGTACCCTGTTTCAACTCCCCCAAGTGTGCAGGTGTGGGTGGAAACCAGAGAAATGCAAAGGGGAAAATCTGCCTGAAGAAGCATGGGGGCTCTTCATCACCGAAGGGAAGTTTGTGAGCACTTAGAAAGGCACGTGGCAAGAATGAAAAGGTTTCTTCAAAAAAACAAGGCATAAAAGTGATTTAACACATAATTGGGGGAAGAATAAAATATGAAAAATAACAGAAAACAAGTCATGCCCAATGATCCTCGTTTCCTCTTTTGGATAATTAGACTGGCATCACAACAGACGTTTATTGAACACCAACTCTGTGCTGGCACAATGCTCAAGATAGTGCTACAGATACAACATACCTGGTTTTTAGTCAAAGAATTGACAGAAGCTTTTAGGGCAATGGTTCTTAACCTGTGGGTTGTGACCCCTTTGGGGGTCGAACGACCCTTTCACAGGGGTCACAGGGGTCGTTTAAGACTATTGGAAAACACATATTTCTGATGGTCTTAGGAACCGAGACACCGCTCCTCTATCTGTCTCCAGGTGGGGTCGCCTACATGCAGATATGCCAACATATGAGTATTAAAGGGTCGTGGCATTAGGAAGGTTGAGAACCACTGTTTTAGGGTAACCTTGCAGTTAAGATGAGGTGGGCTGAATGGTATTGTATTTAGGTATAGCCACAACTGTTTGCACAACTGGTCCCAAAGAGGGGTGATTAATGGACCAATGCTGATGTAGAAGGAAGTTTCTTGGCAAGTTCCACAGGCCTTTATCCTTTGCTTTGTTCACCATTTCCATCAATGATAATCATGCTTTAGTAGATAGCATGCTTTTAAAAAATGCAGAGGGTATAAATCTGGAAGTGACAGATCACTGAATGACAGAATTAAGATTCAAAAATGATCTCAACAGGCCAAGACAAATTTTTGACTCAAATCAGATGAAATTTTAAAGGGATAGATAACTGAAACTTTGTCATCTTTTACGTTCATTTCATGAGACTAGCTCATCTGATCCTCACAACGCCCCCTTGAAACTAAGCTCTAACGTTGTTATACAAATATGCAATAGTGTGTGATTTCTTCCATGGGAGGACTCTGAATGTGGATTCAGTATATGGGATGATTTCATAAATAAGTCCTCTCAAAGAGAGTTTAAGTAGGCTGATTGTCTCAGGTCCCCCGGTGTAGGGTCAGAAGCAGGATTCAAACATAGATCTCTCCTAATTCCAGGTTTGGCACTGTTATCACTGTACCATGATGTCTCTAATGTAAAGTACTACTCTTGAAAAAAGCAACTACATCAGTACAAATCATTGAGACATGGATATAAATAGCAGCAATTCATTTGAACAAGAAATTTGGGGATTTTAGTGGACTGCAAGATAACAGGAGTCAGCAGGGTGACATTGCAGCCAAGAAAGCAATAGTGTTCTTTGGCCGAGTTAGCAGAAATGTCATATGTAGAATGGGGGTGATGAGCGGTTTTGCTCTCCCTTGCTCTGGTCAAGTGATAAAAACAGTAGCTAACATTTATGTAGTTTAAGATTTTCAAAGTGCTTCACAAATATCTCATCTGCTTCTCACAACAACCTTGGGAGGTAGGTGGTATTATTACCCCCATTATACAGATGAGGAAAGTGAGGCACAGAGAGGTTAAGTGACTTGCCCAGGGTCACACAGTTACCAAGTGTCTGAGGCTAAATCTGAACACAAGTTTTCCTGAATTCAGGTCCATGCTCTGTCCAATGTGCTACCCAGCTGCCCTGTGAACATTATACCCATTTCTGTGACCACATCTTAAGAAAGACATTGATAAAGTGGAACACTTCCAAAAGACAGTAGCAAAGATGTTGAAAGGACTAGAAATGATGCCTACACCAGTAATTGGTTTGAGAAACTGAGGGTGGTAAGCCTGGAGAAGAGGAAATTTAAAGGAGAGCTGATAACCGTCTTCAAGTATTTGCTAGATTGTCATTTGGAAAAAAGAGTTACAGTTATTTTATTTAGTTCTAGAGAGCAGAACTAGATAAACATTTCAAAGAGGAAGATTTTGACTTGACATGAGAAGTACTTAAAAAAATAAAGCAATTAGGGCTGACTTGAAGTGGGGTCAATTGCATCGAGATGAAGGAATTCCCCACTGCTGGAAGTCTTAGAACAGTGGCTTCATGACTACTTGTCAGAGATTCCTGCTAAGACACATATTGGACTAGATGGTGTTTAAAGTGCTAAATCTTTGATTCTGTGCTTTTATGATTATTAGATATCCATACTTGCTATCCATACTAGTCACCCATGGGCTGTCTGTACTCGAATGCTTTCTTGCCGATAGGATTTGCAAGTGTTTCCACTCCATCGGCACAGGCTTGGCATGCTCAGTATTGTCTCCATGTCACAATAAGGCATCAGAGCAGGACTTTTGGGGATGGGATAGGAGGATAATTAATAATCTATAGACTGTATATAGACTGGAAGGAGGTTCTCTAGTCTAACCCTCTCATTATATAGATGAAGATGATATGAAAGAAAAGTGACAGCAAAAAGAGGCGAACATTTTGGACTATGGTAGAAAGCCAGTGAAGACAGTGATGCATGAAGAAGACAGAGTAGAGTCAATAATCCATCATGTAGACACATCTTTAGAGTTGGAACAGACCTCCAAAGGCAGCTCGCTGATGCAGTGTGTCACTTGGAGTTGGGAAGACCTGACTTAGAATCCCGCTTTATACACTTGCTAACTGTGTTACTTTGGGTGAGACATTTAATCTCTAGCTACATTATCTGTAAAATGGGGATGATAATACCACCTACCTCTTGGGGTGATTGAGAGGATTAAACAAGTTAACATATGTAAAATGCTTTGCAAACCTTAAAGTGGTATTTAAATGCTAGCCACTATTTACAGATGGGGACACTGAGGCCTGAAGAGTTAAAATAGCATACTCAAGGCCACATAAGTGACCTGGCAGTGCTGGGATTTGAGCCCATGCCATCTGACTCCAAAGACAGTGGATTTTTTTTTTTAGCACCATACCACATTGCCCCTGTCACTTTGTTTTACTTTTGATTAGAAACTAAAGTCCCAAAGAAATTAATTTGGCTCATAATCTTGAATCAGAAGCTGTAAGCTATCAGCAGATCTAAGTGGGATCCTTAGGGACCCTCAGTAAGTCAGGATGAGGGACACACTCTATGTGTAATGATGTTTCTTGTATCTAGGTACATTTATATTTTATATTTAATTCACAATTAAAACCAGAGACAAAGTTGTTCCTTCTACTGATGTCTATTCATTTTCTCACCTGACCTCAACCTGCTGGCACCAACTGGCCCCCATCCAAAATATATAATAAGACAAATAGAATTTCTCCATTTCTTTCCCTCTCTCCTCTTTTCTCCAGATACACTACTTGGGTAGACACACTTCCTGCCTCTTTCATATAAGTGTGGGATAGAATGCAATCCCCCTAAAGAATGTGAACTCCTAGAAGGTAAAGGCTGTTTAATATTCACCTTTTGTATCCTGGGTTCCTAAGGCAGCCCTTGGCACATAGCAGATGTTTTATGACTTCTTGTCAATTAATAGAACCTGAATAGTTATAATCTTAGATGCTGCAAGGTTATGCTTTGCTATTACTACCTTAGGGTAAAACTAGGAATTCTGGTGTCCAGGGCAAACACCATTGAACATCTGGTGAGGAAAAGACATTTGATTTCAGGATTTATGGCCCTGGTGAGTAAGAGCTTAGGGCAAGACCCGAGAAAGGACAATAAAGGTCCCTGGATACCACCAGCCTGAATGAATAGATGCTGGGATACAGCCAGTCCCAAAGCTTTTTTTCCTCCAGATCAGTAGAATGGAAAATGCAATGGATTATTAGACGAAACTTTTCCTAACATGTTCTGTAGAGCCATAGGTACAGAACTGAAAGTCGCCCTAGAGAACAAGTCGTTTCTCTCATTTATATGTCACTCATCATTTCCTTTTCTTGTACTATATTTCTGTGTATACCTTTCTCATGTCCCCAGCTAGAGAGCTGCACAAGTAGGGCCTGTACCTTCTATGTCTTTATATCCTCCCAAGGGTATTATTTATGGTTAATATTTTATTTATGGAGTCAACTAATGAAAGAAGGAAAGAACAGAACTATACGATTTTAAAAAGATACAACTGTACTTTAATTTATTAGCTTTCAGTAAAAAGCACTTATAACATATTCTATAGTATAGAAAGTATAATTTACAAAAATATAAAATCTTGGTTATTTTGTTTTAGTATTTAAACATATTACTATGTGTGTTATTTCAAGAATATGTGTCTCAACTCAAAATTAACCCAGCAACTCACACATCTGCAGGGTACACTGGAGTACCCCCTTCTTTTGCAAAATAAAATATATATTAGGAAGAAGTAACCAAAAATAGGTTATATTAACATACTGTATACATAGATATGTATAAAAGCTTATACAGTTCACTACATTTGAATCTCAAAGAAAATATACATTTAAGCCCTTTATTACAGCCTTCTTTTCAATATAAATATGTATATTAAAAGGCAGGTGAGTGTTTTAAACAAAAATATTTTTGTAGGGAATCGATTGGCTAGATAGAGTGTGTGAAACTCACTTCCCAAGTTATGAGATGATAACGTAAAAAAGGCACAGGAAAAATCTTGGGGTGTCTTGATGAGAAGTTAATGTAATGATGGTAGCAAGCTCTGAGTAAGTGGAGAGTAGAAGGCCTTTGGGAAGGCCCATAGACTGGGTCTAATTAAATGAATTTTTGAACTCAGGGGGCTGTCATTAATTATTAAAAAAAAAAAACCTCCAGAAGAATGAAGAGCTCCTTCTCCAGCCTCATAGGGTTGGTATTCCTCTGTGTGTGTGTGTGTGTGTGTGTGTGTGTGTGTGTGTGTGTGTGTTTACTGACATAAACAGGATCATAAATACAGCTGGACTCATTTCCGTGACACAAGGTCCCCAGTGTGCACTGCTTTTGTGATCAGATTGGGTGTCTTTTCCTTCCTTTCTCTTTTTTCTTTTATTTTTTTAAGAGAAGTTCATCCCAGAGACTTATCGGCAGGCACAAGTCTCCACTGACATGTTGGGATACACCTTTAGGACCACATTTCTATTCTCATCTAAGAACAGTACGCTGAGGGAGTTCATTTTATCAGGAACACAGCAGGGCTCTGGAATGCCTGGAATGATTCCCACAGCTTTTACAATGCTCTGGATTGTGGCGTGGTTTGATGGTCGCACAATCTAGAAAGAGGCAAAAGAAACAGTGTTATTCATTTTCACCTACAACCATGGCCAGATTGGCTTAACACTGACAGAAGAAATGAGTGGCAGGTAGTACAGGGTGTCCCAAAAGTCTTAGTGTATTTTCAGACTTTAATAGCGTCAGAAGCGTAAAGGCTGCAAAGTTATAAAAACATTTAAAAGGCTAATTATTTAAAAATTTAAAATAGCAGTATATTTTTATTAAAATTCCTCATAACCACCATATTTTATTTATATGAACATATATGTATATATCTACATATATGTATATATAAAACTGTATTGGGAACACCCTAGATAATTGGAGGAATAGATTTAGAAAGTTGGTGAATTTCAATAATGCCATGGAAAATGACATGGAAAGACACTGGAAGTGAAATCAATGCAGCAACCAATCATGACTTCAGAGGAGAGAACAGTGGAACACACCTCCTTCACCTCAACAGAAATGTGACTCACTGCAGAAGTGAAATGAAGGATATAGGTGTTAATACATTGGTCTGTTTTGCAAAACCATATTTTATTACGAGGACAAGAGAAAACTATCGAAAGGCTGGAGTCACTGGAAAGTGTCAATGATATAAAACAAAAAAAAATCAATAAAATGTTAATTTTTTAAAGTAATCAATTAATAAACATTTGCTCCATTCTGACTATATGCTAGGTGTGTTGCTAAGACAGCTAAATAGTGCAGTGGATATCATGCTAGGTCTGAAATCAGAAGACCTGGGTACAAATTTGACCTCATATACTTAATCGCTGTGTGACTTAACCTCGGTTTACCTCAGTTTCCTCACCTGCAAAAATGGGTATAATAATACCCATACCTCACAGGATTATTGTGAGGACCTAATGAAATAATATTTTCAAAGTGCTTAGTATAATACCTGACACATATTAAGTACGATATAAATGATCTTTTAAAAAATAAAGTGATTAGATTGGCATCTAGCTTAGTACTGGGCACATAATTAGCACCCTGGATTGATTGATAGATTCACTGAGCTTGTGTTTGAAGTTGGGGCAGCTAGTTGGAACTACAGTGCACAGAGTGTTGGACCTGGGCTCAGAAAGACCCTAATTAGAATTATACTTTAGTAGCTTACTAGCTATGTGACCCTGGGCAAGTAACTTAACTTTAGATTGCCTTCCATTCCTCATCTATAAAATAGAGATAATAACACCATCTCCCTGCCCCCCTCCATCCCCTTAGGGTTGTTGTAAGGATTAAATGAAATAGCAACTGTAAAGTGATCAGCACGTATGTAGTTAAGTGTTATTAATTATTATCACTATCCTTATTATCATTGAGAAGTGAGAGAAAACCAACTTTACATTACACTTGAAACATTGGTTCAGAGTGGTTTTCAATATTGATTACATTTTGTGCTTTAGATGAAAATTAAAATGAGGCTAATGCTTATCAAATAAGCTATTTTCTCTCTAAAACCGGCAAAAAAGGGATCTCAGAAATATTTACAAGCCAGAAGATCAATGAAGCCACACACTTTTCCTATTACTGTCCTCCCAGGCTAAGGAGTCACTCTGCAAACCCTGAGAACAGTCAAACAGTAAAACCTCCATGCCCAACACCCCATAATTTACTCCTGGTTTTGCTCACGTAGCCGTGGTTTTGACGCCACTATGGCTTGGTTTCTACAGCCAAAGTCAAGGGGAAGATTTGTGGCTTTTTCTTAGAGAAGTGATGTGTTTAACTCAGGCAATGAGGAAGAAGTATTTTCCTAAGAAAGGACAGGAGGTGATCAAGGCTCTAAAATGCCTGCTCTCTTGAGGGTGAGTAGGGTTGGCTTTGCCTCTGAGGAGCCCTGAGAAGTCCACCAACAGAATTACAGTCATCTGAACCTATTGAGAAAAGCTGATTTCTCTGATACAGATACCATCATCTTTACCTTCTAGCTCTAACCATCCTATTATCAGGGAGAATTTAGTGGGAGATTTAGCTATTTCACTAATTCCTATCTGTATGCCTGCCCTCCCAACACTGCTCTCGTGCTCCTCCCCTTTCACTGCAATCACAAAGTAGATTTAGAATAAACCATCTTCTAGCTTTTAAAGGCTCTGCAGACTGAAAAAAGCTAATAAAAAGTCTGGGTGAGGGGTGAGGAGGAGGTACCAAATTAATAGACAGACCCAGGAGACTGCAACAACTGGCAAACACCCAAAGAAGAAAGCTAACCCTGATCCGCCATCTTGAAATTATCAGGCAAGAGAGTGTGGGCAGACCAGCATAAATCAACTCCCCTAACTAGGAAAAACAAAACCAAAAAAGCCCTCAAAGGTCGAGAGTTTGGTTAGCTTTATTTCATTGCATGGCCCGAAACTCCACCTCTAACCTTATGTAGCCATTTTGAGAATGAATGCATGTTACTAGTCACAAAACTGAGTGGACAAGAGTGTGGCTCTGTGGGCTTGTCCTTTGTTTCTGCTTGGGGGGAAAGAGGCAGGGATGATAAATGGAACTAGGAAATAAAGGGGACTTGAAGGTCATCTAATACAACCTTTCATTTTACAGATGAGGAGACTGAGGCCCAGCTAGGGGTGGTAATTTGCATCAAATCACAGTGAATTGGTGGTAAAATAAGGATTGATCCTTCCTGGACACCATGCTCTCTTCTCTGACATATATACTCTACCATAGCATCAGGTCCCAGTAGTATCTTGTCTGTATACCAAAGACAGCATAAATTATACACAGTATGCTCCACACAGTAGGTGCTTAATAAATATTTGTTAAAAATTTTTAATGGCATAACAATTGCTATACTGGGTTGTTGTGAGAATCAAAAGAAACAAGCTATGCAAAGCACTTGGCAAACTTGAAAGCATTATATAAATGCTAACTATCATTGATGTGTCCAAGAAGATGTTGGGGAAGCGCATTTGGAATTTTGTCTGTTCCCACCAGTATGCAAGCTGGGCGGCCCCTACAAACACATGGCGTAATGTTCCCACTTAATGCTTATGGGGGCCTGGAAATGTTTCTTCTCACCAGGAATTGTGACTTGGTAAGAGAACTGTGATGTTGAAACTGTGTCAAGACTAGGCTGCTCTGATGAGGTTAGAATTTATCCTTTAATAGGCCCAAAGTTTTGTTCCTGGGAGTTGATGGAAAGAGCAGCAAATGCCACTTGCCAAAGGCATATTCAGAATCCTTCCTCTGAAAAATCACTTGGAACACAACCACAAGTCCTTCTACCACTCCTACACCCCAGCTCAAACCAAAGCTACTCCTTCCCCTCCACGTGACCTCAGCCCATCCAAATTCTCCTAGCCCATCTTTCCTACCCAGGTTTCCCTCTCATCCTCACCAAATTTTAGGATCATCTAGGAGCAAAGGATAACAGACTTATGCCTTGAAGGAGCCCTAGAGATCATCTAATCCAACCCACCCATTTTACAGATGAGGAAACTGAGGTCCAGGGAGGCAGAGTGACTTTTCTGACACCATACTCAAGATTCCAATTCTTGAACTCTTTCCATTGGTGGTGACTATTTTCAAAGATACACTTGCTCCTATTTCATTTTCCCCTTTTCTTCTCATTCACCTTTCTACCAGTTCCACCCTGCTGATCCTTAGACCTCAGTAAATATTTTGTGAATCCTAAACTTACTAACTGCATATCTTTCTGACTCAAAATTGTGATAGATTTTATAGAAAACATGTATCTAGAGATATCAAGAACTATGAAAATAGGGGAAGAGCAAAGTCATTCATTGGTGCATATTTAGTCCTCAGAGATATGATTCAAGACTGGGAAGAAGAGAGTTTTTTCTAAGGACCTAGGTGGGATTCATAATCTGACCAATGAGACACCCAGAGAGGTTAAGTCACTTCTCCAAGGTCACATGGCAGTATGAATTTATATAGAATTATACGGAGAGTCACATTTACATAGTTTTGCCATCATGATCCTACGATTCATTCTAAGGATTGAATTTTTTGGTGTTTTATCCCCAGTGCTTAGCATAGCGCCTGGAACATAGAAGGCACTTAGTAAAGTATTGCTAATTGATTGCTCTGAGACAAAAGCCCCAGAGTATCTGAGTTCCTCCCTCCTGATAAACTAGGCATTTAGGATCGTGGAAATATAAGATTATAGAATAGCGCTGGAAGGAACCTGAGAGGCCATCTGGCCCAAACCCTTCATTTTACAGATGAGGAAACTTAGGCCCACGGAGGCAAAGTGATTTGCCCAAAGTTACACAGGTAAGTCAGTGGCAGAGCTGGGATTTGGGCTCAGGGCCTGCAATACCAAGTCTAGCTCTCTTTCCACGGTACCATTTTGCCTCTTATCTAAGTCACAAAAATTCAGAATTGTAAGGTATCTTAAAGGTCATTCAGTTCTGGCATGTTCACTAGTACAAGACCCTAACAGATAGCTAACATATGCCAGAGACATCAAGGCAAGGTAGAAAGAGGACTGGACTTAGAAGACAGATGTCCTGGGCTGGAATCTCAAGTGTATTACCTTGGAAAAGTCATTTACTCTCTATGGGCCTCAGCTTTTGTCTTTAAAATCTGGAGCTTGGACTAGATGATCCATCTGATGATTCTACTTTTAATATCCTTTAATTCTAGGCACCAAAATCTAGTCTAAAAGCTAAAGCAGCAGGTGGTTGGCCTTGAGGGGAGAGTTAGGTACCACCTAAGGATATCAGTGTTACTTCTAAGCACAGTTCACAGGGGAAGAGAGAAATATTTGAATGGCAGAGCTCTGGTCCATGCTTCTGAGGGAAGATTCAGTCTCAGATGGTCGACTTCAGAGGGCTAGTGAATTTCAAAAGACATGGAGTTCACCCCCATCATCATGACTTTCTTATCAATCAAGGTAGTTTTGTGCATGGCTGTAAAAGACAATTGTTTTGTTCTACCAAAAGCCTCAGAAAGACTATGAATTAGAATCAAATCTCAACTTGGCTTCCAGTGAAGAAGTCAGTTCTTATATGGAGAGATGACCTTGTTTAATTAATAGGAGTTAGCTTCCAATTCAGAATGACCTGGGATCATGTTCTGCCTCTCACACATATGAACTGTGTAACCCACAGCAAGTCACTTAACCAATAAGCATCCCAGGAATCTCTCTAAGACTATCAATTGTGTAACAGCTGTCAATCACCATTGATGGTGGGGTGGAATCCTTAATGAAAACTTTCTATACCAATGTAATCACAAGATCATACTTGTACCCCCATCTTCCATAATATGGACAATTCTGTACTTTAAGAACAACTCAGCTGCTTACCTTCACTAAAGAGATAGAATGGCATAGAGAAATTAGCCTATGTAGTGACTGTAGGTACAAACTCTGCTACTAGATGAATATATTACCTTGAGGAGGTCCCTTCACCTCAGTTTCCTTATCTGTAAGTGAGGGGTTTTAACTTGATGGGCTCTGAGATTAGAAGCTGGGTGTCTTCCTGAACTATGGGGCTGGCTCTCTACCCAGTATAGCACAAGAATGTAAGCCCTTGAGGGCAGGAATTATTTGATTTCTACTTCTGTATCTCCACAGCTTAGCAAATTGCTTGATACACAGAAGGCACTTAAATTCTTATAGATCAGTGGTTCTCAACCTATGGGTTGTGACCCTTTTGGAGGTTGAACAACCCTTTCACAGGGGTCACAGGGGTCACCTAAGACCATTGGAAAACATATTTCCAATGATCTTAGGAACCAAGACACTGCTCCTCTATCTGTCTCCAGGCAGGTCCATCCACATGCAGATACACCCACATACAAGTATTAAAGGGTCGGGCATTAGGAAGGTTGAGAACCACTGTTTAGATAGATAGATAGATAGATAGATAGATAGATATTGTCTATGGGATATTCTTCCCTAACAAGGCACTGCTGTTATTTATATAGTTCAGCTCAACATCCTTCCTACAGAAAGTTGTCCATATTAACATATGATGTTAGAGAGAAGTTTGGATGCTTCAGAAATACTAATGGTTCTGGATTTAAAATCTGAATTTTCTAGAAAGTATGTTTGTTTAACATAAAACTGAATATGTCTTTCCTCATTAGAGTGGGTTGCATGATCTTAACTCCAGCATAGCCATGGAAATGAGAAATTCTTTAGCTTAGCAGCACTTGTTCCAGGGTTTTGAACCCTTGACAAATGCTTTTGAGAAGCAGAGACAAACAGATGGATACAGAATGAAAGGTATGGTGATAAAGTAGGAGTTCATTCCTTGCTTCATTTAGAATTAGTGTAGGGTCAAGAGAGAGACAAGCTTTCATTGTTAGTTTTGAGTTCCATAGTAGAAGAAATGTGTAATTGACCCAACTTATTTTCACAGTTCCTACATCCCGTAATAAATTATGATTATTATCCTACTGAAGTGCAATTCAAATGGCAAAACAACAGCAACAACAATTCACTCTACCTTGGGCATTGGGAACTCACAAGCCCCAGAACAGTAATAGGCATCAAATGACTTAGGTGATATAATCCATTCATTCCACCCTATGTCGGCAAAGTCAACTTTCAAGTATCTCCGGGAGCAAATTCTTGGCTCATTCCATTGTTTTCTTCGTGCCTTTTTCATGGTTTTCTCATCAAAATTCAGCATCTGAGATTTTGTAAGCATTTCATTATGATCTTGTCCCTTTTTCCTTCTGTCTTTCCGGGATGATTTGGGTTTTAGGGCTTTATAGGCACTCTCCCACAGGTCATGTTTATGATAGTGTTGAGGGTGATGAGTATGGTGGAGGTGATGGGGATGGTGGAGACTGTATTCTACCTCTGGAAGCTCATTGTCGTGGATGGAACCAGGAACATAAATGTCTCTTCTCACCCGAGAGTCAGTGGAGGCATTAGGTGAGCGGCTTGGGTCAGTGTCACCGGTTGGAAAGGGGTCATACCTCTGGAGAGTCACCGCCACACTGTTGGGCTCAGAGATGGCCAGATCATTAGCATAGACAAGGATGTAGGGCATGTTGTTTGGTCCTGGGCCATGGAAGACTTGATCCTTCTCCCCAGAATCGAGCTCAGCCAAGAGGAGAAGCTCCCCATCCTGCTTGGCTTCCTTAATTATGTGAGAAATATCCTTGGCTTGCCAAACACCCCGTTGGTGGGGAAAAATAGTCACATTACCCTTGACCAGCCCAAAAGCTGCATTCTGTGGGACACTGCGGAATATCAGGTGGAAACGAGGGACAGGTTGTAGGTGCAGAAGGCGACAGGAGGAGTTTTTGGAACGCTTGCAAATTACTTCTCGGGACCGAGGCCGCCGATCTGAGTAGAAGTGAAATGTAGCTGAAAGAACCATTTCTGAATCTTGCATGGACGTCAAATTGAAATGATACAAGGCTTTCTGGTCAATCATTTCTGTGAGGAAAGTGACAGGGACAAAACAAAACTAGTCAAGGACGAGAGCATATCCCACACTTCTGAATATAAGCTTCGTTATTTGATTGTAGCAAAAATATTTATAATTTGATAAGTCGTATAGGAAAAGAAGAATTAACTTTTGAGTAAGCTAAAAAAAAAATCTATGATGATTACTGATCATCACTGATCCTGTATCTAACCCAACATTTCTTATTTCTTTTTGGAGGGCAGTGGATAGAGAAAATGAATGGTGGTATAGGCTGGCAATTCATAGTCTTAAAGAGCCTGCAGAGCACTGGGAACTTACATGACTTGCCCAAGGTCATATAGCTAATTTTTTATCAGTGATCCCTCCTTTCCAGTGGTACCATGGTAACCCTCCCCCCTTTTCTACTTGGTCTCCCTTCTCCCCCTTTTCCTCTTCTTTCTCCTCATCCTCCTTCCTACCTCTTCTGATCACAACTATTATAACAACTTCTACTAGCTGTTATTCAAGATTTACAAAGCTCTTTACATAAATTAGTTAATTTGACCCTCACAATGACCCCAAGAGGTTGGTGCTATTATATTCGGTCTACAGATGAGGAAACTGTATAGGCATAGAGAGGTGAAATGGCCACAATTTTTTTTTAATATATAAGAAATAACACTTAAACCTAGGTCTTCCTGACTCTAATTGTTGTTTAGTTGTTTTTCAGCCATGTCCAATTCTTCATGACCCCATTTGGAATTTTCTTGGCAAAGATACTGGAGTGGTTTGCCATTTTCTTCTCTGGATCATTTTACAAAAGGGGAAAACTGAGGCAAACAGGGTTAAGTGACTTGCCCAGGGTCACACAGCTAGTCAGAGATTGAGACTGGATTTGAACTCTAAGGTCAGCTGTTTATTCACTAGACTACATAGTCTCACAACCAAATATGACTTACCTATATTGGTATCACTTGCCAAAGAAGGTAACATTCTAATGTTATCCTTGTGTTGAATATGCTTACAATACCGTCTATGGAAAAAAATGCATCTCTGCTTAACAGTAGAAACAGTTTGAACATCTGTGGCTCATTTTGGTCAAGGATGTCAAAGCCTTTTTTATAAAAAGTGGGACATCTCAGCTCCCCATGAGGCCTAGAAACAGAGATACCCAAAGTCCAAAGGCCCACACAGAGGTAGAGTATGACAGAGAAACGCCCCAGGCAGGCCTCACACAGCAATCCCATCACTAGCCCTGTAACCTTCCCCTGTGTCCTGGCCAGCTTCTTCCCCTGCAAACACTTCATAAGGACTCCTCAATAATTCCTTCCACTCCTTTTGACATGTCATCCCCCTTCCCCTCCCCGGCCCATGTCCTGAAGAATTCAATATCCTTTCAACAGCTGTTTGAAGGCTCTTGTAAACTTTAACAAATAAATCGTACAAAATCTCATATTCATTTTCTAGGGAAGCTGGGGGAATGTGTGTGTGTGTGTGTGTGTGTGTGTGTGTGTGTGTGTGTGAGTGTGTGTGTATGTGTGTGTCAGTGTGTGTGTGAGTGTGTGTGTATGTGTGTGTGAGTGTGTGTATGTGTGAGTATGTGTATGTGTGTGTGTGTGTGTTTGCATGTGGGGAGTTTTCTTTTCTCTTTTTTGTAGGGCTAGTAAAATTTACATGAAAACAGGAGCTGTTTTGTTCCCACTTTCATCTTCCCCTGCTGCTTTCTCCCCCACCAAAAGTCATAATTCTATGTCAATTGCTCCATAATCCCCTCCACAGCAACACCTCGAAACCTCTGATTGAAGAGCATGTCTCCGAGAGGGAGAATGAGCAGCAGGAGCAGAGAAACCCTAGGGAAGTTCTCTCTCACAGCCACTGACAGGCCACTAAAGCTGGGGGAGACACAGGAGGGAGGCTGAAGCTGGACAAAGCCGAGTATTATTGGGAAAGAGAATGTTCCCGGGCACTTTGCAGGAAATGTCTCTGCCTCATTGGCACTTGGGCCATATTTGATCGAGTGGAAGCTGCTTCCCTCTTAAAAATCCCTCAAGTAATATTGAGGGGTTTGTTCTAAGGAGGAGGGAGCAAAGGCCCAAGTAGATTTGGAGTGTTTTCAACTTCCTGTCTTAAGGCCACTGAAAAAAGATACAGATGTACTTACTTCATGAGAATTTAGTGATAGATAGATTTACAATGTGACTTCCCCAAATGCTATCACTCAGAAAGCTCTCCTTCAAAGGAGACAAACTTTCTCACAAATCATGTGTATCTAAATTGGAGAGGGATTTGAACGTAGACCTTGACTTCAAGGTAAATTCTCTATCAGCTAGAGGCTGTCTCTCATGTATTTAAATACAGTTTCTTTAAGCAGGACTGTGTTTACAGCAGCTGAGCTGGTTGCCCAGTACAGTTATACCTTCATGACCAAATCCTTTGAGAACAAGGCTTTTAATAGTGAGCCATTGCATAGAGAGGTCGGGACTACTCTGCTCTTCTCATTGCTAAGGGGTGGCCCTCATGCCTAATGTAATGGAAAAGTGTTTACTGGGTTCTTACTCTGTGCCAAGTACAATCTGAGGCTCTGGGGATACAAAGAAAAAAATGAGGCATTTCCTCCTTTCAAGGAGATCATACTCCTTGGGAATATGATGATATATAGAGAATATATAGAGAATTGGAGGAGACAATATATAGAGAAGGTTTGTGATCATGTTGAGTCTTTGGCAGATGAGAGGGTCCTGCACTTATTAGGTAGGGTAGGTAACAGGGCAGATGGCGAGGCCCTGAGGATCATGGGGAGTAGTGGCAGGGTAGATAGTTCCCTGCCAAGAGGATAGAAGATTCAAGGGTTAGTAGCATGGGGCTCTGGGATACCTTAAGCAGAAGTAGGGATATGGGCATCCTGCACCTGTTTGGGACTTGATTTTGGGGGCAATGAAGATTAGAGGAGAAATATAGTCTAATAAATATTAAAGATTTAGGTTCTTGTGGCCTCTTGGAGGAGGGAGGAGGCCAATACAAAGACAGGGATGTTATCTCAGGAACAGGTATCTCAAGGGCTGGTCAGGGATAGGCCTAGGATGAAGGAAGGGCCAAACTCCTAATGACCGAGGGGTAGAGGAAGTGGCGACTGGGCCCAAGGAAGAAGACGCCTTGTGCAGTGATGAGTTGTGAACTTGGAGTCAGAGGACCTGGGTTCAAATCCTGACTTTGACACTTATACTTGTGGCAAACTTAGGCAAGTTTCTCATAGGATTGTGATGTTACTTGTTGGAAAATATAATTAGAAATTTCACTAATAACTGTAGAGGACTTTGAAATGATGAGAGAAGAAATCCTATGTAATATCATTAGATTGGCCATAGATATAATTCCATCAATAAGACATATGTAAGGGAATTCTTGATACTATGGAGCAGCATTTGCTCAGACCATTTGGCCACGGAATACTTTTGACCTTGAAATGTATTGGAAAAATTCATCCATCCCAATTTGGGGGGTCAAGGAGTTTGGAATACTGACAGGATAAAGGAAGGACTGGGGACTTTTTGGCAATTATACCTATTGTCATACTAAAAACTTATGTATGTTGTATTTTTTCTATGTACATAAATGTGGTGGATATTCTCTGGCTTCAACACATAACAAATAAGGAATTATGAAGATATGGCATAGAGATGTCATAAAAGAAAAATCTGATTTAAAAAAAGGTAGATGGGTGTGAGGAGCAGCCAATGAGCAGCACACGTGCTCCACTGTTATCCTTGAAATTTTAAGAGGAAGTGAGTCAGATCCCCAGAATGTTGAATGGACTCTCTGGGGTTAACCGAGAGGAAGACATGGACAAGAGTCCTGTAGGATGTTGGACAGGCATGGATAAGTTGCCAGAGCATCACTGCAGGGAGCACCGCCTTGAGGAATCACAGAACCATGTGAATATTTAATTAATGCGTGGGTGGATATTGGTAACTTCAAATTTTTCTGAAGAAATTCCTATTGCTGTCACTTAAAACAAAAGGGTTCCATAGATCACACTTTAGAAAATACTGACTATAACAATACACTGTTTATCCAGGGATATCACAAATGACAAAAATTCTCTGAGTGGATTTTGTTTTTCAGTCTGTGTGTGTGTAAATGTGTCTGTAAGACAGATACTTTTGGCAGTCTGATGATCCTTATGGACACCTCAGAATAATGTTTTAAAATATATGAAATGAAATGTATTATATTGTAAAGGGAAATAATTATATTGAACTGTCTATCTTTATTTGGAGAGGGAGAGAGAGAAGCAGAGAGAGAAGGAGGAGAAGAAGAGGAAGAAGAAGAAGAAGGTCAGTGAATTGGAGTCAGAGAATGTTCTGGCTAGAAGGGATCTTGGGGATTGTCTAATCCAGTGGTTCTCAATCTTCCTAATGCCCCGACCCTTTAATACAGTTCCTCAGGTTGTGGTGAGCCCCAAAATTATTTTCATTGCTACTTTATAACTGTAATTTTGCTACTGTTATGAATCATAATTAAATATCTGATATGCAGGATGTATTTTCATTGTTACACATTGAACATAACCCACTGGCTCTAATCCAATACCTTAATTTCAATAGATGAGGAAAACAGAGTCAGATAGGTCAAGCAACCTGTCCAAATACCACAACTAGTAGGTTGCAGAATTGAAGTCAGAATTCAACCTCAAGTACAGGGTTAGAGGTCTCAGTGTGATTATCATTCATCACTGATTGCACCATAATTCAGGATTTCCACCTTCACCCCACCCTTTCTAATTGGTTAAATATTACACACCTTAGAAAAACTAAATTAAAAAAATTCTGTGAAAGCTAATTTGTTAAGATGGAGAGCTGGGCTAATACAAGAGGCCTCTGAAATAGACATATACACAAGCATGCATACATATATACACGTATAAAAATATAATCTTCAAAGAAAATCAGAACAAGATCAAGGAAAATGGAGCAGAAATATGACTTGATTGTTTCTCTGATGTGGAGTGGGTTTAGGAGTCCTGGGAAATGTAGGTCCCCGCTTGGAAAATTTGCTTCAGATCGTCACAGACACTCAGGATGGTTTCTAAAACGCCTTACTTGCTATACTCAAAATGACCCAAGGGAAGGACTGAACTACATTAGACAACACAGAATGAGGCAGTGGGTAGATGATGGAGTCAGGAGGACCTGGGTTCAGGTCCTGCTTCTGATAATAGTCTGGCTGTGTGACTCCAGGCAAGTCAATTAACTTTTCTGTGCTTTATGTAACTTCTGAGACTCTGCATTGCAAAATAATGCGGATGTGCTTTGGAAGAAAGGGTTTCTCTCACTAGAAATCCTCTGCATCAATGAAATCACAAGTCTTCTCCTTCAACCCCTAAAATATATAAAGTTAGTATGGCACAGAGGAAATAGCATCAGCTTAAAGGGAGACCTGGACACAAGTTCTTGGCTCTGATATGTCTCATCTGTGTTACTGCAGATACCTCCCTATAGCTCTCTAAGGCTCAGCTTTCACATCTGTAAAATGGGAATAATATCATTTGTATTATCCACCAACTGAGAAACAGCTTGTCACAATGAACAGAGAGCTAGCTCTGGAACTAAAACTTGGGTTCAAATCCTACCTCTGATACGTAGTGGCTACAGGATCCTGGACAACTCCCTAAATTTCTTAGTGCTCTAGGTAATTCTCTAGGGCTTTAAGTTGTTTGAAAAAAATAGTGCTCACTTGTATTGGTAGAGGAATTCCCTCTACCAAAGAAAGCAGAGGTCCATCTCATAAGGCTATTGTGAGTATACTTTCTCTGGATCAGTCCATTGTGTTTCAAATGGATCTGTGACTACACTAGGAATGGGCAACCTGTGCCTTTGAGGCCACATGTGGCTCTCTAGGTCTGCAAGTGCAGCTCTTTGACTGCATCCAAACTTCACAGAACAAATCCCCTTAATAAAGGATTTGTTCCACAAAACTTGGTCTCAGTCAAAAGGCTGCACCTGAGGACCTAGAAGACCACATGTCGCCTCCAGACTGCAGGTTCCCCACTCATGGACTACACCTTTAAACACAAATCACTCTAGCTTTCATTGAATGACCAATAATAGCCACCCAGCCCAAGCCTCTATGGCTCATTGATTTGGATGGCTTAGAATGCAATTATTTTCTGTTCTGGAAAGAAACTTTGAGGGTCTTCTTCCAGACTGAAATGTTTGTGATGGGCATCTTTTGTCTCAATTCTTGCCTAGTCATTGACAAACTGAGGCCTGGGAAATGACCTTGATTTAGAAGAGCCAAGATCACCCACTACATCCTGGGCCATCACCAGTCATCTTAACTTTTGCTTTGCTACCAGACTTCGACGACTCTGGAAGAGAGGGTGAGGCTGCTGACTGTGCAACTCTGCGTCACTTAAATCCAATTCACTCTCTAGTCAAGACCTCACTCACATATGATGTCATTTGTCTTCTTTGAGAATGAAGGATGAATAGCAGCATGTGAGCAAAGTGTTACTTTAACCAGTGGTTAGCACAGTTGCAAGCAGAAGGTGATTAATAATTGTCTTGTTCAAGTTCTCTCTGACTCTTTTTGACCCCATTTGGGCTTTTCTTGGCAAAGAGAGTAGAGTGGTTTGCCATTTTCTTTTCCAGTTTATTTTACAGATGAGAAACAGAGGCAAACAAGTGAAGTGACTTGGCCAAGGTCACACAGCTAGTAAGTGTCTGAAGTCAGATTTGAATTCATAAAGATGAGTCTTCCTGACTCCAGGCTTGCCACTATGTTCTCTGGGTTACCTAGCTATCTAATTGTCTGCTGAATTTAACTGATCCTCAAAGCATTGTATAAATATAAGCTTACTGTTATCCTCAACTCATAAGGACTAGGAATTTGGAGTACTGAATTCAGAATTCTGCCTATTGCTACAACAAACAAGTAAGTCATTTAACTTTGCTAAGCCTTATTTTCTCTAGCTTTACATTGAGGTCTGAGATTGACATTCTTCTCTAAGCTCTAATATTTCTTATGTTTGCCTAGTTCATGCCTCTTTCAACTAAATCTCCTATGCTGCGTCCTTGTGAGGCAAGGAGAATAATCATTGTTTCCAGACTTCTGAGAAGCTCTCCAGATTGAGGTAATTTGAGTGGAAATGTTCACAGATTTATCTACGTAATTCATATGTGTCTAAACCATGGGGGAACCCATGGCCTTCTAGATCCTTGGGTTCCACCTTTTGAGTGAGTCCAAGTTTTACAGAACAAATACTTTTGTTAAGATTCCCCACCCCTGGTCTAAACCCTAGAGTTCCTTCTTCTCATTGTCCCACATTCATGGAATTAAATGAACTAATGTCTGAAAAGTGCTTTGCATGCTGTAAAGATTTGTAAAACTCTAACTCGCTATTCTTGCTATTTTTGGAAGGGGAGCATTCTAGTCCCTCTGTTAAGGTTTTGACAGAGCTTCATCTGTCCTTTTAGTCTCCTGGTTGACAGAGAAGGGGCTGATGTCAAAACATGAGAATATTGGCAAAAAGGGCTAGGATACCCTTCCTCCCCTGTTACATTATTACAAAGTGCCTGGGATTCTTCCAGAGTATGGGATTTCCCCCTTATTTCCCAGAATGGATTAGTTCAGTTTACAGGAGAAGACACGACAGAGGCATCTAATTCCTAGCAAAGTATGTGAGTTCTTAGTGATTCATGTTTTACTATCAGAGATACAAGGCATGCTCTTACCATTCAAGCACAAACAACAGAAAAATACCACCCAAGATGCTGGAGGAGAGGGGGAAAAATCCTTCTATTGGAATCTTAAAAAAGTTTTTTTAATTCAAAGGGTAGTTTCCGAAACTTTCCTTGGGGAAGAGAGAGGGGAAAGATTGCTGTTGTATGGCACTGTGTTCAAGAATGACAAGCATTCTGTAGTGAGCTCACTGTCACTGGAGGTGTTCAAATAGAGGCCAGACAAAGATACTTGTCAAGGATGTTGTAGTAAGACTTCGTGCAGTAGGTAGGGGGTTGCACTGGATGGTCTCATAGACTTCTAGTTCTAGGATTGATATTCACTCGAAAGGCATTTTAAGTCAATCAGTCAACAAGCATTTATAAAGTGTCAGTTACCAGGGATACAAAAAAAAAGATAAAAAACCCCCCTCTGTTTTCAGTGAGCTTACAGTTTAATGGGAGGAGACAGCATGCAAATAACCACGAACAAGCAAGATATATAAAGGATATAATGTAAATAAGCAGCCGGGGGAAGGTACTAATATTAAGCGGGAACAGGAAAGGCTCCTTGTAGAAAATGAGATTTTAGCTGGAACTGGAAGAAAAAAAAACTCAACCCAAATGAATCTGTTGACTTGGTGTAAACATAAACTTCTTTTGGTAATCAGGGATTCCTTGGAGAATTCTAAGCCACTTGATTTTGTGCGCTCTGCGTAACACCCGAATTCCTAATGACCCAACTGCAGAACCTGTTTATGTGGCCAGGCATCATGTGGTTTTACTCTGGCCCTAGGAGGCCGTCTGTGCTAATTATGTGATGGGTTTGGGCTCAGTGCATGCCAAATTTAGGTCCAAGTGCTACTCTTTACAGTGTTATCACCCCTAGATAAACAAAGAGTCTAAACACTCCAGGGATTTTTGTCCCTTCATCCATTACCCCGAAACAGCTGTTACTTTACACCACCCAAAGGAAGATGGAAAATATGACTGGGATGTGAAAGAAAGAAAAAACCATGTTGGGAGTCTGAAAACCTTAGACCAGGGGGTGAGATGGTGCAGGGATACACAGTAGGTTAGGTCCTATGGCTTTCTGTAAGGAGCTGTTCAGTGATTAAGCCCCAACCACCAGGTAACTCTGCAATCACACTAGTTGCAGAATGTAGGTGGTATTCCATTAATGCATATTCAGTGGAAAATACTGTGTACTTATTAAAAAAAAATCTGGAAGGGAAGTAAAGGTTCATTGGCACCATGAAACCCATTCTGACGTGCCATTAAATCTCTGTATTACACAAGTGTATTACAGGGTTTGTTTTGAATTTTGAATTTTTTTTTAATAGAGTTAGAAACTGCCAAGATCTCTTACTTTAGAAGCAGCCCAGCCCAGCCCAGTAGGTAAAGAAACAGACTTTTGAATAAGAGTTTGAGCTCTACTTTGATAGATTCCTAAGCAAGTCATCCAAACTTTCTGCTTATCTGTTCTTCTATTTTAAATAAAACAAGAGGGGACTTAGTATATAGATTCCTTTCCAATTCAGCAAGGAACAACTAATAAAAACTAGTTCGTGACTCTCTCCCTCCTTTGAAGAAGGGGAGATCTATGGGTATGGAACACTGCATATATTGTCAACCTCCACGAACCTGTTGGCTAATTTTGCTTAACTGCTTTATTTTCTCTTCCCTGTTTATTCTTTGCTACCAAATATCTATCTATCTATCTATCTATCTATCTATCTATCTGTCTGTCTATCACCTATCTATCTATCCACCCATCCATCCATCCATCTATCTATCTATCTTTTTATCTATCTATCTATCTATTTATCTATCTATCTATATCTGGAAAGGGGGAAGAATATATTTAGAAATAAGGCATATGAACAGAAAAGATATTGATACTATTTAAAAAATAAATGGATAAATAAATATAGTTTTAAGTAAATGAAGAAAGACATACAAAAAACCCCTAGCATACAGAAAGCATGCCCTAGATTTTAAGTGCTCAACACACTTGAATCTTTTGGGTGGATAAAGTGAAATGTGGTGAGAAATAGCTTAAAATAATTTGCAATGACTCTTCAATCATTCCTAATTTTCACTGTGAAAAAAAGCAGCCCCTAGAATTTAAAAAAAAAATCAATATTCTTAAATTGTATTTTATTCTAAAAACCAAATAGTTTTGATGCTGAATTATTAGAACTATAGACTCAGAAGCTGAGTCCTTTTTCTAGTTCCACTTAAGTAATGCCATCAAGTATTTGTTGTTATTGTTTATATCAGTGATTTCATTGCCATAGGGAATTCCCAATGTGGAAAGCCCCCTTTCCAAGGCAACTGGCAACACCTTTGTAGCTTCTTGTCTTACAAAGTGTCATGCAGGGTACTGAAAGATCAGATGACCTGAACAGTGCAGATTGATGCCTCCTTTGCATCTCCTATTAGAGAGTTGCCTGCCACACTGAGAGGGCAAATGCCTTGCCCAAGGTCACACAGTTAGTATGTGTTAAAGGTAGGACTTGAACTCAGGTCTTCCCAACACCAATGCCCATCCTCTAACCTGTATACCATATTGTCTTTTGTGATCATCATGATCATTATTTAAAATGACACAAAAACCATAGCAAGCACTTACTGGTAAACAATGCTTATATAGGACCAAAGGATGAAAGTTACAGGGAGGCTGACTTTAGCTGAGTATAAGAAGAATCTTTTAAGAATTAGAGCTCCCTGGAAAACAAAAGGGATTATTTTGTGTAGTTATGATCTCGACATTACAGAAGGGTTTAATCATGGGCTGGCTGAGCAGTTGTTAAAGATGATGCTAGAGAGAAGAGATTCCTGCAATGGATGGCACCAACTTCTTGACTCTAAGAATTTTCGGTGCTAAGTGTCATACAGAGTTAATCAGAATGGTCTCCTGCTTGGAGCCAAAATACCTACTCTATGGCTGCCTTCTTTCCCCTAACTACAAGATTAGGATAATCAGATTTGCTCCCTACCTCCCAGGTTGGTAATGAGTTGATGGGCTCATATCAGTGAAGCAGAGACACTCAACAGGATCAGAGGCAGGCACAAGTAAACAGATCGTAGAGAAAAAAAAAAGATCAAATTAAGCTAAATAAATATAATGTCTCTAGCAGAGTCTATATTTAAAACATGTGAAATGTTCAAAAGCCCAAGCTATGCAGAGAAATTCTTTGATATCAGAGAAGGAAGCTGCCCACTGACCCTACTTTTCACCAAACCCAATAAATTTTCCATACTGCCCCTCATCTTGAAAAGCCAAATATACATCACAAGGCGGGGGTGGGGGGGGCAATGGATATCAGAAGACTTTCTAGTTTCACCTTCCCCATTTGCTGTGTGACCTTGAGTAAGTTGCTTAACCTCTCTGTTTCAACTTTTCCATTCTTCAAATGAATTTAGTTAATATCCCTGGGATGACAAAGCAACCCAAATGACTGCTTAGAAGTTACTGACTACTACAAAAGATAATTCTGATTGTCTTCAAGCACATAGAAAACTAATCAAATCAGTCCACTCTTGAGGTGAAGGGACACCTTCTTTAATCTTTCTTTAACCAGTTGCTCTTTAGAATAGGCACTTCTTAGGCAGAATATGGGGTAGTCCTTCTTACCATATTTCACCGAAGACCCCGAAATATCGCCCATGTTGTATCCCTTGGGGAACCCTTGCTAACAGTGTAAACTACGCACCCGAGTGCACCTGGAGCCTCTGAGATCTTTAGAGTGTCTAAGTGTTTTGCCTAGAGACTGGAATCGAGGAATCCCTACATTGTGCGGCCAAACAAGGGAAAAGTTTTTTTTTTTTTTAGAATAGGGGCAGTTTGCGGGACTCGGAAAAGGGGCTGTGTGAAGCTAAGGGAGGCTATTGCTTGCACGTTGACAGATGGCGCTCTTATCAACTTCACCCCACAGTAGACCTGTGAAGTTAGGAGGGGGAAAGACTCAGTGTCTGACTGGAGAGGACTTATGGTGACAGAGAAAACTTCTTTGTGAGGTGGCTTTGCTACTTTCTTGCTGGTCAGTGAGCCTGGAATATCCCCGTTTCTCCAATCCCCATTCCATTCAGCCCACCTGGCCAGCTCTACCCCAGCGGGACATTTTGGCAGTGCTAAACCAATATGCTCATGAGATGCCCATCTGTCTTGGCCAAGGTGGGGCTCTTCGAGATACTGAATAATAACCACCATCCCAATCTCCTCTAGGCAGAGAAGCAGAGGGTTCAAGATGAAATGCCCAGGTGCTTCTAATATATCAGGGGTCCTAGGAACCCCAGAAAGATTCTCTTACACCATTGTCTCCAAGAGTGGGAAGAAGGGCACCGAGATCACCGAGTCGCTCTAGAGAGAGGGAATTTTGGACAAGTTCTTAGGAAGTCCGGGAAGGAGATAGTAGGAATGGGAATCAAATCAGCTTACCCAGCTTGGGTTTGAAACTGCGGACGGTGTTGCCGTCTCCCGGCCGGCTGCCCTCGCGGTTGTATTTCTCATAGAGCTTAAGCATGTGGACAGCTACCATGTCCCGAGCGCTGGCGCCCAGGGCTGCAGATACGTCCCCTAGGCGCTCACTGCCCGCTGCCGCCGAGCTGGAGGAGGCCGAGGAGGAGAAGGCAGAGGGAGCCCCACTGAACAAGAAGTCGTAGGCAGCCGGGGGCAATCCGACCACTCCCGGCATGTGGCTGCCGCTCGTTCTCCCCTGCACCACCAGCAGCAGCAGCCGCGGCATCAGCAGCAGCCCGGCCCGAGCGCGGCGCCAGGCCATTTGGAGAGCCCGGCAGGGAGGGAGGGAGGAAGGCGGGAGGGCGGCCTGGGTTCGGGTTGGCACTTAGGGAGTGGTTGCAGCAGCTGCTGCCGCCGCCGCCGCCGCCGC